>JACMZG010000008.1:89311535-89476481 GCA_018340805.1 Microvelia longipes | reverse complement strand
GTATTTGTGTACCAATTTAGGAAATCAAAATAAGTAAAAGTACTTGTGTATTTCAAACGAATTAGTAGGCTCTATAAAATTGCCGATTTTGTAGTATAGTACCATTGTTTTCCGTGTTTGTAGTTTCTTTTAGAAAAAGGTCATATCATGGTTATGTTTACGTTTTGAATTCAAGTTATCGATAAAACACATATGGGCAATCTGATTACCTACTTGCAAGACGATTACAAAAAAGATTGTCCATTTAACTCTGGAGCGATTAGTGGGGTAGTACCCAATTTCGCGATTGCTCTATAGAAGTGAGTTAGTCGGGGTTGATGTATTTTTGTTGTACCAAATTTCGGAAATGCAAATAAGTAATACTTGTGTATGGTAACGATTAGCTCTTAAAAAATTTGTCGGAATTTGTGTATGGGACCGATTGTTTTTTTGTGTGTCTTTTAGAAAAGTCATATCATGTATGTTACAGTTTGAATCAAAGTTATCGACTAAAGAACACAAATAGTCATTGATTACATAAGTGCAAGACGATTACCAAAAAAATGATTAGCTTATTAAATCTGGTAGCCGATTTAGTGGGGTAAGATACAATTTGAGGCGATTGCTCTATAAGAGCTGATTAGTCGGATGGTGATGTATTCTGTGTGTCAAATTTAGGAATCAAAATAGGTAAAAAGTACTTGTGATGTGTCAAACGATAGGTTATAAAAATCCGGGAATTTTTAGTGTGTGTACGAGTTGTTTTGTTGTAGTGTTCTTTTAGAAAAAGTCATTTCATGGTATTGTTTTACAATCTTGGGAATTCAAAGTTATCGGACTAAAAAACTATAGCATTGATTACCTATACTTGGCAGACGATTACAAAAAAATGATTGCTCGATTTAACTCCTGTAGCCGAATTTAGTGGGGAGATACAATTTAACGGCGATTGCTCCATTAGAAGAAGTGAGTTAGTCGGTGAGTTCTGGTGTACAAAATTAGGAAATCAAAATAAGAGAAAAGTACTTGTGTGTGTCAAACGATAGCCTATAAAAATTGCCGGAATTTGTAGTATAAGTACCAAATTGTTTTTGTTTGTAGGTTCTCTTTAGAAAAGTCATTTCATGGTTATGTACAGTTTGATTCAAAGTTATCGATAAAAACAATGATAGCAATCTGATAATATTGCAAGACGATTACCAAAAAAAAGATTGCTCATTAACTCTGGTAGCCGATTTTTGTGGGGGTAGATACCAATTTGACGCCGATTTGCTCTATAAGAGCTGAGTTAGTCGGGTGATGTATTCTTGTGTACCAAATTTCGGAAATCAAAAATAAGTAAAAGTATGTGTATGTCAAACGATAGCTCTATAAAAAATTGCGGAATTTGTGTATGGGTACCGAATTGTTTTTTTTGTAGTGTACTTTTAGAAAAGTCCATACATGGTATGTTACAGTTTGAAATTCAAAGTTATCGACTAAAACACAAATAGGTCATCTAATTACCATACTTGCAAGACGATTACCAAAAAAATGATTGCTTATTTAAACTCCTGGTAGCCGATTTAGTGGGGTAGATACCAATTTGAAGGCGATTGCTCTATAAGAAGCTGAGTTAGTCGGGGTGATGTATTCTGGTGTACCAAATTTAGGAAATCAAAAATAAGTAAAAGTACTTGTGTATGTCAAAATAGCTCCATAAAAATACCCGGAATTTGTAGTATAGGTACCAAATTGTTTTGTTTGTATGTTTCTTTTAGAAAAGTCCATATCATGGTATGTTACAATTTGAATTTTCAAAAGTTATCGACTAAAAAACCATATAGGCAATCTGATTACCATACTTGCAAGACGAATTACAAAAATGATTGCTCATTTAAACTCCTGGTAGCCGATTAGTGGGGGTAGATACCATTTAACGGCGATTGCCCATTAGAAGAAGCTGAGTTAGTCGGGGTGATGTATTCTAGTGTACCAATTTAGGAAATCAAAAATAAGTAAAAGTACTTGTGTGTCAAACGATAGGTCTATAAAATTGCCGGAATTTTGTAGGTGTGGGTACCGAATTGTTTTTTTTTGTAGTGTACTTTTAGAAAAGTCCATTCATGGTATGTTACAGTTGAAATTCAAAAGTTATCGACTAAAACACAAAATAGGTCATCTGATTACCATACTTGCAAGACGATTACCAAAAAAATGATTGCTTATTTAAACTTCTGGTAGCCGATTTAGTGGGGGTAGATACCAATTTTACGCCGATTGCTCTATAAGAAGCTGAGTTAGTCGGGGTGATGTATTCTGGTGTACCAAATTTCGGAAATCAAAAATATAAAAGTACGTGTGTATGTCAAACGATAGCTCCATAAAAAATTGCCGGAATTTTGTAGTATGGGTACCAAATTGTTTTGTTTATAGTGTTCTTTTAGAAAAAGTCCATATCATGGTATGTTACAGTTTGAAATTCAAAAGTTATCGACTAAAAACACATATAGGCAATCTGATTACCATACTTGCAAGACGATTACCAAAAAAAAAGATTGCTCATTTAACTCTGGTAGCCGATTTAGTGGGGGTAGATACCAATTTTACGCGATTGCTCTATAAGAAGCTGAGTTAGTCGGGTGATGTATTCTGTGTACAAATTTCGAAATCAAAAATAAGTAAAAGTACTTGTGTATGTCAAACGATAGCTCTAAAAAAATTGCCGGAATTTTGTAGTATGGGTACGAATTGTTTTTTTGTAGTGTACTTTTAGAAAAAGTCCATATCATGGTATGTTTTACAGTTTGAAATTCAAAAGTTATCGACTAAAAAACACAATATAGGCAATCTGATTACCATACTTGCAAGACGATTACCAAAAAAATGATTGCTCATTTAAACTCCTGGTAGCCGATTTAGTGGGGGTAGATACCAATTTAACGGCGATTGCTCCATTAGAAGAAGCTGAGTTAGTCGGGGTGATGTATTCTGGTGTACCAAATTTAGGAAATCAAAAATAAGTAAAAGTACTTGTGTATGTCAAACGATAGCTCTATAAAAAATTGCCGGAATTTTGTAGTATGGGTACCGAATTGTTTTTTTGTAGTGTACTTTTAGAAAAAGTCCATATCATGGTATGTTACAATTTTGAAATTCAAAAGTTATCGACCTAAAAACACATATAGGCAATCTGATTACCATACTTGCAAGACGATTACCAAAAAAATGATTGCTCATTTAAACTCCTGGTAGCCGATTTAGTGGGGGTAGATACCAATTTAACGGCGATTGCTCCATTAGAAGAAGCTGAGTTAGTCGGGGTGATGTATTCTGTGTACCAAATTTAGGAAATCAAAAATAAGTAAAAGTACTTGTGTGTGTCAAACGATAGGTCTATAAAAAATTGCCGGAATTTTGTAGTGTGGTACCAATTTTTTTTTTGTAGTGTCTTTTAGAAAAAAGTCCATATCATGGTATGTTACAGGTTTGAAATTCAAAAGTTATCGACTAAAAACACAAATAGGTCATCTGATTACCATACTTGCAAGACGATTACCAAAAAAATGATTGCTTATTTAAACTTCTGGTAGCCGATTTAGTGGGGGTAGATACCAATTTTACGCCGATTGCTCTATAAGAAGCTGAGTTAGTCGGGGTGATGTATTCTGGTGTACCAAATTTCGGAAATCAAAAATATAAAAGTACTTGTGTGTGTCAAACGATAGCTCTATAAAAAATTGCCGGAATTTTGTAGTATGGGTACCAAATTGTTTTGTTTAGTGTACTTTTAGAAAAAGTCCATATCATGGTATGTTACAGTTTGAAATTCAAAAGTTATCGACTAAAAACACATATAGGCAATCTGATTACCATACTTGCAAGACGATTACCAAAAAAAAATGATTGCTCATTTAAACTCCTGGTAGCCGATTTAGTGGGGTAGATACAATTTTACGGCGATTGCTCTATAAGAAGCTGAGTTAGTCGGGGTGATGTATTCTGGTGTACCAAATTTAGGAAATCAAAAATAAGTAAAAGTACTTGTGTATGTCAAACGATAGCTCCATAAAAAAATGCCGGAATTTTGTAGTAAAGGTATGAAATTGTTTTGTTTGTAGTGTTCTTTTAGAAAAAGTCCATATCATGGTATGTTACAATTTGAAATTCAAAAGTTATCGACTAAAAACACATATAGGCAATCTGATTACCATACTTGCAGACGATTACCAAAAAATGATTGCTCATTTAAACTCCTGTAGCGATTTAGTGGGGTGATACCAATTTAACGGCATTGCTCCATTAGAGAAGCTGAGTTAGTCGGGGTGATGTATTCTGGTGTTACCAAATTAGGAAATCAAAAATAAGTAAAAGTACTTGTTGTGTGTCAAACGATAGCTCTATAAAAAATTGCCGGAATTTTGTAGTATGGTACTAATTGTTTTGTTTGTAGTGTTCTTTTAGAAAAAAGTCATATCATGGTATGTTACAGTTTGAAATTCAAAAGTTATCGACTAAAAAACAATATAGGCAATCTGATTACCATACTTGCAAGACGATTACCAAAAAAATGATTGCTCATTTAAATCCTGGTAGCCGAATTAGTGGGGGTAGAGTACCAATTTTACGGCGATTGCTCCATTAGAAGCTGAGTTAGTCGGGGTGATTGTATATGAAACGTTCCATTCTGTATATTAGTGTCATACCTATATGCTTACATCTATTTCCTATGCATATTGGCACGTTGACGTAATAAGACTTCTTTTTATAATTGAGGCAATAACCCTACTCTTTGATCTAGGTGCAGGTTTATTGCGTCGAAGCCAATAAGCACATGGGAATAAGTAAGATGTATGGAGTATTTTTTTGGTATTCATACAGACTTAATGCGTCGACGCAATAAACCTACTCTTAAGAATGATGCACTAACCTACTATAATCAATATATATTATATATATTATATATATATTATATAATATATATATATATATATATATATATATATATATATGTATTTTTTAATTAGGTTACAATGTACCCAAAGAGTTATATGTCTTTCATTTATTGTTAGTCAGTAAATTTTGCCTTGGACCGGGTATGAAGGTGACTGCCATCAATATTTTAACATTTGTAAAAAAAATCATGTAAAAAAGAATTGATAGAGATCTTGTGGTAGTGATCGCAATACCTTATAAATATTGCTGAAATTCAGTTGACTTGTCTCAAACTGAAAGCTGATATAATCAATTCAATATATATATATAATATATATATATATATATATATATATATATATATATATATATATATATATATTGCATACATTTGTATGTACTTCATTTGAACAAAAATAATTTGAACCAGCAAGTCGCACTTACATTTTTTACAGAATATTGATGTTGTGTGTTTTAGTTGTTTGGTTTGTATTACAGGTATTGTTGGTGTGTTGGTTAGTATGTTAGCTTGTATTACAGAATATTGGTGTTGTTGTGTTGTTAGTATGTAGGTTTTTATTCCAATATATTGTGTTGTGTGTTGTTAGTATGTTAGCTTATATTACAGAATATTAGTGTTGTGTGTTGTTAGTATGTTAGCTTGTATTAAGAATATTGGTGATGCTTGTGTTGTAGTGTATGTTAGCTATATTACAGAATATTGTGTGTTTTGTGTTGTTGTTAGCTTGTATTACAGAATATTTGTGTTGTTAGTATGTTAGCTTGTAGGCAGGTCTTTCTGCCCAGCTCACACTCCTAAGCAGGACATCCCAAGTGTTAGTAAATCCAAGAGTAAAGATTTGCACTGTTTGTACTGTTCAGAAAGTGTGGATATTACCTGTAGAGCTACCTGTGTCTGGCCGTCATGCTGTCCTCCTAGTGAGAACATTGTTCTGCTTCACAGAGAGTGCACTCAGGTCAGTAACGAGTAACTACTCGCAAGTAACTGTACAGAGAGTACTTCTTGCTATTATAGAGGATACATGCTATCTAGTGAATGATTTAGTCATTTATTTCAGTGTAGTGTAGAAACTCCACGTTCGATTTCGGCACCGGAGGTCCGGGTTCCACCCGGACTATGCTCTAAGATTTTTAGAATAGTATTTGTATTAAAAAAATTTGCCAACTTTAATTAATTCTTAGAGTGTAGTAGATGATACCCACCTGAGGTGGTTCCCGCAGGGTGAATACCCTGATGGGCCGAAAGGCCCTAAAATGGGCATTTTATTTTTTGTAGGAACTCCAATGATTTAGTAATTTATTTTATCTACTTATGGCTGCAAAATTGCTCATTATGGAACTGTTTTTAAGCTGCAAAATGTCATTTTTCCTACACTGTCAACAAAATATTTAAAAACAGTACGGGAAAATGGCTTGGTAAACAAAACAAAACATGGTAAACATACAAAACCTCCTAGGGAGTTATGGTACATTTAAATATAATGGTAAGAAAGTCAAAACTCCCTAGGAGAAATGAAATTATTTGAGGTTATTATGTTGCAGGTTATTAAGTAAATTTTAGTGTTTTTCACTTTGTCAGCAATGATTCTTTGAGCTTGTTTTTTATGCATTTTTTTTATAATACACAATTATTAGGTATATTTTATTAATACAAGTATTATTTTTTTGCAAAAAACATTATAATATAATTTAAAAAAATAAAGTTGGCAACCCTGATATCTACGGCTTGTTTTAATTTTTACCATGAGTTGTCAATTTTGTGTCATTGGTTTTTTTTATTTTTTGTACATTTACTTTGTTTAAAATAAAGGCAGTAGGTATATATAACGTTATATAAACGAAACTTTTATAAACAAACGAAAAGTTGATAATAATCATAATGAATCAGATAAATAATAAGGAGAATAAACATGGAAACATTGTTGAATTATTGGACTGCACGCCACCTGATATTTATGTATTGCATCACTTCAAAACAGTCTTTACTGCCAGCAAAATCTTGCAATAAGTATTTAAAAACTTTTCTGCGTAAGTAGATAAAATAATATATGTACTATGCAGAAAGGAAACATTGCTGACTCGTTCAAGCATTTGAACATTCCTGCGATTCAAGCAAATCGCCATTTGCCTGACTCGGCTTCGCCTCGTCAGTCAAATGGGTTAATTACCAGCTCGGCTTGCGCCTCGCAGGTAATTTTCAATAGCCTGCCCTACCTTCGCTCGGGGCTAATTTATAAAACTCGTCTGCAAAATTCCATTTTGCTGCCTAGTAGCATATATACTAATATACTAATTAGTGTAGTGTAGGAACTCCAATTATTCAGGATTTTACTTTTGGTTATGGCTTTTTTTTAATGACATTTGAAAGCCTTCTTATATAAACAGCATCTTATGCTAGTTTACATGGTGCATATATTTCTGTTCCTAGCTGTGCCATTGTCTGTTATTATTTATTTGTATTTCAGAAAGCAGCCAACAATGCTGGCTATTACTTCATGTGCCCCATATGCAGGAATAAAGAGAAGTTTAGAGAGGAGATGCAGAGGATAGGCATTTTTATACCTGATCAGTAAGTTCCTGATATTCAGTATTGGCTTAGTTGTCAAGGCAGGTGTCTCTGGTTTGGTGCCAGGGTGTAAGAATCCTGTGCAAGAGGTTGTCATTTCAACCCTTTTTTTGATTATTAAGTTTTTATTAAGTTTTTATTGTGATTAATAGGAATCTTGGAATGTTTGGGATGTATGAAATGTTTTCCTTGCTTTATTAAAGAAGGTAAATTGTTTTCTGCACTTAGCATTGTGACAGCATAACATGCAAGATGCTTTTTTCTTTCGATCTCTATTATGTTGACATGTTAAAGGGGGGTGAGGGCAACGATGGCAGATAACATCAAGAGCATGTATAACCCTTAATGTGAACCATATTCATAGCTGTAAATTTGTTTTCAAGTGAACTAAACATAGTTGATGTTATGTTTCAGAGATGCTTCATGGGAATCGGAACCGAATGCCTTCAGATCTCACCTGGAGAGAGGCAACGGCTGTGAAGCTAAGAAATGCTCCTGTCCCAAAGGGAGCAAGTTCAAGAAGAACAGATCGTATGTTTCTCTCTATTAACTCTAAAAAAAACTAAAAATATAATAATTACATGAAGAAAAATACACTTAAAATTATTTACACAAAATTATCACTTTTGTGGAATACAATGGTGTATTTTATGTTTCAGATAGAATTCAGCATGTTAAGCTCAAAGGTTTAATCTCGAAATTCATTTTAGTTCTTTCTGGCGTAACATATGACTCCAGTGATTATCTGGCATAATATACATAAAATCGGAAATTTTTTTTTACGTCATTAACCCACAATAATGACTCAGCAAAAATTTCAAAAAATCATAAAACACGGAAAGATGATGTGGTCTGATTGAAATTTGGCATGATGTAGACATAAGACTAACATATGTGCTAAGTTTCATCTCATTATCAGCATTCGTTCAATTTTTATTGAATGAGTTGTGTATGTTTTTTTAAATGAATTAAGAAAATGATTAAATTGAGTTGAAATTTAGTACAAATGTAATCTTTACTTAATAAATGAACACAAAGTTTTGTTTCAACACGACAAGTATATCCATAATTTTGGATGGATCATAAATCTTAAATAGCATTGAGCGTGATCAGTGCTGTATGGGTGACCGCTGAGAATAAAACAGCTGCATTTACTATCTGGGGACGAGCGAAGACATGTTGCAGTATAAATTTGGCGAATTTTATATTTTGAGGATGTGTGATGCGAGTGAGTCCGAGGCAGGGAGGATGAGCTCAGCGAATCCGATGTGATGAGAAGAAGTTGCGAGATACACCATACTTGATTAGTAATCTGAAATACCCAAATTAACTACATGGCTATGCACTAAGTCTAAATTGTTGGTAGCGGTATAATCAATACATGTTTGTATTGATTAGTTATCATTTATTGAAAGAACACAAGTCATCATGGAGTGGAGGTTTTTCTTTATATTTCATCTCTGTCTTTTATAATAGAGAGTAAGCATTGTAGATAATAAAGATTTTTTTATCAAGTCTTGATTTTTTAGCTTTGTTGTTATTTTTTTGTATTGTGGCTTTTTTGCATCGTTTGACGACTTATTGCAGAGGGTGGCAGCTGGAACTGTGTAGGGTGTGCGGAGGTAACGGAGTTCACTTACAGTGCTCTGACAGGTGGGACAAGAGTAAAGGCTATGACAACTTCAACTGGTTATGCCAGATATGCAGACCTGTGTACCTTGAGAACAAGTCTTCCCTCACTCCTGAGAGACAGCTTCAAGGTAATAATTAAAAGTCCTGTCCCTAGAACATGGTGGCCCTGTCGACACTTACTCAGCCTGTGCTGTGCTTTTTTGCCTAGACTTGGTTTCAGAACAAGTCTTTTTGTTGGTTTCAAAAACAAAGCTCATTTGTTTTTATTTACAATAAATATTGATAAATGAATAAATTAATTCTTAAATTAATTTTCTTGCATGATTCTGTTGGTTTCATTCCAACTGTTATGAAATAGCTACATAGGCCCTTATAAGCATACTATAATTATTATGAAATAGCTACATAGGCCCATATAAGCATACTATAATTATTATGAAATAGCTACATAGGCCCATATAAGCATATATAATTATTATGAAAAGCTACATAGGCCCATATAAGTATTATAATTATTATGAAATAGCTACATAGGCCCATATAAGCATACTATAATTATTATAATAGCTAATAGGCCATATAAGCTATATATTATTATGAAATAGCTATTAGGCCCATATAAGCTACTATATTAATCTTAGATTAATTGTGGTATTGTCATTGCCAGGTACGCAAATATTAGTAAATTATCTATAGGAAATTACTCTTATAGGGCAGGTTGCATGCACTGAGGAGGATAAGTTGAATACACCGAGCTGGGGAGGTTGAATACACCGAGTAGGGGAGGTTGAATACCGAGTAGGGGAGGTTGAATACACCGAGTAGGGAGGTTGAATACACTGAGTAGGGGAGGTTGAATACACCGAGTAGGGGAGGTTGAATACACCGAGTAGGGGAGGTTGAATACACCGAGTAGGGGAGGTTGAATACACCGAGTAGGGAGGTTGAATACAGAGTAGGGGAGTTGAATACACCGAGTAGGGGAGGTTGAGGTAGGGGAGGTTGAATACACCGAGTAGGGGAGGTTGTATGCACCGAGCTAATTATGTCATCTTAGTGATCCGAAGCTTTTAGTTTTAATTTAGATGAGTATTTAAATGTTGATGAATGTGTTGTTGAGGTGGTGATGGATACAACACTAGAGATACAAGTATTGTGGAGAATGAGGATGGAGGTGGAGGTGCATCACTCCAGGAGGACTCCAATCTATCTAATTTATCAGCTGTGTACTCCACTCCCAACAACTCTGTCAGGTAATGACTTCATTCCAGTGTGGAGTTCATAATGTCCCATGTCTCTCTATTGCAAGTCATCCTAACTCTTACCCTATTAATTACCATATTTTATCATACAATTAGTTTTTAATTTTAATAATATTTTTTATGAGTTCTAGAATAATCATAAAATAGAAAGAAATTGTAGTGATACAATTCTCCAACAATAACTCGTGACTGACACAGTAAAAAGCCTTTGAGAGATCACATGACAACGTCATGACTTCTTCATTGGCTTCAAAAGCTTCATAAATTACCTTAGTGATAGCATTAATACTAAGTTCTAAACTAAATAATAGTTCTCTTATACTAAATAAGAGAACCAAAGAATTAGATACAAACACATATTGTGATAAAATTAAAGCATTTTTGCTTTAAAACCCTTGTTATAGTGTAGATGAGTTTATTAAATTAGGTATTTATTGTTAATGTAGCGTTTTATTTTATGTTAGATTTAAATTTTTTGATTGTGATATTACTTTTAAGTATATTACTATTATAATATAATTGATTTTTACGTTTGTAAATGCATGAATATGTTTACTACAAATAAAGTATATATTATTATTATTATTATAATAGCATCCTGAGTGGATAGACTTAAACATTGATTATTTAGACTATGACATGGATGTGGATTATTTAAAACATTACATTTGTCAAAGAAATTTACTAAACGAGATGTAATTATATTTTTCAAAGACCTTCCCAATTACTGGTGTTATAATACGACACACGGCTAAAATCAATTGACAGCCCGCCAAAAATCTCAATGCTTTCAACCCTCTTTTTTAATAAAAAAAATCCTTCTTTTATGTAACAAAAACATTCCCTACTCTGGCAACACTGAAAGTCAGGTTATGTTTTGAATTATTATTTGTTTTTATAAAGAATACGTCAATGTCCAAGCGTCATATATAGGTACTCAGATCATATTACAACTTCACAATAATTGGATGAATTGAACAGATTGGAATGAAACGAAACAAAATCAAACAGATCAATATGCACAATGAGGGAAATAAAAAGCGACGCGAGGTTACAATATTTACAACCAGTGTTGCCTGTTTATGATTTTATTTACGAAAAAGGTATTTTTTATACCGAGGTTGGCATGAAGTGGAGGGGGAAAGAGCGGGGTCGGTCTGAACCAATAGAATTCTTTGCCTCACAGATTTTTGGCGCGCTTTCAATTGATTTTAGCCGTGTGTCGTACTATAGTAATATTACTATTAGTAATTTAACTAATTACTGTTAGTAAAATGGGTCTGAAAGTATTAGGATCTACCCAATCACTTTTCTCTAAAATATGTACTTATATGCATTAATATTAATTATTTGCTTGGAAGCAATTGATCATTTATTTTTATTTTTGGGTTTTATATACAAAAGGGTGGGCAGGTTTGAATGTTTATAAACAAATAAATAAATATATACTTGTAATTCTGAACATTATTAATATTCCAAATCAACTATCCCATACCACTAATTGTGTAAAACAGAGGTCAGCCATCATGTATTTGAAATTAAAACTATTTTTAACATTTATCTGAAAGAGTTATTGATACGGAGTTAAGATGGTTTAAAAAAGAGGTTTAAAATATATTATTATCCAAAGCTAAATAAAAAATAAAATAATAATAATCAAATCTGCTTAATGAAATTAGTAAAAATGTCTTTATGTTATTTATTTCTTTGTTTTTTTATTTTAACTCATGAAAGAGTTTAGAGAAAATTCACCAATGTTTTGTATTCACTTAATTGTTTGTATTCATTTATAAAATCCTCAATGACCACTATGCGACCACCAGCGATAACAAGATGTAATTTTAGAGAGTGCGAATGTAAATCAGACGACATTCGCAATGCACTTAAAAAGGATGCAACTACTACTTGATTTCTTTCTATGGTCAATCTAGTACCATGTTTCAATATTTGCAGATTTTAAGTCAGGTTATGGGTCTAACAATTAAAAAGTTTTTACAATAATAACAACACTTTAGGGTATTTTTGACTTAGGATTTATTCTATATTAGTTGGGTTTAAACCTGTTTGCACTGTTGTAATTATAAAATATAAATAAGCATGAGGTGCACTGGTCTGTGTTTTTTTGTTGCAGTTTAGTTTAAAATATGAAAAATTAGATCTAAATTAGACAGCTTGTTTTTAATATTTTAGTATTGTGTTTAAATTCACGAATAGCTTTTATTGACACTAAAAATAACATTTAGTTTTAATGATCAATGATCATGTTGTCATTTACTTACATAACTTAACTACTTACTTACATAAATTAACAACTTACATCACCCCACTACATCACTTAACTTTGAGCAATCCTGCCACTGCATTACAATCCCATTTACAACCACCACCTGTAGAAATTGTTGTGTGTATTCTAATGGACATATAAAACCCATTGATATGATTGCAGCACCAGAGGAGGGGAGGAAGAGGGAGTGCCACCTGTGGATTGCAAACAGCCTGTTGAATGCGAGGCTCAGTCTGAGGATGAGGATGTCATAGTGGTTAGTGACGATGAACAGTCTAACATGGCTCCTTTACAATCTCAAGTCTTAGCCGCCCGCTTGACTGCTGCACAGATTCCTGCACCCACCAGTTCCGTGCCGGTGGTTAGAACTTCAGTGCAGACTACTCAATGTACTGCACAAATACCTCTACATTCTGTACTAATACCTCGAACTGCTGTACAAACTAGTTCTGTACTATTTGCTAAAAGTTCTGTTCAGACGTCTCAAGTTGCTGCTCAAACCAGTTCAGTACTGACGGCTCAAAGTGTTATGCAAACTACTCAAACAGTTGATGCAGCGGTTCAAGTAGCTGAACAACCTGTGTCTGAACAGCAGATCCTGGAGACGCTGCCTGTTCCCAAACAGATCCTCTGCCAGCAGAGAGTAGCCCAGCAGATGACCGGTCAGTCAAAGCCTGTACTGTCCTACCCTACCCCTCAGTACCAGATGAGCGAATCCCTCAACTTGCTGCAGCAGAAACTCCAACATAGCACCTCTAACCAAGTGGCTCATACTGAGCCAAGTCGACCTTCCCAGCTAAGGGCTGACAGCAGCGATGATGATTGCCAGGTATGTTGATATTGCTATTATATGGCAGAGGGACAGGGGAACCACTTTTTCAAACCCTAGGAAGTAGGTTTTATTAGGAAACCAAGTTACTAAGCACCTTATGAGTTAGTAACACTATTGTGACACCATGTGCCGCTAGGTAGAGAAACAGATAACTTGCTCACCGAAGCAGGTATAGCTGAGAGAAAGGTGCTATAGGTATGTTCCCCGCTGCATCACCTAAACATTTATTTATCTCTGGAGCTAGTGCAGTAATGCTCAGGGTTCATGATGGTTTAGTGCTGCAATGATTTCTTTCATGATTACCAAATTTTCACAAATTATTGTGCTTCTTCTTCTAAAATAATCAAATTAATTATTGTGGAACATGTTAAGTTAGAGTTTGTTACGGAGGTCATGAGAGATACCAATCATGCTGTGCCAACATTTAGTTTATTTAATCTGTTACATACCTGCTAGGACTATGCATAAGTTATGATTTGTTACATACATGCTGGGACAGAGCATACGTTATGATGTGCTTTTTTTCCTTACAGATTGTTGGTGTCTCTGAAGGAGTTGGTAAGAGGAGAAGAAGAGATAAATCAGTTCTCAGAAAGAAGAGGTTTAGGATTCCCTGGGTAAGTGACTTGTTTTTTTTCCTTCTCAAAGCTGTCTGTTTCTGTGGCCAAACTGTCTCTGCAATAGCCGCAACAAACAGTTATATTTTTTTAATATTTTTCAATACAATGTGCTTAATTATCCTGTTGATTATATGCTGAACGACACAGCATTATTTGTTCCCATTTGAAGCTCAGTTTATGCTAATTTGTAGCACACCCAAAAATAGCGGTGTGGGAAAAAAATGCAAGGAGCATAATTTATTTGATTCATATAAGAAGAACCCAAAAAAAAACCAATAAAAGTTTACCTTTCAATTTACTTTTTTTCAATTTTTTTTAAATCTGGTGTTGCATGGGACACCCTAAGTTAACAACATCACCATAAAGAAATCCTCTTTACAAAAAAAGTCTTCCTAGTTTGATTAATTTATGTCTGACGGTTTAAAATTACGTCCTAACAATACATAACATTACAGTTCTGCTTATTTAGAAACACAGCAGTGTTTTGCCTTCTAAGTCTAAAAGGGAAGTTAAAATATCCTGCTATGTTAATACAAAAAGACAAAAACTCATAAAAGCTGCCAGTTTATTTAGGAACACAAAAAGTGTTTTCCTATTATTTTCAATTTACCTGCATAAAACCAAAGTGTTTTCTTATTATTTTCCATTAACCTGCATAAATCTTTTTAACCCGAAAGGATTAAAAAGAGGGAAAGGTAGACCTGCTCAGAGATGGGACAAAGAAATGCGAGAAGTTTGTGATGTAACTTGGCAGAGAGTAGCAGGAATGAGACAAGAGTGGATGAGAATGAGAGAGGTTTATTGCGACGTTTATCTATAAAATGCGATAATAAGAAGGATTAAAAAGCAGGAAGATAAAGTAACAAATAAGTCATAAATCAGTATGAATGTATGTGTAATGTGTATGTCTGTGTATGTATTTATATGTATGTATGCATTTGTGTGTGTGTGTGCATATTTACATGTGTGTGGGTGTGAGTATGTGCACATAAATAAAAACAAATAATTCAAAATTTAGATTAAAAATAGAACTATATTAATAAATGAAATAAAAAAGACTATTAAATAAATATGTCGTAAATAATTGATATAAGGATCAATCCATCCCAGTTAGATATGTATACATATGTGTGTGTGTGTGTATATGTATGTACACATGTATGTGTATGTATACATATATTATTAAATATAAAATTATTATTAATATAAAGTATTTCATTCATTTGTAAAATAAATAACTAAAAAAAATAAATAAATAAAATTAAATTAAATAAATAAATTATAAGTAAATGCCAACCAATGCAATTGGCAACTCCTAGTAGGTGACCACGGCTCAGGCCGATTTATAGCAGAAATATTTTTGTTTATAATTTTTTGTGAGTTTGAAAGTTAAATTTAAGAGTAAAATTATGTATATTTTTTACAAGAAAATATGTATTCTATAATTTTTGTATTTGCTATAATAAATGGTTTTTATTATTATTATTATTATATAACCTGCATAAAAACTGTCTCATTGAAAAATAGATAAACAAAACATTAATGTCGGACAACACTGTTTTTAACTTACCCGCAATAATAAAGAAATTTATTTACTTGGTTACAATGTATATATAAGTTCATAACTTCAAAATAATTTTAGTGAGAAGGTCAACAAGCCGTGGCGATATTTCTTTGAAATGAGCGCATTCTTGCTCATAATCCATTCCTTCCTTAAGTTTCCTGTATATGCTTCGTGACTTGAAAAGCAGCAACACAACTTTTTAATTCATCTTTTCAAAAATTTTCAAATAAATGCGCTAAAAAAGCTGCAAAAACTAAGCTTCAAATGAGAGCAAACAATGCTGCGCTGTGCAGTGTATAACTTATGGGATAAATATGCCCATTTTATTAAAAAAGAATTGGAAAGATTTAACACTAGTTGTGACCCTACTGCTAGGTTATAAAGAATTCACTGAAAACTTAAGAGAGGAATGGTTTATGGGCAAGAAAGCACGCATTACAAAGATCATTCGCCCGGCTGGTGGCCTCTGGGCCACAATTTTCAATTCTCTGCCTGATCACTTGAACTCATTAAAATTTAAAAATACTTTAAAAGATAAATTAATTAGATGCTGATCTGTTCTCTATTACAGATTTAAAAATATTTTGTAAATTTGGTTTTCATATTAATGTTATTTTGTTTTAATTTTTGTAGTATATGGATGTACTATCATGCTGTGGGTTTTACAATAAACTTATTTTAGTTTTAACTTGGGTTACTATGTATCAGTATAAGGCCATCCACAAACTCGGCTGCGAGTCATCTCTGCTCCTTGTAGTGTATCACTTGAATCACTGTTAGCAGTAAGGACTGTAAACAGGGTTAATAACGTGCCTTCACTGCCCAGTAGAATACTAAAGAGAAGAGTAGAGGTCTACTTGGCGAGGAGGATGTGTTTTCTAGTGTTCAGAAGTTAGTTTAGTGTAAGCTGTGATGTACAGGCATGACCTTTGTGTTGTTGCAGGTACCTAATGCTCGCGAGAGAGCTGCTGGAGAAGCACAACTCACAACACCTGCTTCAGGTCCATCCCACTCTGCCCCCACTGTGAGTTTTCTAAATTATGAAATAACTGCCTCATTATTTACACATTTCCAGATAAATTAGTCAATTAGTAAAATATTGTTAACGTTGTTTTGTTGTATGGTACATTTACATTTTAATTTTTTTAACTGCGATATTACATGTAAGTATATTACTACTTCTTGACTGTGATATTACTTATAAGTATATTATTACTTCTTGACTGTGATATGATGTAAGTGTTATGAGGATAATGATATTATGAATTAGATTGATATAAATAATTTTGTGTAATATTGACAACTGTATATGCATAAATATGTTTACTGCAAACAAACTATATATTTATATTTATTTATTATTAAAATATCCTATGCTAAACAGCAATGACTGCTGTGACCAGGATTAGAATTGGTGCCAGGATGGTATTTGATATAAAGTGTTTTCTTATTATTTTTCATTTACCTGCATAAAACCAAAGTGTTTTCTTATTATTTTCCATTTACTTGCATAAATCCAAAGTGTTTTCTTATTATTTTCCATTTACCTGCATAAAACCAAAGTGTTTTCTTATTATTTTCCATTTACCTGCATAAATCCAAAGTTTTTTTTATTATTTTCCATTTACCTGCATAAAACCAAAGTTTTTTCTTATTATTTTCCATGAACCTGCATAAAAACTGTCTCATTGAAAAATAAATAAACAAAACATTAATGCCGGGCAACACTGTTTTTAACTTACCTGCAATAATAAAAAAAAATTAACATTTACTTGGTTACAATGTGTATATAAGTTCATAACTTCAAAATAACTTTAGTGTGGAGGTCTGCAGACATAAGTTAGTTATAGTTATCTGTGTTTAGCACACCCAATGGTTGCTCCCATCTTACCATTTCACTGGTCTATATCCGGTGGTGAGCATGTAAATGTAGATAGAGAATACAATATTTTGCTTCTACTGTGTTATCTTATTCTGTGTGTTATCTTCAGGCAAAACTCAGTCCAGTTAAGTTTTCTTTTAAATTGTGATGGTCACCATCGAGCTAAATCTTTACTTTACCTTGAGATGTTTATCTTTAAATAAAAACTCCATGATAGAGTTTTATAGAACTTTCTAGTCATGTTTTTGTAAACAAATTTATAAATTATTAAGAGTTTATCTCTGACTGTCGTGTCTTGTTGTATGCTTTTATTAGTTTTAACTATTAGATAAAATATATTTTACTGATTAAAGTAACTATGGAAATGCCTCAGTATGACCATTATGCCAGAAGCAACAACCTCCAAACTGTAACAGAGCATTGCCTATATGGCAAGGGTTCCAGCTTGCTATTAAAATTTTCTATTCTCTAACTATAGAGAAACCTGTAAACAAATTTCTACTTTGTATCTAAAATTAATGGTTTATGGTCTCTTTAGTTTATGGTCTAATAAGTATTTTTATAAAAAAAAATATTATACTTTGTTTCAGAAAATGAATACAAATCTGGAGCAGACAAGTATACCTCTTCAAAAAGTACCTGAAGTTACTATTAACAAAGTTAGGCTTAAAAGCCCTCTGACCCCCGCCATGAGGAACAAACTCAATAGTTGCAACGTCAGCATTTCCACAGTTTCCAATCCTATTGTTTTATCTTCGGATGAAGAAGACTCCGAGCCCAGTAAAGAAGAGATGCGAATACTTCCCGTTGTGAGTCGTAAGAGACTTCACAGTGATGCTTATCTCAAATCTATCCTCTCTACAGAGAATAATGATGAAAAAACATGCTCGTCTAAAGAGAGACTGGATAAGTGGGTCGAATCTAAGATCAATACTAATCAGAGTAATAATAGTAGTGTAAATATAGCATTAGAGTCAACTACTAGTGTTAACCTTATATTATCTTCAGATGACGAAGACAATCCAGATAATAGATTTTCAACGTGTAATTACTCTTCAGAAAATCAATCTAATTTAGCTGTAGATGACATAAGAACGGGTAAACAAGATGAAACTGGTTGCACTATTGTGAAGAGAAGAATTTCGACTCCTTCCTCTTCAAGGAAGAGCAGTAGTGATTCGGTCATGGAGGTTTCAGAGCCGAGTTCTATTCTTGAGAGTTGCCTGGCCAAGCCTAATGTTGTTCCCGAGTTGTTAATAATCGATGACGATGATGATGATACTCAACCAGTTGAAGAACAAACTTCTCTATCATCTATAGGGTTCATCTCATCTGTCTGTGGGAATTTCAAGGAGTTTTCTGATCTCAACCAAACGGGATTAACTCAAGAACTGACAGAAATAAATCTGGAAGAGTCGACTAAATTAACGAAAACTTCTTCCTCCCAAATGGAGGTAGTTACCGAGTCCACGTCAGTGACTACCGACGTATTAATGGATGAAACACAATGTTTCACCGTGAGTTCCACCATGTCTCCACCGAGCATAACTAATGACGAAACTCTTGCTGCATAGCTTCCTCCTTCCTAATGAAGGGCGAAGAAACAGGTAATAAACAAATATCAAAATAGTTGAAATAGTAAAACTCTTCCATAATACTAAAAATTCTCTAGAATAGACTAGCAGGAAATTAGTGAGCAAATCTACTTTGTGCTCATGACAGCATAGAGAATACCTCCTTCTTACTTCATATAACTGAGTATAAATAATAAATATGTATAAATTAAAATGTTGTGTAAATAATAAATTATTTTCATGATAATGCCCCAAAGATTGAGGGTCAAAATATAGTTAGTTATATCAAGTAAGCAGGAGGTTAATGAAAAAAATTAGGTACAGGGGTACCTCAGGAATTTTCTTTTTCACATCAGATTTGCTAAGCTCATCCTCCTGTCTTAGGACTCACTTCGCTCGTCCTCAGAATATCCAAGCTAATACTAATTTCAATAATGCATTGAAAAATTTGGCTGGCACAGATTCCTCCGTAACACTTTCTAATGTGCCCAGTATCTTCCAATTATTAGCATTAGTTTAATGTGCATTGATCAATACAAAATAATTTTCAAGTAGGGTGTTGTTTTCTATGTGTTTTTGGGTCTGTGAGTTGAATGAGAGGTACAGAGTCGATACGGGCACTCAAAGCCAAATTACCTAAGCCAAGGTTCAAATCCTGGTAGGGACGATTATTTTTATATATGATTTAAGTTTATTACTATAAAATAATTCTGGTGTGGTGGTCCGAAATTTGGGCGAATTTCGTTTGGAATACATGTTTCTGTGCTTAACAATCCATTTCTTGTTTCCAGAAGGATCCGGTTTGTTCTTTATAACATAAGCAGTTACTCAATTATCAAGCACTACTAGTAACTAATTTTTTCTGTATTTTTCAAAGAAAATTCGCTAAAAACTCTATAGAATGCAACCATGAACCCAATGGATGCAATGCAATGCAAATAATATTGAGCATTGCCAATTTCAGAAAAGACATATTCTTGTATAACCAACAGGATAATTATGCGCATTTCCTTTGAAAAATACAATAAAAGAGTTATGAGTAGTGCTTGATAGTTGAGTAACTGCTCATGTTATAAAGAATTAACGGAATCCTTATACAAGGAATGGATTGTTAAGCACGGAAACACGCAGTCCAAAGGAAATTTGCCCGACATGCGGACCACCACCCCAGAATATTTTTTTACAGATTTCACAATTCAGATATCTTCCTCCGTTTTTCATACGGATTCCACAGTTTAGATATGTTTTTGCCTTGTTTATACAGATTTCACAGGTCAAATTCACCTATCTTTTGTTTAGTATTAAAAATTAATAATTTACAAGATGAAACACTAGAGCAATATTTGGAATTAGTATAAACCATGAAGCAAGATTTTATTATAATTTTAACTTTTTTAAAGAGTCTTTTCTACAGAGTAGATTTTTGTTTTGATTTAAATATTTTTAAAAATTAAGACTACCTTATTTATTAATTAAGATTACCTTTTTATTTAAAATTTTAATAAATAATCTAATTGGTAATTTTATTTTTCAGAAATTTTTGAAATTAAATTGATTTGTTTTAACTTTTACTGTTTTATTGTTTTCAACTTTAACTATTCATATGTTGTATATAAACTGTACATTTTGTATCAAAATTAGCATAATAATTAATAAGAAATAAAAAGATATTTCTGTAAGAACAAAGGAAATACTTATCAAATTACTTACAATTACTTACAAATTACGAAGAGTTTCTGCTCTCTTTGCTATCACTTGGTCCTGAGACTGACTATGAAAGAACCATAATATTTATATTCTATGGCTCACCAAGGGGTTTGTTTTGTAGAAGTACAAGGTGTAGCCGAGAAAGTAAATTAATTCTTATTCCTGGGTAGCACACGAGGATCAACTTGTTTCTTCCAAGCCAAGTTTAAGATTTTACTTCTAGCAGGAGATAATTATACGAGCTAAACCAAAATTTTAAAATAAATATATGTTTCGTTACTATTGTCTTTTGATTTATAGTACAAAAAAAATATTTTTTACATAGTTTGCCTCCTCAGTTAAATTCAAATGCTGGCTGATATCCTTTTAAAGAATCAAATTCTTTTGAATACATTGGAGAAAATAAGTAGAGATGTTATGAAAGAGTCAAGTGAGCATTGCTTGTGTTTTTATCTTTATCATTACAAATGTCTGTACTTGTCTGAGACTTGTTATTATAATTTTATTAGTAATCCAATATCCAAAGGAAATGGTCTTATGATCTTTTAAAATAATTAAATTGGGACTCAATCATCAAGAATATATATATATATATATATATATATATATATATATATATATATATATATATTATATATATATATGTATGTATGTATTTGTGTGTGTGTGTGTGTATGTATGTAATAAATTAATTTAATTAATAAATTAATTTAGTTGTCAGTAATTTATCCTTAGTCTCACTTTTTAAGTTTATAGAATTCACACATTTTTTTATAAATTAAAAACAATGACTTTAATTCTATAAGTTTAATTATATTAAATAATTAATTAAGTAAGCTATAAAATTAAGCTATAGCCATTTCACCCAACACTGTGGGCATCATCAGGCTAATTAAACACTACATTAACGACTAAACATCACAGAAAACAAATAAAGCACATATACATAAGACTCTTATGTAAAGTCTTAAGACATAGAATTAGATTTAGATATAGAATTAAAGTCATTGTTTTTAATTTATAAAAAAATAGTTGTCAGTGTTTTGTTGAAATTTGGAATGTATGTTTAGAAATTTTCAAACAACATTTTAAACATTCTTTTAAATAGAATGTTAAATACAGGTACATTTACATAACATTGTAAATGTATTATAAGTATTTGTTGTATTCTTTAGAAATGAATCGGGTTACTGCAAGAGTTTCCCCCTGGCTTTCCACTTGTAATTTATTGTAAATAACTTTTATTACAATTAGACTGTGCAATTCTGTAATTAATTTATGTAATGTATATTTGTAAACATTTTGTAAATAATAAATTAGTTCTTTTTAAATGTTCAAACATATTTTCGAAAACTGTACCTGTGTATATCTTTACTACTTTGCTAAAAGTATCTAAATTCAAAATTCTAATGTTCTCTGGTAGCTGGTTAAACAGTTTTATTCCTAACACGCTAGCTCCCACCTCCGACTTCTTTAGTCTATGTTTTGGAATCGCCAACATGCTTTTGCTTCTAGTAGGATAATTGTTGTAATTTTCATTTCTCAAAAAATTATCAAGATTTGTTTTAACATAAATTGGCGATTTATTAATGAACGAATTCTCAAGTGTCATTATCTTATACTTGATGATAAGACTCCATCTGATGACAGCCTTCTATGATGCGCAGAGCTTTCTTTTGTTGAATTAATAGTCTCTCTGTGTGAAGGAGTCTACGCATGCCTTGTGTCAACTTAGTTGTCATATATTTAATAATTTTTTTTAAATAGTAAAAAGCTAGCATTTTTTTAAAAAAATTGAGTGATTTCAAGTATAAACTAGGTATGTATGACTAGGAAAACGCTGTTGCATACCTGGGGACCTATTTAAATGGCGGCTCAGCACTGAAAAGCACATGATTTTGAGATCACTGCACTGAACTGGCACTATATTATTTCGAAGTTTATGAAAAAACAACTTTACCGAAATATTTTAAATAAGGATATTATATACACCCGACTGAAAGGGAAGTGAAACACTAACTAAAAGCTTTTATCAAAGAAACAATTAAACACATCAGATGAACTTTGTTTTGTTTTGATAGCATAACTATGAATATAGAATTGTTTCATTTATCCATACAAAATACTACTCTACTGATCTTGACAATATTTACATACCAGCACTTTCTATGTGGAAAACTCTGAACTAAAGTCAGGAATATAGTATCAGGAAAATTTATACATAATATATACAGGGTGTGTCAAAAGTTCGGAAACGCCTTAATATCTCAGGCCCTGATTGAGATATGCGGTTTGCGGGGATCTTAATCAATTTAAAAAAACTATCTTTCCGTATGGTACATCTTATCTTATTTGACCTGCTAGCTATAGGACTGACTTTTAATGATTCAACCTGGCATTTGCCTGTAAAATTGAGGGAAACCACAGAAAAACCTCAATCAGGTTGATCGGACACGCGGGTCCTGGGTGTAAAGGTTCGGTCTTTGTGTTAAAACAAAAAAAAACTATGCTCTAAAGCAAACTGTCTCTGGTCTCGTGGACAAATATGATAACTTGGAGAATAAATTTAGGAGGAATAACATCATTTTTTGGAATCTGCATTACAAAGCAGACACTGATAATAAAATTATAATAAAAGATTTTATCAGTAAAATGGTGGGCATTCCAAATACCAGCTATCATATTCTTGAAACATTTAGATTAGGCCCTAGAGACCATAGCAACCTTCCCATAGGAGCTACCTTCTTAACAAGTGAACATGTCAACTTAATTATGACAAATGGTAAGAAATTGAATAATACAGGGTATCTATGTCTAGAGACTTCACTGATATCCTCAGAAAGAAAAGAGAAAAACTTTATAAAATTAAAACTAAAGGAACAAACAAAGATATAAAATCCACAGTTGTCCACAATTTACCGCTGGTAGATGGAGTCAAATACATGTTGAATGACGATGGAACAACTCTGCAAACCCATGATGGACTGGATGCCAAGGAAACCATTATAAACAAGACTGGAGTGGATATCTCTCACCTGCTCACTAATATAGAGAGGATGGACGCTGGGTGCAGTGGTACTCAGATGTTCGGTACTGGTACTACTTCAGGACAACCTGATAATCCGTCATGAAACGAGGCTAACAACCCTCTACTTGCACTTCCTCTTAGTAAACCCCAGTCTAATATACCAACTCCTCAGTATAATCAACTTAAAATCATATCTTATAATATTTTTGGCTTAAAATCAAAGAAAAATAATGCAGATTTTCTCAAGCTTCTAGATAGCTTTGATGTTATAATCTTATTAGAAACTTTTATTGTTGAAGATGATTTTGATAAGTATGTTAAATATTTCCCCAAATTTTCTTTAAATTGGTTGAGTGCAAATAAAACTAGTAACTTTGGTAGAGCAAGTAAGGGTTGTTTACTTGGAATAAATACACAACCAATCTATTTTAAATATATTAAATTTGAATCTTTATCATATATGGCGTACAAGGTGAACAACCTGCCACTAGTGAAGAAAGGGTGAAGAGGCAGGTCCATCTAAACTAGCTTATTCCGGGGGAGTTAGACCACTGTTGTGTCCCGCGCCCCACCCCTACTGTATGAATTTCTACATCACTTTAATTTTGTATTTTCTTGTATCATCAAAAATAAGTCTTTCATTCTATTTTAGAGTGTGAGCTTTTACATGACGTACTTTAGGATAATGCAAAAAAATGTGCAAATACTCTATTGCTTGGATCTAAAAATATTATCTTAAAATATACATTAAAAGCCACCTAGACACGGATTAGAATGGAAGATGGGGTTTTACGTTCAAGCCTCTTAATTTTTTTATGTCAATCAATCATCTGCTAGATGTTCAGAACAAAACATGGTTTTTTTAAGTTTACTAGTCTCTATTCCCATGACAATTAAAAGGTATAATTACTACCCGAAAAACTTGGAACTTTTTTTTACTTTTTACACTTTTCAATAATAGATTTGATAATCCTTCTACTTTGGATAAAGAATGTTCACATCTACCTTGTTTCAAATAGTTGAATCGTAAATATGTGGTAGATGAGTGTAAATTTTATAAATCCATTTGACTCTTCTTCAATCTTATTCGGGTGGATGTGTGAAAATCACATTACATCAGTTTGAAAGACTAGATAATTGTGCTACACCTCTCATACTGACACATCAAATGAATCTACTTCATAGATAGATATCCGGAGTGTAGCATATTGGCCGAGGATTGGAAAACCAATATCGACACATCTGACGGCAAAATAAATACATCAGATCTGAAGATATTAAATTCCCCCCCTGACCTAACTTTTTATTTGAACTTTTTTTTTTATTTTTTAACTGACTATTCGATTGAAAGGAAATATACTCGTAAATGACCTGACAGTGTTCCTTCGCGCGAAGCGAATGCTGTCGAAGGTCTGATTTCCTTATAAATTTCTTCTGGCAAAAACTTCTGGCAAGACACTACAGAATGATTGTTAGACTGCCCATTCGATTGTTAGAGTTAATACTATAAAACTAATTGTAGTACATTCAGTGACACAATCGCATGCGATGTGTGCATTTTACCCTATCATCCTCAAGTGATTTGAGGACAAAAAAATTCTACGATATAGACACATATCAAGCATTTTTTACTGTCCAGTCACTTAAATCAATTTTAAACTTACATTTTTAAATGAAAAAATTACATTTTTAAAGAAATGTTAAAACATTTTTTACCTGAAATTTGAAGTCCTGTACACGAAATCGTACATTAAGAATATTATCAGTTTAGAACATTATCAGTTTTAGAATTATCAAGCCAATTGTCAAGGCCCGTCTACAATCTTAAGTTAAGTTAGGAAGAATTGAAGAAGTGAAGAATTTTTCAAAATCTCTTTTTCTTCTTAAATAATTCTTTTTCCCCGCTCTTTTGACTTAAGAAAAACCATAAGAATGGTTTTTTATAAGTTACTTAAAGAAGAATGTACTACGTTATCTGTTTTTGAATGATTACAATATTTTGTAAACGATGTGATGTGATTGTTGTTGTTTGAATATGTGATTATTTGAATATGTGATTGTTTTGTTTGTTTGAATATTTTTTTATATAATATTTTTCTTTTTATTTTGAATTATATAGTTTTTGAAATGGATGAGTTCCTACGTCTGTAGACATACTAGAGATAAGGAAAATAACGCTCCCAACAATTACCTCATCCATTTTGATTTTATTTATTAATAAAAATAAATAAAACACGGTCGATTTTAGAAGTAAATTAAAAAAATATTTGCAAAAAGTCTTTAAAAAATGGAAGGAAAGATCATTGAAAAAGCAGTGGTTATTTAAATTGTATTAAAATTGTTATTGAGCTCTGCTCGTTGTTACCATAAATAAAATGTGTGTTGACGGTAGAAAGAAAAGTAGTTTATTAGTAGTTTATGTTTATTTAAATTGTATTAAAATTGTTATTGAGCTCTGCTCGTTGTTACAATAAGTAAATAAATAAAATGTGTGTAGACGGGGAAGAAAAGTAGTCTAAATACAGCTATATGTGTAATTGTAACTTTAAAACTTGACTTAACAACTCAGAGGTTGTAGACGTGTTTACGGATCTCTTAAGTCTAAAGAGCGGGAATTTCAAAATAGTTTGTTCTAAGTGAAAAATTCTTCACTTTTTCGATTCTTCCTGAGGAATTCTTCACTTCTCCGATTCTTCCTAACTTAACTTAAGATTGTAGACGGGCCTTCATTCCTGTAATATTCGCGTTTATTACTTTCAGTTTTTAAATTTTTACACACATGAGGAGTGCGAATATTTTGGTTATGCCCAAGATCGAGCAAATTTTTATCGGCAATGGCAATAGTATTAAGGAAATATTCATTTGACGTGTTTTCTTTGATATTTTGAATTTCAATTTCCCTATCAACTCCACGAAGCTGGTTTGTCCGTGGTCTGCCGACATGACTTATCATCTCTCTGTCAGATCTTATCACAACAACAGAGTCGAGATTATTTAATCTCCTAACAAAATCAAGCCTAAATCGCTTGCAATTCTTATAAGCACATTGAGCCTTATCGTGTAAAAATGGAGACTTATCAAACCTTCCTGTTGGAATAAATTGCCCCTTGAAATGGACAGGACAAGGAAATTTCTTTAATTTTAAATAATAACGAATCCTTTCATGTAATTTACCATTAGAATTCAGGTCTAAGCCTTGGATGGACCAATTCCACTCATTATTTGGAATAATTAAAAATAGCTCATAATTGAAGTAGATTTTACTTTTTCTAAAAATACCATCAGTCTCCTGTCTCAAATCTTTGGGAACAACAAAGGGACCACTGCACTTTGCAACATTCTCGACAGAAATACTGTCACAAGACTTTAAATCATCATCATGATTGTCAGTTAATTTAATAGGAGACAGTCTAAGCTTATTAGTAATAGGCAACGGAAGCGGCTCTGTAGAAAATTCTATAGAATTGGCAACAGAATAGTCAATAGTTAAAACCAATTCTGAATTTCGGTTTGTATTACTCGACTGAATTGATTGACTTGACTGAACTAAAGACTCAAGGGATGAATTTAAAGGGGAAGGAAGCCAAGTTTCTGCACTATTAGACTCGGAAGCTAACAAATTGTCAGCTTTATTAAATAATTTTATTTCTATAATATTCTTATTAAAGAAGTTCTTCAATTTATTATAATTAGTTTTAAACTTCGGCAATTTTAAGTCATTAGCAACATCACTCACAATACTGTGTCCGTAATATCTTGACTGTTATTGACACCTGTCATATCGACAGCTGATGCAAATGATTGAATAATGTTTTCATCTCCCAAATGGACAAATTTTTTTTCAGTCGTAAAGTAAGATGCAAAAGTAGTGAAACATGATTCTTTAGATTCGTTAGCAGATGCTAAAAACATTGTCTGCAACTTGAATTTATCGGCTATAAAATACCTAGATAAACGAGTCGTGTCAGCGTGACTATCCGAGTGCCATATTTCAAGAGCACATTTCTTAAAAATTGGATAGACACCAGGTTTCATCTTCTTAGCGCGTGAGAAAAAATCGCTGAGGCGAGAAGGCTTAAAAGGATATTAACGACAGCTTCAACTTGACTTTCAGACAAAACATTTTTCACCGGCAATGGCATATTGAAAGATATACTAGAAATTAAATACTTATTAAATAAATAGAAATAGTTGCAGAATAAATAATAACTTTAAGACTAAGTATAACTTAGTTACTTACTTGCTCTATGTATTTTGCTGCAAAAAAATGGTGAAGAAGTTTTTACGGTTTTAAGTAAGGGGGGGGGAATCAAATCTAAGTAACGTTAGGCAATACAAATAAGCGTTATTTAAACAAGCTTTAAAAATGAAATAAATTTAATAATTTACTTTAAATTTAAGGAAAAATGAAGTGAAGTTGATGCTGCGACTTAATAAAAAAAAAACTAAGTAAAAATAACAGTTTATAAAAATTTAATGCTCAAATTTTAAAGCCAAAAGAAATCAGCTAAATAATTTAACGAAAATGTTTCACCGTTGGAACTGGAATGAGCACAGTAACACACAGTAAAGTGGAAGGTACACGAATGACAAATGTTACCTGGTGGTACCTGATATTTATAGTAACTTTTGCCTGGCTTAGAGATTTTCAGGGAAACCCATTTTAATATTTTTTAGCTGATTTCTGATCTCACTTCTTTTTGCATGTAATTTCAATTTATTTTGCTTTGGAAATTTAGACCTGTGGATTTTAAAAGTACCTACTTTCTGTCTTTTTTTATCCATCTTTGTAAATAAAATAAATAATAAAAAATCATTTATTTCCTGTTAGAATATACATACAATGGTTTGTATTAACCCATTATTTATAGTATAAAATTTTTTAACAAAAAAATGGGAATGTTCAGGGTGCACCCTGCTTTTCCACGATATGGCACATGTAAATGAATATTGATAAATCTAGACGGCATACAAATGTCTGTTATTACATGCATTAATACCAGCACATCTTAACAATTTTTTTCATCCACACAAGTTCCTTTACTTTAACACAAGCTTTTTAAATAAAACCCTTGACTAGACATATTGGACTAATTTTTTCTGATATTGAAAGATTTAGAAGCCTTATATTTTAGGCCATAGATTAGTTAACATATGTTAGTTAACTTCCTAAAGTTAAAAACAGGTACTCATTAACTAACATGTGGTGATTTTGGTTAAGCCAACTTGTAAAATAAGAAATAACAACCCAACATGTAAAACAGTGGCGAAGATAGCGGCGGGAGGGCATTGCCCCCTTTGTTTTGGTCGGGGGGTATCAAAACACTTTATTTTTTATTTGTTCATTTTTAAAAGCCTAATACCTTACGTTTTAGTCCATAGGTCACATGTAATTAATCATGAAAACCCAAAATTGATTAAAAGTAGTATGTAATCCAAATTGCAATACTGGAATTGAGTATAATGGGGTAGTAATAGAATATCAGTCAGAGACAATGATACTTACGTGACGATGTGTGTGTGGGTATATAGGTTCGGGTGACATCGGTTAACAAGAAGTTGTTAGTGAACTTCTGTCGCTTACAAGTTTCTTACTTACTTTAAAAAAATCAACACCTCTTGACTCTTCATTTGATCTTATAAAAGCTATAATTAAGAATAAATTAGCGGATGTAATTTCTAACGTTACTACAGCTTACCGAATACTACTGACAATTCCAGTCTCGGTAGCAAGTTGTGAAAGAAGTTTTTCAAAACTCAAAATAGTAAGAAACTATTTAAGAACCAAAATGAGCCTAGAGAGGTTGTCAGGGTTGTCCATTATTTCAATAGTCGGAAACTTCTTGTACATTAGACCTAAGTAATGTCATAGAAGTATTCGCTAGTGGCAAAGTTAGAAGGCCTATTAAACAAAATGCAATATAATAATAGAAGAAGGCGTGGATAAAAATATAAAAAAGTGTTAAGAAGGCGTGGATAAAAATATTAAAAATGTGTTAACAAGGCGTAGGATAAAATACAAAAAAAAGTGTTAACAAGGCGTAGGATAAAATACAAAAAAAAAGTGTTAACAAGGCGTGGATAAAAATATTAAAAATGTGTTAAGAAGGCGAGGGAAAAATAGTAATCTCGCCATAGCCGGTCCCAAGCACGAAAAAGTGAGAGGGCCAAAATTCATCTTTAGAGCGTGATGATAATCACCCTCTTAAGTAAAAATACTTATCTACGCCACTGATGTAACATAACTCATTTTTGCTTTTGAGTTATAACAACTATAACAACAACTATAACAACAACTATAACAATAACTATAACAATGGATGTATCATATTAAAACCAACAATATGCTATTAAGATTAAATTATTTCAATTTATTAACATGCGTGATAAAGAATTATGAACAGTACATTAATTATATAATACATTCATTATATTATTGTTAGATAAATATATTTTATGTTACAAATAATGAATCATAAACTTTTATGATGTCTTAATGTATCACTGATTTTTTATATTGGGGGAAATACTTAGGAAATCACATTAAAATATTAGAAATTTAACAATTTTTTCTTGCTTTATGAAAAAATGTCTACCATTATTCCAAACTTAAGTTTAGTGTGTTAGAATTATGATGAGTGAGTCAGTCAGGATCGAAATTAGTCATTTTCAAATTAAAATATCTTATCAACTTTAAAATATAAAGATTTTTGTAATTTCAACAGTAATATTGTCCCAATATAATCTTTGCGTAAGCCAAGTTTGAAGTTTCTAGGTTAATCCAGTCAAAAGGTACAAGAGAGTAGAAAATGATCCGTATTGCTTCGAGAAATGGGTGTTTGTCAGTGCCAGCCCTGGATATGCATTTTTCCCCAGATAAATTTTATTCCAAGAAAAACATTTTTCTTTACCAATGGTCTCTTTTTAAATACTATACATTTTTATTGTCATGGCATAACCCTCATGTTCGTGTCAACCTTCATAAAATGAATAACCTGATCAGGTAGACCGTTGTCTACCTTTTTATTATCATGGAAATAGAGATTCATAAACTTAAAAACCTGTGTTTTATTCTTAACACCTAGCAGATGACATACAAAATTAAGAGGCTTAAATGTAAAAAACCTTTCTATTCTAGCTGAGTTTTAGGGTCAATGTAACAATAAAAACCCAATATCTTTTCCTACTGGCAATTTTCATTTTACACATTTATGGAAAATATAAAAACAATATATTCCCTAATAGTTTGAATTATAATTAAAATTAATTTGAAAAAAAATCCACCAAACTGCTTATTATCAAGGTTTTTCAGATATCAACAAAAATATCATTTATTCATACTCCAAAAACAAGTCTGTATGTACCTAATTTTAAAGAATAAAGAGGAAATCAATATATTCTAGGGCTCGCTTTGCTCGCCTTCCTGTGTTTGTTTGTTAGTAAAATAGTATTTATATAATAGTAAAATAATTTGAATTTATTAATATAGGTTAATAATGCAATATAATGTTCTATTGCTTGTTTCGCTCGCGTTTGTTTGTCAATAGCAGTTTTACGAAAAATAATTAAAATATATCATAATATTCTAAGGCTTGATTCTCTCGCCTTTCTGTGTTTTTTATCAGTATCTAATTTAAAGCATGTATTAAAAACAAAAGAAGACTTTGGCTTCTTATATAATATAATATAGTATAATATAATCCTGCTCCGCGGCGGAGAGCGCTCATAGTATATTGCTGTAATATAAATGTATTTATACACATCATTTTAACATCTTTTACTTGATATCTAATATAATATGTAAGGTCTGCTATGTTCGAATAAGGAAATTACATGAAGAATGTAACATTATAATACAATGTGTAGAACCACTCGGCCCGTAAAAAGCCAAAACTCGTAGGGGGGCGAAACCAATCCTTTAGTGGGGGGAGGGGGGGGGGGGTAAAATTCACACATCTACAAATAAATTCCACTAAAATCTACTTCGTCAGAGGCGACGAATTTTTTCTAGGGGAGGGACAACGCTCCCTCTGGCCCCTACCCGGCTACGGGTCTGGTCCCACACCAAGCAAGAAGTTAGAATGTCAGAACCTCTAAACTCTAACCAACACTAACCACCATGTCCGTTGGGATTTTTTATCAACACTGATAGTAGTAGCGTTTACATGATGTATTGTATCTCGGGTTTTAGTACTGTTTCGAGAGCAAGGACTTCACTTTCTTATAGCTTGTGTACATTAGATATAAGGATAGGCTTCGTAGAAATAAGCCAACCAAGAAACGCCCATGGTGCCTTCTTTAAAAAAACCTTTATAAAATAATTGTAGCAGCCAGCATCCATCGAGAAAGCTCTATTTCTATAAGACGATGTAAAAGAACTAGACGATAAGGAACACTCAGTTGCCCAGCGCTTATTTGATATCTAATATAAATAATAAAATAAAATAAGCGTCAAAATAAGCGCCCAGCGCTTATTTTGAGAAGGGTTCTGAAGCAAGGCCGCCTCTATTTTGCCCTCAGCTAGGTCTAGCTGTTGAAGAAATAAAACCCGGGTTCGCGTTGAAAACCCTGAGGTAGGTTATTCCTCCTAATATGTCTACAGCTACAACTCCAGTTGACTAAAGTCAATAATCCTTGGGAGGCTTTAGCTAGTCTTTCTGCCACAGCTTCGCATCAGTTTGTAATACAGGATATATATATATATATATATATATATATATATATATATATATATATATATATATATATATATATATATATATATGTGTGTGTGTGTGTGTGTGTGTGTTTTTTTTAATTTTCCTCTTAGTAGTAACCCTACTAAAAGGCCGTATATTATCAGCATTTCCCATATAAATACTACATGCTTTTGAAAACAATAGATATTTGAACATTACTTCGTTCTTTTTGAGAATTTTTTTCGGCTGTTTTTTCTTCCTACAGTAAAATTTTGAATCATCTGAAGAATAATTTTCTTTTAAATTTAATGTCTTGTGTTTTTCCTGTGTTCGATATATTTGTATCTTATGAAAAATAATAATATATATTAATATAAATATTAATAAAATGGAAATTAATATAAATAATATATATTAATTTTATTTTGGTCATAGTTTATCTAAATCAATTGCCTCAATAAATTGAATAAAGTGTGTTTTAAGGTCTTTTGATAGTAACTGATAATGTTGAAGAGGTCAGTTAAGTCCGAGAGTCATTGATTGCTGCATTAGTAATGATCTTTCTCTATCTAGTAGAGGACAATAATTTATTAAGTGGTTTACTGTTTGTTCGTCGTTTCCACAACCGCAATTGCTAGATTCGGTCAAGTTAAATCGTTTTAAGTAATGCTTAAATTTACCATGTCCGGTTATGTGTGTGTGTATGTATATATATATATATATAATATATATATATTATATATATATATATATATATATATATATATATATATATATATATATATATATATATATATATATATATATATAATATATATATATATATATATAGTCTTGATCTGTGAGTCCCCTGTACCAAATATCCACCCATACTCTTTTTTGTTTAGCGAGTTTTGTTGGGATATTAATTAAAGAACTTTTAGCGAACTTAATTATTCCTTATTTTGTTTTATTATACTAGATTGATTTATAAAATAATAAGAGTTTATTTACCATGTAAAAGTATCATGGTACTAAGCTTAATCTATGACGTACTGTAGTGGGTTTTTGAAATGTAAGAAGCAGGTGTCAAAATAAAAGAAGCTGTATTCAAAGAAAATGTATTATTTTTTTAATACAAAATTTTATATTGGATAAATAATTAATACTATATTTAATACAAAATCTGTACACTTAATTTAAATTTAACATATTATATTAGTTATTATAAATGAACATTTGTTTATTTTATATCTGTTTTTTTACTTTTCTATATTTACTACTAAGTCTACTGTATTCTTTAGTATGTATTTGCACTTTTTTTGATCCTGAGCATTCACGACGAAATGAATAAAAGTTTTCGAGTTTATGTTTTTATTAGACCTGTAAAGAGTATTTGTGTGGGTCAAGAACGAAACGCTGCAATATTAATTCAATGGCACAGTTAGTAATTAGACTTATAAATTCAAATTCAACGAAAAGTGATATGAAATATTTAGAGAACCGCTTACGAAAAACCCTCTTCAAATTTAAAGATTTTGTTTTTTATTTTTGTCTCTGGAAAGAAACATTAGTTTTCTTAGGTTTCATCGGAGATATAAAATATATAAATCTCTGGGCTGTTCCGGTAAAAAATAATGTTAGTTCTTTAGTTATTGTCTTCGGGCAACTATTGTGTTATCTCGAAAAAACTCCATTATGACTAGACAAGAAAAGTAACTCAACAAAAATTACAATACAAAACATTTTAAATTAATACTGTCTTTAAGACAAGTTCATAGTTTTACACAAATAAATAGATATCTACATATTATTTTTAAAAAACTTAATACAAATTGACTTGTTAGATAGAATACATTAGTATTTTATGAACTTACAAATGATATAAATATTAGGATTAAAATGCATTTAAGAGGTTATCATTACCACAAACTGAAGAAGTAATTGATGAATCAGTTACCGTGTGGATACTTGCTGTTTGATATGAATATATCCGAAAGTATCGACATTATATATCCAATATATCCAGCAAGTATCGACATTATATATCCAATATATCCAGCAAGTATCGACATTATATCCAATATCCAGCATATCCCAATATATAGCAAGTATCGACATTATACATCCAATATATCCAGCAAGTATCGACATTATACATCCAATATATCCAGCAAATATCGACATTATATATCCAATATATCCAGCAAGTATCGACATTATATATCCATCCAGCAAGTTCGACATTATATATCCAATATATCCAGCAAGTATCGACATTATATATCCAATATATCCAGCAAGTATCGACATTATATATCCAATATATCCAGCAAGTATCAATGATTGGTGATTCTTCAATTGCATTTAACTCCTAATGTTTGTTGTCTTAAATAACATTAATCAATAATGTATTTCAAAGACACTATAGGGAATACATATAAAAAACACTTCTTACTCCACATTCTAGACTATATTTCGCCCCCTAGTCATCCATAATAATCCCATTATTATGGATAAAGGGAACAAAAAGAATGAGAAGAACATTAATCAACGTTTAAAGATTCTAATATGCAATACAATGGCCAAATTATCATAATAAAAGTTATTATTCTTTTAAAAGTTTTTTTATCCAAATCCAGGACTATAGCATAAAACCAAAATTATAGAGTCACTCTTTAGAGAAATAGAAGAACTCGGACAATAGTAGAGTGGAAAGGTATTGGAGAAGTCTATATACTGTTTGTGTTTTCACTCTTATTGTTTAACACGCTTAATTATTGTCTAAACTTAAACCTACAGTCTATCGTTTAGTTTAAAAATCCCCAAGGTCATAAGTATTTTGGTGATTGACCAATCAGAGAAGCCGCTGCCAACCTCTCTCTTAAAAAGAGAAAAAAATCCAATAAAAAAAGATTTTTATTGGATCTTGGAACGTGTCTTTCAAAACATGTATAGTTGACACAATATAATTGTGCAAGAGACACCTAGAATATGTAACAAGCAAATGGTACATCTAGGAACTGTTCCATCAATTGACATTCGTCATCAATAATGGCTTGACATAATGTCATGTACCACTCTGTTTCGTTGCGTCTAACTCATCGCTAATAATAACAGAATTCGTCAATAATTCAAGGAATGTCCAATAATGGAACAGTTTCCACATGTAGCATGGTGGTTTGCTTTGGCACAATTGAACTGTGTCAAAAAAATCCTTGGTTTTTAGCACCACATTAATCGACTAAATTAAAAAGGAATTAACCATTAATACAATACATAATAATGATAGGAGATAGTTGGACATAAAAATATGGTTCATATGGAAATATATATATTTTGGTATCAAACTTACAATTAGTAGTAAGTTCGCAATTACTTGTTACTAATTTAATCCAGGATTAGACCTAGTTGATCTCTGACAAGTTACTGATAGTGTGCTGCCACTAAAACCCAATTTTTTATATTTTTCTAATTGGTTATTAATAAATTATAATTGGTTTTTATTTTTTAAATAGACCTTGGATCATCACCAATATATTGTTTTTACAGCATAATGTTATTAAATGTTATTACATTGTTGAACATCATAATGTTTACCTATTGACATTGTCACATTACACAGTTCTCTTTTGTCGCCCAACAATTCAATTTTATACACTAAATTACAGTTGCAGTTCTGGTATACCCCATATTGAAGCCAGTAGTACCTGAATTTTAATGTCAAGTAAAATAAGACGCTTTCGGCCTGTTGGCCGCTCCGCTGCTACATGGCTTTTATCCTATATAGCAGTTCGTTACATTACTACTTTATACATGTGGCATATTGCCACGACATAAGCGAATTTTCAAATGTAATAATAAAACAAAAGACCGGCCTTTTATCCACGCCGCGGCGTCGGCACTGGAGCCCGCTTTGCGGCCACATGGTTGTTGCACTTTATCAGTTTGTCGTATTACTGGTTCAGTAATACAGTGGCATACAACCACTATATAAGCGAATTTTTAAATGTATATGTGAAAAAACTTTTTTCACAATTAGTTGTTTTGTCAAAACAATTTTATTATTATATGTCATTTAATAAAACTAAAACTAATACTGATAACATAATGAAACTCTTATGTCTGCGAACTGCAAACCATAAAAAATTTCAGCCCAATTTAAACACTATACGAAGATATGTGATTTTTTTAAATGTTTGATGGATCAATTGAGTAGGTTAATGTAACGTATGTGTAACGTCAACGTTACACATATTGCATAAACAATAGGGTTCGGGACATTGGCAAGATATATATATATATATTATATATATATATATATATATATATATATAATATTATATATATATATATATGTCAGTACAAATGAACTTTCTATGTAATTAAAATTTCTTTGGCAAAATAGACATTTTGACAAAGAAACTAACCAGACCAATCCTCAGACAAAAGTGATTCATTGGCAGAGTAATATTACCCTACCTTATTCATTCATCCTGTTCAAATCAATTTAACTACAATCTATGAATCAATTTAACCTTCGTTTCTTTGAAACAGTCTTATATCAAAAGTTACATTAAACAATTTGAGGTAACATAATTTATTTAATATGAGTACACTATAATCCATACTAAACCTAAATATTTACACTTATCTAACCACTATTTCATTATTGTACAAATTCAAACCAGCTAACAGTTCTTTTATTAGGCAAATAAATAGTCTCTCCACTAAAAAGTATGTCAATAGCTTTATTAGAGAGTTAACTTTCTGCCGCATCCGGCCATCATCAGTCTATAAAAAGTCAAGAAAATACAAGAAACTTAAAATAACTAAAAATACAAAAAGTCTTAAGAATATTTTAGTGGAGAGACTATTTATTTATCTATTCTTGGATTACTCCACAGAGCAGTTATTTATATTAGTTCTTTTATTAGTTTTCTCCACTATACAGCAAAATACTTCAAATCTAATCATGGCTTACTATAAAATATTCTAACCTTTAAAACTCCGTCGTTTTAAACAAATGCTAAAAACGCAATTCATCGATGTATTTTGTACTCGACTACGTTTACACTTTTCTCATTTATACCGTAGGTATATAGGGAAAGTATTGCGTTTGCGATAAAAAACGAAACCGGGATGTTACCTGAATTATCCGTTCAGGTGTTTTTAAGAGCTCCCCCAGTAGTTTTCACAATGTTGACTAGTTGTCTGTCTGTATATGTGTGTGTGTTCTTTTTAAAATTTTATAAAATCAAACAAATTTGTTTTACTTAAATTTGTGGTTCCCTATAGGTCGTGTGCAAAACATACAGTACTTTTTTGAAGGTGATAAAATATCCTATAAAACCGGTGTTTAATCATCAAAATTAGATGATTACATTTCGTAATTGTAGTTATTACATGATTAGTTGTAGTCATTCAAAGGGCCATAACTACAACCGAAGTTATAACTCTTTGAAAAACACAAAAGCAATAATTAATGTATTCAAAGTCAGCGAATTTATGTAAAAAATATGTGAATTTTTTCGTCCATTTAACAAATGACATAAAGTAAGTAATAATCATCCGAGTTTGACGAAAAAGCCCGTTTTGTAGAAAATGTTATCAGCTTTAAAAATGTACTCTTCGTGTTTTGCACGTGACCTACAGGGAACCACTTATTGCAAGAAAACTGAAATTTGTGCGATTTTATAATATTTTGAGCGAGCGCATTTTTATGAAGGGCTCCACTCTAGATAGGTAGATTATTGTTTTTCTTCATAATTTAAGGTATAATTTCAAAATAATTTGGTTTGAAGTAGTACAGAATGAGTCACATTTTTTCTGGTCTGGATCTTGGACTATAAAGAATGATGGAACAATTCCCATAGCTTACAGTCATAGCTTTTTGCTTGTATTTGTAGGTAGTCCTCGCACAATTACATATTGTGCCAAATCGGTATCTATAAATATAAATCATTTTAAACGTAATCTGTTATATTTAAGACATTTTAATACAAATCATTTTCTTGATTTTTTTAAAGTATATGGGCTTTAAGTCCATCCTACACTTGTACAATACCTAGGCTTTTGTCCTATCTTATCTGGTGAATTTATACCTATGAGACCTAACTAGATCCCTCTCACTCTGAGTTGGGACTCGTGGTTTCTCTTCAGGAGTGATGGCAGAACCAGTTACATGAAGAATTCCGTCTCTTCTATCTCCTATCCATTCCATCTCTTCGTTCGTATTCTTTCTATAATAGAGAAGGTTATAATCATTAATCAACATTAATTAAACATCTTGTGATTTAAGCAAAATAATGCAACCCCTGGATAAAAACATGGAAGAAGTTTTTGGATTTGTACCAAAAGCTTTTAATATTAAGTTATAAAAGGTCTAATTACCCATAAAAATAAGTTTCATAAGAAGTCAGATTAGCCTTTAGAGTCAAGAGAATTGAAATCATTGGCTAAAGAGGAAACTGTAGCCTAAAATGACAACATTGTTGTTGAAATATATTGAATGACAAATATATATATTGAAGTATATTTAAATGTATATCATTACTAATATAACCTCCATTAACCCCCTCTATCCTCATTGTATGCCTTATTCCTCATTTCATTCTACATAAACGAATTAACTTTAGCTCCAGGTGGCAGATTTACTAAGGATTATAATACGGCAGGGTTCTAAACATTTAAGTAGTGGAGCACTTAGCAGGTATAGAATCTTGATGAAGATTCCATTACTCATATTGATATAGGTCCTTTATAGGATTGTGAAATTTACGGGAATTTCCGTACAGTTTCTGTAGAGCTACTTTAAAAAATTAAAATGCATGCTAAAGTATTCAAATACAATAAACACAAGCTGTCCAATTAAGCCTTCATATTATTCATTATAAAACACAGGCTACTGCGTCCCACTTAATAACTTTTATATTTCGAGGATGGAAGTTTTAACTCTCTATCATAAACACACTGGAATCTGCGATGATAAATAACACACATGCACAAACATATAGGGTAAAAGCGCCAGTACCCGGGCTCTTGAATATGGCGGGTGTTTTTTCACTAACAAGTTCACTAAAGGGACCATCAAAAACTCTAAAAGTTTAAGATATGTTGTTCAATTTTTAATAATTAATAATTAATAAAATGATAGATTTTCTCATTCTTCATTGTTTATTCTTCATTGTTCTTGTTGTTTGTTTGTTTTGTTTTCTTCATTGTTTTGTTTCATTGTGAATATAAAAAGGTATATTTTGTTAATAAAAATTAACGTTTTAATAAATTAAGAGGGATGCCGGTCACTGGTTAATTGTGACAAAGTTCCATACTGGGCACGGGTGTTGGGTACTGGGTTATAGTTGTGACGAAGTTCCAGTTCTGGGCACGGGGGTGTTGGGTATTAGGTTATAGTTGTAACAAAGTTCCAGTACTGGCACGGGGTGCGGTACTGGTTGTTTGACAAGTACTGGGTTAATTTTGTAACAAAGTTACGGGCAACGGGTTAAGTTTGACAAAGTTCCAGTACTGGGCACGGGGGTTGGGTACTGGGTTTAGTTGAACAAGTTCCAGTACTGGCACGGGTGCGGTACGGTTATAGTTGGACAAAGTTCCAGTACTGGGCACGGGGTGTGGGTACTGTTGGACAAAGTTCCAGTACTGGGCACGGGTGTGGGTACTGATAGGTGACAAAGTTCCAGTTCTGGGCACGGGGGTGTTGGGTATTAGGTTATAGTTGTAATAAAGTTCCAGTACTGGACACGGGGGTGCTGGGTACTGGGTTATAGTTGTGACAAAGTTCCAGTACTGGGCACGGGGGTGTTGGGTACTGGGTTATAGTTGTAACAAAGTTCCAGTACTGGGCACGGGGGTGTTGGGTACTGGGTTATAGTTGTGACAAAGTTCCAGTACTGGGCACGGGGGTTTGGTACTGGGTTATAGTTGTTAACAAAGTTCAAGTACTGGCACAGGGGTACTGGGTGACAAAAGTGGGGCACGGGGTGGTACTGGGTTGTAAACAAAGTTCCAGTACTGGGCACGGGTGCTGTACTGGGTTATAGTTGTGACAAAGTTCCAGTATGGGCACGGGGGTGTTGGGTACTGGGTCTTGTACAAAAACACACTGATCCAGTAGTGGACACTACCTTATCTATTGCTTTGTTATGTGTATATTTCACATTTTTTTGTCTATTATTCTTTTAAATTACATATTTACATTTTGTAAAAAACATACACAGTGTTATAACAATGTACAATGTTTTTATACTTAATTAACAATATTTTTACTTAGTCACTGATTCCTGTTATAGTTTTATTTTATATATTATAATTATAATAATCAATGACATTTTTTAACTTTATATTTGTTTATTAGTAGATATATCCATGCAGGAGGCGAAGCGAAAGTTATGGAACGCGAGTGTCCTACCAGTATTGATATATGCATGCGAAACATGGACTATGTCTCAGGGAGTAGTGAAAAAGATGAGAGTCACGCAACGTACGATGGAGAGGAGTATGCTGAAGTTAAGTAGGCGAGATCGAGAAAATTGAATGAATGAAAAAGAGGTCACACTGAGTTAAGAGATATAGGTAAAGTCATGGTAGATAGAAAATTATTTGGAGCGGGCACATTGCAAGGGTTAAGGATGACAGGTTCACAAAGAAGATAATATCCTGGTACCCGAGAGAAAGAACAAGGAGCAGAGGAAGACCAAGCACCAGGTGGGACGAGGAGATGAGGAAGGTAAGTGACATGAGCTGTACATGGCAGAGGATAGCCTTGGACAGAGAAGAGTGGAAAAGGTTGAGGAAATTATATTCACACGTATATTTATACAAAAACTAAATTTAACTTAATATTGTTTAGAGAATGAGATGAATGGATAAATAAACAGTCGGACCCTATAATAACGAACTAAAAGGTTCAAGTGAAAAAAATTCGTTATATAGAAATTTCGTTGTATAAATTGAAAAATAAATAACTCTGTACTATTTTGTGATAATTTAATGGATATATAGGATGAATAATAACCACGCAGTTGCATATTCAGCAGCTTTTTCTTTATTAGCGGTCCTGTCACAGGCATATTTTTGTCCCTTAACATTGTCACCCACTGTAAAATTGCGTCATCAATGTCTTCATACTTGCATACTCGAGAACTTTTTTTTAAATCGCCACTCGTTTCGTATAACCTAAGTATAGATTCCCGATTTTTTAAAATTGTTGATATAGAACTAGGAGCGATTTTATGCTTCAGAGACAAGTCTTTGTTTTTGACTCCATCGTCAGAATCTTTTAATAAATTGATTTTTTCAGAAAGGGACAGCGATTTCCGTTTTGAAATTTTAATAAACTCGATTTACAAACAAATAAAGTTTCACAAACGAACTGGTCAGACCTAATCAAATTAAAACTGAAAGATTTTTAGTTCTATGCTGTGTTAATTCCTAATTTCATAGAAAATTGTAAGAAAGAGTTTGCAAAATTAGATAAGGCAGGCGAGGATCAATAAATAATTGTTCTGGGAATTACAGAAAAACAGAAGTGCCGTTTTGGTCAATTCCTTAAAAGTTTGCGGGTCTTGTCTTTATCTTTATTTCTGGAAATTTTGTTCGTTATATAGAATTTTTTTTTTCGTTAAATAGAAACACTTTTAAACACAAAATTCAAGGGAACGTAAAAAAATTCGTTACATAGAGACTTTCGTTGTATAGAAGTTCGTTATATGGAGGTCCGACTGTAAAATAAATAAAATTAAATAAGTTAGATTATAAATATTAAATAAACGGACGAACAAATTAATTATAAATAAATATAAACAATATTAATTAAAAAGCATAAAAAAGTTTAAAGTAATACATATAAACAATTAAGTAAAAATAAAATAAATAAAACAAAATATAATCACGACACAAAATAATAGTTATTTATGCACCAAGGGAGTAAAGAATGTCATTATTCCCCTGAGAAAATAAAAAAGAATTTAAATCCTGAGGCGAAGCCGAGGGATTTAGTTGTTTAACTCCTGAGGCGAAGCCGAGGGAGTTATAGCTATTTACTCCCGAGGCGAAGCCGAGGAAGGAAATTATTGCGAGGGAATAATGGCATTTTACTCCCAAGGTGCATACAAGATTTTATCTCCAGACGTCGACATTGAAACTAAAGTAAGAATGTCTTTTTTCATTTCTTTTTTCAAGATTTTTTAACTGAAAATTATCTTACCTTTATTATAAGAAACTCGTCGTTTGGTGAATTATGCAAAAAGTCTTCAACTTGGTTCTTAGTAAAACATTCGCTTTCTTGCAACATATCCTTCGTTTTTTTCTTTTAATGCTGCTATTAGTGATGCATAGCTTTTGATATTAAAATTTTCTCTCACAAGCAAAGATGATTTGATCATTGAATGCAGTGACCACAGACTTGACGCTTGTTTTGTTTTTCATTCATTATTAAAATAAACAAGCAATGCATTTTCACTTACTTGTTGTAAATTATGATCATGACACCAACTTTTAAAATTGTTAAATGCATTGTCATATAACTTTTTCGATTTCGTTGGTAACAAGTTTTCTTTTACCAAGTTTGCTTCAATAGCAATGTCAGGAGGTGTATTGTTAAAAAGTTCGTCAATATCTTTCACAATATCATCTGACATAATTGAAATATTAGAGTAGAATATAAAGCAGTTATTAAATAATATTTTAATCTAATAATAAAAGTTTAAGACAGGTTAAACTGTTAAAGCTAAGGTTTTAAACTAAAAAAACATTGTTATAAAAAACAATGAGTATGCAAATCTTAAAATTAATTTAAAAAAATCAGGATAGCCAACTTAATTTTTTAACTTTTAAATGAAGAACTAGTTTTTATTTTTTAAATTATTTATTCTTACATTATTATTAGCATTAACTAGTTCTAAAATTATTGTTAATGTTATATTCTTTTTTATACATCTTATTCTGTATATCTTCTTATTTATAGGTATCTTAGTTTTCAAATAAAAATAATTATATACTATTCAGTTTGTCGATTATTACGTTAAGTTGGCAACTGTTACTTTTTACTCCCAAGGGAGTAAAAAGTACTTTTACTCCCTTGGGAGTGAAAAGTGATTCTTTACTCTCTTAAATCTAGTCATTAAATGTCGTATTATACACCGTCTGGAGATAAAATAATATTTTTGTTAGAAAATATATAAAATAGTATAGTAATAGAAATAGAATATGTTATAATAGTGGAATTGAAGATTATAAAATTCAGAATTGTAAAATGATTGAATATGGTAAAAAATTATATTTTATTTATTTAGTATTATGTTATATGTGTAAATGTAAAGTGGTAAATCATTTTGATACTACCGAGTTTTGCAAAACATGAATAGTTGGCACAATTATTTGTGTCTCTCGCACAATTATATTGTGTAAAGTGATAACTCTAAACCCAAGAGGGATACCTCGGCTTCTGGCCGATTTAAAATTAGTTTGTTAATATAAAATATAGATAGTACTAATTGCATGTTAATTAAGTGTAGAATTGTGATTTGAATAAAATGTTATTTATTTATATCCATGCATATCAAGGCCGGTGCAATTAATTTTTGACATGTTCTTTGTATGTTGACTATTGATATGTTGTATGTTGATATGTTCTAACTATGTTGAAAAATCAAGATTCAGTGGGTAGGTTCTGGGGCTGTTAAAGCGGATACGGGAAGTTCCGATGTAACATATTGGATTCGCTACGCCCGTCTTTACAACTTCGGACTCGCTTCGCTCGTCCTCAGTATATGGAAATCATCTTATTTATATTGCTCTGCGTGTTCAGACTCGCTTCACTCGCCCTCAGATGGCACGCATTCGTTTTATATCCTAGGGTCACCCGTACAGTTACTGACCACGCTCGATACTCCTTAATATTAGTGAACTAACAAAAAGTGTAAATAAACTAACTGTATTGAAATGAAACTTAGTATATTTATTACATAGAAGGATACACTTGTACCAAATTTCAATTTAATTTGAAATTTTTTAACGATTTTTGTAAATTTGTTGGCACAGTTGTACGAATTTTAAAGGACTACATGCGAGCTAAATTTTAAATGAGTGTAGGTGTGTGTGTCTGTTATCACTGTAGCTCCCAGTGTGTTTATGCTAACAAATTAAAACTTGGTACAAAAATTAATATTTTAATCTAGCTGTCTTATTCAAAAAATAATTTTCTTTGACACCATAGTGACTCAGCAAAAATATAGAAAATTCATATAAAGTGGCAAAATGATTTGCTTCATTTGAAATATAGCAGCAATGAAGTCATATAAGATAAAAAAGTGTTAAGTTTTACTCCGTTATCAACATTATTTCAACCTTCATAATTTTACTTTTTATAAATGATAAAATTCTAAAAATAATCCAATAAGTTGAAATTTCATTTTATATTTACGGTTTTTATTGGATCAGTAATATTTGAAGCAGTATCGTTCGTGGTCACTACCTGGATGGGTGACCAATGGGAATACCACAGATGTTCCTTCTGAGGTGAAGAAGATGAGCGTAGAGATTCTGATATGGTGAGTAAAAGTTCTCAAGTACTTCCTACCTGTTTTTCCTTTTCCTCATTTATACCCTTGGTATATAGGAAAAGACGCCTCCGTGGCCGAGGTCGTTAAGGCGTTAGTCTTAACACTGACCTTTGACACCTACGATGGTCTGGGGTTCGCATCCCAGGTTACGCTCTCAGTTTATAGAAGATTATAGTTTAGATAAATTACCGCCAGCTTTAGAATACACTTTGAGCGTAACGGTTGCTACTACCACCCGAAGTTGTTCCCGCAGGGGATATCCCTGATGAGCCGCGAGGCTCTAAACGGGCATTATCATTATTATTATTATTATTATTATATTATAGGAAAAGTATTGTGTTTGTAAAAAAATCCGATACCGGGGATGAAACTGGAATTATCCATTTTAGGTGTTTTAAAGGCCTCCTTAGTGGTTTTTACAAAGTTAGAATAAGATAGAAAACTGCCTGTGTGTGCGTCGGTTATCATCGTAGCTCCTAGTGTATTCATGCTAGAGAGTTATATCTTCGTACAAAAACCAGTCTACCACTGTAGTTGTGTTATTTAGAACTTTTTTATGACGTCATTAACCCGCAATAATGACCTAGCGAAAATTTCGAAAAATCATAAAACCCGGAAAAATAATGCGATCGGATTAAATTATGTTGATTTGTATTGATGAAACTGTTTTCAAATAATAGAATCCGTAAGTCCTAATATATAATTTAGGACTTATATATATAATTATTATATATATAATAATTATATAATATAAAATATAATCTAATTTAATTATAACTTTCTTATTTCTAATTATTATACTATTTAAATTTAAATTATTTCTATATCTTATATTACTAATCTATCATCCTTTTCATGTAAAATTATTGTCCTTATTATTAAACAATTTATTCTTGTTAATTTTTAGATTATATTCAAAATTGTTATTTCTTTTTTAGTCTATTCATATTATAATTTTAATTTCTTTTTTGCACTTAAATGTTTATAATGTATAATTTTTTTTTTTTTATTTGTGTTTGCAATTTTTATTTAATTTAATTTTTTCTTAATTGTTTTTTTGTAAAAAGGGCAATTTTGCCCGTTATTGTACTAATAAATAAATAAATAAATAAAACGTAGACATTTAATTAATAAGGTGTGTTGCTGTTACAATGTTTCCCCGTCCAAATAGAAGATAAGAAAGTAAAATACTAAGTGGTGAAATAAATATAATTCATATTGTACCTTGATATACTGGAAAATACGCCTTGTTTAAATTCCAATATAAAACAGCCACCTAGAGCGAAAATTGATTCGTACATGTAGACGCAAGTTTATTCCTCAATCGATTTACTCGCAATACACTTTTAAAATTTACTTGTTCCGTTAAAAGCACCTAAACGTGCGTAAGGCAAACTTTGATACACTGCTAATTACCTAGATTTATGCTGTCTATACTCATGCTGATCTAGATACATGCTAGAATGAGTCCTCGTCTGCCCTACTCTCTGCAATAACAAGACTAATATATTTTATACATTATTAATTTATTGTTTGCAAGTATTTACAAGTGTTTATTTACATTATAGGGACAGGTTAGCTTCAAACCATATAGTAGCACTGTTCGTGTTCATCATGTTCTTTACTTAAATAACAAAGCCTGTTGTTTCAACCAAGATTTTGACATATTTGCACAGATTATATAATAAATAAAACACTACAACTTAAAAAAAAAAAAACTTATAAACCTAAGTTTCGCAAAACGTATTTTATATTTTTTCGTGATCAGAGACCTCTGGAATGGATTTTGAACACAGATCCGGGTCTGACTCCTAACATGATGGCAATCCAATTAGCGATTTTTTTTCAAAGATAATTCATTAAAACATCTCTCAACGGACATTTTCACGAGATGAAAGGTTCATTAAAAATTGTTTGCTACTCTGGAAAAGTTAGTAGTTTTAATTTTCTTTCGTGGCACCAAAATCCATTGAGTTCAGACTTCCATTTCGTAGCAGAACAGAAGAGGCAACATCCTTCTTAAGTTAGGATGTATTTTATTATTTTCGGCTCAATAATAATTAAATGCAATCATATTATTGTTATTTAATTATTTTAATCATCTTCAAAAGTCAAAATAAATGATGATGGATTAAGTAATATATATGTATGTTACACTATAGCTAAATTGCATCTTAACTTATCACGACAAAATCTAATAATTAACACACTACTGAACACAAAGTTTTATTTGTGTAATTTTAAGCAAATCTATAGTTTTTGGGTTATAAAGCCTTCCTGACTTTATTATTAATAATTTAAATATATATATATATATATATATATATATATATATTATATTATATATATATATATATATATATATATATATATTTCTTTATTTATACTACATTCACGACTTGACATGCTACTTAAAGCATTAGCGAATTTATTTAAAGGAAGCTGGTGGCTAGATAGTGTGGTGAGAAAAATATATTAATATATTGTTAGTAAATAAGTTTCAATAATTTTTTTAGCAAAATAGTGAAATTCTTGTTTAATTGCGTTAGAGAGAAGTAACTTACTTTCGACATAGCCAAAGAGGATGGCGGAGGATCGCCAGAACTGTACTGAAGACTGTTGTCTGATCTACTTGAATCAGCTTTGTCTTCTAGCATGTCTATAAAATGATTGTGCATTTAATATAAAATAATGATTAAGCATTGGTAGTGCACTACACAAAGCAAAGTAAATCTAAGTTTTCTTTAACGGACATAGTTATCTTAATTATTACTATTGAGTGAAGTTTGGGACGAGAATAGACTCTATTTACACTGCGACAAGGTTTAAGTTCCATCGATTTGTCCAGGTCAGAAGAAGCCATTTCCCCAGTCGAGGTCTAGGATCATCTAAACCGTGACTCATTGGCATACAGAGTCAACCTTTGTAAGATTGCTGCTACCAAAGTTGGATATCCTTTGATAGGCTAGGGTCTCACATATCAGAAGTATGTGACAGGCAGTTTTGGTGTCTAATTATTAAAGCCTACACTCTGAGTTATCTTTAATGACAGCAATCGTATAAAGGTGTGTGAGAAAGCAACAGTGATTAGTTAATAGTTCAGTTTCTGTTCTAAGATCCTATTAAAATATTATTAGAGATCTGATTAAGATTCCTTTAAATATTTTTTTAATATTTAAAATTGAATGCCCTTTCATTAAATAAACTATATTTATAAACATATTGTTCAGAATAAAACATATTTTTTACAAGACTCTAAAGTTAAAAGTTACGCACAAAGCCTTTAAAGTAAATAAATAAATAAATAAATAAATAAATAAGCCTTTTATTAAAAACTGTTAATAATAATAATTTACAAATTTTCAATATATTTAGTACGTATTATGATATGATATATTAACAAGTTTCAAATCGGCTATTAGCCGAGGCACCCTTTAGGGTTGAAGCTGCATATCATGCAAACTTAATTTAAATTTAATTTGAAAAAAAAAAAAAAAAAAAAAAAAAAAAAAAAAAAAATATATTGGTATAATAAAGGGAGTAAATATTTACCCTCGAGTATGTGGAGCATAAGTATCTCTACCTTAAATATTTCAATATTTAAGGTAGCCAACCAACTTTTGAACCACATAGCTTATCTAAAAACGCTTAGTCGGAAAGAAGAGAGTTTAAGGGTCGGTGAATTTGTGATAGTTACTAAGATTATCCAAAAAGACTCAGAAGCTCTGTAATCCTTTTTTCCGGATTTGAAGAAGACAAAGGTATTCTTCAACAAAGCTCTTCTTCTACAAACAAAGGTTGGTAGAAAGCCGATTTGATGGTTTTTATATATATATTTTTTCAGTAACACATGCTGTTAATTATTATTATTTACCCTGGTGCTTGACGGACTTAAATTAAATTATAATGATTTTATTTATGAATTAGAATATTGTTTCGTAGAAGACTCGCTATGTACGGGCAAATATTTACTCTGATGTTTGGAAGACTTGATATATATATATATTATAATATATATATATATATATATATATATATATATATATATATATATATATATATATATATATATATATATATATATATATATATATATATATAATATATATATAAATATATAATATATATATATATATATATATATATATATAATATATAATAAAGACTTGATTAAAATTGTGCCAAGGGTACTGCTGCCTAGGAGATTCACTGTTTATATACCAGCATATTACCCACTCGCTACAGTGTGGTAAATATTTAACCTAGTGCTTGGAAGACTTGGTAAACTTATTAAGTAAATTATTTTGATTGGACTTATAAATTAGACTACTGCTGCTTAAAAGACTCGCTATATGCTAGTAAATATTTACCCTGGTGTTTGGAAGACTTGATAGGTAAATGATTAGATTTATGACTAGAATACTGCTGCCTGGGAGACTCGCTATCTCTTTGACCAGCAAAAGATAATCTCATCTCTACATCAGGAGGTGGTTGGTTGCCCACTCCACCACTTCCAGCTACTGTTACAGTCCAACATGAACCTGTAACCATGAATCACGTTCTTTTAGTTTTGTGGAAAGGTCACGTCAGAATCATGATGGCCATAACATATCATGTCTGGAAAAATCATAGTCTATTATCATATATTATTTATGAGTCAATGTCGATGGGAAATAGAGGTCTACAATTCTTTGAGGAGGACAAAATTATAATACATATAATAAAATGGTAGGTTTCAGATTAAAAAAAAGTAATAAAATCCTGTATGACATTAAGCTAGAGGGTCATAATAATAGTAATAGTAATATGGGGGAGTGGTAGTAACTGCCAGGCAAGTAGGCCACGTTGTTGGGCCCTTTTTGCCAGCTCCCTAAGATAGTGTTCCTCTCCTTTTAATTTCAAATGTAGGTATATTTCATCTAATCTAGACAGAAGAGCCGTGAATTACTATGGTTCCTCTCATGCTTTTCAAGCAATCACACATATTTTCACTGACTCTTATAGTCTAGTGCAAACTGGGAACAACACGTACTCTCACTGTTAAACCAAATTTCCACACACTTTAAACTGCAAGACAGAAACAGTATAGTATTATAATGAATAGTCCTAAATTTTGCCTACACCCAGTTTCATTTAGGGTAAGGGATCTTTAACGAGTACCTGACAACGCACATGCTCGAGACCACCGGCTTTACGTCCCTTCTGAAGGACGTAGAACGCAGAATTTTTATCCCTCTCATAAAAATCCTAGAGGCCCGTGCTGGTATTGAACCCATGACTAAAGTCCATACATTCTGTGTATTGGGCGCGTACACTACACCACGGGTGACTCTCGAGGGTCATAATGAAAGTGGAGACAATTTTACTAAATATTCCAATGACAAATTATGATAAAATAAAACAATACTTAAACAACAACCATTTGAAGACGTGAAAGTTTGTGACAATGGTGAATTATATGTAAGATTGGTGGGAAGTAATCCATTGTCTATGTTATTTACAAGTAACGACGTTTCGGGATCAGGCACTTCTCCCATCATCACGTCTAGAGAAAGACGGTGTGTGTTATGCTACGAAGTGTCACTCTTTTAACCTGATTTGGAAGGCAAGTATCAATGATTTTACAGTATTTATCGGATTTTACAGAGCACTTTTAAACTTATCTACCTGTGGCCTTCCACGATCTATATTGGGATTAGGGTTTCATATATACCTCTTACAACCTTTCGAATACGCCATACCGAGATCGTTCTAATTTTTAATCCGGCCTTAACTCTTTCTTGAGCATAGGTATCACTCACAATTTATTCGTTTAATTTTTAGACCTCATACCTGAATCAGATTGTGTAAGAGAGGTAGTAGCAGGTTTGACTTTCTTTTGCTTTCTGTCTCCTCTAGTTCTGTCATCACCGGGACTTTCGGACAAAACAACTGTTGATGATGTAATTGAGCTCACCGAATGTTCAGAACGTGATACTTCAACTCGACCTAAAACAATAGAAACCATAAATATCAAAATGTTTAAGTCCTGGCTGAGGGATAACGCGGAGATTAGATATAACGATCAATGTCAATAACTTTTTTGGTGAAGGTGTAAAAAAATGTGATTTTTACAAAGTCAAGGAATGCATAATTAGTATCATTGGCTACACGAGTCTCATCACTAAGTATGAGTCACTAAGTACCTTAGTAACCTATACTTTGCTTGACCTGCCCTTCTCTTCTTATACACATAACGTATATAAAGATATTTTGAGTTTGGTTTATTTTGCATATTTTCATTCTCGCATTGTTTAATGCATGGATGGGCCTATGGATATGGAGGAGCCTCCAAAATACTAAAGTTTTCTATTCTCCAGAAGGAAGCTATCGGGTTAATTTCAGGTATAAGTAGTATCACATCCTAAGCTTCATTAATCTGGACATACCATGTCATCACTATTCATCCCTAATTTACTAATATTTGCTAAAGTTATCTACTATAGCCTGCAAAACAAAAACCATTTCATCAACCAACTTGGTATGAGAAAGGGTTGTCACTAAGTATGAGAAAGGATCGTCACAAGTATGAGAAAGGATCGTCACAAGTATGAGAAAGTGTTGTCAAGTATGAGAAAGGGTCGTTCACTAAGTATGAGAAAGGATCGTCACTAAGTATGAGAAAGGATCGTCACAAGTAAGAGAAAGGATTGTCACTAAGTATGAGAAAGGGTCGTCACTAAGTATGAGAAAGGATCGTCACTAAGGTCACTAAGTATGAGAAAGGATCGTCACTAAGCATGAGAAAAAATCGTCACTAGAATGAGAAAGGATCGTCACAAGTGAGAAAGAATCGTCACTAAGCATGAGAACGGATAGGTATCCTCATCCGTCTAAAGAGTGCTGAGTCATTTAATAAAAGGTAATTTAATGTTCTTCCTCTAAAGATGACCATCGAAAGGAATCGTATAACAGCTTTTAAATCTTGTTTAAGTTGTCATGTTCCAGAGAAATGGAATCACGCTGATTATAAATGTATTAAAGGACTACTTAAAGCAAAATCTATCTTATCCTCTGTCCTCTGACTCCACGATTTACACAATAATGTCAAATATTCAGTCCAACAACATAGAATACATTAATAATATTAACTTATAAATGAATTGATGCATTGGTATATTCCTGTAATAGGCTATATACAATTATATACAGGTAATGCAAATTTCCACAAATTTTAAAGAATAGTTTATAATATTTCGCTGTTATTTAAATGTGATGGTATAGTATGTTGAAAATTCTTCATGGTGGAAAAGAAAATGTTTATGTTAAATAAGTGTAATGTAAGAATGTTTTTAGATGTTGACAGGTTGAAACAAGATAAACAAAACTTACGAGTCATTCTCTCTTCATCTCTGGACATGGCTCCGTCAGATATATTACTCTGTTCACCTGAACTATAGCAATGATACTTCTTCTTCTTCTTTTGATACGAAGCTTCACTTCTTAATTCAGGTAAATTTTCAACAGACTTCTTATAGTACTGATTCCGTCCGTTCTCAGGTGACGAAGGTCCAGAACTACTCGAACTTCTGATTTCTGGTAGCGATACGTTGGAATACTCGCTACTGGATTTGTAACCTTTTCTAGAATGTTTTGTGACTAAATTTGGTAGCTGAACCTGTTTGTCCAAAGTTTGTGTGGATTTTTGTGTATTTCTTTGTTTTCTGACACTTTGTACATCGTTGTGATATCGCATCGTCTCATCTTAAAACATACAAATGTTTTCGATGATGATTAATAGATTTTCAAAATGTTCTGCTATTACTAAAAGAATTTGTTGCAATTTTGGTGTACTGCTAGTAGCTACCGATGTGTTCATTTACAGTGTAAAAATTTAACAAATATTACATTTTATGATTACGAAAAAAATAAAAATATGCATTCAACTTTTAAAGTTTTAACAGGCATACTAAGGTTCAATAATACTGCTTAAGAAATTATAAAGGTGCTAATTTACAGTATTTACAATATATTTATTTACTTCAATCTTATTTATTTACCTTTATCAGCTACTTCAGATAAATTGTTGTTATCTCTAACGAGATAAAAATCTATCCATCCTTTTGACAAACTAAGTAGATCCTCGCCGTCTTGCCTTCTACCTTTTTTATCTCTATTCTTCATAACGGCTTGTTCATCAAGATCAGTTTTAATAGGCATAGGTCTGAATTTACCGATAACCACGCCCTTTTTATCTTCCTGCTGTTTCATGTCTTCAATAATTATCCTTTCTGGTTTTTGCTTTGATGGTTTCTGTTTTCTAACCGCGTCTTCTCTCTTTTTATCTTCCCTTTGTTCAAAATTGACCATGGTGCTAACAGATTTTTGATCTATCGTTGCAACAGATTTACTAACGTATTTTTTTGGAGTGCCGTAGTACTCTTGTTGAAGAGCTGTTTGGTCTGTGTTTGTTGATCTCGAGTAATTCTTACCAAGTTGCTGTTTCATTTGTCCCATAGGTATCGGGTTACGAGATTTCTTTCTCACTTCCATTGGCTCCTCCAGAAAATCAGGACTTGTTCGTTCTTCAGGAATGACTTCGAATATCTGTGTGTACTTATTACCTGCTGCTGGACCCTTTTTATTATTGGGATTTAGCCTTGGCATTTTCTTCTCAACTCGGTCGTTGCCTCTCACACCTCTCGATAAAATATTACCCTTACTATCCACAACTTTAACTTCTAGTGGTTCTTTAGAACCTTGATCTTTACTAGCAAAATTAATTTCATTTTTAGCCTTTTTAACAGCCTGTGGTTTAGAAACATCCTTTTTCGGACCTTCTTTTGGTAGCCCTTTCTTGGGTATTTCCTTTTGATCCAAATTATTTTTTATAATTGGTTTGACAGGACGTGGCGAGTAAAAGTTTTTGTTCATTGGTGAATGATTATTTGGTTGAGGATCTTTTTGTTGATTTGTATTTTTACAAGAACAAAATTTCGAAAAACCGAACTCGGATTTTTCTTCACTGTATTTACAAAATTCGTGATGCTTGAAATTAGCAGCAGGATCTATATGTACATCAATTTCGTTTATAACTGGAAGTCTTTCTGAGTCTAAAAAAGAATCGATAGTTTGAACAGCTGTAGCAACAGACTTATCTAATGGTGATGAACATTTCTCAAACTTCTCAGGCTCATTCATGGACGAGAAACATTTACTACAAACATGATCCGGTTTCTCTGGCTTCTTTTCCTCTTTACACGGATCAGCTAACTCAATTAAATTAAAATCATCGACTTTCTTTTTCGGTGATTTAGTTTCTTTATTTATTAAATTATCTCCACATTGAGTACAAAACTTTATTTGAGGTTTTGGTGGTTCTTTTTCATCAACAAATGATACGACTAGCTTCTTTTTCATCAATGAATCGTAAGTAGTTTCTGTTTCTTTTACCTCTGGATTAGTGCCTAGGTAATGTTTGTACATTAATTTCTTAACATCTTGCTCAATTCTTTCTAAAGGTATTCCAGATATAAACTGATCAAGATCTATTTCATTTGAAAGGAATTTCATACCGAGCTCGCAGACTTCACTGTGTCCTTCGTGATTTTTACTACCACTTGCTTTACTCCCGCAAGGCGTCTGAGTGTTTGGTTGCATACTCTTTTTTAAAACGGCTCTTAATAACTCTTCATCGTCTACAGCATCTTTTTCAGCTTTCTTAACAGCTTCGTCGGTCTTACTTAGCGATGTACTTTCAACTGTTTGTTCGTATTGTCTTTGGTCTTTAACAACTTTTACGTATGAATGAGTAGAGGCTTTTGATGAATCATAACTTAGGGCTATTCCGCTGTCATCATCAATCATTTTTGTTTTAGACTGTACTTCTTCATACTTTATGTTTGGCTGTGAGATTACATTTTCTGCTCTTCTCACTTCAGACCTTTCCTCTATGGTGAGTAAAGGTTCTTGACATCTTTGGTGCATTTCTATTTTTATATTCTTTGGCTCGGGGTTCGTCTGTGGAGAACTTTCTTCAGCAATAGTTTGTACTCTAGAAGTACCAGGCGTTGATTTAGTCAATGATTGCGCTTTCTTCACGAAATGTTGACTTAGTGTCGTCTTACTAGATTTAGTTGACTCTGTTAAGGTGGCATGGAAACTATGTTTTTGACTTCTAATATCTTCCAAACTTTGCAAGAGAACTCTTGCAACTTTATCATCAACTCCTTCTTCCTTAGTATCATTATTGTCTTTTTCTTTTCTTCTACTAGGAACAGTTAAAGACAATGATATTCGAGGAGTCCTATCTTCGCTTGATTCACTTTCATCAACTGGTTTATTAGGCAGAGTAACTTTGTTAGTGTTTTTTATTTGTGGTTCCGTGGAATTGAATGTATTAGATTCCTCGGGAATAAACTCATTAATGCTAGAAATAGTCTTGCTCCTGTCTAATCTTCTTGTTGGAACTTCATCATGAGTTTTTCTACCTGAACATTCACAATCAAAGGATTTTGATGCCTGAAGTTTTCTATTTTGTACTCTTACATTACCACTACCGCTAATTTTACTTATATTAGTTTGTGATTCAGTCTCTTTAAGTACTAATGGATATGCTCTTCTGCGTTTCCTGTAAGTGATATGCCGTCTATACCGCAATCCAAACGCCTTTTTAATTTCTTCTTCTCTTCTTCGTAATCTTTGTTCTACTCTATCTGGTACTTTATACTCCTTAATTGAACCTTCTTCGCCAGAAAGAAATAAAAAATAGGCGTAAGTATTTTTAGAACTTATGTAGCTTCTGTGACTTGTTAGTGGGGGTTCTGTTACTTCACCTCTAACTAATCTATCGTCCAATTTATTTTGCGGCCAGTCTGATATGAGTCTGTCACATGGATCGTCCAAGCTATCAGTTAAACTCAACTCGCTATCACTGTTATCCATTGAGGGTATATTTACTACCATGGATCCTGTTCTTGGGACAGCAGAGTACCTTGGTATTACCATTTCAGCTCCAGGATATTCTTTGTAATTACACGGTGTGCAGGATGTATCGGCCTTTTGTTCACTTTCACCATATTTCTCGTCTGAAGTTTCTTTCGATTCATCTTCCTTTGAAGATTGTTTTACAAGGTTCGTTCTTTCTTTAAGACTGAGGCCAGCTTGGCAACTAAAATCAACTCTTTTTTCTACAGCTTCAGTCACAGGAGCTGGTGGTGTTGGTGGAACTGAATAATCAGTTTGACAACCTTTGGTGTTAGGAACAGAGTCATCTGAAGATGTTTGCGGACGAGAACCAGTTTGAACACCGATATCATGACAATTATCGTCTCGCCTTGGTGTGGACGGAGGAGAATTCTCAGTATTGACTCCCATTTCTACATAGCGAGGAGATTCCTCACTAGGCGATGATTCTGTCAGTTCAGGAAACTGTATAATTACATCGCACTTACTGACTCCATGATGGAAGCACACAACTTGAACACCAGTCGGAGGTCTAGGCGAACGGTTTGGGTCCGTAGAAGGGAGGCTGGTGGAGGTAGAAGTCGTCGGAGCAGATGTAGTGGGTGGAGGCAAAGTTTGAGAACTCCAGCTTGGGGTCGATGGAGCAGATGCAGGTCTACTTCGGCCTTTAGAATCAGCGGTACCTTGCAGCCAAGGTTCCGATGCTGACCTCCCTACAGAAGCGCAGCTAGAAGCAGCATCAGTCCATACAACACACGGCCTCCATTCAGTTTGAGCACTCTTATCAACCATGTTCTTGGTGTTGGCTTGTTCTCTATTCATCCAATACTTTCTCATAACAGTCTCTGGCACCGAATATCTTCTGTATGGCAACTCCATCTTCCTCCCTGGACCCATTTCTAAACAAATAAGACAATACATAAAAACTAAAATGAATGTAAAGATTAAAGGATGAAAAAGTCTCTCCACTAATGAAATGAACAGTCAAAGGAACAGTCAAACTATTCAAGCCATTCTGAATCATAAGCCAAAACCTAATATAAAAATATATAGCTAGCTGATCCTAGAATTGAATCTTTTCCAAGCCATAAAGACTTCAGAGGGTTAAAGATCTTTTAAGAGGCCAATAATAAAAGACGGGACCCGTTCCAGAAAGATTATATTATATAAATATATGTTATACTAATAAATATAGTATAAGTATATATACTAATAAGTATATTAAGAAATATTAATAATTTTAAATAATAATACTTGGGACATTTAATTTACAAATTTAAATCGTCTTAAGACTCCAGTTTGGTAATTTTAACAAATTTAATTATTTAAGAGTTTAAGGTATTATAAATTGATATTTCTTAATTAATTTTGCTATCTCATATAGTAATTTATCTCTATGGCTGGGGTAATAAATATGGTATGCTTCCTCTAGTAATATACCTTTATGCCTTCAACCATTACATTGTCACATAGGGTCACTATGAGTCTTGCAAAACTTTTTTTGTCACAAGGTACCCACTGAATCGAATTTTTTGGGGCACCACACTCCCAGGTCTGACTCCTGCCATGACACCCATCCGACTAGCAAATTGTTTCAAAAGAAATTTACTGAAAGTAGCCTGAACATCTTTGCTTATTCATATAATCGACATTTCAGTAACTTATATAATAGAACATTGATAATACACAACGAAACACAACTTATGTGTGAACAACGACAACAATTGATTTATTATAGCCTAAAAATACTTTCCCAGAAGGTAACAATAAGGTTACATCAAGCTTGCGAGAGCCCCAAAAAGATGTTTCAAGTTTTCTAATGTGTTGAGATAGAATATGCTCCTTTTAGTAATATATCTCTATGGTTGGACTGCTGGACCCACAACCGGTATAACCAAAGGTCACATTGACAAATATAGAGGATTAATTTAGGGTTTTAATTAAAGTTACTGGCAACCCTGCCTTTTATGTAAAGACTTTTTCTTACTAAATGATGTCCCAATACTTACGTTTATTAGTAGGAGGTGTTGTAGTAAGTCAGTCGTGCTGAGAGCAGCATGGCGATGTCGAGAGCTGGCATAATGGCAGTTTTGGTCACATTATTTGTTTCATCATTTCACAAGCTCCCTCCTGCAAATGAAAAAGTACATTTTACTTTTATGATCTCTATGCAGAACACAGTTCAAACGTAATTTGTATTTTGTATCAATAAAGTCATAATCTTCCGTTGAAAAACACGTTTATAAAGATTTTATACTTCCCGACGCTGAAGGGCTTTTGATAGCATTATGCAAGACCTATTATGGCAGAAACTCTACGATCTAGGTGTCAGTGCGAAATTAATTAGAATTCTTAAACAGATCTATGATGCTTGTTCTATCCTACTCGAACTTGACTCTTGTTTCTCCGAGGAATTTCCACTGAGTGAAGGAATAATGCAGGAATAATATCACCACTGCTTTTCCTCTTATTTATAGCTGATATGGTTGATTTTTTTGAAAAAATAACGTCTACGGTATCAGTATAAATGAAATTATATCTCTAGCTATTCTACTCTATTGTGATGATGCCATATTACTGGCAAATTCTTATGTTCAAGCACAAAGAATGCTAAACATTCTTCTATTATACTGTCTAACAAACCACCTTGTTGTTAATACAGAGAAAACCAAAGTATTAGTTTTTAAACGAAGCAAAGTCAGTCTCTCTCCCTAACCTTGTTTACAAGGGTCAGATCATTGAACAAGTAAAATCCTACAAGTATAACTTAGGGGTCGATTTCTTTGCCTCAGGAAAATTTAATAACACGGCAAAACTTTTTGCAAACAAAGCTGCAGTAGCAAGTTCTAAAGTCAAAGAAATACTAACTAAATCTCATTGTGACAGCCTTGACTCAAAACTAGTCCTAAGTAACGCTATGGTCAACTTGGTTCTTTTATACGCCTCAGAAATCTGGGCACTTAGATACACTAATTTAATAGAACCAGTCCTGGTAAAATTTTTAAAATCTATTTTTCATTGGCCTAGAAACACTCCTAACCACTTTGTTAGGCTTGAAACCGGTTCAACCAAAATTGAAATCACATTACTTAAAAGATGTGACTCCCAAAAATATGTCTGAGACAACTTGTTGCTTTGGATAGTAAAAAATCTAATGATCCAGATTTTAACTGGTACACCCAACTAAAAAATAAACTAAAAGAACACTACCTAGACTATGTACTGCAACTAACACCGATGCAACTGGAAGCAGATCTACCTAACATTATAGACAAGTTAATATCCAGACATACTAGCCTAGATGTAGAATCTGCTATCAATTCAAACTTATTCTACAGAAACATCAGTTCTTTGGGCATCGGAGAAAAATATCTCCGAATTAGAATTCCAATAGCTTGGAAAAGATTAGTCAGCCAGATGAGAATATGCCATAGAACAAATGTTAGAATATTTTACAAAGGTTGTTCATACAAATTTAACTCTGAAGAAGTATGCACTGTTTGCAACATAAATGCCCAAGATACCCTCGAACACTTTTTAATTGAATGTCCGGCATATAATCCTGTCAGAGAGAAATGGTTAGATACCTATATCACCTCTCAGGACATTTACCTAAACAAAGAAACCCTGCTTACTTTTGGCTCGTCTACCGAAAAAATAAAAAGTGTTTTTAACTTCACTAAAGAAGCTCTTCTATTAAGAGCCTTCTTATTATGCGAATAATTAGTTCACTGAAATCTATTAATAATATCTTTGATAACATTGCTTATCAATTTTGTTCCTTAAATAAATTTAAAAATAAAAATTAAAAATATAAAAGATAAATAATGAAGTAAATAACTTTAAAAATTAAGATGTTATTGAACTAAATAAATTGAAAATCTTAAAAGACAAATTAAATAAATTTAAAATGAAATTTAAAATTAGAATATAAATAATTAAACAAAAAAGTTAAGAAGATAAATAATAAAATAAATGTATTAAAAATAATAAGTAAATAAATAAATTTAACCATAAGTTAAATTTATATAACTACTAATAAGAAGCAAATATAAGCTAAGTTAAAAAATCTGTATGTTTATAGAAGAAAGATATTTATGTTTTATTTTTACCTCTAAAAATATTTTTGTAACATGTTTATACCTGTAAATCAAGTTAGTAGGAAATGCAATTCTCTAATTGCATTTCAACTATTGGAATCTCTAATTTTTAACAATTAAGTAAATTGTTCTTTTTTCTTAATTTTGTTTTTAACACTCACAGATAAAAAATCATTTTCTCTTTTTGTAATGCATCTTATACTTTTATTATTTTTTGGATATGCAAATTGTAACAGTAACCTCAACTTTATAGTACTACTTGTCAAATAAAGTTATTTTAGAATCTTTAGGATTTCTACGTTTCAACAGTAAGAAACATCTCCGAACAGGACCGAATATCATTGTGGGTTCAATGCAATACACTTTGAAAACTTAAGTTTAAAATCAATCAATACACCCAGTTTCACATACCTGGGGTTGCTCAATTTTCTTAGCCAAAGCGGCCGCTGTCAGATTTCCAATTTATGCTATTACTAAAACTAAAAATGTTACTTTGCGTCAAAACAATCGTATACCATGTTTAATGCTATAATTATTCAAAATACTATAAGAAATATCATCTTTCAAAAATTCTTAAAAAAAAAATTCCAAACCAAAAAAAAACGTAAAATTATTCTTAAACTAAACAAACACCCTAATGGCAAAAAATCAAACAAAAAAAATACATAAAGAGATACAAATAACCCAAAATTAATTAATATACTTTGGCTCCGGTTTATAAAAAAATACATTTTGTATAATTTACAAATGAGGAACTTGACTTATAAAATGAAAAAAATCACCAATAATATATTAATAGAAGAACAGACTAAAAAAATCAAAGAAAATAACGATTAAGAAGGAATAAATTGTATAAATATGGATAACAGTATCTTTTTATTTTTACACTTCTTATATACTTTATTAAAGTATATGTTCAAAAGAAGAACATTTCTCACTGATTTAATAAAAAAAAAAAAATACTATTTTTATTTGCCAATAAGTATCCAAAAATATACAATAGCTTGAGGTCATATATATTTCAATAAAATACATTAAATAATTAGAATACACTTAACAATGCATGACGTAATTATTTATTTAATTAAATAACTCTGATAAATTATATATGGGTTTTTTGATGAGCAATTCTTTGCATTTTGATTTAAAACATTTTATTTCAGCAATGTCTTTTATATCTTGTGGTAAAGAGTTGTGCAATACTACCCCTGAGTAATCTGAACTTAATTTATATTTTGAAGTTTTTTTTGTGGTTTATTCTTAATAAATTTTTATTTCTGGTATTATAGTGGTGCTTATCTCCATTTTTTGTATAATTGCCAAATTTTTTTTACTTGAACTAGCTGGTTTAGTATATATATATGGCTGGTATTGTTAAAACTTTAAATTTCCTGAATAATGTCTTGCAGGATTTTCTAGGTGGTATATTGCCTATGCATCAAGTATTTTCTTTGAATAATTAAAGATTTACGCGCACAAGGAGCATTGCCCAGAGCTCAACCCATACAACTTTGACTTGACAATCCATTATAAACCTATAGAAGCTCATTTTCAGTAAAACATTTTTAAGCTCCCTGATTATATAGTAGCTTGAGTTTAATTTCTTGTTTGTCTCTTCAATTTGATTCACCCAGCTAATTGTTTGATCTATTATTACTCCTAATAATTTAGTAATTTTACATTCAGCTATATTATTGTCATTATATTTTAAATTTAAATTATTATTTACTCTGTTCCCATTTACCCTATTTACTACTCGAATAAATTCTGTTTTAGATTCATTAATCTTTAATCTATTTAGTCTAATCCACCTTACTAGTTGTATGTAATGTTGTTTCTAATAGACGAGATAAGACCCTAAGGTATACAAGAATGTAAAAATAAGCAAGGTAGTTTTGAATGAATCATTCATTTTGAACTAGTTGACTCTAAAATAAGAACAGAGTTAATGAGTTTCTTCTAAAAACATCAATTGACATTAAATAAATCTTTTTTAATAAAAGGAATGGTACAGTTAAAAGGGACTAAGAATTGTGGGGGTATAAATAACGCAGACTGCTCTCATAGCTTAAGATATTATTTATGGAAACGAGATGGAAGGGCTTGACTGTCTTCACTCGCATGTTAGCGTTGAGTAGTAACGTTTCAGTATCTTAAGAATTGAAGAAATAAAAGACACGACATCCACTAGCACAGAAAATAGTTCTGATTTTAAAAAATAATTTTTGGTGTACTCATATAAATAAATTATTTATAAATAATTTATTTTATTTTGTTTATTTTTTTTATTTGATTTCTAAATGTCAAGTTAAAGACTAAATTCGGGTAAGGGATACATCGGAAATTTTCCATATCACTTCGGATTCGCTACGCTCATCCTCCCTACTTCGGGCTCGCTTCGTTCGTCCTCAGGATATACAATCCGCCAAATTTTTACTGTAACACGTCTTCGGACTCCGAATACGTGAAGTGGTCCCATACAGCACTGATCGCGCTCAGTGCTCATGTATTCTTTTGATCCAATAAAATTCATAGATATACTAGTTGCATTGAACCGAAACATGGTGTATTATTTATTTATATATACAATTCAGACAGGACCGCCTCCGTGGCCGAGGTCGTTAGAGCGTTAGTCTTTACACTGACCTTTGACACCACGGAGGTCTGGGGTTCGCATCCCAGGTTACGCTCTCAGTGTATATAAAAAAATTATTGTTTAGATAAATTATCGCCAACTTTAAAATACACTTTGATCGTAATGGTTGCTACTACCACCCGAGGTGGTTCCCGCAGGGTTTATCCCTGATTTTTATTCCCGCAAGGCTCTAAACGGGCATCATTATTATTATTACATACAGACAGACAACTTTGTGAAAACCACTTTGGAGGCCTTAAAAACATCTGAAACGGATAATTCCGGTGACATCCCGGTTTCGGATTTTTTTACAAACACAATACTTTTCCTATATACCTACGGTATAAATGAGGAAAAGTAAAAAATCGGGTACGGAGGACCTCGGAACTTTTCCTCATCACTTCGGATTCGCTACGCTCATCCTCCTTACTTTGGACTCGCTTTGCTCGTCCTCAAAATATAAAGTCGTTAAATGAATACTGCGACACGTCGTGGGACTCGCTTCGCTCGTCCTTAGATAGTAAATACATTCGTTTCATTACCAGTGTATCCATCCAGGCAATAAACACGCTCTATGCTGCATAACTTTTATTGGTGTACTTATTTATTGCGCGAAGGTATTCTCTTGTACCGGATGGATTTTTTCTTTCGCAAACAGAATACCTTTTCCTTATACCTGCGGTATAAATGAGGAAAAGTAATAATAAAAAGAATTCATTTTAACCTGTATAAATTTAGACAAATTTGAAAAAAAATAGTTCAAATATTAGTCAAGTATTGCAGATAGTTCAAGTATATCAGAGCGTAGTTACTCCTCTGTAAAACTTGTTGTGCCTGAATTTGTTGCTACCATGTAAAAATTTGCTTAGCAAATAATAATAAAAGTAATAATATCTGATAAAACAAATATGTTTTTTTTAACTAACTGGTGTCTATATTTAAATTACACTGACCACAGACTAACTTACCAGACTTAAAACTACAAGAGTTTAGTCAAAATTTAGACACAGACCGGAAATTTACAACATATGTTTGCCCCTTGGCCAGGCGTATACATCGTATGAGAGATTATAATGAATAAGTTTGAACAAATCAATAGGAAGACATCAGAAATGAACACTATGTCTGCTGTAGACTGTATTAAACGAAGTAGAGATGTTAATGAATAGTCGACCGTTGGTTGGTGTATGTCGAGAATAAGTAAAGACAACATATCTTGACATCCTACAAAAATAACTAATATAAAGGATATCACTAATATCTAAGTGATTCTAATTAAAATCTACTATATTAAAAACTGAGAGTATTTTCGAGACCGAAAGCTGTATCTTTCATTATTACTTAATTATTTTTGGCTATGTCAGTAATTATTAATTATTGACTGGCTATATCAGATTCAGATCTTGATTAAATATAGAATAAGAAATATTTGATAGGGCTCAAATAGCGATTATTTTAAGTATGTAATGGTCCGTATTGAGCTGCTCGTTCTTACCATATTAAACTTGCAGTTCATATTAGATATTTGCATTTAATGGGTTCTAAGATGACATGGTTTTAAAGTTGACAGGTACTGAATTTTGTTGCTCTCTTCAGCTGACTTAAGAACGTTCTTGTATACTTAATTACCTAGCTTGGTATATGTTACCTAGCTTGGTATACGTTAGCTAGCTTGGTATACGTTAGCTAGCTTGGTATATGTTAGCTAGCTAGCTTGGTTATAGCTTAGTATACCTAGCTTGTATATGTTAGCTAGCTTGGTATATGTTATCTAGCTTAGTATATTGTTACCTAGCTTGGTATATGTTACCTAGCTTGGTATATGTTAGCTAGCTTGGTATATGTTATCCTTAGTATGTTAGCTAGCTTGGTATGTGTTCCCTAGCTTGGTATATGTTACCTAGCTTAGTATATGTTACTGCTGGTATATGTTGCTTGGTATATGTTATCTAGCTTAGTATGTTAGCTAGCTTGGTATATGTTCCTAGCTTGGTATATGTTAATATGTTATCTAGCTTAGTATGTTAGCTAGATATGTTACCTAGCTTCTAACTTGGTATAAGAGTTCTAGTGTATAGGTGTACGTACATATATGATTTCGATTAAAAAATATGGTAACATATTAAAAACATATTATGTTACCATATTTTTTAATCGAAATCATATATGTACGTACACCTATACACTGGAACTCTTAAGTATTTATTTGCTGTATATTACTTGATAAATTAATCAATAACGGCGGATAGGAAAAACGAACTCATAAGATTGGGGTAACTCCTATATTCACTTGGAACTAAAAATACCTAAAATAACTCAACAGATATCCAGTCGTATGTAATTTTTTTAAACCTTATTTTAAATGAAAACGTCCTTCATATATTTCAGGCTGATTCAGTGTCTAAAATAAAACCGAAAAAACGTGTTGAACTGTACTGTATAATGGTTTATTAACCATTATACAGTACAGTTCAAAAACACGCTAAAAATATAAAATAGTTGCAGATTGGCACACCTATATTCTAGCCTCAACTCTCTAGTGCAATGTTTTCAATAAACAACCAATTGAAAACAATAATTACTTTGTTCCTTTATTACATGCTGAATACGCTACTCTTTCTAAACCGCTTTATCATATTGAATCACCTTGACAACGCTATGACATAATATTAGTACCAGCACAGTACTGTATTTATCATATTTTAGTTAAAATATACATAAATCTTTTGGAGCATCCACTCTTTAGAATCGTAATGGATATTGAAGATCTTCAGAGATGTACAAATTAACACTAGAATGAGCATAGTGCCCCCTCTAGCATATACTAGAGAGAGCATAGCCTATCTCATTACATTCAGAGACCTGAATCATCTTTTTTGGGCTCTCAGGTGCTCTGTGTAACCTTATGAAAACCTCCTTCTATAGTGACATGGATCTTGAATAAAGGGGATGACATACAAAGTCGATTTGCCATACAAAAAAGTGACCCCATCGAAAACTAAAAGATTCTGGCGCGGTGGTCCGCATGTCGGGCGAATTTCCTTTGGATGCGTGTTTCCGTGCTTTTTACATTATATAAGTTTACAACTACTAAATAAATAATTCCGGCGCGGTGGTCCGCTGTCGGGCGAATTTCATTTAGAATGCGTGTTTCCGTGCTAAACAACCCATTTCATGCTTATGCAAGAACCATGCCCATGCGTGGTTCGGGTTCATGCTTTAGAACCTAAGCAGTTACTCAATTGTCAAGCACTGCTCGTAACTCATTTTGTCTGTATTTTCCAAAGGAATGCGCATAATCATCCAGTTGTTGTACAAAACTATGCCTCTAAAATTAGAAGTACGCACTATTATTTGCACTAGTTTAAAGCTTAGTTACTTATCTTTAAGCTTAGTCAGTCATCTTTAAAGGTTTTAGCGCATTTCCTTTGTAAAATACAGACTAAATAAGTTACGAGCAGTGCTTGGCAATTGAGTAACTGCTTAGGTTCTAAAGCATGAACCCGAACCACGCAATGGGCATGGTTCTTGCATAAGCATGAAATGGGTTGTTTAGCACGGAAACTTGCATTCTAAATGAAATTCGCCCGACAGCGGACCACCGCGCCGGAATTATTTATTTAGTAGTTGTAAACTTATATAATGTAAAAAGCACGGAAACACGCATCCATAGGAAATTCGCCCGACATGCGGACCACCGCGCCAGAATTATTTTATAGTTGTAAACTTATATTAAGTAAAAAAAACGAAAAAAATTATGGACCCTTCCAGGATGTGAACCCAGGTACCCTGAGTTTGAGTGGTCGTATTGACTGCGGACTGGCATTCAACTCAGGGGCCCAAAAAGCATTGAAAACGACACCCTACTCGAAATTTATTTTTAAACGACCGTAATTTTGGTTTTCTATAATTTTTGTGGTTTTTTTGACTTTTTGGTAACTTAAAGTGGTCGTATCGACTTCGGACCGGTTTCATTCGATTCAGGGTCCAAAATTACATAGAAAACGACACCCTACTTGAAATTTATTTTTTAACGACCGTAATTTTGGTTTTCTATAATTTTTGTGGTTTTTTTGACTTTTAGGTCACTTAGAGTGGTCGTATCGACTTCGGACCGGTTTCATTCGGATTAGCGTCTCAAAAAACGTAAATATTGACCTTTTTCGCGGCAAAAAATATTAACCCTGAATTTTGCCGATTTTTTGAAAATTTCGCTGACTCAGCAAACCGGGTTAATGACGTCACAAAAATCTGGTTTTCAATAGGGTTCGTGTCCTCCCCAAGGTTGATTTTTGTACCAAGTTTTGTTAAAAAATATTAATCCGTTCGAAAGATAGAGTGTTTACAAGAAAGTGTCTAGAAACATACATATATATAATATATATATATATATATATATATTATATATATATATATATATATATATATATATATATATAGTCTCGCGAAACTTGTTTTCGTCATTAGGGACCTCTGAAACGGATTTGTGTCGTGGTTCGAGGTTCGAATTCCGCCATGACGCCTATCCCATTAGCGAATTTTATTCCCAAAGAAATTCGCTAAAATAGAGAGAATTCTACACGAAACACGCGTCAAAAACCAACTGCACATGCTTGGTACAAACTGCGCATGCTTACAATTCTTACAACAGCGCAGGTCTTAAATTTTAGAGGCAAACTTACCTCTTAATGGTTTCCCATCGTTTATTGCTTCAGAAGGTTATAAACACGCTTAAATTAGCACTTACTAAAGTGGCTAAGTATATTCTAAAGTTTTTAAGCAAGCAAAATGACTTAACAAGCACCACAAATGTAACAAACACGAAAAGCTCAGAAAAAGTTAAAAGGCAAACTGGACTACCTTGCCACATAACCTGTGTTTTGCGCCTTGTTTTCATTATAACTATGGTTTGTATTATATAACCATTGCTCCTATTTCACTATCTCATACAACTTTCATGAGGCAGAAAAGTTCCTTAATGCGTCATCCCCTTTATTCTAGATTCTTGTAAAGTGAGTTAAGGTTATTATAAATCAATTGTTTTCGGCTTCCCAAACATTGCTTGTATTTCGATTTGCATTTTTAACGTTCTGCTATATAAGTTACAGAAATTTTGTTCGAATTGTTTGATTCTATTTATAAGTGAAGGTAGTCAGGTTACTTTTTTTAATGTTTCAAATTTTAAGCAATAAGGCCTCTTTAGTAATAATATCTCAATGAGTATGAGGGTTATCATACATGAAATTATAGTACTAGAATAATGCAATAGAGTTTTGTGTACAATTCATATCTCTGACAACATTTAGGATCATAATACAGCAAATGTCTTAAATTTCGTTTTTGACAAACCTGTAATGGAAGCCTTTGTGTTCGCAACCGAATATAGTCGTTGTGTTTATTATTATGTGTACAGAACGCAGTTTTATGTTCTTCCATATGCGAGAGACGTGAGTTTATTTCTCTATTAGACCTCAGACAAGTATCCAGTAGTTGACATTAATTCATATTGTTTAGAATATTTTGCCTTATCTTTCGTTTAGTATTTATATATGTCTCACAAAAACAAAGTAAATATACTATATTGTGTAATAGTCAATCATCTTCGTTAAATCAGAGTGAATAATTGACAGAATGAAAGTAAATTTGTTTTGAAATAAAAATAAATAAAGCCAAGATTCAAGTAGAATGTAATTAATATGTATAGTTTTTAGAGATTGGTTTGTTTTGTTTTAAACTGTAATAGTAAAGTTGTTATAATGAGTAGTTATAATTTATTTAGCTATGCGTCATAGTGGTGTGGAACTAGGTCGTAAATATAAATTTAGTGATATGGTTTTCTGTAATTTATAGTATGACAGAATATTATGATGTTTTCAAGTGTTTTTAATTTATTTGGGGTTCTTTCATTGTCGTCTGTAAGGTATTAGAAATATATTTTAGTGGATAAGGTGTGGTTTATGTTATTTTAGGTGTAGTGTCTGTACCTACTAGATACCAAGCTAGGTAACATAATATACCAAGCCATGAAACATATACCTAACTAGGTAACATATTCCAAGCTAAGTAACATATACCTAGCTAAGTAACATATACCAAAAATATAATTTAATCTGCTCCGTCTATTTATTATATCAAGTAATATAATGAACAATAACTAATTATACCTCCAAAAATTTAATTTTCTAAATTATGTTTTTATAATGGCTCAGGGTCAAAAATGTGTTTCTTCTAGTAATTATAAGAACTAATATAATATAACAATAACTAATGATTAATTTGGCTATAACGAAAGCAAGTTACTTCCTATATAGCTACCAGCTTACTTTAAACAAATTATTTGCTATATGTTTAAGTGTATTTCTAGACTATTTTAAACACGCTTATTTCGAATAGATAAATTTATTTAAATAAACTTTAGAGAAGAAAACGAACTCTATTAAAAACCAAGTTTTTGTGTCGTCTTTTACCCGTTTTGATGCGACAGTTTAAAAAAATCAAATGGAAATTTCAAAGGTAAAATGTTTTAACCTCCATAGTCGGAACAGTAGCATTTTACTTGTCTTTCTATTTGCATGGATTTTTTTAAGGTAATGCGCTAAAACGATTAAAAATTAGCATAAAGTGGGATTTGTATGAGTACCCAAATTTAATGCATTATTTAATATGCAAGAATGAACATAGTTTTGAAGTACTGAAGGCATAAGAGACTTAGGTATTTAAGGCATTCTTAGGAAGGACTGCTCTTCATGCCTTAGGAAGGATTATTTTTCCTGCCTTAGGAAGGATTATTCTTCCTGCCTTAGGAAGAATTATTTTTCCTGCCTTAGGAAGGATTATTTTTCCTGCCTTAGGAAGGATTATTCTTCCTGCCTTAGGAAGTATTATTCTTCCTGCCTTAGGAAGGACTATTCTTCCAGCCTTAGGAAGGAAATATACCTTCGGATTTATTTCGAAAAATCCCTGAAAATTGATAAAGTAAAATTACTACTGTTCCCATAGAAGCTATGTCAAAAGAAATTCGCCCGGCTTGCAGACCATTGCACCAGAATAATATTGTTTTAATTATATTTTAATTTTAGCATTGCATAAAAATGTAAAATAAATCTTGAAAAAGGGCCATGCAATGCAACTGCGTGTTGATATGGCTTAGCATGCCATAATATTATCGCACTTGCTACATCAAAAACTTGTATTATGCAAATTTTCTCATCATTTATTAATTATAAATGAAAAAAAAGATTAAACACTTTCAGAGCCATTTAGAAAAATAGAATAATTTAAATAAATGCATATTTAATGTTCATAAATAAATTATATTTTAGATAAATAATAAATTCTTTAATAATTATGAAAAAGTTTATTTGAGTACATTTTACAATTAAAGTTTGGAATTTTCTTAGTAATATTTCGAATGCTCCATTTTATCTTAGTCCAGTTTTAAAGAGAATAAATCGAGATCGTGTCATATAGATATAATATGCGTGAAATAATCAGTACTATGATATTGTTCTAGATCACGCAATGTAGACTGTCAATAAGTTAAATAAGACAATAAAGATCTAAGCAGAACTCCTCCTACAGCACAATGTCCTTAGGATGTTATAGTAGGAGCTCTTCATACTATGTTTATAACCTGATGAAATGTGTAACTAATTTTTAATTCTAGATTTAAGATGTATAATTTTCACGTTTCCATTGTATATTAATTAAATAAATAAGAAAATTTGTTTAAAAAAATCCAATTTTGCAAAAGGGTTTTTTTGCTTTCCCTTATACATACCGACGTTATAAATATAAATTATTGTTTGGGAGATAAATCCAAAACCGGGATTTCACCTGAATTATCTTTTTCGGGTGTTTTTAAGACCTCTCTTTATGCGTGTGTGTGTGTGTCTATTATCATCGTAGCTCCCAGGGTATAAGCTTGGTACAAAAATTAATCTTTTTGTCTTAGAAGAAAGAGGATGAGCGAAGCGAATCCGATGTGTTGAGGAAAAGTTCCGAGGTACCCCGCATCCAACTTTTACTTTTTTTAATTCGATGTGATTTAGAAAAACATACCGAGGTGTATATACTAACATACCGAGGTGTATATGTATATACCTACATACCTATGGTATGTACCTGTTTTTCCTTTTCCTCATTTATACCCTAAGTATATAAAAAAGTATTATGTTTACAAAAATATCAGAAAAACCGGGATGTCACCGGAATATTTGTTTTAGGTTTTTTCAAGGCCTCCTGAGTGGTTTTCTCAAAGTTGTCTGTCTGTATGTGTGTGTGTGTATCTGTTATCATCGTAACTTCTAGTGTATTTATGCTAGAGAGTTGCAATTTTGTACAAAAGTCTACCGCTGCAGTTATTAGTTATAAAAAATGTATGACGTCATTAACCTGCAATAATGACTCCAGCAAAAATTTCGAAAAATGATGCCATCGAATTTGTCGCACATTTGTGCTAAGTTTCATTTCATTATCAGCATTTGTTCAATGTTTTTTGCGATGACTTGTGTACGTTGTTTAAAAATTTGTAAAAAATCGGAAAACAAACTAACTAAGTATCTTATTGTCAAAGATTTAATGTAGTTTTCAAAACAGTTAATACTGTGGTATGCTGCAATTAAATTTTTCAAAGCTTCAATAAGTGCTAAAAAATACTATATTTGGGTAGAACTTATCTTAAAAATAAAGATAAATTCAAACTCGCACGAGACAACTTGTTGGGCATAAAGAACATTTTAGAGTCTGAGACCTTTTTTATTTTAATTTTTAATTTGTTTAATATTGGTGCTTCTAATAAGTTTCACCAGGTTTGCACTTCACTGATATAGAATTAAATATAATTGCCGCTACGATTGTTTTAGAGACTTTCCTTTGATAAAAGCAGAAATCATAAGCAAAAAATCGGGTACGGGTACTCAGAATTTTCTCACATCCGCTCATGCTTCCTGCTTTAGAACATCAGAACTTCTTCATCACATCGGATTTGCTACGCTCATGCTTCCTGCTTTAGACACACATCCTCAGAACTTTTCTTCATCACATCGGATTTGCTACCTCATGCTTCCTGCTTTAGACACATCCTCAGAATTTCTTCATCACATGGATTTGCTACGCTCATGCTTCCTGCTTTAGACACATTCAGAACTTTTCTTCATCAATCGGATTTGCTACGCTCATGTTCTGCTTTAGACACACATCCTCAGAACTTTCTTCATCACATCGGATTTGCTACGCTCATGCTTCCTGCTTTAGACACACATCCTCAGAACTTTTCTTCATCACATCGGATTTGCTACGCTCATGCTTCCTGCTTTGGACACACATCCTCAGAACATATTAACCTCAAACCTCAATATCGTCCTCGTCCTCAAACTGATCGTAAAATTTTTCCGCCTTTTCTTGAATTTCCAAAATGTATGCTGAGTCATTATTGGAGGTTAATGACGTCCTAAACAAATTATTTATCGGACAACACAGCTAGACCTAAATATTGATTTCAGTACTAAGTTTCAACTCCTTAGAATAAATACGCTGGAGATACGATGATAACAGATACACGCACACACATGTACAAACAGACAACTCTGTGTGAACCACTTAAGAGGCCTTTAAAAACAACCGGTTAACGGATAATTGCATCCCCGGGACTATCCATTATCCCCGTGACTTCCCGGTTTCACCTGCACTTCACATTTTCACAATACTATTTTATTTTACCTGCGTTTTATAAGGAAAAGTAAAAATGGATACTTGAGCATCTTATTTTTGTCATTAACTATCATTTATCTTCCATGAATTGTTTTTGTCCTAATTTATCTTAGGATAAATTAAAGAAATAAAGACGTTGTTATGATAATATATTATTTATAATGAAGGTAGATGGAATACGATGAAACAATATTCATCTTAAATAAGTAAAAAGTTTTTAACATAATGTAAAATATTATAATTGTGTCTTTGTTACGCTGCGTACAAAAGTAGGCAGTAGGAAAACTAACTTAGTTGGAAAAATAAGGGTTGTTTATTAGGGTTGTCATGTCAGATTGGAAGTTAACCTTCCACCTCTAGGTTGTTGATTCCTGAAGAATATTACTAAGTAGTGTTGAAGTACATCAGTGTTCCATAAATAACACGTAGTCATTAAGAGATCAATATATAAACCAGGATGAACATTATACGATCAATTTTCCCAAGAAATATGAACAACACATTAGAATGGAAATTATTACCATTGTATTTGTTCATGATTTATACAAAGAAATAAGTCTCTCCATATAAATAATTTATTAGCAAAATTAATTTCAACATAACATGGTCATCTTTAGTACCAAAAAACCAGGACGAAAGATAGAAAGTAATACCTAATACTGTTTTCTTTTCTTAGATGTTAATCGAGTAATACTCACGATACGGTGAAACGAGTAATAATCACAAGGCTCTTGTGTATTATGATGACATCAAAATTTCAAAAAAGTGGTACATCTACTTTGTCCAGTAAATGCCTCCGTTTCAGAACCCAAAAATTAAAGAAGTTCGTGTACCGTCTTCGAATTCGTGTTATTAGGTATGGATAGATGTATGAATGTAAACATTTCTCGAACAAACAGTAGGCCAAACAGCTGATACAATTCTGATCACATTTGGTACGCGGACTAAGTTCCATAAGAACGAGAATTGTTAAATATCTGAAAATATCTAACATGGAGTCTTAAATTGCGGCTATTAGGGAGTTAAAAAATACAAACTGTAGAAAACCATATTTTGGAAAAGATAATATTGAAAGGTTGGTTAAAAGTATGACCGGATTCCGGAATTTAAGGAGTCATAAATGAGCATGAAAGACTATGCTCGACAGTATAGGACCATGTTTCATCATTTCATGGATTTGATTTTCGTGTGTCTAAATTCTTTCCTCAGGTAAAACCCATGTAAAATATAAATATATAAATAAACTTGAAGTCAAATAAGTGTTTCTTTCTGACGTAGAGACTTGAAATTTTGAACCAATGTTCAGGAAAATATGCTATTTTTTATTTATTTTATTTTATTTTATTTTATTTATTTTATTTTATGCATTTTTTTATTTATTAAAAAACAATGCTTGGCGTATTCTGTAGGTCTCATATGGCGTATACTGAATTTAGTGCAATACTGGTAAAAATTATGAACGCTATTGCTGTAACGGTTAACCTTTAATATTTAAAGATTAACCATTTAATTATTTTGAAATAAATACAAGATAACGAAATTGATGATCTAAGGTATATTTCAAAAACATGTCTTTTTATAAATGGAAATAAACGATTTGAATTTGGCATCAAGGTGATTTTTCTTGTGGTGGCAGAAGACCCTGAAAGTGTTTCAAGTTAAAACAAACCTTTGAAATTGAAAATAGTTGAAGGATATAGATAGCTACAACTCAATGTGATATAGACTATGCTGGACTTGATAGAATAAGAATTCAAATCGGCTTGATGAATATGTTTTGAACAAACTCAACGTAAATCTTGATTGAATTTTCCCTTAGTTATTAAAAAAGTAAGTCTTTTGCTTCTAACCTCTTCTTCTAACCAATCAGTCTAATTGGACAAGGTCCAACAGCTAATGCAATATTATTACAATTTTTAACCAGTGACAATCGGTCAAACCTTTAAAAGAGAACAATTACAATCAACAGATTCATTTGTTTATTGTATTAATAACAATTTAAAAGTCGGATTTATTGTCAATATTTAAAAGTAGGAATTATTGTCAATATTTAAAAGTAGGAATTATTGTCAATATTTAATAGTAGGAATTATTGTCTATATTTAAAAGTAGGAATTATTGTCAATAAAAGTAGGAATTATTGTCAATATTTAATAGTAGGAATTATTGTCTATATTTAAAGTAGGAATTATTGTCAATATTAAAAGTAATTAATTGTCAATATTTATATAGGAATTATTGGTAGGAATTATTGTCATATTTAAAGTATAATTATTGTCAATATTAAAAGTATAGGAATTATTGTCAATATTTAAAAGTATAGGAATTATTGTCAATATTTAAAAGTATAGGAATTATTGTCAATATTTAAAAGTAGGAATTATTGTCAATATTAATAGTAGGAATTATTGTCATATTTAAAGTAGGAATTATTGTCAATATTTTAAAAGTATAGGAATTATTGTCAATATTTAAAAGTTATTGTCAGTTTATTGTCAATATTTAAAAGTAGGAATTATTGTCAATATTTAAAAGTATAAGAATAATTGTCAATATTTAAAAGTAGGAAGTCTAAATAAATAAAATTAATATTTCAGTCATCATAAAGAAAGACGTCTTCTAAAAATTGTTTACTATCATTGAATTAGGTTGTTTAGAGAAGTTTGCCTCATATAATAAAACATAGAGGCAAAACATTAAGAGTGAGGAAATATCTGTAGGATAGGGGAGAAACTTGCGTTCATGATTTAGCTCAGTAAATAAAACTTTGTTTATCTGTTGGCTCGGAAACGTACCAATATTGATCAACGCCGCGTCTATCTCCCAGTCACGGAAATATAAAATTTCTTATTTTTAGAGATTTTTTTTGAAAATCTTCAGAAACGAGGATCATTTAGAAAGAAACTGCAAAATTAATGGAAGTGTCGAAATACCTGTTGCTGAAATTTGCAAAGTTTACGATAAAACTTTTTGTTTTAGATTCCGTGCCATTTTAAAGTTTAATAACACTTCTAAGAATCTAAATGATAAAGTTTTGCAAAACCCATGTGATAAATCAAGTTTTTCTCCATTATCCAGTTTAATATTAGAGAAATAACTTACTAAAAATAGTTAGATGTCAAAAGTGGACTTGAATGATAATGATTCTACAAGATACGTGTTTATGTTTACTCTAGGTTAAAAATATCCAATATAGAGTCTTTGTTCCATAAACTATTCGAATTAATGCGGGTTAAGGACATGACACATATTTCATAAACAACAGGGTTCGGAACAATAACCAGGTCGGTTTTCGAACCAAGTTTCGATCCGAAAATGCGTTTTAAAGTGATCATGTCCTAAAGAAATGTCTAGGAACAAAAATTTTGTACATACGAGGTGTGTTCAAAAAGTATCGCGAATTTTGAATTTTCGCGGGTTACGTATATTCGAATTTCAATTTTTTTGTGGCGTTATGTTGGTACTCATGTCTCTCACTTATGCCGACAACCTCGGCCATTTTGAATGTTCACTTAATTGTTGACAGCTGCTTTGCTTGCACGTGTTTTGGATCGTCTTCGAATTTACCTATTAAAAAAAGGATCAAAGAACGTGTATCAAATTGAGCTTGAGATTGAGCTTGATTGAGATTGAGCTTTGGTTTCCACGTCATAACCATAAACCCACGATTCGTCACCAGTTATGACCCTCTGGAGCAAATTTGGGTCGTCGCGGACAAAGTCATTAGCAACGTTCATGCGATGCTGTTATTGGTCGCAATTGAGCAATTTTGGTACGAATTTCGCGGCGACCCGTCTCATGCCCAATCATTGATAAATCGAATGGCACGACCAATCGATATGTCTAGGTCCTCAGCAACTTCTCTAATGGTGATTCGACGATTGGCCAATACCATTTTCTCCACTTCATTAATTTTTTCGTCTGTTGTTGAAGTGCTCGGGCGTCCGGCACGCTCTTCGTCGTTCACATCTTCTCGGGCTTCTGAGAACATTTTGTACCACCGATAAACGTTGCTTCGGTCCAAGGCAGCTTCTCCGTATGCCACAATAAACATTCGGAATGCATCCGCGCACTTAATTTTGTTTTACACACAAAATTTGATACAGGTTCTTTGATCCATTTTTTTGAATAGGTAAAAATCGAAGACAATCCAAAACACGTGCAAGCAAAGCAGCAGTCAACAATTAAGTTGTTGACATAAGTAAACATTCAAAATAGCCGAGGTTGTCGGCATAAGTGAGAGACATGAGTACCAACATAACGCCACAAAAAAATTGAAATTCGAATATACGTAACCCGCGAAAATTCAAAATTCGCGATACTTTTTGAACACACCTCGTATACTTACACACACACACATACTGAGCAAAAACCCTTTGTTCTTGCTCAATATTGATGTACAATATGTAATAATGCGTAAATACTTAACACTATAATATAACATAATAATACATGTGAATTCACTTGTATTTAAATGTAATTTATTGAATATAACATTTTATATTTAATAATAATGTGAAGTAAGGTTTAATACATCTGAGGACAGTTTTATCGTTAAATATTCTAATCTTCTTCTCCAATCGCATATCCTAAAAATATGACCTCTACTAAACTAACTAAAATTTAGATTAAAATTCCGAGTATGAGGTAAAGTTTTTGCTACAAAGGAGCAGTGAATTCATTACCATGATGAGTTAGACGTAACAAATCTAAGTATAACATTATGTTGAGACATACATCATAATTGATAAATGTCTAGTGATAAAAAAGTTTATAAAAATATTGTTAATTTGATGTTACATCTTGGTGTTTCTCAAGCAATTAATCTTTATCTACCAACATAAAATTTGCACCAACTACTTAGATAAGTGGTACTAAACAGAGACTAAATATTAGTAAGGGTACATAAGTTTACACTGTGTCAGTTATTCAAGTTTTTACAAACCTCACTTATTTGTCATTTAATGATTCTACTTTAAGTAATTTGTTTTCAAAAAATATAACTTCTAATAATAAATGAATGCCTGTTAGGGTCTTTCGGTCCATAAGTGTATTTACCCTCTCTGGATTAACTGAAGTTAATATAATATTTTATTAAAGAAATACTATTCATATAATACTGCGATTCCCGGACCTGCATTGTCGAAAAGGCCCATATACGATTATGGCCACGGAGACAGATAATTGTTGCCAATTTCCAATGGGAAAGATGAGCTGAATTGGTCATAGAGGGAAGAGGGAGGCGGATTTTTTCAAACTCTTTTCATAAAGACAAAAATTTTATCACTATGAGTCTATGTGCTATACATAAGCACATAGCAAAAAAACACGGGACAATGCACGATGATCAGCTACCGAAGTTTTATAAAAATTCCCGAAAATTATATAATTTATATACATAATCATTTCTTATATAAATATATGTAATGTTATATTCAATGAATTACATTTAGATACAAGTGAATTCATTTGTATGTATTCACATATGTATTCATGTGTTATATTATAGTGTTAAGTATTTAAGCAATATTACATGTTGTACATCAATATTGAGCAAGAACAAAGGGTTCACTTATATGTAAATAATAACCCTAACAGAACAAAAAAACTTCATTCTATTAAATATCACTTGATAATTGTATTCATTGTTTATAAAAATAATATAGCTGACCCTAATGACTAGCTTGTTATTTAAGCAGTAATTAGGATTATCTTTCACCAACATGAACAGGACACAATCCAGACATGGTTCTTTAAAAATCGAAACTATTTTCTCACCTTGACCCGTGAAAATTAATTGCGGTTAGTCACACAAATATTTATTTTTTTGTGTTATAAACTTAACTTTCACTGATTGCTTAAAGTTTTTCAAAAAATACAAATAATAAAATTCTTGGTTATTGTTGAAAAAATTACATTGCTAACAAAAAATGTTGTATTTCTCAGCCTGCTGAGAAATTGTTGCTCATATACAATGAGTATACGAAAAGCAACGAACATATATTTGTATCAAAGTAATAAAAATATTTTCTCTCGAGCTTTATTAAGATCTTGCTTATACATTAGAATTTTTTTAGAAGACTTTTAACTTTTGAGTCTTAACCAAGTAAATTATATATTTTGTTCCCTAGGTCAAACCGAGACAAGTAATATTAGTTAATAACCCTAGGAAATGGTTATTACCTCTATGGCGAGGGTAAGAGAACAATAAATGATGTATTCCTCTTTAGAAAGTAGTAAAAAGAACAGAAGATATTTTTAAATCGAAGTAATTTGGCTCTTAAAGGAGTTTTCGATTTTCAAGGGTTATATCCCCTAATTTTACTATGGACCAAAAAAACTTTATTCCCTTAAAATGCGTTCCAGGTAAGAAGAATTTTTTATTAATTTAAAAGCTTTGAAACATTTTGAATGCAGTTTTTGCTTGAGACAATGAGATCCAAAGAAAAATAAAATATTTCTTGTTATAAAAAGTTTGATTGCAAGTCGTTATCCTACTTAAAATATGTAGCATAACGCTACTTGTTATACTACTTTATTGTACAAACCCATGCTTGCAAGCACAAAGGTATATGTTCACAGATTATACTACGAACCCATCTCTCAAGCGCAATAGCTATTTTTCATTGGTTGTACTAATCATTCTACAAACCCATGCTTGCAAGCACAAAGAGGTATATGTTCACAGATTATACTACGAACCCATGCTCTCAAGCGCAAATAGCTATTTTTTCATTGGTTGTACTAATCATTCTACAAACCCATGCTTGCAAGCACAAAGAGGTATATGTTCACAGATTATACTACGAACCCATGCTCTCAAGCGCAAATAGCTATTTTTCATTGGTTGTACTAATCATTCTACAAACCATGCTTGCAAGCACAAAGGTATATGTCACAGATTATACTACGAACCCATGCTCTCAAGCGCAAATAGCTATTTTTTCATTGGTTATACTAATCATCCTACAAACCCATGCTCGGAATCGCTAAGAGCTATTTTTTTCATTACTCATGTAAAGTACGATTAAATAGGTTTTGAGTTCAAACTTATTGTTAATAATTTAAGAATAAACTTTAAAACAAATCAATATCTAATCAATAGGTTTTAGTTTCTAATCTTTATCAATACTTAATTTGATAAAGGAGTTGTATTTTAAGAGAAAAGTTGTGGAATAGTTAATGTTAGTATCGCATGTGGTCTCATGTCCACTGAGTGCCCTTGCAGAACTATTCCATAGTTTGAAAAAAAAAAATTCATAACATTTTTACAAATCTCTTACAATTATAAGTAAAATTTGCATAAAAATTAGTAGGTATAAATAATACATTGCAATTTATGTTAATAGATTATTGATGATATTAGAGTTATAATTTTAAACAGCTAAATTATCGATTGACGTATAAAAATTTCTTGATAAAATTAAGGTTTTAAGTTTTCTTTTGTTGGGTAAGTTTTTAGCACTTAGCCGATAAGCAGGTTTCCTTAAACTTATCAAGTATAATGTAGTTTGTTCCGAGTACTGGCATGACTGACCCCGTACAATGACTAGTCAATGACTGTAGCTCAGTTTTTCTTAGTTTTCTTTCTTTAATTTCTTACTTAATTGGACTTAGAGACGAGACCTTGAATACGTAGAAAGATTAGAGAAAGTAACACGAAAAGTTCATTTAAAGATCTGATAAATTATGAAAAGATTATAAAAATTTACACACGCTAAAATTTAAAAATTTATTGTTTCTTTTATTTTAACGTGGACCAATAGTTTGAATCACGTAAAGTTAGTTTTTCCAGTTTTGCTTAGAAAAGGAAATTGACGTTTTCTATATTTCTAGGCACAGCAACACCTGTTATTATACAGTCAGGTCTGACGATAAAAGTAAACATGATAGTATTGATATTTATGACATGACATATATTTTACCAATTTCAAATGTCATTGCTTTGACCCTTCGACCTATTTTATGAAGCATAACAAGCATATGAGTCAACTTATGTATGATCTAACTTATGTATGAATCAACTTATGTATGAGTCAACTTATGTATGACTCAATTTCGATTGCTATAAAACCTTTTATTTGACATAATATAAATAAACAAATACACCAAAAATGAATGTTTTAACCAGGGGGGGTTAACTTAAATGAGGAAAAGTTTGGATTCGATTATCGCAAGCTACTAAAAATAGCGCTGCGGCGGACCGGTGCGGACAACTTATGAACTAACCCCAATAGCTTTCCAAAGATGACTGATTATATTTTTATATTTAAATTTGTGAATACCATGACAATTCTTGGTTATGACAGCTACATTTATTATTATTATAAAATTGATTGTTTTCTGTATGTATTTGTCACAAAAACGGTTCGCCGTTGCATGTTCTGTATTTCCAAAATTCAGAAACTAAAAGTAAATAGAAACCTTTTTAAAACTTCCAGAGAACGCTAATGATGGCAGATAAGTATATTTCATTTAATTAATTTATTGATTTAGTCGATTCATCAGGTAATTACATTTAATCACATGTGCGCATCTTGCCGATGAAATTAAAATACAGACTACATTAAATGCCAAAATCTATCTTTTGTTCGTGTAAAACTTTAGCCACTATTTCATTATTACCTGATTGAATCAATTAAATTAATAAATTACTTAAATGAAAAACTTAAAAATAATCACAAGTGTTCTGTGTAAGATTAAAGTGGTAGGGTAAGTTAGAAGTATAACTATACAAAGTTAAAAATTAAATTTCAAACTGACTGTGGGCATAAAGCGGGAAATTGAGACACGCCTCAATTTGAAAGGTAGGTCCGCCGCAGCGCTAGCGTCGTCCGGAATCCAAATTTTCCCACCATTGAGTCGACAGTCTTACTGTTTAAGTATCTATAGTCTCTGGTTTTAACATAAAGATATTAGATCATAAAGATAGTATGTTAGATAGGGCAAAGATAGCAAGGTAAGACACATAAAGGTGATAAAAGGACTAAAGTATTATTTTTATTTATTTATTTATTATTTCAATTTTTAAGTATATAGCACTATAATACCCAATACATGGCCTGTTTAAATACATCACTGTTTCTAAAAAAAGCAAAATTAAATAAAAAAATTCTGGCGCGGTGGTCCGCATGTCGGGCGAATTTCCTTTGGATGCGTGTTTCCGTGCTTTTTACATTTGTAAGTTTACAACTACTAAATAAATAATTCCGGCGCGGTGGTCCGCTGTCGGCAAATTTCATTTAGAATGCGTGTTTCCGTGCTAAACAACCCATTTCTTGCTTATGCAAGAACCATGCCCATTGCGTGGTTCCGGTTCATGCTTTAGAACCTAAGCAGTTACTCAATTGTCAAGCGCTGCTCGTAACTCATTTTGTCTGTATTTTTCAAAGGAATTGCGCATAATTATCCAGTTGGTTGTACAAAACTATGCCTCTAAATTAGATGTACGCACTATTATTTGCACTAGTTTAAAGCTAGTTACTTATCTTTAAGCTTAGTCAGTTATCTTTAAAGGATTTAGCGCATTTCCTTTGAAAAATACAGACAAAATGAGTTACGAGCAGTGCTTGACAATTGTAACTGCTTAGGTTCTAAAGCATGAACCGGAACCACGCAATGGGCATGGTTCTTGCATAAGCAAGATATGGGTTGTTTAGCACGGAAACACGCATAATAAATTAAATTCGCCCGACAGCGGACCACCGCGCCAGAATTATTTATTTAGTAGTTTAAACTTATTATGTAAAAACGAAACACGCATCCAAAGGAAATTCGCCCGACATGCGGCCACCGCGCCAGAATTATTTTCTAGTTGTAAAATTATATTAGGTAAAAAAACAATAAAAAATTATTGTCCCTACTAGGATTTGAACCCAGGTACTCTGGGTTTGAGTGCACACATCCAAAGGAAATTTGCCCGACATGCGGACCACCGCGCCAGAATTATTTTCTAGTTGTAAACTTATATTAAGTAAAAAAAAAACGATAAAAAATTATCGACCCTTCCAGAATTTGAACCCAGGTACCCTGAGTTTGAGTGGTCGTATTGACTCCGGACCACTGGTATTCACTCAGAGGCCCAAAAAACATAGAAAACGACACCCTACTCGAAATTTAATTTTCAACGACCGTAATTTTGGTTTTTTATCATTTTTGTGGTTTTTTCGAATTTTTGGTAACTTAAAGAGGTCGTATCGACTTCGGACCGGTTTCATTCGATTCAGCGCCCAATATTACATAGAAAACGACACCCTACTCGAAATTTAATTTTCAACGACCGTAATTTTGGTTTTTTATCATTTTTGTGGTTTTTTCGACTTTTTGGTTACTTAAAGTGGTCGTATCGACTTCGGACCGGTTTCATTCGATTCAGCGCCCAATATTACATAAAAACGACACCCTACTCGAAATTAATTTTCAACGACCGTAATTTTGGTTTTTTATCATTTTTTGTGGTTTTTTTCGACTTTTTGGTTACTTAAAGTGGTCGTATCGACTTCGGACCGGTTTCATTCGATTCAGCGTCCAATATTACATAGAAAACGACATCCTACTCGAAATTTAATTTCAACGACCGTAATTTGGTTTTTCATCATTTTTGTGTTTTTTTCGATTTTTAGGGCACTTAGAGTGGTTCGTATCGACTTCGGACCGGTTTCATTCGATTCAGCGTTTTCAAAAAACATAAATGTTGACCTTTTTCGCGGCAAAAATATTAACCCTGAATTTTGCCGATTTGAAAATTTCGCTGACTCAGCAAACCGGGTTGATGACGTCACAAAAACCTGGATTTCAATAGGGTTCGTGTCCTCCAAAGGTTGATTTTGTACCAAGTTTGGTTAAAAATAATTAATCCGTTCGAAAGATAGAGTGTTTACAAGAAAGTGTCTAGAAAATATATATTATTTATTATATATATATAATATATATATATATATATATATATATATATATATATATATAAAGTTTCGCAAAAAGTATTTTTTCGTCATTGGGACCTCTGAAACGGATTTGTGTCGTGGTCCGAGGTTCGAATTCCGCCATGAATTTTCAAAGGAAATTCGCTAAAAAACAAAAGAAAATTTAAACAAACAGAAGAAAATGTTTAATTAATAAGAACAGCTCACGCGAAATGATTCACCGCACGTGAAGAAATGAACATCATATTAACATTTAAAACATCCACTGTGTTTAAAATTTACACAAATTCTTAGAAACAGCGAAAATTATGAGATATTTAAATTATGACATAAAATGTAAAGATGTTAAAACATTATTTGTTGTGTTATTTGTCTGTGCCTTGGATTCCCTCTAGTATTGTTTTTATAAAATATTTCTATTTATATCGTCTCAAGACATTTCACTTCAACGAGTTTACCTAGAATCGTCATACCTTATTGGAAACTCTATTTAAAATGTTAAATACGGAGAAGTTCACGTACAATAATGTTTGTGGAAGATTCAAAGGCGATGGACAGAACGGATAACTAACGAAATTCCTCGGGAAGATTAGGATTAAGTAATATTAATATAAAAATGGATGCCTCCTTAGATAATAAATACCCAAAGTGACCATACAGAGTAAACTTTTTCAAACGAAAAAAGGTATGGTTTTAATTTTAAAATTGATTTGCAGATCGCAGCACTGTATGTGGTATCATAATGATTATCAGAAAGCACTAGTTTACACCCTTTAATATTTTACTAGTTAAAATATAGTATAGTAAAGTTACCTTTTTATTTTTTCTCATTTATACAGTAGGTATATAGGAAAAGTATTGTTTTCGCAAAAAATCCGAAACCGGGATGTCACCGGAATGATCCGTTTTAGGTGTTTTTAAGGCCTCCTGAGTACTTTTAACAAAATTGTCTGTCTGTATGTGTGTCCTTCATCATCTAGTGTATTTATGCTTAAGAATTAAAACTTTGAACAAAAATCAGTCTATAGGAGTAATTGTGCTGTCCGGAGAATAATGATTTTGCCGTCAACTCTAAATAATGACTCAGCAAAAATTTCTAACAATCATAAAACGCGTAAAAATATTGCGATCAGTATAAAATGTGACGCGCATATAGCTACGTATAATTCTAACATATGTGCCAAGTTTTATCTTATTAGTTTAATTTTTATCAGATGACTTGAGTTCATTTGTAAAAACATTGGAAAATTATAATATTGAGTTGAAATACAATACGAGTGTTTACATTTACGTAATAAATAAGTACGCCAAGCTTCCTTTGGATACGACAGGTATATCCATGATTTTTGTTGGACCATAAAAGTTAAGCGTGGTCAGTGCCTGGATGGGTGACCGCAGGAAACGAAAAGGAGGACAAGCGAAGAGAGTCCGAAATAGAGAGGACGACTTTAGCTAATCAGATGGGATAAGGAAAATTTCCGAGGTACGCTGTACCCGAATTTTTACTTTACCTTTAGCTAATCTAATAACATCGTTGGACGTTGGTTGGTCCAAGCATAGGTTTCCGTCATATATTGGATAGTGGATTAACACATACTATTTGGTATAAGGCCTACTTTCTTGAAAATACAGATACCTTTAATAATTAGATTTCTCTAACGTGTTTATTAGAGAGCTGCCAAAGAACGGAGGCTCAAGTCCCTAAATTTAAACACATTAAAATAGGATCTAAATTTGAACTCTTAGACACCGGGAAAATGTATTATTCATTTAGGATTTTCAATTTCAATTAATGTCAATAAAATTTTATTTTAGCACAAGATGTTTTGACTTAAATAATTATCGCGCATATAATATTGCTGTTGCACGCTGATGTTTCCTGATAATATCCGTCCCTATCAATAGTTTCAATAGTCCGTGTATCAATAGTTTCAATAGTCCGTGTATCAATAGTTTCAAAATCGAATTATTGCTGGAATGTAGACGTCATAATATATTTTTTCAAAAGCAATCTGCATATAATATTGCTGTTGCACGTTGATGAACTCCAGAATGTCTGGATTGCTGATATGCAATGATGTCTGCAGTTGAATAGTTGAATGATTTTTGTTTGAATATTTAATTATTTATACGAAACATCCACTGTATTAAATCATAGAAAATCTAATTAGTAGTGTTTATACTAAAATTAATCTATTCTAACAAGCGTAGGAAAAGTAAGAGCCAAGAAATATATCGGAAATATATAATTATAAACTAGGATATGATGTATGTGTGTCTGTGGTGTTCTATTTTGAATTTTTGATATATAGCACTTCTATAAGATTCATGGGTCTCTTTCACAGGGGGAGCATGAAGGCAAAAAAGTGTCACCACCGTTTTCATGGAAAATAGATGGTCATGGGACATCTTGTCCCTTATAGAGTTTAAAAGTATTGGAGAAGGGTATAAAGTTTGTGTTTTTTAACAGAACTTTTATTTTCTTAGGATTCATAACTTTATAATCTTAAACATGGTAAAAATAAAATTAAATATGTACTATTGAATACTACACAATAGTAAAGAATGTACTCAATGTTTTTATAACCTGACGATAGGAAGGATGTAGTAGTGATACGATTGCCTCAGGGAGTAGTGGTGGGGGTTGGCAACACTATTGTACATTGGGAAGGCTTGATACGTTCCTTTCCCTTTATATAAGTTCCTTGGTATCTTTGCGTCCTTCATAGGACACTTATCTCTTCTTTTCACCACAATGTGTTTCAAGGAACTTTCATGTGATTTAGGGGTTTTTTTCTACGCATTCTAAAATGAAGCACTGCACAGCCAGTTAAACTCCAGCTATGATACAATAACCGTTCTCAAGTCCATTTTTTCGTTCAGAATAATAATTTATATTTTTCCCCGTATGTCTTTAGTTAGTCATTCCCAATTTCATGACAATAGATTTATTGATTTTGGCAAGTCAATTTTTGGTTTATAGAAATACATTTACTATCTCACAAGCAGCTTCAAACCAATGACTTTACAGGAAAGTAAAAATCAAATGTTCATGTATACTAAGTTCGCTTTAGTGGTTAATGTCTTGAAGATTAAGGTCTTTATTGCGATATTTCAAATCTGCAAAGTCATTTTAGCCAGTTTAAGCACAATTTCAAATACATTTATTGTAAACAATAATCAATAAAGTTAATAAAAAAATCGGGTACGGGGTACCTCGGAACTTTTTACGGATTCGCTAAGATAGTCAGAGATCAATCTGAAGATGATCAATATCATGTTCAGAGGGCTCGCCGTGCTCATTGAGACTAGAAGTTATTTACTGATATAACTTTATTAGTTAAGAGCTCGAGTGTTGCCCCGTCTGCTTATGATGGCGTTATGCCGAAACCGGTCCAGGAATATTCATATCCAACAGCAAGTATCGACGGTAGCTCATAAATCACTTGATACATTATTGCCCTCTAGCAGTCAATGGTTCTCGGACTTACCTCTTTAACATTATCAATTATTATCAAAAGATCTTAAAACATACTTTATATAATTTATTGATACCATTGATTTAGATAAAGTATGATCAAAATAAAATTAATATAATATAATTTTTACTAATATACAAAAAATCTCAAAACCAGGAAAAGCACACGATGGCTTTAAAAACACCTGAAACGGATACTATAGGTTACAACCCGGATTTGATTTTTTTTTGCAAACACAATACTTTTTCATTATACGGTATAAATGAGAAAAAGTAAAACGGTAAAATTCGGGGGGAGTGTAGGCGTTTATCGCTACTGTACAGCAACGCGACTGTACATTATGCTACAACAAAAAGAGTATTAACGCGATTGGTCATTTACGCTAATGGTTCGTCTCCGCGACTGTACACCAAGCTACAAAAATGTAGCTAGATGCCCAGTCGCGAGACGACCTTTTAAGACTTTTTTGATATTTGTCGCTAGACGCTCATTCGCGTTAACATTCCGTAGCGTAGACGTCCAACTCTGTTGAGAGTAAAGTTCATTTACGCTAAAATCAGAATGGACGTTTACGCTATCACAATGGACATATATGTGCATTTGCGCTACACGTTTACTATAAACCCAGGTTCCTTCACAAAACTTATGCGGGTTTAGTATATTTATGTTTGTTCTGAGGGGTAATAGAATATTTACATTTAATATTTCTGATTATTTTAATTACTATGTTTAATGAAGGTTACTTTAACATATTAATGAATTAAAATTATGAATTTATTATTATGAAAGGATAGGGAAACATATAATATTTGTATGTATTGTCTTAGTATGTGATCGCAAAAAGAAACTTCAAGTGTACGTTCGTGTTTAATAGTTTATTTATTTAAATAAGCAATTTTTTTCATTAAATTGCAATTCACATATTATTTCCTAAGGTTCTAGGAGGAGAGGCGTAGTGCCGCTCATTGTTAATAAGAGGTTTATATTCACGTGAAATTCCTGCCATATTAATAAAGCTATAATGATGTACAGTTTTTTCAGTTATTCTCCTTGAAGTAGTAGGAAACATTTTGAATGCTTGGCGGTCTTTTATCGTGAAAGCGTTTGCTTAATTTCTCTATAGTTGCTTTAAAAACAGCACTTTAGGAATACTTTTTAACACCTGTGCTCCGGGACTTGAAGTTGGACCACAAAGAGTGTGGTACAATATGCTACGCAGCATTGTATAGGGTCAATTATTGCAAATGGTCATTCCATTAAGGGAGAATGAGGCAGATGGAGTGTTACATATTTTCAATAATTTACAATTACGACTCAAAAATGATCGTGGAATACTTAATACTCTTATACCATTCAGGGAATCATAAATGGATAATTCAGTTGAAATCCCAACTTCGAATTTTTAGTAGAAATTGATACTTGTCCTAAATACTTCTAGGACAAATTACCTTTTCGGACATGATACTTTCCTAAACCTTTTAAAACAGTTTGTGTAAGATATAAAATGTATATCTTTTACTTTTAAACTAAAAACTATACATTTCTACAAATATACAGAAACGATTTTTTCGAATTTCAGGATCCATGGGTTCTGAAACGTAGCATTTATGAATAATGTGAGCTGCTGTTACAGTATTTACTTATTTATTTATACGTACTTGCTTGAAAAATCTTACAATTCGACGGGATTAATAAAACAATCCGTTTTAAAGATTTAAGAATTCCGAATAATAACGTGATTTTGTGATTGATATTTGTGTGATTAAACTGGGTTATTATATGTTTAATTTATTTCTTCTTTCAAGTTTGGACGGAGCGCTACACTGTAATAATTAAACTGGGCGTTTTAGCTACAATATTTATTAAATTAAAAAGTCGCTTAAACGACCTTCGCGTAACACTTCTTAAATTTTACTTCAATTTAGCGGAGTCAACCATATTTGATTCGACATGATTATAGGCTTTTTTACAGAATGCGACGTCTACGCGACTGTACATTTAGCTAATGTAGGCAACGTCCAGTCGCGTTAAAACCATTTTTTTAGGTGAAATGTACGGTCGCGTTGTTGACCATTCGCGCTCAACGAATCCGTCCATTCGGGGGTTTAAATAAATAAAAATATTTTATTATAAGGCCGTTATTTGACATAATAATGTCACATGACATATAGACATAATTAATTCTTGTTTATCACTTAGCTAATGATATAGTGATAATAATAAATGTCATTTCATGGTGATAAGATTGCAATATAGTAATTGAAGTGATAATTAAATGTCGTGTGTCTATAGTTTATATATTACATTTATTCAATATGTGATTAATACCTTCTAATAATTATCAATATAAATGTTGCAATAGGTCAGTGTTGATATTTAAATAAATTTTGAATGAATTTGACGGTCACACGACCTTAGCACATTCTTTAAATGTTAAAAACAATTTTATGAATAGTAATTTGAGAAACACAACTACATGTAACCGAGGGGATTGCTATTAAACCAAATTTTAAGCAATTTGAGCAACATTTTGAAAGTGCTGTACCAGGAGAGTTAGCACTGTCATAACATTTTTTAAAACATATCGGTGTACAAATGATGTAAAATATCGGGTACGGGGTACCTCGGACATTTTTCTCATCACATCGGATTCGCTATGCTTATCCTTCTTACTTCGAGCTTGCTTCGCTCGTCCTCAGAATATAAAAGCCGTTAAATTTATACTCAAATCTTCGGACACGCATCGTCGTCCCAGATAGTAATTACAGTCGCTTTCATTTCCAGTTGTTACTCATCTAGGCACAGACCAAGCTTGATGCTGCTTAACATTTTGATTCAACAAAATCTTTTATATACTTGTGGTACAAAACGAATTTAGTGGAACTTTTTTTTTTCATTGTAAAGATATTCACTTGTACCAAATATCAATTCAATTAGATTATTTTTCAACATTTTTTTTACAAAACGTACACAAATCTACTGATATAAAATGAACAATTGCTGATAATGAGATGGAACTAAGCACATATGGTAGCGTTATACATGGCTACATACACGCTAATCTCAAATTTATTCAAAAATTTCCACATTTTTGATTTTTCGATTATATATGCAGGTTTAATGGACGTCATAAAAAATTGTTTTCCGAATAGCACAACTACATCTATAGACTGATTTTTGTACAAAATTTCATCTCTGTAACATAAATACACTGGGAGCTATGATAAAAACAGACACACATATATTCAGACAGACAACTTTGTGGAAAACACTCTGGACACCTAAAACGGATAATTCAAGTGACATCCCGGTATCGGATTATTTTGCTTACAATATTTTTGCTAGCAAAAGTATTATGTATTTTATGTACACGTACTTTAGTATTGTGTATTTTCCTCAATCATACCTACGGTAGCTATAAGGAAAAGCATAAAAGGAAACTGCAAGTAAAAACACATTTGTGTAAAAAATCAAGTCCAGTGTAATTATAAGTAAAATCTTATTTAAAGTCCAGTCCACCTTCCCCGTTTTACCACCTTAAACTGATCTATCCTTCACTTTTAGTGATTTTTACTGTTTCTCCTTTATACCGTAGGTATATAGAAAAGTATTGTGTTTGCAAAAAAATCCGAAACCGGGATGAAACCGGAATTATCCGTTTCAGGCGTTTTGAGGTCTCCTGAGTGGTTTTCGCAAAGTTTTCTGTCTGTATGTTAGAGAGTTGAACTTTTGTACAAAAATCAGTCTACCGCTTTAGTTGTGCTATTTGGAAAATTATTTTTGTTATGACGTCATTAAACTACACTAATGACTCAGCATTAGTGTATGCCATTAACTAATAAATAAGTACACTAAGTTTCGTTTTAATACGACAAGTTAATCTATGATTTTTGTTGGATTATAAAATATAAGGAGCATTGAGCGTGGTCAGAGCTGTATGGGTGACCGCTGAAAATAATACGGATGCATTTACTATCTAAAAACAAGCGAAGCAAGTCCGAAGGCATGTTGCAGCTTAAATTTGGCAAACTGTATTTCTCAGGACAAGCAAAGCGAGTCCAAAGCAGGGAGGAAAAGTTCCGAGGTACCCCGTACCCGATTTTTTCTTTGAAAAATATCGCTTATGTGTGAATACATTAATGTTTATATTTAAGTATATGCACTTTAAGCGTATTTTTTTAAGGCACGGCTCGAACAGAACGGCACAGCTTTTAGGGCGATCTTATTGAACGGATTAATATTTTTGAATCAAACTTTGTACAAAAGTTGATCTTGGGGATCTATTGAAAATCAGGTTGTAAAACGTGGTTTGCTAAGTCAGCAACATCAGTTATATTACGGGTTAAAATTGTTCGCTTATAGAAAAAGGACATAATTTATGTTTTGTGACTCTGAATTGACTAGAACCTGTTTGGTGTTGATACGACTGAACTAAGTGACTAAAACGTCGAATAAAACGTGGTAAATAACCGCAGTTATTTACCATGTTAAAAAACATAAAATACAGTCGTTAAACAACAGGTTGTTTTAGTGCTAAATCGGATAAAACCGGTTCGGAATTACCTAAAATATTTTAAAATTTTACATGAGTGCAATAATGATTGGCAGTGTTGATTTTGGAACGATGAACATAGTTCTGTATCATCTTTAGAATGCATACGTGCTTTTCCTTGGTATAATTCGGAAAACTTTTGTCACAAACAGTTGTGCTACTGCTCGGGGTACAGAGCATAAGCCAGAAACACTTTCCATACTTTTTACTTCACAATAATTGAAGTAGCTTACGTGCTTTCTTAAAAGCACGTAATTCAAACAAAAAAAAAATGCTCAGCTTGACCTTTCAGATTTTTCTTATAAGTTAAAGTTTCCATTTTTGGGTACTAGTTACGTAAAAGTTACTTATTCAGGTGCTAGTTGGCGAAAATGTACATCTTGCATAATGGCCAAGCCATAAAGTAAAAAGGATAAGGGTTTTAAGGAATGAAGTTAGTGACGAGACAAGACTAGGCGAGAAAACACACACACACACACACACACACAACTTATATATTTATATATATAATATAATATATTAATTATATATATATATATATATATATATTATTATTATATATCATGTGTGTGTGTGTGTTCAACTTTATTTATGGTGTCTGCTAGTCTCAGTGGCGGTTAAAATATTTTTATCGTCGTTTTATGGCCTGCTCTGTCATTTTTGAAAATGCAATTAGTTATTATTATCTTAATAAAAAAGAACATTGAAAAATAAATTATTAAAATCTTATTCAACAATTCATTGATCTGCTATTATTTTTATCGATTCATAATCGTATGAATGAAAACCAAATTCATTCAGGTTATCGTTTTATTGACAACAAGAAACATCCATTGTTTTCCCATATACTCGTTACGTTTGTGAAATAGAAATAATTTATTATTATACTAATCTTTTGTTAATAAATAATTTAAGATCTCAAAATAAATCAACTTAATCTAAATAGAAAATAAAAATAAGATATACCTTCATTTTATGAGATAAAGATGATAAAAAATCCATTTGTTTTTCCCTCTTTTAAGATCACTTTGATTTCAAGATTTTATTTATATCGAGAGATTATTTTAGAAATATAAAAAATGACGGGAAATAAAAATATAAAAGGGGTTGATGGATGTTGACACTGAAATTTTTAAATATAGAAAAAAACACTTCTTAGTCTGTAAAACACTCAAAAACTTGGCTGTTTTGTTTATATTTGTTTAGAATAAAAAAAACTAAAAATTTGTTTTCTTTGTTATTCAGCTGGCGGCAAGAAGCTAAAGAAGTAGTTTGAACGAAAGGCAGTGAGTTACTGAAGAGCCGGTAGTTGAATTCAGAGGGAAATAGATCGATATATTTTAATTTTTACGTTTTTTCAATTTTTTGTTTTATATGTCATTCAATATTTTATACATTTGAAGCTTAATATACTCTTTATGTTTTTAGTTCTTGGGAAAATTATTGCAGCTTATAAATATTTATGTTATTTATTATTGAAGCAGGTGAGTCTATTGTTGAAGATGAATATATATAAATATATAAGATTTTGAAACTAACGTAAAGAGTTGTAACTATTGGTTTCCCACCATCAACTAGCCCAGTTCTTTTAATAAGACCTGTTGGGCGATCTTAAGAACCGCAAGTTGATCGGTTTCAACCGCAGTTTTAGTGTCGAAGTAATTCAATTGTTTATTGATAGTCAATTTAAGGGGTTCCCATGATAGTTAATTGTTTTCTGGTTTTATTACAGACAATTTTTTGATTAAGATTATGGATTTTCAAGGTGGAAGATTGAATAAATAAAAATGGTTGTACATGTGCTTTATACCGCTACTTTCATTAGATTTACTGCAAGAAAAGATTTTCACCAGTACAAAAAGAACAGCTGAAGGGTAACCCAGCCAATCACACTCTCATAATTTATTAGCTGTGAATGTGTAAATCTAATAGTGATGGTATTTACTTAAATTTTAAATCAATGGAATTAGACAATCAAACAGGTGATTGCTTGTGATTAGTTTATCTCCAGAGGGTGTATAATGTAAAGTTTTGACTAGTTTTTAGAGAGTAAAGAAGCACTTTTCAGTCCCAAGGGAGAGAAAGTTACTTTTCAGTCCCAAGGGAGAAAAATTACTTTTTACTTCCTTGGGGGTGAAAAGTAACTTTTTCTCCCTTGAGAATAAAAAACGTTTCCTATTATTGGGTTACTAGAGCCAATTATATCATTTTTTTAGGGGGGTGGTATTCTCTAAATTTATACAGTTAACCGATCAATTATTGTAATTTTCCTGGGAATGGCACCACTAAAATTTATAATGGGGAGCCTACCAAACAACATTTTGTTATTGGCTCAAAATCCATTTTAGGTCAAAAGAAGTTGTTTGGAGCAATACAAGTTTTTTTTACTTTTTGGAGGCAGCATCCTCTTGACTTATAAGAGGTTCCGACCCAAAAAAAATTATGGGTCGAATAATTTTCTCTATTTTTATAAATAAATGTTTAGTTATTGACACCTTCAATTAGCTCTAAAAATATATAGAGTGATACCTACCGATTTTCAAAAAAGGTAAAAGAAGCAAACCCTGAGAGCAATTCACCTATATGTACGAGGGTTTTCTGAAAAGTTTCTTACTTTTTTCCATTTTCACAGAAAAACTCACAATAACTAACTTAAATAACTGTCAAACAATTACCATGTGTTTAATTGAAATTTCGGGCATTTTAAACACATGGTAATTGTTTAACAGTTATTTAAGTGAGTTATTGTGAGTGTTTTTGGAAAAATGGAAAAAAGTCGGAACCTTTTCAGACTACCCTCGTGTAAATTATACCCTGGGTTAAATTTTGAATTGATAATCAGTTAACATCTAGTCGATTATTAAAAATAAAAAATCTATTCTATACAATTCAATATCCGTAAAGGAAGGGCTAGTCAACTGAGAGGCTGTCATGCCAGTATAAACAAAACAGTTTCAATGTTAAAACTTAAAACATTAAGAGGAAGGTAAACTTGAACTTATAACATGTGCGGATTAATCTAAGTCATTTTTATAACATGTCTTAAAAAGTAGGTATGCAGAAATGTAAAATGTTACATTAACATGTTAACATAGTAGACAACGCAATATTCATTATTGAAGACTTACTGAACAATAAATTTCAGTACGTTAAACGGATGATGGTGTGTCAGACTTAACACTTTCCGAAATAAAGCTGCTTCATGTATTTTCGATATATCCTGCTGCAATGACTTCGCTTACCTCTTTTTAAAAAACGGAAGTTATAGTAAGATGTTAGGTAATCACACATTTATTTTTAATAAATATCCATAAGTGTGGCTAAAATAGTGTTGAAAGTGGGTAATAAAATTTAGAACATTAATACAATAAAATAAAAATACAGCAATGATATATAAAATAGATAAAAGGTCACTGACAAGTATGCAGCGGTGTGAAGCATATCGACCATATGCTCGATTTCGCTGCGTGTTCTGTTTAAGCGTTAGAATCCCCGCCTTAACTCTAAAATTCTAGCGATCATTTTACAGCGCGGCTTTATTTTGGAAAGCGTTGCTCGAGTCACTTAAAGGCGGAGCCGTACTAGGATAAAGTCTCGAAGCAATGATCTCAAAAAACACATGGAGATTGAAGCCACCAAAAACCATAGCACAGTTGACGAGGAAGACATCAGTTTTTCAGAAGACTCAATATCGTTCAAACCTGCAAATCATTCTGGAGCCTACACCTATTGTTTGGAAAATTGTTTGTGAAATTTGTGAAAGTTTGTAGGAACATATGGGCAATCTTCAGTCTATCCCTCCAAGTTGAACCAGACACCCCTGAAAATAAATACTACATTACTTACATAGTGATTACTTTGGATTGGAAATAGTTTAAACTTTATACCAGCAGAATAATTATACTGATATTTGAAAGGATTAATATTGAAAGGATTAATTAGTCTACAAGGTTGTACCTCGCATGTCTGTCAACATAGCATGATTAGTAGCATGTTTTTGTCAACATTCCACCAGAATAATGCTACTGCAACACGACATGCGTGCCGATACATTGATTTCTCATTTATACCAGAAGTGGAACAGATTTAATAGCAATATTTCATAGATTCAAAATGTCACACACACACCCACACCACACACACACACACACCACACACATATATATTATATATATATATATATATATATATATATATATCTTAGTTAGATGTTAAGGGCGATATGTGGATGTCACTTCGGAACCCTCAGAAGTCAACTGTTGTGTTACCTGAAACAATGATTATACTACCCTTAGAATAAGAGATAAGTATAATAAACGCGGATCATGCAGAAGTAATGCCAACTTTAAGTTGTATTCGAAAAAACTACTGGTTACTCCGCGGTAGATCAGGAGTATATATATTATTCTAGCTAAATGTATCAATTGTAAAAGATTTTTAGGCGCAACTCATAAAATGTCATTGGATGTCCTTCCAAAGGCGCATGTAAGACCATATGTAAATAATACCACTCCCTTTAGTTATACTGGACTAGATTACTTTGAATCCCTATATGTAAAAGACCAAGTGATTTATATTATAATATATTATCAATACGAAGTTCGAGATTTTTAGATATTTCATAACGAGTTAGTTGGTCCATTTTGGAAAGTATGGATCGACATGTACTTTCCGAGCTTACGAGAACGGTATTATTACAAAACTAAAAAAAACTGAGTAAACTCTGGAAATCAAGTATGTCCTCATTAAATCCAAGCTTCTTAGGTTACGTTGGAAGCCCAGTACTGTTAAATAATCGTTTTTAGACCCAAGTAGCGACTGACGACAGAACTACTCTCCATTCATCACTTTCTCTCCTGTATCCTCTTGAGCTCGAGACCACTGAGAGAGAGAATATTAAACGTTGATTTAATATTCTCTCTCTATTCTCTCTTGAACTTGTAATAGTACAGGTTCAAACACCATCTGAGATGCCAGCTCAAACTACTAACACCACTATGTACACAAGAACGCCAGGCCAAGCAGGCATAGCAACAAGAGATTTATTGTTGATGACAGTTTTAAAATACACTTACTTATTCAAGAAAAGTTATTGTCTTGATATTATTACACCTTTTAATGTGACATACGTCCACAATATTTTCTTAGAATCGCACTAACTCGAGAGATGAAATCATTATCTTATATACTACTTAATCCTGCAGAATGCATTTAGCATCATTAGATTTTATCTCACTGAAAAGTAGGTAATAATTGAGAACCTACGCATGATATCTAAAATAGGAAGACGCTAGACTTGATATTTATAATTGTCATTCGGTGACGATTGACTTGATCAAATTTTCTGAGCATGTGTACAAAATTTCAACTCTCTACAATTAAGTTTTAGTTCTGCTACCAGACGCTGACTTTCATACATGAAAAATTAGACGAATTTATTAAAAACAGTTAAATTTATTTTTAAAATACTGACTTACGACTGACAACTAAACTATTAATTAGAAAGCACCGCCTTACTTAAACTGCAAAACTTGATATGAATTATTATGGTAAAAATGTATGTAATCAATTACCTAACTCAATGACGAAACTAGACAGAAAAATTTTTCCCCAAAACTTAAACGGGTGTTTGTGGATAACCCGCTGTACTCAGGGCCGGAATCCTACAATATTAAATTTTGATATTATAGTTTAATACTATTTAATAATATTACGTTTTATGTTTTTCAGAAATTATTTATTTATTCATGAGTATCCTCTGGCATGAGGCACAGTAAACTTATGTTAAAAGGACCCAGTCCCAAAGTAACTGAGGACCTCCTCAGTCTCAGCAGAAGGGACCTTAGAACAGTAACTGGACTACTGGTCACTGGACTACTGGTGTACTGACTGGTCACTGTCACCTCCGAAAACATCTCCATACCATTGGTATCTTTAAAGATAACCCAGTGTGTAGGCTTTGTGAATCGGAAACCGAAACTGCATCTCACATTCTTCTGAGATGTGAAGCCCTAGCCTTTCAAAGGTTCACCAACTTTGGTAGCAGCATTCTCACTAAGTTTGACTCTACCAATGAATCACTGGTCAAAAAGATCCTAGACCTAGTCCGGGGAAAAGGATTCAATTGAGGGGATTGTACAATATACTTCCAGTCGCAGTGCAAATGGGGTCTATCCTCGACTCCAACCCCAATCTTTAATAATAATAATAATAATGAATATCTATTTTGTTCCCTTCAAAGTAATCCCCATGAGATATTATACACTTGTGCCGACGGTTTTTCCAATCTTCGAAGCACTTAAAATTTTTGTTTTATCTTGTTCAGCTCCTCCTTCGATGCCGTCTTTATCTCGTAAAGCGTAGCGTAACGTAGTCCTTTCATGGGCCTCTTCAGTTTAGGGAACAAGAAAAAGTCACAGGGGGCCAGATCTAGGGAATACGGTGACTGCGGCATCATTAGAGTGTTGTTTTTGGCCAAAAAGTCGCGCAAAAGAAACGATGTGTAAGTAGGGGCATTATCGTTGTGCAAAAGCCAATCCAAAAATCCCGGCGTTTCTGGCGCATTGCGTTTCTGACGAATTTCGTGGCGACCCGTCTCATGCCCAAATCATTGATAAAAATCAAAAGGCACGAACCATCGATATGTTTAGGTCCTCAGCAACTTCTCTGACAGTGATTCGACGATTGGCCTACTGGCCAATCATTTTCTTCACTTCATTAATTTTTTCGTCTGTTGTTGAAGTGATCGGGCGTGACCCGCGAAAATTCAAAATTCGCGATACTTTTTGAATACACCTTGTATATTTAATATTATTTCTATCCATGAAATTAATAAATTATTATGTTTAGATGCGCACATTTTATGTAATGTTCTTTTTTATTTTTATTTATAATGATTTTTGTATTAATATCAATAAATAAATGTTGTATTTCTATAATATATATTTTCAGCTTGTGCTCAATTAACTGATACGAGCACGCGTTCACCTTAATTTTGTTTTTTAATTTCGGCCTTAAATAAAGGCATTATAACCATTTGCTAGTTTTTAAGCAGCGCTTAATATGAAATAACATAAAACCTCCCAGTAATTAAAGCTAAAGCAGGTTAATATCTTGATTCAATCAAGTCAACTCCGTTCCAAACTAAATTAAGATAGTTGAAAGAGCTTAGTTATATAATATAGAAGGTAGATGAATAAAAGTTGTTAAAAAGTGACATTTATTATAAGTGGTACCTAAGTATTTGTGATATAATTTTCTATAATTGATTCAACAAAGCTATAAACATTTTTATCTAGAGGTAGGCTACATGCTGTTATTTAAGTTAGGTAATAATCTATAATGAAGTAAGTGATAATGACTGATATCAACATACCTAGGGGCAAGGTCTGACCACCCTAGGGGGCAGGGGCTACTAGAGGCAGGAAGGTCATGACCGAGCATCGATTCATAGGTCATTGTGCCCACTCATGACCTTTTTACATCTGCATGTGATAAGATAAAGTTATGATTTACATTTTAAGTGGATCGAAAAGAAATATTGTTTCTATTTTTCTATTTATTCGTTGTGGATATAATTGTGTGGCTCTATTTATATCTTCAACGGATAAATAGAGCCTCACATTAGTCAAGAACAGAGGCCTGTTTACCTTACTCAGATAGTACATGTACAAACGAAATTAGTACATTAATTGTTTTTGAGGGCGAATACAATTAATTGTACAAATACAAAAATTGTATTTGTATAAAAAATCAATAATTAATTGTTTTAAAGAGTTCTAATCATTTTTTAAAGATTATTGTTATTGTTGTTGGGCCATATTGTTCATATATACATACATACATATAACACACACACACACACACACACACACACACACACACACACACACACACATATATATATATAATATATATATATATATATATTCCTATTTAGTAGCTCAGGTAAACACTACCCTTTCACTTTACCCTAACAATCTCATAGCCGTAAGTGTTTGATGAAAATTCACTAAAAGATGGTAGGCAGTCTCAGGGGCCGGGGTTCTTAATACTACCCTATCCCCGCCAAAGCCCATCTTGTAATCCTATATTCTGAATATATTATATAATAAAATTGATAAGTTAAACTTCGCTACCAAAATATGTGTATGGTCAGAGTGTAGTAGATAGTCTTGTAGGGTTTATAATAAGGATTGAAACAGGGATGAAAACCGCTTGTTTCATCAACCACCTAGATACAGTTGTAAGACACAAGTCTGAAACTTCGCTGGAGCAAGCGATAAGATTACATTAGTAAATACTCCATGAGGTATTATAACCACCTGTAATATAATTTCATCATATTTTCATTAAAGTTTATACCTTTAACTCAAGAAGACAGTGGATGTGGTTCTTAAGAAGTTTAATCAATGTATGACGAGTAATCTCTTTAGGGCAAGTGTAGCGTGCTTCGGTATACATTTTCCTAATTATTAAACTATTTAGGACTAGTTTAGGATGCTCCGGCATAAATGTTCTTCATTAGTATCCTCTTTAGGGCGAGCATAGCAAGCTCTAGTATTTACATTATTGTCGCCATTATTTTCTTTAGGGCTAGCGTAGCGAACCCCGGTATTTATATTTCTCACTATTAATTTATTTTTAAGGCGAGGCTAGCGATGCCCAGTGTTCACATATTATTACTATCAATGCCTTTAGGGCAAGAGATGCGAGGTCCGGAATTAACATTTTTCTGCCACTCAACCTCTTTAGAGCGAGCGTAGAGAGCCCTAGTATTCACATTTCTTTCCAATAATATCGCGAGTGAAGCGTGCTCAAGCTTTCAAATTTCCTTATGTTTAATATCTTTAAGACGGTCATAGCGAGCCCTAAAACTTAAATTCTCCCTACTACAAATCTTAAAAGGCAAACGAAGCTTGTTTTTTATAACAATGTTTTACAAATAATTGTCATTGTCAAATAATCATTGTCATTTTTTATAATTAATTGCCTTTGTTTAATGAAAATTAATCCTCTTTTAGTCGACCATGATATACCCGATGTTATCATATTATATTTAGAAAGCACAAGTATCAGCATATTTTATACTATTTCTCATTACGACAAGCATATCAAGCCCAAGCATTTGCGTTCTCCACACTATATTAATTACATTAGGGCAAGCGGGTAGGCCAAACTAGCTAGGCTTATAAAGGCCTATTTTGGGCGACATTAAGAACGCAGGTCAAAAATACTTTGCAGCCAGCAAGGTCTTAAAATATAAAATGTAATGCAAAAGTTTACTCATTATTTACTCCAGCAATTTTTCATTTTTTCTCTTATATTTGTTCTTAATTATTGAGGACTGAGGGCGCATTGGGCCTTCGCTCGATAGGCCAGTCCGGGCCTGTACACAAAAACTCCACTTTTTGCCATTTAAGGCAAAAAGTGACGGGTTCATTTAATTTATTTATTTATAAAGTTTACGGACAAATTATTCTTTTAGCTCTCAATTACAGAAGTACTTGTAGCACGAGCAGCAGTTTTTTTAATAGCACGAGTACTAATTTTAGCCCGATGTCAAATTCATCCAGGAGTTGTAGATATTTAAAGGTACAAAAGTATATTGAATAACCATAACCAGGAGGTCCAGGTGGTGTAATGATAGCACGTGCGGCTGCTACCCAGACAGTCAGGGTTCGATCCTGGGCGGTACCTATATGATTTTTATGCGAGGGATGGAAGTCCTTTCACGTTCCGTCCTTCGAAAGAGACGTTAAGCCGGTGGTTTCGAGCCAGTGTGATGTCAGGTACTCGTAAAAGATCCCTAACCCTAAATGAACCTGTCTTTAGGCAAAATTTAGGACCCTCAATAGTAGTTTATATTAAAATATATATGTTTCTGTCTTATGGTATAGAGAGTAGGAAAGCCTGGTCTGGCAGTAGGGCACGTGTTGTTTCTAGTTGAAGCTATAGAAACTTAGAGTAAAATCACGGCTCTTCTGTGGATTAGACGTAAAATACCTGCTCTAGAACTCATAAGGAAGAACACTATCCTATCGGCTCAAGAACGATATTTGCTAGGTGGTCAATCACCTCAATATAATTACTATCACTATCACTAAACCTCATAACCTATAATATCAGTTTTTTATAAATTCATCAAGTTCCTTTAAGTGTTTGATGAATAAAATGTAAAATTGAAAAAAAAAACCATGGAATTTTTTAAAATAGTTTAAAAGCCTAACTTAGTGGTGGTAGTTGTGTTTCGTAAATTTTTACGAATCTTTCAGTCGAAAACCCTGTTTTGTTTACATTAAATCAGAAATAATGCTGATAATAAAGTTTTGGTGATAAACTTACACAGCAGTATGTGCGTCGTATTTCATTTCAGCCCAATCCAATAACTCTTGTGGTTGAGCGAATTTTTGAATTTTTTTCTAATTCATTATTGCAGAGCCCCACTTTTCATTAACAATAGGGTTCAGGATATTAATAAGTTAAATTTTTGTATTAAGTTCCATTTGTAATCCAGTATACAGCACAGGCACAGCAATAGTTAGATTAATCTCGGAACACATTCCTGTATTGTTAATTTAACAAACTGTTTTTAAACAGGGGTATACTCATAGAGATATATACTTGAGGGGACATAACCTATCTCAATACATTGCAAGGCCTGAAACATCATTTTGGGGCTCTCAGGGGCTCTGTGTAACCTCATTGAAACCTCTTTCATGAGTGAGTTAAGGTTATAATAAATCAATTGTTTTCGGCTTCCCGCACATTATTCGTGTATTGGTTTGTATTTTTAACGTTTTACCATCTAAGTTACTGTAATTTTGTACTGTTATTTGATTATATTTATAAGCGAAGGTGAACAGGTTACTTTTTCGATGTTTCAAAATTAAACATATAGGGCCCTTCTAGTAATAATATCTCTATGGGTGTACTAAAATAAGGCGTGAATGATGTTGTCATAGTATCATTGTCCCTGTACCAACTTCAATTTTATTATTAATTAACAAGTTTAAGTGAGGCATATGAGTTTATAAAACATATACTTTGTGCTTTGAATTAGTGTTTAAAAAAAGAAACACAAAAGGTGTTCTTACATTATTTCTCTCAAACTAGGAAAATTATTTTCCTATATATTATTTTTTGTCTAATGTAACAAAATAAATGGTAGTACAGTCTTTGCACCACAAAATATTGGCAGAGAGCAATCGAATATCTTCCGTCATCCAATTATTGTCCTAGAATATTACCTGACGTCATATGATTGGCTATGGCTATAGCATTATTGACCTTTTTAATAACATAGCCATAAACTTCATTTATCTACATACTGCTGCAAAATTAGTCATTACTGTACTGTTACTGTAGCTACAAATTATCATTTTGTCGACATATATATATATATATATATATATATATATATATATATATATATATATATATATATATATATATTTATATAATGGTATATTTAAATATAATGGTAGAAATGAAAAGATGGAGAAATGAATGAGTAGAGGTTATTATGTTGCAGGTTATTTAATAAGTTAATAAGGTAAGTTAATTTCAGTGTCTTTGACTGGTAAAATGATTATTGTTTATAATACTAATTCTATTTATTATTACTTAAAATTCGATAAATATTTTTAAGTATAGGAACATATTTATGAAATGCCTAATAAATTTAATTTTACATAAAATATTGGTAATTCTAATATTAATGGCTTGTTTTAATTTGTTATCAGCTGTTTATGAATCGTCAGATTTTAGCTTGTTTTGTCATTTATTTTATTCTTTTTTGATTTATTTTGTTTAAAATAAAGTCAGAAATGTATAACGTTGTAAAACAATACTAAAACTGTAAACTAGGTAAACTAATTTTGTTATAAAATATAACGAATCAGAATAATACTGAACAATTAACATAGAAATATTGTTAGTTTTGACAAATTAAAAGATCAACTCTACCTGATATATTGAGTATCGCAACGCATGATTCGTCCTCAGAATTTAAAATTTACACAAAGCTCTAGGGGTATTACTTTAGTCTCGCTACGAACGACATAAGAATGAGAAGGTAATCTAAACGTCAAAGGTGATAAAACTTTAGGCTTACTTCGCTCGTCCTATAAGAATCAAAGGTACGGCCATATTTTGTAAGTTGGCATAGTTCTTATTCCACAAACTTACGGTAGTATGGAAGAAATAGAACAAATCGGGTTTAGGGTGCCTCGGGACTTTTCCACATCACATCGGGATGACTCTTCAGAGTCGCTTCGCTCGTCCTCAGAGTATAAAAATTACTCAATTTATACTGCACTCGTTTCGCTCGTCCTGAGATATTAAACACATCCATTCCCCGCGGTCACCCACCCAGACATAGACCACGCTTGATGCTGCTTTACTTTTATGATTTCTTAAAAACCATTGATATAATTGTCATATTAAAACAAAAGTCTACTTATTTATTACGTTCAGGTTTACACTTGTGCTCAATAAGATTAATTCCCAATTTTTTACTATTTTAAAAAAAATGTCTCAAGTCATTTGATAAAAATTAAACTCATGCTAATAAAGTGATGAAACTTGGCACTTACGTTAGTCTTATTTATGGCCACATACACTCAAAATCCTAAATTAATCGCAACATTTTTCTGCGTTTTATGATTTTTTAAAAAAAAATATGCTGAATCATTATTGCGGATTAAAAAATTATTTTCTAGATAGTAGAACTCTAGTTATATAATGATTTTTGTACAAAATTTCAACTCTCTAGCATAAATTCACTGAGAGCAACGATGACATCAAACACACGCACATACAAATTTGTGAAAACTACTAAGGAGGCCTAAAAACACCTAAAATGTTTAATTCAGGTGACATACCAGTTTTGGATTTTCGCAAACACAATACTTTTCCTCTATGCCCACGGTAAGTGTATGTATTTGCGTGTGTGGGTATGTGTGAATGTGTGTGGCTGTCTATATGTTATAATCGTATAGTGTATTTATTCATGCGTAACAGTGTATTTATGCTAGAGAGTTAAAACTTTTTACAAAAATCAGTCAATAGGTGTAATTGTGCTATCCATAAAATGATTGTTTTATTGTGTCATTAACTCAAAATAATGACGCAACTAACTGAAAAAAAACTGATAAAATGTTTGCGCGGAAAAATGTTGCTATCAATTGCCACAAGCCATGCACAAGCGTAATGTTTTACGCTTGTGGCCACGCATATGACTAACATATATGTGACTAGTTTCATCTTGAGTTTAAATTTAGTACAAGTGTATACCTATACGTAATGAATAAGTATAAAACAAGTCTAAACCATTACCTAATAAATAGGTAAACTATGTTTACCTAACATAGGCAAGGCGTTTAAACGTATTTATAGCAAGCACACCTATGATTTTTTGGATCATAAAAGTTAAGCAGCATCAAGCGTGGTTAGTGCCTGAATGAGTGACCGCTGGTAATGAAATGGATGGATTTACTATCTGAGAACAAGCAATGCGAGAGCGGAGACGTGTTGCAGTATAAATTTAACGACTTCGTATCCCCTGATGAGGAAGCATGTCCGAAGTAGGGACGATGAGCGTAGCAAATCCGATGTGATGAGGAAAAGTTCCGAGGTACCCCATACCCGATTTTTTATAAATATTTACTACAAAAAAATGTATATTTATTTATTATATAGCTTTACAACAAATGATATACCAATTATTCAATTACAAGCGCTACGATTATAACACCCATTACGAGAGGGACAAAACTCTGTATTATTTGGACACGTCTGTAAGTTCATAACTAGGTTAGGAGCTACGCAAAGTCCAAATATTTTTGAATCTTGATTCCATTTAACAAATTTTCCAATGTCCGTTGAATTATTGGTACAATTAAACCAACCAGAATTGGGTGCTGCACTGCAGTCATAGTTTGTGTGGTTATAGCAGCTGCCAGAACATGGAAATAAATAAGCATTTCGATCTTGACCACACATGTAGTATCCTTTGCAGCCATCGAGCCTTGGATATATCGTTCCAGGTTTAGAGCAATCCATGTATCCATTTGAAGGAAGCCTTCTTTGTTCTACTTCGTCCGATGCGACAGCACTTTCTATATCATCAAAGTAATTTATAACATTCGCCTGAAAATAAATGAAGATGACATATATAAAACGTTGGGGAGAATACATTAAATTCCATTTTTGTCGGACTCTCTCTCCGTTAACAAATTCTGCACAACCGGATTTTCATAATCAAAAATCGGGTAAAGGGTACCTCAAAACTTTGCCTCATCACATCGGATTCGCTACGCTCATCTTCCCTATTCGGACTCGCTTCACTCGTCCTCAGGATATACATTTCGTCAAATTTATATTGCAATATATCAGTAATATATATACTAAATATAAGTAAATATATATACTGCAAAATATATAATACTCTGCGGTATATATATATATATATATATATATATATATATGCGCTTCGCTCGTCCTTAGATAATAAATATATTTGTTTCATTCCTAGCGGTCACCCATTCAGGCACTGACCACGCTCGATGCTGCTTAACTTTATAAGATCCTACAAACATCATAGATATACTTGCTATATTGAATCGAAAATTAGTGAACTTATTTACGACGTAAAGGTGTACACTGGTACCAAATTTCAACTCAATTGGATTATTTTTCGATTTTTACAATTTTTTAAAAACGTACACAATTCATTTAGTAAAATTTGGACTAATGCTGATAACGATATTGATGATGAAACTACTGCTGATATGGTTGGATAATGAAACTAGGCCCATATGTTAAATAAATAAATAAATGGCTTTATTTCTGATATAACTAGGCCTATATGTTATAACTAGGGCCCGTATTCAAAGACGTTTTCCTAACATTTTCCTAACATTTTCCTAACATTCTCCTAACACCTAACTTTTTCCTACATTTTCTAACATTTTTCCTAACATTCTCCTACATTTTCCTAACTCCTAACATTCTCCTAACACTCACCTTAGGTTAGGCCGCATTGTTGTTTATGACAAAGTGTGTCGTAAATCCAGGTAATAAGTTAATAACATTGATATTTTGCGATATATTACGTTACTTACATTGGTATCACTTTTTGACATATCTACCTTAGGTTCTTACTAAATAAAATCATGCGAAACCTCTAAAAGACTTTTAAAACACGATAGGAGAACGTTAGGAAAATGTTAGGAAATGTTAGGAGTTAGGAAAATGTTAGGAAAAAGTTAGGAAAATGTTAGGAAAAAGTTAGGAGAATGTTAGGAAATGTTAGGAAAAAGTTAGGAAATGTTAGGAAAAAGTTAGGTTAGGAAAATGTTAGGAAACGTCTTTGAATACGGGCCTAGGTCTTATGCACGGCTACATGCGTGCCAAATCTTAATCTAATCGCATCATTTTTCTGCGTTTTATGATTTTTCCAAATTTTTGCTGAGACATTATCGCAGGTTAATGAGCCATAAAAAGTGTTCCCCGAATAGCATAACTACAGCGGTAGAATAATTTTTGTACAAAGTTACAACTCTCTAGCATAAATACACTGGGAACTACGATGACAAAAGACACACACAGAAAACTTAAAATTTACAGTGTGAAAACGACTTAGGAGGCCTTTAACACCTAAAAAGGGTAATGTCGGTGACATCCCGGTTTCGGATTTTTTGCAAACACAATAATTTTTCTATATACTTTGGTCTATATGAGGAAGAGTAAAAAATTATTTTATAACTATTCCTGAATTATGCCATAGGTATATAGGAGAAGTATTGTATTTGCAAAAACACTGTAGCCGGGATGTCACTGGAATTATCCTTTGTAGATGTTTTTAAGTCCTCTAAAGTAGTGTTTACAAAGTTGTTGGTCTGTATGTGTCTCTTATCTTCGTAGCTCCCTGTGTATCTATGCTAGAAAGTTGAAACTTCGTAAAAAAAATCAGTCTATAGATGAAGCTATCTGGAAAATAGTTCTTTATAGAACATCATGAACCTGCAATAGTGACTCAGCAGAAATTTCGAAAACTTATAAAACGCAAAAAATTATGTAATCGGATTGAGATTTGGCATCATATCCATGTATAAGACTAATGTACTCGTATGTGCCAAGTATCATCTCATTGTCAGCATTAGTTCTAATTTTATCATATCACTGGTGTACGTTTTTTAAAAAATTGTATAAAATCGGAAAATGATGTAAACCATCTAATAAATAAGTAAACTATGTTTAGTTTCAATACGACAAATATATCCATGATTTTGTTGGATCATAAAAATTAAGCAGCATCGTGCGTGGTCATTGCCTGGATGGGTGAGTGCTGGAAATGAAAGAGACGTGTTTACTATCTCAGTTGCAGTATAAATTTAATGACTTGTTGATTCTGAGGACGAGCGAATTCCTACAGTTTTGAAGAATTGCAATAAACTAAAAACCCCTATATATGCTACTGAAAGTGATATTTTGGCCTTAAACAGGAAAATACTTTCAAAAGTTGTTAAAACTAGTAATGCGTTTTATCAAGAACTCACGCTAGAAGAATACATTCGCTCGCTATAGATAGAGTAAATAGGGAAACATTCGCACGCTACTATCCTAAATTGTAAATTCAAAAAAATTCTGGCGCGGTGGTCCGCATGTCGGGCGAATTTCCTTTGGATGCGTGTTTCCGTGCTTTTTACACTATATAAGTTTACAACTACTAAATAAATTAATTCCGTCGCGGTGGTCCGCTGTCGGGCGAATTTCATGTAGAATTCGTGTTTCCGTGCTTAACAACCCATTTCTTGCTTAAGGTTCCGGTTCATGCTTTAGAACCTAAGCAGTTACTCGATTGTCAAGCACTGCTCGTAACTCATTTTGTCTGTATTTTTCAAAGGAAATGCGCTAAAACCTTTAAAGATAACTGACTAAGCTTAAATATAAGTAACTAAGCTTTAAACTAGTGCAAATAATAGTGCGTACTTCTAATTTTAGAGGCATAGTTTTGAACAACCAACTGGATAATTATGCGCATTTCCTTTGAAAAATACAGACAAAATGAGTTACGAGCAGTGCTTGACAATCGAGTAACTGCTTAGGTTCTAAAGCATGAACCGGAACCTTAAGCAAGAAATGGGTTGTTAAGCACGGAAACACGAATTCTACATGAAATTCGCCCGACAGCGGACCATCGCGACGGAATTATTTATTTAGTAGTTGTAAACTTATATAGTGTAAAAAGCACGGAAACACGCATCCAAAGGAAATTCGCCCGACATGCGGACCACCGCGCCAGAATTATTTTCTAGTTGTAAACTTATATTAAGTAAAAAAAACGATAAAAAATTATCGACCCTTCCAGGATTCGAACCCAGGTACTCTGAGTTTGAGTGGTCGTATTGACTCCGGACCACTGCCATTCAACTCAGAGGCCCAAAAAACATTGAAAACGACACCCTACTCGAAATTTAATTTTTAACGACCGTAATTTTGGTTTTTTATTTTTGGTTTTTTCGACTTTTTGGTACTTAAAGTGGTCGTATCGACTTCGGACCGGTTTCATTCGATTCAGCGCCCAAAATACATAGAAAACGACACCCTACTCGAAATTTATTTTTTATCGACCTAAATTTTGGTTTTGGTAATTTAAAATGGTTTTTTGGATTTTTGGTCACTTAGAGTGGTCGTATCGACTTCGGACCGGTTTCATTCGATTCAGCGTCTCAAAAAACATAAATATTGACCTTTTTTGCGGCAAAAAATATTAACCCTGAATTTGGCCGATTTTTTGAAAATTTCGCTGACTCAGCAAACCGGGTTAATGACGTCACAAAAACCTGGTTTTCAATAGGGTTTGTGTCCTCCCAAGGTTGATTTTTGTACCAAGTTTGGTTAAAAAATATTAATCCGTTCGAAAGATAGAGTGTTTACAAGAAAGTGTCTAGAAATACATATATATATATATATATATATATATATATATATATATATATATATATATATATATATATTATATATATATATATATATATATATATATATATATATATATATATATATATATATATATAACGGATTTGTGTCGTGGTCCGAGGTTCGAATTCCGCCATGACGCCTATCCCATTAGCCGAATTTCCAAAGGAAATTCGCTAAAAGGATGTTTAGAATTTTACATAGTAAAAAAGGCTTGCTTCGCTCGCGTATATTTACTATTAATGCGTTGCATCAAGAACTTACGTTAGAAAAATACATCAAACTAAAGTATATATTGATAAACCAAGGAGTATCACCACTGGGTGATTCCTCCTATCAAGACTGCCAAGTCACTTTAACCATCATTAGCACTATGTCAAATACATTTATTGTAGACAATAATCAATAAAGTTAAAAAAAAAAAAAAAAAAAAAAGATAAACAGCTTATTCATTACTTGACATTTATGATAATAGACACTAAAAGGACTCGTTTCCCTCGCTAAATTGCGTATATATTTATAATAATAAATAGTAAAAAACACATCTGTACATTGAATGTACTGATAATTCTGCATAGAAAAACAGTATACAGCTCTGACACATAGTTATAATGTTACCTGTATACAAGTAACAAGTATACAAGAGTTTTTTAATATTTATTATTATAAATAATAATAATTTTAGATACTTATCTAAAGTGCATTGAATCGATCTTTATGTAGTAAATTCTTATAAAATTAGTAAAACTTAATTATTTTATAAAATTATGGCCGCTAAGTTGAATTTTTTTGGAATTTAGTAAATTTTTTTTTTTCTACTAATCAAGATTTTTAAACGATATATTACTGGATATATTTATATTACTTTAATTTTTTTGAGTTCATTATTTTTGCCATCATTTTTATTTTTGTTTTGTAAATTTCATATAATTATTAGTCAAAAATAATTATTAAATAAAATTATGGACGCCATGTTGAATTTTTCGGAATTTAGTTATAGCATTTTTTTCTACTAATCAAGAGCTTTACAACGCTATATTACTCGAGTTATTCCTTTAAATTTAAATTTTTGAGTTCTTTTTTGCCACCATTTTTAATTTATTTTTAAATTTTGACAATGAAACATATATTTTCTTTTTCTACTCTTTAAAAGCTTCAAAACGATATACACACGATTTTTTCGCTTAACTTTTTTTTATCCGATCCACCATATTGGCCGCCATATTGAAAATATTTTTCGAAATATTACCAAAAACTATACAGCTCAGTTAATTTTACATGTATAAAAATTTGTATCGAAAATTGGTACATTTTTACGGCAGTTATCGCGACTCGTACAAACAAACGCACAAACATACAAGCAAACATACGCGCCATCCCAATCTTTTGAAATGTAAGAACTCGTTCGAAAAGAAATTACGTTCGTTCAAAAAGAAATTACGTTCGTTCAAAAAGAAATTAAACAGAATGTACCAAAAATCTAAACATCCATTTCACGGGACGAGCTTATAATAGAAGGTCAGAAGTTTAAACAGATAGATAGAAAAGGCCTTTATCATGCTGGCAAACATATCGGTGTATATGTTCACCGATGGTATGAAAATTCTTCAAGAAATTACTAAACTGGATCTTAATTATGTTGTGCAAGAAATTATGATGACAGAGGAACACAAAGCATAACGCACTGTATTGCATGAAACAATATATAATAAATGTGTATGAGTAAATAGGTTTATGTATATGCAGGGTTTTTTTTCATGTAAAGTGTCTACCAAAAAAGGAGATGATAGTACATCTTTAAAGAAACAATCATTTTCCGTAAGGTCAAATTTAATATTTTTAAAAAATATTTGACCTCACGTCAGTTTAAACTGTTAAAGCTAAAAAGGTGAAATTGGTATCGTTAGAAAGCCGTGTAAATCTCCTAACGGACGAATTATTAGTCCGAATTATTAGGACGAATTATTAGAATTATTATTAATATTTCGAAATATTTTCGAACTATTGCCCAAAAATTTGCATGAAAAATGATTTTTTGCAAAAATTAAATTTTATGGAATTTTTATGGTAGGGCATTAGAGGAAGTAAGAGAGGAGCAAAAGTTCGGAAAAAATTTCTCTTATGATTGCCCTTTAAGAAAACCCAAACTTAATCATACATTCAATAGTCAAAATTACCATTCCAACCAGGATTGTTGTTAAGCACGGAAACACGCATTCAAAGAAAATTCGCCAGTCATGCGGACCACCGCGCCAGAATTATATATATATATATATATATATATATATATATATATATATATATATATATATATATATATATATATATATATATATAATAGTAATATATATATATATATATATATTATATATATAATATATATATATATATATATATTATATATATATAATATATATATTATATATATATATATATATAAATATATATATATATATATATATATATATATATATATATATATATATAATATATATATATATATATATATATATAATATATATATATTAGGGCTATAATCGTTTTCCTATCCGAAATTAAAAAATAATTAGTGGCTTTGGCACTGATAAATGCAGACTTGTATGCAATACAAATTTAAGAGGACCTACTTGATAAGGTCATCAGTTAAGAAGATGTTCAAGTGCATAAGTCACTCCTTCTTAATTTCTATCTCAATCACTAATCAGAAAAGTAACTTACATGGGATCCCAATGCTACAAGAGATAGAATTAATATGGATATCATCTTGTACATGATGACTGCAACTAAATGACAAATAATACCAGCTTCACCCAAATTTTATATATTTAGTAAACAAGAACCAAGGTCAAGGGTAATTAATGTAAATTATTTATCTCTAGCAAACATCATAAATTCAATACTCTTTTTTCCCTAAAAATGTCTCCCAAAATGTTAATCTTTTAAAATTTAAATCTTTTTAATTGTATTTGTTCATCGAACACTACTATAATTACTATAATGAACATTTCATGTATAATTGTAATTGCTTCTGAAATTGCAATTACTATCTTACGGAAATAACAATTAATTTGTTGAGTGGCAAAACATATTTGTTTTTGCGTAGTACTTTTTAATTTTAGTACTTTTTGAAGTTAGCAAAACTTCAAACTAACTTAAAAATAAGATTCGTTTTATAAAATTTAATTTATTGAATTTTTAGTGTAATAATACTAATAAAAACTTGATTACCATACAACAAAGCACATATTTCTTAAACAAGTTTGTAAAATTGAAATGAAAGAAAAGAAAAACAAAAAAAAATAAAACTACTTAGTTTAATGACTTTAAGAATTCATTAGTGTACTTATTTATTAAGTAATGATATACACTTGTACTAAATTTCAATTCCATTGGACCATTTTCTAATTTTTTACAATTTTTTAAAAAACGTACACAACTCATTCAATCAAAATTGAACTAATGCTGATTATGAGATGAAACTTAGCACCTGTGTTAGATGTATTTATAGTCACATGCGTGCCAAATCTCAATCCGATCGCATTATTTTTTCGCGCTTTTTGAATTTTCGAAATTTTTGCTGAGTATTAATGACGTTATAAAAAAATTCCAAATAGCGCAACTGCAGCGGTGGACTGATTTTTGTACAAAATTTCAAAACTTTAGCATAAATACACTGGGGTTTCGTTACAATAATAACAGACACACACGCACACTCATACATACACACATACAGAAAGACAACTTTGCGAAAACCACTCAGAAGGTCTTAAAACACCTGAAACGACTTCCAGTTTCATCCCGGTTTCGGTGTTTTGTAAACACAATACTTTTCCTATAAACCAACGGTATAAATGAGGAAAAGTAAAAATATAGTATTTAGTACTTAATATATATCTTAAATCTTACAGGAAAAAGCGTTAGATAATAACTCTAACGTACAAGAACATCATGAACGAAAACATCAGTCTTCTGATTGTCTCTATTACAACGTAAAACATACATTTTTCGATTGTACTAAAGGGGCTAACGAGAGACTAAATCTAACCATGATATATGGGCCAATCCCACCCGCCACCATAGTAAATGTCATGCTGAACTACGAGGACTCATGGGAAATGGTCAATACTTTTGCTGAGACCATCCAGCGAGCTAAACAAGGGGATTTAGGTTTTAGATAATGTAATATAGGATGACATTACCAATACTATAGTTATAAATTATTTATTATTACTTTTTTATTTATTTTTGTCAGATTTTAGCGTTGGTTCTAGGCAAATTTTCTTACAACGTCTGGACCCACTATAAAGCTTCGACAAAAGGGGAAATAAGGGGGTAAGATGGGAGGGAGCGGATGGCTCAAGATAAGACCTAGCCTGAAGTAATGTGAATAACGGTTCCAGGCTAGGTTTAAGGGGTTTCGCGGAGTGAGTTTTAGTTGGTATGAGGCAGACCCTGAGTCCAACACTGTTGACACACCGCTGTCTTCGTGCGTAAATGCATTTCTCTCTCTTCTTTGGTAACATTTTTGCCGCAAGAAAAATTTTGCCAAAAAAAAGAAGGTTTAAAAACATTTGTGTTTTTAAAAAGCTTTTAAAAAGAGTCACGAAGGTGTGTCTTACGACGAAGTGTTTTTATAAATAATACGGGCACGTTGGTTAATTCTTGGTCGGGTAATTTTCCTTTGGAATGCGTGTTTTCGTGCTTAACGACCCATTTCTTGCTTAAGGATCCGGTTTATGTTTTATAACTTGAGCAGTAACTCAATAATCAAGCACTACTTATAACTTATTTTTTCTCTATTTTTCCAAGGAAAAGCGCATAATTATCCTTTGTTGGTTACACAAAACTATGCCCCTAAAATTGGCAGAGTACACCAATATTTACACTATTTTAATGCTCAGATGGTTTTATGGTTGGTTTCCCTAATGGTTTTATCGCATTTCCTTTGAAAAATACAGAAAAAATGAGTTACGAGTAGTGCTTGATAATTGAGTAACTGCTTTATAAATGCTTAAGTTATTGAGCATAAACCAGATCCTTAAGCTAGAAATAGATTGTTAAGCACGGAAACACGCATTCCAAAAGAAATTCACCCGACATGCAGCTTGTCAAGTTACTCGGTCGGAGAGGTAAAAGATCCTTAGATGGATACCGTAACCCCGCCTACTATGTAGTCGTCACTTACCCTCCAAGAGTACGCGTCAATGTGTCGCTCGTGACGCTGCAAACGATATTTCAGATCGTACTGCCGCCAAGCAGGATCATAATCCAAAGCTAAAAAAATTATTTGTATGACGGGTTACTTCCTAAGCACACACGGAAAAAAATATAATGGGTAAGGCGAAAACTCCATTTTTAGCTTATTAATTAATATCTATTATAAAGACAACCGGTAACCCTGTTATTAATTATAAAGGACCCTATTTATCTTATTTATATTCATACTGTTAATCTTGGTCTTGTAGTGTACACTCTCATGTCCAGATTACGGCTGTTATAATTTGCGACACGGTAGATTTTTATTCAAAAACAATAAAAAACAAACTAAATATTTATAAATACATTTTATCGATTTTTCCATCCCTTCATTATCATTACTTGGCATAAATTACTTCAAGATAACATCAAGATAAAATTTGGCTTCTATCACATTACATCTTCACGATAATTTAAAATAATTTACGTACTTTACAGCCTCTTAAATTTTGTAACAGTAATACTTCCTTGTGAAGTTACCTAACATGTTTATGAAGCGTGATTGTATAATTTTTTAGAATTTTTCACATAATTCTAAAAGTATCCCTACTGCAAGAAGGGATACTCCTTTACATACTTTTATATTTAGGTAGTTAACGATTCTTTATAGATAAATAAATAAATATATATACATATTACCTCTCTCTGTAGTACATGAAATTATACGGGCAAAGAAGCGTTATAGTTTACACCACATGCCTGTTTTTTGTTGTGTCTGTATTTCGGTTTCAGATGAAATTTATAAGGAAATCAAAACAAATAATAAAATGTATAAAAATGTAGTTATATAAGACAGTACATAGTATTCAGTTGTAATATTTTTTATGAGTAAGACTACTTGCATCTTTAATGGCAAAACTAACTGTCCTGCTCATTACATTATTTCAGGTAAGTTTTTATGAATAGAATTTCAGGTAAAATTTTATTTGGGTGTTCAATAAAATAAAACCAATTTATTTATTTGTACATAAACGGACCTGGGTCCGCAATTTTGGTTTCTGGTAATTTACCATGGTTTTATAGACTTTTTGGTCACTTTGAGTGATTGTACAGACCAGTTTCATTTGATTCAACGCCCCAAAACACATAAAAATAGGGACCTTTTTCGCGGAGAAAAATGTTAACCTTGATAAAAAAAATACGTTATATATATATATATATATATATATATATATATATATATATATATATATATATATATATATATATATATATATATATGGCAGCGCTCGGTACAACACGTTTTTATTTCACCTTCTAGTTTCTTTAACTTTCAATCGGTTTAAGATAGTTTAAGTTACTAAAAGTTATACCAAAATCTTTATTATTTATTGGTGTATAGGGGCAAATAAATAAAAATTTAAAAGCAGTGCCTATAAATAAAATAACAGTGAAAATAAAATTAGTGATTCATGGCTTTCAAAACTAATAAGGTAAATTTAATTCGCCCGACAGCGGACCACCGCGTCGGAATTATTTATTTAGTAGTTGTAAACTTAAATAATGTAAAAAACTGTAAAAAATTGTCATTCTAACCAGAATCGTTGTTAAACACGGTAACACGCATCCAAAGGAAATTCGCCCGACATGTGGACCACCACGCCAGAATTATTTTCATTTCTTAAAATATGAAAGAATAATGTCCTAAATCGTATTACCAACTAATAAAATCTTTTAGTATTGTTTAGACGCCCATTTTTCACAATCTTATTAAAAACTGGAAGTAGATGTTTAAGTTTACTAATATAAACTTGGTTGATAATATCTTGAGAAGTAGGCTTATCTAAAATATTCACGTATTTCCAAACAATCTCACAAGCTCATTTTTTCTTTAGAAATGTAGTAAAAGAATATTAGAATTAATAACTGATAGCTTTAAAGTTAATTTATTAATGTTAAATATGTGTTAGAAAAATAGCTCACTGACCCCCTAAAATAATTTCACGGATCTCTTGAGGTCTGCGGACCCTACTTAGCGTACTCTGGTTTTAACTCTGATTTAAAATATCAATATTAGTGTTAATTACCAATTAAATGGTAAAAAACGGAAAAAAATTGTCGTGAAACTTTTAAAACAAATTTTGGGTTGTTTTGAAAGTAATATTTTTAGATTATTACTGTTCCTCATGTATACCGTAGGTATATAGGAAAAGTGTTGTGTTTACAATAAAAAACGGAAATATCCGTTTCAGGTGTTTTCCTGAGGGGTTTTCGCAAGTTGTCTGTCTGTATGGTTGTATGTGTGTCTGTTATCATCGTAGCTCTCAGTGTATGTATGCTAGAGAGTTTAAACTATGTACAAAAACCAGTCTACCGCTGTAGTTTTTTTAACTGCTGTAATAATTTTTGAACGAACGTAGGTTAGTTCTTTGATTTCAGAAGTTTGGGACGGCGTGTATGTTTGTACGTGTCACGATAACTGCCGTAATAATTAACTGATTTTAATGAAACTTAGTATACATGTAGAATAGATATTTTTTCAGAGCTGTATAGTTTATAGTTATAGTGGCGCCGATAGATTCAAAATGGCAACCAAAATGGCGGACCATTTAAAAATATTTTGAGTGAAAAAATCGTGTTGCATATCGTTTTTAAGCTTTTGCAGAGTAGAAAACAATACATACGACATGCACAAAATTATTAAAATTACCCATAATTTTAAACATGGTGGCCATTATTGCTACCATTTAAAAAAATGATTTTTATATTAAAAACATACAGAATTTAGCGAGCGAAACGAACCTTTCTTACTATGTATTGTTATAAATATACGCTATCTAGTAAATGAAACGACCTTTTTACCATGGTTAATCCTAACTATACGCAATTTAGCATGCTTTTTACAATATTATTATAAATATGCACAACCTAGCAAGCGAAGCGAGCCTTTCTTACTATGTATTATTACAAATATACGCAATTTAGCGAGCGAAGCGAGCCTTTTTTAATATGTAAAATTCTAAAGATATACGTAATCTAGCGCGCAAAGCGGGACCCTTTTTAGCATGTTTTTAGCATGCGGGACCCTCGACTTCGGTTAAGAGGCCCACAGTTACTATGCAGAAAGCGATATTAAGAATAATGATGTACAAACCTAGAGATGAATATTCTAAAGCTCTATTTGATAAGCTAAATATAATGAATTTGCCAAATATATGGCACATGGCTGCTTTAACAAATTTATATAACCATAACAACAAGCAACCAATACCGGTTGTAACCAGTCAAACTAGAGCTTCAAATAAGGGTCTGCTGTCGGTACCGTTCAAAAAGACAGCTCTTGGACAGAAACACTGGTTGGTCAAATCCACAAATATTTATAACTCCTTACCCACAAAAAATATACTCACATCTGTGACAGTTTGATCAGAGTTCCACAAAAACAATAGATAGCAAAATATTAAAATAAATTATGTAACTTTAATCCCAAATACAAGAATACGTTCGTCTCATATAATATAACATAGTAAAATAAATAAAAGAAAGTCTTGAAGGAAGACTGTTATCCACAGCAAAAGTTAACGCCTTAAAGTGGATAATAATCCAAAATCATTAATACTAGTAACCAAGAAATGTCCTTATTATTATTATTATTATTATTATTATTATTTTATTATTAAATAAAGGAATTTAAAAAAAAAAAAAAAAAAAATGTACTTAAAAGGCATCAGAAAAAATCCAAAAGTCCTCAATAACCAAAATCCATTCATTAGTAAAGAGTGCAGATGGGTCAATTTATAAATGAAATAAATGAAATAACTTTATTTAGCGAAGTACACAAGTGTTTTTTACATAATTTTTCTACTAAGCCTTACCTCATAGCCTTTTCGGCTTTTTAAGTGAGGCGTCGCCAATTAGATCAGATACACTTTATTAAGTATATGTATACATGTGCAATTATATAGTAAAAAAGAATAATAATTAAAGAGGGGATATTAACAGTAAATAATATAAATAATGATAAGGGGGGATGAAAGAGAACAAACAATTTAAATTAAAGAGGAGTACGAGTAATTTAGCTGGAGATATTGTTAACTGGTACTATAACTTAGAGGTAAAGGTATGAATAGCAGATGGCAGCATAAGTCTAAAAGGGCTCTTATTTAGTTTATTTTTTTGACAAAAGTGTTACTGTATACTTAGTCTTTCAGTCATAATTAAATACCTTTGTTATGAAATCTCTATATTTTAGAGCATGTCTTAAAAAGGTTAGCAGTGGGCCACATTGCTCATTGCTAAGCATTTGCCTATAATCTAAAAGGCTTAGCTGGGTTTTTCCAAATGCTGCTACTCTAAATTCATTTAGTATGGGGCAGACAGCGATGAAATGGAAGTTATCTTCTTGCACTTGAAGATTTAGGTCTCCCGGTGGTGACCATGGTCAATGTAGATGAAGAGTCCGACGTTTCACTTCCACTACTCTTGCACTTGTAAGTTACATAGCGAACAAATTTGAGGTTGACCCTCTCTGCCATGCCTGCAGTTAAGAAAGAACAGTCCCCTTCTCGCTTTAAAAACTAAACTTTACATTTTATTAATATGGGTATTGTAGAGCCATGATTTTGCTGCAGGGGGAGGGATTAGGCTAAAGTAATGTTTATGATACTGAGCCACCTTTGCTCTTTCAAGGATAAAAAGAATCCAAAAAGTCCTCATACGTCAAAATCCGTTCAGTAGTTAAGGCTGTTGTAGGTGCGTCAACAAAAAGTGCAGGAAGAATAAGAAGAAGAATAAGAGTAAGAACGAGAACGAGATTTAGAATCAGAATAAGAATCACTTCTGCTAGGACGATTTGGATGATTTTTTTTTATTTTTGATCTTCAAGGTACACCCTTTAAAGATATTATAATAGTATTTATGTACCTATAGCCGTTTTTAAGCTACAGACCCTCAAAACCCTTACTTTGTTGCGTACAGTATAATATACACTGGCAGCTTAAGTAGGTTTTTGACTTTTTTTTACTGACTAAGCGGGGTATTTTTACTTTTCTTCTTGACTTAGCGGGGCGAAACGCTCCTGCGTTCCTAAATACACCGTAGCCATTCTACTGTGTATTAATTATGCATAGTAAATAAAACGTTATACTTATGTATAGAAAAAAGCTCGCTTCGCTCGCTAGTTTGCGTCTATTTATAATTTTGCACACATGGGCTCGCTTTGCTCGCTAGATTGCGTATATTTACAATAAAGCATGATGAGGAAGATTCGCTTTGCTCGCAAAATTGTGCATATTTATAAAATAATACAGTAAAAAGGGCTCGCTTCGCTCGCTAAATAGTGTTAGGACAGGAGTTAGGGGTTTGCTAGAAATAGCAACCATGTTTGGCTCCCTCCTGCCCTGACACTTAAACCAAGTTGTGAGAATTATTGTTTCTAAGGGTTTACAGTGGGGAGTCTATATAAGGACCTAGAGTCCCTGCAGCACTGCTTCTTGTTTCGCCAGTTTTACAACGCTCGTTTCGCCAGTTCATTTAGCCACCACAGTACATCACGATAGCTTATTTTCACTGTATGTGTAGTGTGTTAAATTCAGTGTAATTCAATCAGTGCACAGTGTACCACCCTGTACATGTACCTCTCCTCAAGGTAAACCCTTTTTTATTTAAAGCCATTGTTACTTTTTGTACTTATTTATTTTAATATAATATTATATATTTTTATGCCCTTTTTTATGTATTTCTGTTTTTTATAATAATTATTTTTGCTCTACCCAGCTGCCCTAACACTGGTGGATGCGCCTTTAATTCCATTTACCTTTCGTAACACTTTTTTATTTTTCTTTTTTTCTCTTTTCTTTTATTTTAATCTTTTCTTTACTTGTATTTTACATTATGGACCTTTCTTTCGTAGCGACACCTGACCAAATTAATAACATGAACGAAACTGATTTAGTTTCTGCTCTAGCTCGTCGAGGCCTATCCACTGACGGGACTCTGCCAGTACTTCGTCAAAGAGCGTTTCGTTTATCGCGAAACGAATTAGTTGCGCAAGACATAAATTCGACAGTACACACCACTATCACAACATCTACGACTGATCATACAACTTTCCCTACCACAACTATTACTACTACTACTTCAACTTTTACTACTCCTTCGACCAGTCTACTTACTTCATCAGTGACTCAGATGGTCACATCTCCATCTATCACTGTCTCTTTTTCGTCGTCTAATAGTCCTGTTTTAAATATTCCCAATGTATATCCCACAATACCTTCTTCCCCTCCTTTGCCTGTGCTGACATCAAATCCTTCTACAAGCCCGACCAAATATCCTTATTTTATTCCACCCCAAGTACCATTCACAACCCTTCCCTCTAAGTATTCTGAACACCCTGTAACTACCTTTCCGACGTTACCACCTTCCCACTTTCCGTTGCCAGATAACGCTCCCCAAAATTACTCCCCTTTTGGTTCAAAAATTACTCCACATTTTGGTTTAGACCCTCAGACAAATTTTGCTAATTTAGCAAACCCAAATATTATTAGGCTAAAAACCTCAAATTCTGACACTGTTCTTCCAACTTCATCATTATTTTCTTCTAATACGCAAACTGACTCACCAAATCATTCTACCTTTGTTCAATCCGCTCATCGTTTACCTTTTGTGCAACCTCCTTATTTTAAAGGAGATCCCAAGGACGCCTCTGAGTTCCTAAAACAATTTACTCGGGCGGCTCAAATCAATAATTGGTCAAAAAACCAAATGTTAACCCTTTTTCCAGCGTATTTATCTGGTCCGGCCACTCGTTTCTATGAAAATCTTCTTAGGCAGTATGAATACAGTTCATACCTTTGACCTGGGACGAATTAACAAAACAATTTAAAAAAGCATACATACCGGCTCATTTAGAATTTATGCTTCAAATGCAACTTAATAATGCCGCACAGGGTCCAAATCAAGACCTCCAAGAATTTGCTGATTATATTATTGACTTATGTTACAAAATAAACCCGGATATGCCACAAAAACAAATTATAAAATATATAATGCGGGGATTACAACCTAAAGTCTATGAAAGACTTTCTCTTTTCTCCAACACTTCCCTATCTGAACTTTTTACAAATATTGAAACCTATGGTGGCGATAATTTTATCATGCAGTATCGATCGGCAACTTCTTCCGCCTCTGTTTCCTCTATTTCCACTCTTTCCTCTAACTCACCTGTTTCCGACCCGGCTCTAGTCCAATCCATTAATGCCCTACGAGATCAAATCAAATCCTTTTCTCTTACATCAAAGCAGACCCAGCCCTCGATACGAAATTATAAATCACAAAATACAAATAATAGCCTATACAATATAAGAATACTATATAAGGACCTAGAGTCCCTGCAGCACTGCTTCTTGTTTCGCCAGTTTTACAACGCTCGTTTCGCCAGTTCATTTAGCCACCACAGTACATCACGATAGCTTATTTTCACTGTATGTGTAGTGTGTTAAATTCAGTGTAATTTAATCAGTGTTCACTGTACCACCCTGTACATGTACCTCTCCTCAAGGTAAACCCTTTTTTATTTAAAGCCATTGTTACTTTTTGTACTTATTTATTTTAATATAATATTATATATTTTTATGCCCTTTTTTATGTATTTCTGTTTTTTATAATAATTATTTTTGCTCTACCCAGCTGCCCTAACACTTTTTTTTTTTTTTTTTTTTTTTTTTTTTTTTTTTTTTTTTTTAAATATATATATTATATTAAAAACAGGAACGAGACAAACAGGAACGAGGAAAACAGGACGAGACGATTCTCCAGAGAATGGTGAAGTGGTGGTTAATGTGGTGATATGGTGTAGTGTTGAGGGTGCAGGGTGTCGATGAATGATGGGCACTGTAAGCAAGTGATGGGATGCTAGTGGTCCATGGTAGGTTTTCAGGTTTAGAAGAGTGAAACTTGAGAATCAGTATCGGTACAGCACAGCAGTTCTTGAATAGTAAGGTACAGATGGTGCCTTGCGCGCTACCATTGATGCCAGCAATCAATAAAATTTTAACTGTAAAACTTGTAATTACTTTAATTATTTACTTTCGTGAATAATAATGTCGAGGTAGGTTTGGTTAAGTTGGTATTATTGGAATCAAACAGAGGATAGTATTGTGAAAGGGTTAGGAGAGGAAGTTTATAGCCTATAAGTTTATAGGATTGGTAGGGTTGAATTATGTTGGGAATCTCTTTTCGAACCTGCTCGAGGGTTCGTAGTGAATCCAATACATTATTGTCTGTGTCTGGAGGTAAGATTGATAAATCTAATGGTTGACGTGGGTGATAATTGTAAACTAAATAAAATGGGGTGAAACCGTGGGCTGTATGTGGGGAGGTATTATATGCGAAACCGCGGGTGCTAAATATTTGTCCACGACCGTTGATTATTAGAAATAAAGTGGGTTAATATTTGGTAAAGCGTAGAATTCCATCGTTCTGTCTGACCTTGACTTTCAGGTCTCGCGGCCGTACTAAAGATTTGATCAACATTTAGGGCAGATAATAAGTTTTTTATAACAGCGTTGTGAAAGTGTGTACCTCTGTCAGATGAAGCAACTCGTGGTATTCCGAATGTGTGCACAAAGTCTAGTAAGAATTTTGACGTAGCTTTTGCATCCGCAGAAGCCACTGCTTTAGCAATAGCATACTTTGTTGTAACATCGGTGGCTATCAAATATTTTTTCCTTGAAGACGGCGGGGACAAAAAATCTATTATTATTTGGCCAAAAACTTCACCGGTTACAGGTAAGGGTTTCAATTTTCCAGCTTTTCCTGTTTTATCAGGTTTAACTACCTGGCAACTATGACAAGAGAGTACATAATGTCACGTTTAATCATTGAAGACCAATAATATTTTATTTTAATCTTTTTAGAGTACGCTTAACTCCGAAATGACCACTAAGTGCATGGTCATGGTAGGCTTGGAGGACTTCATCACGAAGGGATTTAGGGACAACTACGACGTTCATGAGGTGTAAAATATTTAAAATATAGAAACATCATGAATAAAATATTGCGGATTGCCGACGAGTTGTGTATCTGCCGAGTCAGGATCTAAAATCGCACGGTAGATTTGAAATAAATCTGGGTCTTGTTTTTGGAGTAATGGTAAATTCACTAAGGATATCTGAAAAACGGTTGCGTCTGAATATAGATCAGATACGGACTTATTAATGGGATTACGGGATAAGGCGTCCGCGTGCACCATTTGAGCAGAATTTTTATGTTTTATTTCAAAATCAAATTCAACCAGTTTTAAGGTTAATTTATTTAATCTCGTATTTGGTTGTTTCGACTTTTTATTATATTGAAGAGCTGCATGATCGTTATAAACTATAATATGTTTTTGAAATAGATATGGTCTCCAAGTTGTTAGGCAATAAACGATACTTAGTAGCTCAATTTCCGATACACTCCAGTTTTCCTCGTTACGCGTCAGTTTACGGGATAGGTAAACAGACAGGATGACGTCTACCTGTGTTTGGATTAATTTGAGTGAGTAGGCCACCTATACCTATGCGACTTGCATCAGTCCACACCTCAGTGACTCTGTCTTCATTAAAATGGGCCAAAATAGGGGATTAATAAGGGCTTGTTTTAGACAATTAAAAGAGGACTCGTGTACTGATGTCCATTCCCATTGAGAAGAAATAGTAAGTGAAATTAAAGGGGCAACAATATCAGTATAGGAGGGTATGAATTTTCTATAGTATGAAGTAGTACCCAAAAATGACTTTAAAGCTTTGGTTGAAGTAGGGCGGGGAAATTCTGCAATAGCTGCAACCTTATCTGGATTTGGTTGTATTCCTGCGGGAGATAATACGTGACCTAATATATTTATTTTACTATAGCCTATGTGACATTATTTTGTCTTTAATTTAATATTATGCTTTTCTAAAAGTTTAAAAAGTATTTCTAGATTAATTACATGCTCATCAAAAGTTTTGCTAAATGATATTAAGTCATCAATATAAATTATTAAATTAATATATAAAATATGATTAAAAATCTGTGTCATGCTACGTTGAAACGCGTTGGGGGATGTTTTAAGGCCAAAGGGGAGGCGAGTAAACTGAAAACAACCTTTATGAGTGACAAAAGCTGTGAGGGGTCGGTCTTCAGGTCGTATCGGCTGTTGAAAAAATGCTTGGTTAATGTCAAAACAAGAAAAAAATTGAGCACCTTCCAATGTGTCAAAAATAGTTTGTGTGTTTGGAAGGGGAAAAGTATCAGAATCTAATTTAGAATTTAATTGAGAATAGTTTACTACTAATCTCTTTTCAGTGGTGTCTTTTTTTGAAACCAAAAAACAAGGGCTAGAATAGGGGCTTACTGATGGTTCAATCACTCCAATTTTTAATAACTCATCGATTTGTTTATCTAATATTTTTCTTTCTGCAAGACTTAGGCGATACGGGGCGGAGTGAACAGGGGTAGCGCTATTTAAATTAAATTTATACGGTGGTAATTTGGCTTCGTTAAAGTCTGTTGCATTTTTTGCAAATAAATGGCGATAACGTTTAATTAACATATATAATTTAAAATAATCCTGTCGAGGCAGTTTAGGGTTAATGTCGATTGGGCGATTAGCTAAGTCTGTTAAAATTGGTAAAACCGTTGAAGTTGGAGGAATTTCAGAGCAAGGTGCTTGGTCAGATACATGCACTTTAAGATTTTTAATAAATTCATATTTAATGGAGGAAGGATTAGAATTTTCTTCGTAAGGAAGGTTTTTTTCTGGGCTGACCGTACCTAATAAAGAATTTAAATATAGATGTTGAGTACGCGTGGAAGCATTATAAATTGTTATGATTTGTCTTTGTTTGTTATAATTAGACGGGTATAGACCTTTTTTGTTAAGTAATGAAATATCAGGAATAAACAAGGTCTGTTTGGGATTAGAGATAGTACTGTTTACCTGAGAAAAAACGCGAGTATGGGGGGGTATTGTAACATCAGTAGCAATGTACACTTTAGAGGGCATGTTACTGCATTGAGGGACTTCTGAAACCTCTGTAATGTTTTGTTTGAAGGTTTTAAATACAGGGATTTTGTTGGGTGACGGGCTAGTGGTCATAAAAGGGACCGTTACTAATTCAGAGTAAATAGTAGTTAATGTTAATTGTGAGGAAGGAAAGGATAAAACAGCTTTGGCTGAGTTTAAAAAATCGGTACCTATAATAACTTGAGCGGACAGTTTTTCGATTACGTACACATGTATTTTAAATAAAACTTTGGAAATAAACAATTTAATTATACAGGTGCCTAGTGCTTTTAGAGGGGAACCATTTGCAGTAGATATATGAATGTTTGGACATTTACTTATAAGAAAAGGAGAAACAAGAGAAGAATCTATACAAGATATTGTTGCGCCTGTATCAATAAGGGCAGGAAGTGTTTTATTATAAAGATTTATAGAAATAAGTATGGCTCCAGTAGAGTTGGAGTCCGTTTTCATTGATGTAGGGGAGAGGGAAACAACTTTTTTAAGGGTAAGTGGGGTCGAACACGGAGAATTTTTCGACCCCAGGGTATTTAGTTTTTTGGTTTTGATAAGAACTTGGGGCATTTTAGGGCCGTGTGCGAAGATTGAAAACAAATTTGGCATTTTGAAGAGTAAGGCTTCTCGCCACGGATAAATGAACCATTTTTATTAGCAAAGGAGGGGAAAGGATACGGGGGGGGTATAAAACTTGTTGTTTCGTTCCCTGTGAGTTGAAGAACCAGGACGGTTGTTTTGATTGTAAGAGTTTTTGGATGTGTAATTATTATTATATAGGCGAGAATCATTATTTTTATACGCGTTGCTATTATTTGTATTTTGTGATTTATAATTTCGTATCGAGGGCTGGGTCTGCTTTGATGTAAGAGAAAAGGATTTGATTTGATCTCGTAGGGCATTAATGGATTGGACTAGAGCCGGGTCGGAAACAGGTGAGTTAGAGGAAAGAGTGGAAATAGAGGAAACAGAGGCGGAAGAAGTTGCCGATCGATACTGCATGATAAAATTATCGCCACCATAGGTTTCAATATTTGTAAAAAGTTCAGATAGGGAAGTGTTGGAGAAAAGAGAAAGTCTTTCATAGACTTTAGGTTGTAATCCCCGCATTATATATTTTATAATTTGTTTTTGTGGCATATCCGGGTTTATTTTGTAACATAAGTCAATAATATAATCAGCAAATTCTTGGAGGTCTTGATTTGGACCCTGTGCGGCATTATTAAGTTGCATTTGAAGCATAAATTCTAAATGAGCCGGTATGTATGCTTTTTAAATTGTTTTGTTAATTCGTCCCAGGTCAAAGGGTATGAACTGTATTCATACTGCCTAAGAAGATTTTCATAGAAACGAGTGGCCGGACCAGATAAATACGCTGGAAAAAGGGTTAACATTTGGTTTTTGACCAATTATTGATTTGAGCCGCCCGAGTAAATTGTTTTAGGAACTCAGAGGCGTCCTTGGGATCTCCTTTAAAATAAGGAGGTTGCACAAAAGGTAAACGATGAGCGGATTGAACAAAGGTAGAATGATTTGGTGAGTCAGTTTGCGTATTAGAAGAAAATAATGATGAAGTTGGAAGAACAGTGTCAGAATTTGAGGTTTTTAGCCTAATAATTATTTGGGTTTGCTAAATTAGCAAAATTTGTCTGAGGGTCTAAACCAAAATGTGGAGTAATTTTTGAACCAAAAGGGGAGTAATTTTGGGGAGCGTTATCTGGCAACGGAAAGTGGGAAGGTGGTAACGTCGGAAAGGTAGTTACAGGATGTTCAGAATACTTAGAGGGAAGGGTTGTGAATGGTACTTGGGGTGGAATAAAATAAGGATATTTGGTCGGGCTTGTAGAAGGATTTGATGTCAGCACAGGCAAAGGAGGGGAAGAAGGTATTGTGGGATATACATTGGGAATATTTAAAACAGGACTATTAGACGACGAAAAAGAGACAGTGTTCACTTCACAAAAAGTGAACACTGATTAAATTACACTGAATTTAACACACTACACATACAGTGAAAATAAGCTATCGTGATGTACTGTGGTGGCTAAATGAACTGGCGAAACGAGCGTTGTAAAACTGGCGAAACAAGAAGCAGTGCTGCAGGGACTCTAGGTCCTTATATAGTATTCTTATATTGTATAGGCTATTATTTGTATTTTGTGATTTATAATTTCGTATCGAGGGCTGGGTCTGCTTTGATGTAAGAGAAAAGGATTTGATTTGATCTCGTAGGGCATTAATGGATTGGACTAGAGCCGGGTCGGAAACATGTGAGTTAGAGGAAAGAGTGGAAAAGAGGAAACAGAGGCGGAAGAAGTTGCCGATCGATACTGCATGATAAAATTATCGCCACCATAGGTTTCAATATTTGTAAAAAGTTCAGATAGGGAAGTGTTGGAGAAAAGAGAAAGTCTTTCATAGACTTTAGGTTGTAATCCCCGCATTATATATTTTATAATTTGTTTTTGTGGCATATCCGGGTTTATTTTGTAACATAAGTCAATAATATAATCAGCAAATTCTTGGAGGTCTTGATTTGGACCCTGTGCGGCATTATTAAGTTGCATTTGAAGCATAAATTCTAAATGAGCCGGTATGTATGCTTTTTTAAATTGTTTTGTTAATTCGTCCCAGGTCAAAGGGTATGAACTGTATTCATACTGCCTAAGAAGATTTTCATAGAAACGAGTGGCCGGACCAGATAAATACGCTGGAAAAAGGGTTAACATTTGGTTTTTTGACCAATTATTGATTTGAGCCGCCCGAGTAAATTGTTTTAGGAACTCAGAGGCGTCCTTGGGATCTCCTTTAAAATAAGGAGGTTGCACAAAAGGTAAACGATGAGCGGATTGAACAAAGGTAGAATGATTTGGTGAGTCAGTTTGCGTATTAGAAGAAAATAATGATGAAGTTGGAAGAACAGTGTCAGAATTTGAGGTTTTTAGCCTAATAATATTTGGGTTTGCTAAATTAGCAAAATTTGTCTGAGGGTCTAAACCAAAATGTGGAGTAATTTTTGAACCAAAAGGGGAGTAATTTTGGGGAGCGTTATCTGGCAACGGAAAGTGGGAAGGTGGTAACGTCGGAAAGGTAGTTACAGGATGTTCAGAATACTTAGAGGGAAGGGTTGTGAATGGTACTTGGGGTGGAATAAAATAAGGATATTTGGTCGGGCTTGTAGAAGGATTTGATGTCAGCACAGGCAAAGGAGGGGAAGAAGGTATTGTGGGATATACATTGGGAATATTTAAAACAGGACTATTAGACGACGAAAAAGAGACAGTGATAGATGGAGATGTGACCATCTGAGTCACTGATGAAGTAAGTAGACTGGTCGAAGAGTAGTAAAAGTTGAAGTAGTAGTAGTAATAGTTGTGGTAGGGAAAGTTGTATGATCAGTCGTAGATGTTGTGATAGTGGTGTGTACTGTCGAATTTATGTCTTGCGCAACTAATTCGTTTCGCGATAAACGAAACGCTCTTTGACGAAGTACTGGCAGAGTCCCGTCAGTGGATAGGCCTCGACGAGCTAGAGCAGAAACTAAATCAGTTTCGTTCATGTTATTAATTTGGTCAGGTGTCGCTACGAAAGAAAGGTCCATAATGTAAAATACAAGTAAAGAAAAGATTAAAATAAAAGAAAAGAGAAAAAAAGAAAAATAAAAAAGTGTTACGAAAGGTAAATGGAATTAAAGGCGCATCCACCAGTGTTAGGGCAGCTGGGTAGAGCAAAAATAATTATTATAAAAAACAGAAATACATAAAAAAGGGCATAAAAATATATAATATTATATTAAAATAAATAAGTACAAAAAGTAACAATGGCTTTAAATAAAAAAGGGTTTACCTTGAGGAGAGGTACATGTACAGGGTGGTACACTGTGCACTGATTGAATTACACTGAATTTAACACACTACACATACAGTGAAAATAAGCTATCGTGATGTACTGTGGTGGCTAAATGAACTGGCGAAACGAGCGTTGTAAAACTGGCGAAACAAGAAGCAGTGCTGCAGGGACTCTAGGTCCTTATATAGACTCCCCACTGTAAACCCTTAGAAACAATAATTCTCACAACTTGGTTTAAGTGTCAGGGCAGGAGGGAGCCAAACATGGTTGCTATTTCTAGCAAACCCCTAACTCCTGTCCTAACAATAGCATATATTAATGATGGAAATAAATTAGGTTTCGCTTCGCTCGCTTGATCGCGTGTATATATTACTTAACATATAAAAAGGAGGTTCGCTTCGCTCGTTAGGCTGTATATTCTATGAATCAGTTGACGCTGCTGAAATGCTGCTGAACTTGCATTTTCTACCCCGTCATTCTTTAATGCTGCCATGTCTGTCAGTTTTTGTTGATTTGTTTCTATCATATTCTTTTTCTGAGATACTGTTTTATTATCGCTTATTGATGTGCCATCTAAAGGTCTTTTAACACGATTGTTATTTTATTTAAATTTGTTTTCTTTATTTGTATATAGCTTGTTGATTTTTTGTCCTCGGCATTGTCAGGTATGGGGTCTATTTCATTCCATACTCGACCATTGATAAAAAGTTAATCAAGTGATAAAACAGCATGATTGCGCTTTTTCTGGCGAGCTTAAGGAATGGCATCAGCACTCTCCTTAAGTTCTCCTTCAAACCTTTAGTCCTCGTTAACACATCTGAGCTCTTCAGTTTTTTCCTAGCTCCTGCTATGATTTTATTTCTTTTTCTGAAAGTCGTTAAGCCAACACAAATACAATATCCCCTTTATCCTCATTTCCATCAACATCTGACGCTTCTAATTTATGGTTTTCAACATTTCTTTCTTCGTTTCTTTTGCAGTCATGATCACAGCATTCAATTTTCAGCTTGTTTTTTATCAAGTCGAAGACTTTATCTTCAGTCTTTTCTGCCAAAATCCAGCGACCAAATCCTTTAATTATTATATTTTTTCTTCTTTTATTATTTTGCAGTCTATTTACATCCTGCTACAAATCACTTAAGTGTTTGTTTACAAAGACCAATTGATAAAGATTCATTACAAGGTTCATTTTATTTTCTAGAACTTTGATTCTTGAGTTGATTTCTTCTCTGAACACTTTTCTCATAATAGCGATACTATCATCCTCTTTACACCCGTCTTCTTTACTCATCTTACCAAATTGGGTTTAGATTATATTTTAAGAACAAAAATAACTTGTTGATATACGTATACGTAACAGGTTATGATTGGACGCGATATTTTTTCCTTTTTTAAAACCGTTTTTTACGATAAGATTTATAATTTATTAACTCACTTACGAATTTTATTATTAATTTATCAATTTATTATTTCATCAATTTAGTCAATTTTTTCAATGTAAATTACGGCAGCTGGATCTACACTCAACAGCACCGTAACCAATTTGTTTTTTTTGTCTTAATAATTTTGTCCTTTACATGGGTAATAATATTGGTATTGATCAAAACTGTATTCAACAAAGAAGTTTTCCCACAAGTCCGATAAAGTTTTCTATTGTTTTTAAAACAGTTGTTAAGCTACAATTTTTTTTAATTTTTCAGAAAAATGCATTTTAGTTTTTTTATAAAGAATTAAACTGTTTTATGAAACGAATGTATACTTTTTCTTTAGGATTTTTTTTGGCTTTTCAACGATATTCACAACTTATTTGTATTATTTATATTTTGGGAGTTAGAGCATGTTTTTCAAACCAATATACGCAACCCTAAAAAAATGGTAAAATTAGACCTTGTGTGAGAACGGTTGAGAATTGACCCCTGGTCAATACCATATTTTTTGTAGCCCTAGGGGCATAGAATCATCCCATTTATTTTTTTAAATATATCACCTAACACCCTGTATATAACCTCATATTACAAATATAAATGTGTAATTACCTTCAAAATGTATAATAAAAGTAGTTATACCTAAATAATTGTGTATTCTTTGTGTGTTGGCCATAAAATGGATTAACAAATTTTATTTTATAGGTATGGATGATTAGTGGAGACGAGTTTTACAATATTCCAACGGTGGATTGCAGAGACAACGAAGTTCATCCTTGGGGTACAGATTGTAGTCAATATGTCAAATGTAATGGTTCTATGGGTGCAATAACGGAATGCCCTGATGTTCCAGACAGCACTCTGACTCCTGTCTGTATTGCGCTTGGAGAAAGTGAAATTAATTGCAACAGATTTATATGCACTAATAATAATTTTCGAGTCGGCTACACATCAATTTCACCTACGCCAAACAACAGAACATCACCATATTGGGCTTTATGCAAAGGTCCAATAATTATTGTTCAGAGCAAATGTAGAAACAAAGGAAACTTCGAAACATATTTTGATAATGATTCGGGTAAATGCGCCTTTAGTTGTCCAGGTGGAGCCGCTAACAAGATACGAGATGGAAACAATTGCAAGAGTTACTTAGAGTGTACACCTGGAGGAGTGCAAACGAGAAATTGTAATGATCTTGGATCTGATTTTTACTATGTTGATGGAAGATGTCAGTATTTACCTGGATACCAATGCTCTGAAAGCCCAACCCCACCTTCTCCAGGTCCAACAGCTACAGTCGCTCCCCCGAACACAATAAGAACAAGGCGCACAACCAAAAGAAGGTCGTAAAATTATTTATTTTAAAATGTAAATAAATGCATAATGTATGTAAATGTAAGAAATAAATATGAAAATAATACATGTATTTTATTTTATTAAGTTTGTCCTAAAATCGCTAGTTCTAGTTCTTAAGAACTAAAAATGCGTAGGGAAGAAATTGTTCGGTTCAAACAACATGGATTACCCAAGTGTTTTTCAGCAAAAAAAGCTACAAAAAATCTTAGCCCGAGTCCAAAAAAAATCAATCTTAAGGGTAGCTTTTGCATATACCGAACGGTCTCCAAACCAGCTGTTTTAGTCATCGCGAGTATCATTTCCATAGACCTTCTAGCTATAGAGCGTAAGAGAGTATACGAAAGAAAAATAGAAGCCAATCATAATACGGTAAGAAAAGGATAGAACTATAGGGCGGTGGTAACTATCGTGGGATGAGGAGACAAGAGGCCGCTGGACATGACGCCTAATTAAAGATATCAAGTCATAGGTAGATCGAATGCATGGAGAAGTTGGCTTCTACATAACACAGCTCCTTAGTGGACACGGATATTTTAAGTCCTACATACACAATATCGGGAAACATCAGTCTTTTGATTGTCTCTATTGCCTTGGTCTCATTGACAACGTAGAACATACATTTTTTAATTGCACTAAATTGACCAATGAGATACTAAATCTAACCATAATATATGGTCTAATCACTCCCGACATCATAGTGACTGAAAAACGAGAACTTGTGGGAAATGGTCAATACTTTTGCTGAGAACATCCTGTGTGCTAAAAAAGTGGAGTTGGATAATGTAATATACAAGGACATTACCACCACTATAATTATTATTTATTTATTCTTTTTTTATTTTTTAATTTTATTTTTATTTATTAATTTTTTTGAATTTTATTTTTTTATTTCTAAATTTTTTTATTTTATTTTTTAAATTCATTTATTTTTTTGTCAGGTTTTAGGGTTGGTTCTGGGCGTTGCAAATTTTCTTACAACGTCTGGACCCACTATAAAGCTTCGACAAAAGGGGAAATAGGGGGGTAAGATGGGAGGGAGCGGATGGCTCAAGATAAGACCTAACCTGAAATAATGTGAATAACGGTTCACATTATACAACGTAAAACATACATTTTTCGATTGTACTAAAGGGGCTAACGAGAGACTAAATCTAACCATGATATATGGGCCAATCACACCCGCCACCATAGTAAATGTCATGCTGAACTACGAGGACTCATGGGAAATGGTCAATACTTTTGCTGAGACCATCCAGCGAGCTAAACAAGGGGATTTAGGTTTTAGATAATGTAATATAGGATGACATTACCAATACTATAGTTATAAATTATTTATTATTACTTTTTTATTTATTTTTTGTCAGATTTTAGCGTTGGTTCTAGGCAAATTTTCTTACAACGTCTGGACCCACTATAAAGCTTCGACAAAAGGGGAAATAGGGGGGTAAGATGGGAGGGAGCGGATGGCTCAAGATAAGACCTAACCTGAAATAATGTGAATAACGGTTCCAGGCTAGGTTCAAGGGGTTTCGCGGAGTGAGTTTTAGTTGGTATGAGGCAGACCCTGAGTCCAACACTGTTGACAGACCGCTGTCTTCGTGCGTAAATGCATTTCTCTCTCTTCTTTGGTAACATTTTTGCCGCAAGAAAAATTTTACCCAAAAAAACCAAGCGTTTTTTCTCATTTAAACCGTAGGTATATAGGAAAATGATTGTGTTGGCAAAAAAAACGAACTTAGGATGTCACCGTAATCATCCGCCTTAAGTAGTTTTCACAAAGTTTGAAGAATAACACAAATTCTTCTTCTCTAACCACCTCTAACCAACTCCCTAAGGTTGATTTTTGTACCAAATTTGATTAAAAAATATTAATCCGTTCGTAAGATAGAGTGTTTACAAGAAAGTGTCTAGAAATACATACATACATACATACATACATAATATATATATATATATATATATATATATATATATATATATTATATATATATATATATATATAATATATATATATATATATATATATATATATATATATATAATATATATATTATATATATTATATATATATATATATATATATATGGTCTTTCAAAACGTGTTTTCGTTATTAGGGATCTCTGAAACGGATTTGTGTCGTGGTCCGAGGTTCGACTTCCGCCATGACGTCTATCCCATTTGCGAATTTCATTCCCAAAGGAAATTCGCTAAAACTAGATTATTGTGGATCGATCTAACACTTGTAATTAAATTAAAAATTGAATATAGGATAGAATATTATTATAATTAATAATAGGAAAAAGAAGTTGGTAAATTCTGATATTAAAGTTTTAGGCAGACGCCTTAGAGACCTTCACTCTCAACAAAAAACTAATCCTAGACTTGTAAATTATTATAAAAAATATAAAAAAGAATACAAAAAGATTGTTAAAAAAGCTAAATATAAGTCTGTTCAAGATAGTATAGAAAAAAAAATAAAAACTTATGTAAATGTTACAAAATCTTTATGGGAAACAGTTAGGGAAACACAAAATAATTTTGATACAGATACGAAAAATTATATTACAGAAATTAAGTGCCAAAATAATGTAATTAAAAATAAAAGTGAAATAGCTGATTTGTTTAATAATTATTTTCTTAATTTGAATGGAACGACCATAGATTCCGTTGATCGAGATCAAATAGATGAGTATCTAAATCAAATACCGTTTTTTGACAAATCTATTTTTTTTTAAAATTTCGGAAAATGAAGTGTTAAAGTTAATAAATAGTCTTAAAAACAAATCGTCCTGTGATGTGTATCATTTAAATAATAAGTTAATTAAACAAATAGGGCCTTGCATAGTGAAGCCTCTTTGCTATCTTATAAATTTAATGTTTGAAGAAGGGGAGTTTCCAGATCTCATGAAATATGCTAATCTAAGCCCCATCTATAAAAAAGGAGATTCGTTAGACATGAAAAATTACAGACCTGTTTCAACACTCCCAATTCTGTCTAAAATCTTAGAAAAATCAATTAATGAAAGGATCGTAGATTTCTTTGGCAAAATTAACTTAATATGACCATATGGATAAAAAACACAAGATCATTGCTTTATTAATTGATTTTTCTAAAGCTTTTGATCTTGTAGATCACCGGATTTTATTAATAAAAATATATAAAATGGGTTTAAGGGGTAAAATATTCGATCTTTTGAAGTCTTATTTGTGTAATAGAAAACAAAGAACAGACATTGCATCTGAAGGAGGTATAATGTCTACCATTCTAAATTTCAGCTTATCTTCAAGGGGGTGCCCTAAGGATCAATTTTAGGGCCCCTTTTATTTTTAATTTACATAAATGACCTTGTGGAATCCCTTAAGTTTCAAAATGTTAGTCTAAGCCTTTATGCAGATGATGTTACGGCTGTTATCCACTCTACAAACAAAGAAAAATTAGAAATAACAGTAAATACATTCTTAAAATGCCTTCTGAAATGGATGAAATGCAATAAATTAATAGTTAATTCCGAGAAAACAGAATATATTTCATTTTGCAACAAGAATACTAAGAGAATTTTGTATAATTTAAAGTTGGGAGATAATTAAATTAAATAACCTAATTACTGGGAGTTATTCTTGATGAAAATATGACTTACAACAAACAAATTGATGGCGTCAGTAAAAAACTTAAAAAAACATACTATTTGATAAAATATTTAAAAAGCTATTTAACCGAAAAACAGCTTTTAACTTTATGCTATGGACAATTTCAGTCCCTTCTATACGGTATTGTTCTATGGGGAAGTTCTTCTCAAATTAAAAAAACTTTTGGTAAAAGTTTTCGATCTTCTTGTAAGCCTATCTTCAGAAAAGAAAAAATACTAACATTGCCTGCTATTTACATTTTAGAAAACTTAAAGATCGTTAAAAATAACCTCAGTCAGTATAAAAAGAATATGGACCTATAAAACTAGTCTATCATACCTATAAAACTAGAAATAATTCAAACTTACTTATTTCTAAGCACAATACAAAACTTTATGAAAAGTCACCATATTATAATGGAATAGTGTTTTTTAAAAAACTTCCAACAGGTTTACAGAACCAACAAGATTATAAAGTGTTTGTTGATGAATGCAAAAAAATGCTCACAGAAAAAGTAATTTACAAAATTACGGATTTATAAATTAAAATAAAAAGATATATATGTTTTTGTTATCACTTTTATTTATTACATGTTGTTCGTTTGTATATTAATTTTGTTGTATTTGTTAACTATCTTATTCATTAAATATTTTTAAAATTTAAAAAAATTTAGAATAGGTTAGGTTAAATTTAGAGTTGATTATTTATTTATATTTACGTAAAAATTGACTGTATTTTGTATGTTCTAGCCTTAATTTTGACTTATCTCATTGTACCAATAAAATTGTAATTATAGAGAAATATATGATATGAATAGTTATTTACAACATAGGGTTTATTACTAGACTTATTTTGATTTTGAATTGAATTGAATTTTAAAAAAATCATTAATTTACTTCGTCTACTTTGTTAGACTATCCAAGCTTTTAATAATAGGAGACATCATCTAGGGTATAATTCGATTTTATTTCGGAATGATTTGACGCTCATTAATCCGTTGCAGGTCTTAGATCTTTTGGCAAGTATTTTCACCACAGGTTACAACTAGTTGTACTTGAAATACATTAAATAAATGATTATTTTTTAAATAATTGATTATTGCAAACTCTACAGAATACTTTGAATGCAATAACTACTAGCACAACTTGAGCGTAGCAACTACTATACCCAAGGAAGTTCCCGCAGGGAACTTCCTCTGATGTGCCGCGAGAATCTAAACAAAAATTATTTCTATACCATCCTATACTGCTACATTTTTATACATACATTATTTATTAATTTTCATAAATCTTTATCTAATCCCATAATACAAATCCATACTGCAAGTATGGATTTGTTCCTAATAAATAAAAGAACAATAAACCTATTAAATAAAATAAAATATAATATAATATAAAACAAAATCGCTTTTAATTTTTACGATATAAAATAAGTGATTAATAAATAAAATAATTTGTTACATTTATTCATCCATGGAATAATTTTTATTTCATGTTCATTTATTTACTTTCTATGCTTACGTTTGTTTTAAAGATATTTTGTTGAATAAAAGCTTTAGAATTAGTTCCTTGAATGGCTAACAGATATCGACACTTGCTCTACTCTACTGAGTAGATTTTTAAATACACTTTATCTGATATAATAGAACCTACGTGTATTTTACTCCTCATACTATGACTATCAAACAGAAATAATGTCAATTAAAACTTAGTCAATAGATAAATAAATAAATGAAAAAATAATAAATACACAAATAACCTACATATAACCTATACAGAAACCAAACGTTTGTTTTTAAATTTTAATGTAGGTCGCTATCTTAGTTCCAAATTTGGCAGCTTGGTGTTCTTATAAAAAAAATAAAATAAATTTCTCTAATAAATTAAGAGATTAATCCTAAATGCTATGTCTACCCTAAATTGAACACCTTTAACCTTACAAAAAAATGTCATGTCTAATTTTTTGCATTGTACATCATATAGTAAAATGGATTATCTAATTTTATTTTTTAAAGTATGCATGATTTAGGAACAAGAGTATTACAATATTCCGAGAGTAGACTGCTGAGGTGACGAAATTCATCCATGGGGTTCAGACTGCAAGCAATATGTCAAATGCAATGGTAACGTATAGAAAAGTCACGGTTGCTCTAAGGGTTTAGCCCCATCAATGAATGATCGCGTTGTCGGGAAAAATTAGAGACAAGTACAACTTTTTGCCAGATATTAAGGCACCCCTATGGGAGTTTCCTCCACCAATTCTCCGCCTCTCCCACTGGAATTAGACACAAAAAGTGGCCCAAATTTCGCCTTTTCGACTATTCAACATTAACTAAAAAAAATTGGTTTTATTGAAAACTTTAAAGTTATAAAAATTGTAGGCAATAAATGTATGCTTATAACTATGCCAATATCATCAAAAACGGTAAATGTCAGAAGTCATTGACCTTAAAAAATTGCCCAATGTTATATTATTTTTTTTAAAAAGTATTCTTTTTGCGCTTAAATATTATGTTAACCACTTAATTAGGTCCTTCTATATGTAATGTATACAATTCTGAATACATCGGTACCAGATTTACTAAATACTTATTAACTTCAAGATAGAAAGCAATTTTAGCAGTTGATAGAAAAACAGTTTAGCAGTTTTAGCAGTTATACATGCTGGAGAAGGTGTATTATTAATATAATATTACTTTTTAGTTAAATATAATAATTAGTATACCTGAATGCTAAAAAGAGAAAAATTATTATTTATATCTTTCAGTTACTAAATTAGAGTTATTTAGAGAATTATTTAGAGCTAAAATTTGCTAGAGGATATCACCCAGAAAAAATAAAATTTAAATAGCGATTTTTGCACTGACGAATGCAGAGTTGTATGCTCTACAAATTTTATTTAGAGGAGCTATTTAATAAGATTATTATTTAAGTGCAAAAGTCACTTTTCTCTAATTCTTATTAATCAGAAAGGTAACTTACGTGGGATGCCAATGCTACTAAAGATATAACAAATATGGATATCATCTTAAACATGATGACTGCAACTAAATGACAAATATTACCAGTTTCACTGTCATTTTATATATTTAATCAACATCAAGGAAGAGTAACGAAAATTATTTATCTGTAGCAAACATCATAAATGCAAAACTGTCTTTCCTCAAAAATATCTCCCAAAATTTTATTATAATGCACCATAATCTTTGAAATTGTATTTGTGCAACAAACATATTGCATTAATTGCTATTATGAAAATTGCATGCAGAATTGCAACTGCTTCTGAAATTGTTATTCCTATTTTACGGAAATAAAAATGAATTCGTTGAGTGGCAGAACATGTTTATGTGTTTGTTGTTACAAGTGAGAAAAACTTGTAACTAATTAGTTACAAGTTTTAAAAATAGTATATTATGTTACAAAACTGCGAAGAAGATATTTTTTTTACCGTGGTGAATATATTTACTGTCGAGCGAAGCGCGACAGAAGAAAGGGACTGAGGTGAAAAAAACATTCTCAGTCGTGTAGCATAAGCTGTTTTTTCGGGCGAAGTAATAGTAAAAAACTATTTATAAGAAAAACAATAAATTGTATAAAAATTTGCCGATTCACTTCTTTCGATCGGTTCGATTGCCAACAATTTCAATTCCAGCGGCGTATTTTCAACGTCTGAATCACTATCTATGATTATTAATCACTTGATAATAAATAATTAATAAATTACTTTCCGAAAAAAAAACTGCGTCAACAAACACGTTACATTATTTATTTAAAAAAATAAGGAGAACAAAGAAGGTTATATTATAACCTTGTAGTAAACTACAACACCTATTAGACATTTGAGGAACTTTACTAGTAACTTTCGTTGTTTTTTACAGTTGCCGGCAGTAAAAAAATTACGAAACTGTCGCAAACGGTACCAAAAGCTTTTTACCGATTTTTAGACGATGCAAAGTAGGCATTTTACAGCCGCCCGAAAAAAATTGTTTTATAGATGAATCATGATCCAGAGCTGAAAACATAATTTTCTTATTTGAATGATTGGTTACTTCCTTAGCACGGACAGAAGAATGTAATAAAGTGGGTAAGACCAAAACTAAATTTTCGGCTTATCTAGAACAGAATATATTCTAAATACGACCGCGGTCCTCGTTTTTATACTGCCTCTTACATAAGAGGAGAGTTAGTCATGAGATACCGCTACCATCGTTTAACGGATTATCCTAGGTTCCACAAGACTATATTAATGCCTTATGAAGACGAGTTTATTGACCAAAAATTACTAATGAATTTAAAGATTATGTAAAATCATGCCAGGTCTGTATGACCAACAAGCCACTCTGCCGGTAGCCCAGAACTTCTTTGGTTCCAAGCAGAACTACAACCACGGGGAATGTAAGAGCAGTTGACATAATGGGTCAAACCGATTCACAAGTATACGCAGATCTTCATAGTCAATGTGAGGAAGATCTTCCTGCCACCTTTATACCTGGTATCTTGCTATGATATAGAATCACCCTCAGTCAGATAAATTAAGGATGTCCATGTTCTTTTCACCCACAAATACAAAGAACTATTTTAAATAAAATCAGTAGATACATTCATTTTATTGATTTTGGTGGTGTACACCCTTAGATTTAGATATTCTGTTTTAAAATTTGTAGCAACAAAACAATATTTCTCCCTGAATATGCCTCCCACAGGGGAAGCGAAACGTCGGATTCTTCATCTACAATGACGCGGTCACCACCGGGAGAACTAAATCTTCAAAACAATTTTTTTGCTGTTTTTCATTCTAAGAACATCACTATGTTAAGTTCTTGATGACATAGATTACTTCAAGATATCAAGATAAAAAATTTAGCTTCTACTACTTTACTCTCCACGGAAATTTTAAAATAATGCCATTTAAAAGGGCACTTTAGAGCCTTCTAAAATTTTTATTTCGCAAAAGCATCTTTGTGTGTCATTTGTCATTATGATTTATATATATATATATATATATATATATAATATATATAATATATATATATATATATATATATATATATAATATATATATAATATATATATATATATATATATATATATATATATATATATATATATATATATATATATAATATATTTATCTATCACATAAAAGTTCGATAAAAACTCTACTTTTTAGTACCGTTTTACTTTAATCAAAATTTAAAATACCCATCCCCTCTAGTCTAAACTTTTTTACATCTTTCCCTAATACACACACAGAATAATAATACGGGCAAGGAAGCATGATAGTTTACACCAGATCTCTATCTTTTTTTGGGGATATGTATTGTGCTTATGAGATTAAATTCATTTTTGAGAAAATTAAGACAAATAGTAAAGTGTATAAAAATGTAATTATATAAGACAGTGCATCAAGTTTAGTTGAATATTTTTCACGAGGAAGACTAATTGAATCTTCAATGGGAAAATTAACTGTCCTGCTCATTACATTATTTCAGGTGAGTTTATATGATATATTATCAATTTATACTGACATGTATATGTTAATTGTTATTAATTTGTGTGCTAATTCGAAGTTATAACCGTCGTAAATCGATACGACTACTGTTTGTGGTCAGTAAACATACATATATTTGAAAAGGGTTTGTTTTTCAAATGTTTACTGCGGCTCTGAGTTTAATACAACTGGTCCAGATTTAATCGGAGCACATAAAGTTACTACAGAAGACCCTTTGATTTCTTCTTGTGGCTTTACATAATTTTGTCATAAACTAGTTACATAAACTAGAATGTTTATGTAATGGCCACCATATCAGCGAATTCTAAAAGTAATAGTCAAATACGAGTCTTCGGCCCGTAACCATTGAACTCCCTCGACCGCCTTCCGGGGTCGGCCTCAGAGGCCGAAGCCGGGGAGTGTCCACAGGAAGGCCCCCTGTGGCCGCTCGTAGTTTTGCACTATTTGTTGTGTTATTAATATTTATCGTTACATAGTAATTTTGCCATGTATTTAGCGAATTTTTATTGTTACACCTCACATGCCCGCAGAGGGGGCCTCTGAATCTCGCTATGGCCCCTTTGGGGCCATATAGACGTATGAAATTCGCCCGACAGCGGACCATCGCGCCGGAATTATTTATTTAATAGTTGTAAACTTATATAATGTAAAAAACTATAAAAATTCTCATTCCACCCAGGATTGTTGTTAAGCACGGAAACACGCATCCAAAGGAAATTCGCCCGACATGCGGACCACCGCGCCAGAATTATTTCGTAGTTTATAAACTTATATTAAGTAAGTTTATCGTTATAAAAACGATAAACTAAAAACGTCCCTACCAGGATTTGAACCCAGGTAACCTGAGTTTGAGTGCTCGTAATGACTCCGGACCACTTCCATTCAACAAAGGATGATTTTTGTGCAAAGTTTAGTTAAAAAATATTAATCCGTTCGAAAGATAGAGTGTTTACAAGATAGTGTCTAGAAATACATATATAATATATATATATATATATATATATATATATATATATATATATATATATATATATATATATAGTATATATATATATGTCTACTATATATACTGAGTACTCAGTTAGGAGTTAGGGTTACCAGATCGTATAGGTCTATTTGAGTAAATACAATGATTATTTTACTAGCCTATTAATCTCATAAAATCAGCTTTATTAAATTATTAACTTATGTAAAGACGCTCTTTTCTCATTTATGTTCTTATTTTTAAGTTTAACCTTTTTTTGTAGAATCATATAAGATCTCTTACGATCCTAGGGATTGGTTCATGCCCCAGGATGACAATTTCTAAGAACCTGGCGACCTTTATATCTTATTATCAGGTTAAGTCTTCATAAGTAATTCAGGATCATGTTTGAAGTCTGATAGACAGCTATATGTTAGAACTTGTTAATTTACATCATTGAGCGTGGTCTGTGCTGTATGGAATGATACGGATGCATTTACTATCTGAGGACGAGCGCAGCTAATCCGATGTGATGAGGAAAAGTTCCGAGGTACCCTGTACCCGATTTTTAACCATAAGTTCCTTAGTTATTAAATAAAAGATGATTGAAGCAACAATATTTATCACACTCTTAACACTGATATAAATTCTAATAATAAAATTCCTTGTTATTGTAGTAATTAACAATTGAATTCTTTAATGTGAGGGTTTTAAAAAATTAAAGCACTAATTATGTCTGTTTATGGTGCCTTGAAACAGACCCTTAGCCAGAAAAGAACCAGAGAGGGGAAAAATAATTACACTAATCACTAAATCAAAACACTAATCTCTAAATCGCTAATAGGGTTTTAAGACTCCCATTAGGTTTATAAGAATATATAAATAAGAAAAATGAGTATGGGTACTTTTTCTTGCAACTTCGGAGGCGCTTGATTCGTTCTCAGAATGACGTGTTTTATCATAGGGGTATTACTTTGGTCTCGATACGAACGACGTCAGAATAAACAAATAACCTAAACCTAAAAGAGAGATTTAGGGCTCGCTTCGCTCGTCCTCAGAATCAAAGGTAGTCAATTTTGTTGGGTGACACAATGATGACGGTAGTAGGGAAAGGAATAAATAATACTATTGCAACTTTGAGCTTGACTTAATTTTTATTTATAAATATTTACTATAAACAACTGTATTTTATTTTGTATATATAGCTTTATAACATATAATTATTCAATTACAAGCGCTACGATTATAACACCCATTACGAGAGGAACAAAACTCTGTATTAATTGGACACGTCTGTAAGTTCGTAACTAGATTAAGAGCTACGCAAAGTCCAAATATTCTGGAATCTTGATTCCATTTAACGAATTTTCCAACGTCATCTGGATTGGTACATTTAAACCATCCGGAATCGGTTGCTCCACTGCAGTCATAGCTTGTGTGGTTATAGCAGCTGCCAGAACATGGAAATAAATAAGCATTTCGATCTTGACCACACATGTAGTATCCATAGCACCCATCGAGCCTTGGATATATCGTTCCAGGTTTAGAACAATCCATGTATCCATTTGAAGGAAGCCTTCTCTGTTCTACTTCGTCCGATGTGACAGCACTTTCCATATCATCATAGTCACTTATGATATTCGCCTAAAAATAAATGGATATGACATTTGTATTAAACGTTGGAAGAAATACAATAAATTCTTTTTCTTGTCGGACCCTGTCTCCCTCAACAAATCCAACACCTCTGCATAAACGGATTTTCTACCAATGCAGTCATCAATTTTATATAGAAAACTACGAAATTGTTTTTAGAGTTAATTTTAGTTTTACTTTACAATTTATTTACAAGGAACTTTATTTTCTTTTGGTTTAATTAAAATGGCAAGTGAAAGGAAAATAAAAACATGACAAAAATACTTAGAGCTCTTCTCAAGATGAATTTTAATCCCCCTCTCTATAGTGTTGTAAGGTGTAACTAAGAAACAATAGGATCTCCGCCTCTGCATAAATTGGTATTTAAACCCGAGTTCGTTTTGAACCAACTCTAGGCAGTCATTAGGTTCTCTTAAGAAGGCTTAATATCCACCTTTAGCCAATCTGACCAAACATGAGGTTATATAACCGGGTTTACTTTATATTTTGATTAGTAAGTTTGTTTAAAAATGAACTTGGAAGCTGATGAATTCACCTAACTTCAATGGAAAAGAAAAAAAAAACGCTTTTTGCATTAGATAAGAATTTCAAGCATTGTAACTCAGACCTGAATTTTGTCAAAACTTCTTTTTAAGCGATATTGTATGCTTTAAAATCACTTTATCGGGACATCCGTCTCGGAAGAGGAATTTTTTGAATTCATCGATGCCAAAGCTACAAAATAATTATTAATTTGAGGGTAGAAAAGCAATTTTAGCAGTTGGAAATGGGGGAGAGGGGGTAATGCATGCTGGAGAATATGTATTATTAATATGATATTATTTGTTAGTTAAATAAAATAAATAATATACCTTAATGCTAAAAAGAGAAAAATTATTATTTACACCTTTCAGCTATTAAACTAAAGTTATGTAAAATTATTTAGAGCTAGAATTAGATAAAGTATATCACCCTAATTATACAGTTATTTAGAGCTAGAGTTAGCTAAAGTTTATCACCCCTGTTAGGATTAGAGTATATAGGATTAGAGTGATAATACTTGTGTATTTATTTTGTTTATTAATTAGACATATTAAATTCAAAAAATTTTATAGGGACCTCTATTTTAAATATTCAAGCTTTTGAGGAGGAATAGGTCCTAATTAATACAAAAAAAACTAATTTGCCGAGCTTTCGATATAATTTATCTTTTTCAAGGCTAACATATTAAATAATAACAAAAAAAACAGTTACATGGTGGTTTACACTAGATATTTGGACATTTAGTTAGGATGTTTTTTGTTTAGAACTTAATTTAACTCAATAACATTGTTACCTTTTTTGTTTTTAACGGTATTATTTGTCTGTTACTCTAGTTCTTGTCCAAACATCTAGTGTAAACCACCATGTAACTGTTTTTTGTTATTATTTAATATGTTAAGCCTTAAAAAAGATTAAATTATATCGAAAGCTCGGCAAAATTAGTTTTTTTTGTATTAATTAGGACCTATTCCTCCTCAAAAGCTTGAATACATATTAAATTGTCATTATAAGACTTTATGTCACATTAAATTCATTCTGTGAAAAACTATTTAACGTGATATTACTAACATTTTGTTGCGACAGTGATAGGACCATGGATAAGAATAAGGTTAACCGTAGAGTAGCACGCAGTGTTTTTACCAAGTTGGTAAGTTCAATTTTTGAATTACTCAAAAATGAAAACCTTGATGCTGAGTTGATTGAAACAAAGTATGAATTACTTTGCAAAAAAAAATTAAAAGTTGAATTTTTTGAATGAAGCTGTGTATGAAATTATGTTTGAAGGTAGAGAGACTGAAGAAGATCTGCTAGCAGAGATGGAAGGGGCCGATTAATATAAAAATACTTTTATTCAGATTAAAAATAAAGTTGAGAAACTTAGAAGAGATTGTAAACTTTCAGACTTATCTGAAAGTCTTAAAAGTATTAATAGTACCCCAAAGCAGAGACTATAGATACTTAAACAGTAAGACTGTCGACTCAATGGTGGGAAAATTTGGATTCCGGACGACGCTAGCGCTGCGGCGGACCTACCTTTCAATTGAGTGGGCGTGTCTCAATTTCCCGCTTTATGCCCACAGTCAGTTTGAAATTTAATTTTTATACTTTGTATAGTTATACTTCTAACTTACCCCTCCACTTTATCTTTACACAGAACAACTTGTGATTATTTTAAGTTTTTCATTTAAGTAATTTATTAATTTAATTGATTCAATCAGGTAATAATGAAATAGTGGCTAAAGTTTTACACGAACAAAAGATAGATTTTGGCATTTAATGTAGTCTGTATTTTAATTTCATCGGCAAGATGCGCACATGTGATTAAATGTAATTACCTGATGAAATCGACTAAATCAATAAATTAATTTAAATGAAATATACTTATCTGCCATCATTAGCGTTCTCTGGAAGTTTTAAAAAGGTTTCTATTTACTTTTAGTTTCTGAATTTTGGAAATACAGAACATGCAACGGCGAACCGTTTTTGTGACAAATACATACAGAAAACAATCAATTTTATAATAATAATAAATGTAGCTGTCATAACCAAGAATTGTCATGGTATTCACAAATTTAAATATAAAATATAATCAGTCATCTTTGGAAGCGGGTAAATTGGGGTTAGCTTCAAAGTTTCCGCCCAACCGGGGTCCGCCGCAGCGCTATTTTTAGTAGCTTGGATAATCCAATCCAATTTTCCTCATTTAGTTAAACCCCCCTGCCCCAAATCAAAAAGTCACTAGTGTCAACATTGTGGTGACAATGAAAAATATTAAAAATTATGAAGTACCAAAAATAAATCATTATGAATTAAACTCGACAAGTTTAGTTAGTCTGCTTAACGTAAATGAGAGCGAGGCTGCTTTAAATCTAAGACTTCGTAAAGATAGATTATTTGTAACTGCAGATATTAATAAAACTAATTCGAAAAAATTGAATTCTCGGCTTAATTATAAACAAAAATTAATTTCAGATTTAAGGAACCGTTTTCGGAACGAATATGTGGGTCAGTTAATACAAAAGGGGAAAAATACTAGAGCTAGGAGTATGTAGTCAATGTAGGAGATGTAGTTTTAGTTGGCCAAGATAATATTAAGAGGGTTAGCTGGCCTTTGAGGCAAGTCATTGAGCTGCTTCCAGAACCTGATGGAGAGGTTAGGGTGGTGTCCATACAGCTGGGCCACAGCCATGATTACCGTAAGATCACCAGATCCCTTCACCGAGTTTATCCGCTTGAGATTGATGATAAGAAAGAAATTACAACTTTACCAACTTCAAACGGATAACTCCAAATCTGAAGAATCCAAAGACACTCTCACCAAATTTGGCAGGATGGGTAAGCCTCCTGTCCGATTTGGCAATCAGTGAGTTGCCAACAGAAACTCAGGTGGGAGCGTGTTAGAATTAGACTATATAGAATTAGAGTGTTAATAATTGTGTATTTATTTTATTTATTAATTAGACATATTAAATTGTCATTATAAGAATTTATGTCACATTAAATTCATTCTGTGAAAAACTATTTAACGTGTTATTACTAGCCACCCCAATTATGTAGTTATTTAGAGCTAGAATTAGCTAAAGTATATCACCCTAATTATGTAGTTATTTAGAGCTAGAATTAGGTAAAGTATATCACCTCAATTATGTAGTTATTTAGAGCTAGAATTAGCTAAAGTATATCACCCCAATTATGTAGTTATTTAGAGCTATAATTAGGTAAAGTATATCACCTCAATTATGTAGTTATTTAGAGCTAGAATTAGTAAGTATCACCCCAATTATGTAGTTATTAGAGCTAGAATTAGGTAAAGTATATCACCTCAATTATGTAGTTATTTAGAGCTAGAATCAGCTAAAGTATATCACCCCCAATTATGTAGTTATTTAGAGCTAGAATTAACTAAAGTATATCACCTCAATCATGTAGTTATTTAGAGCTAGAATTAGCTAAAGTATATCACCCCAATTATGTAGTTATTTAGAGCTAGAATTAGGTAAAGTATATCACCTCAATTATGTAGTTATTTAGAGCTAGAATCAGCTAAAGTATATCACCCCAATTATGTAGTTATTTAGAGCTAGAATTAGCTAAAGTATATCACCTCAATTATGTAGTTATTTAGAGCTAGAATTAGCTAAAGTATATCACCCTAAAAATTAATTAGTGATTATGGCACTGACGAATGCAGACTCGTATGCTATAGAAATTTTATTCAGAGGATTTACTAGACAAGTTGATTGGTTAAGAAGATATTTAAGTGTAAAAGTCCCTTTTCCCTTATTCTAATTGATCAGAAAAGTAACTTACGTGGGATGCCAATGCTACTAAAGATATAACAAATATGGATATCATCTTGTACATGTTGACTGCAACTAAATGACAAATATTACCAGTTTCACTGTCATTTTATATATTTAATAAACAAGAACCAAGATCAAGGAAGAGTAACGAAAATTATTTATCTGTAGCAAACATCATAAATCCAAAACTGTCTTTTCTCAAAAATATCTCCCAAAATTTTATCATAATGCACCTTAATCTTTGAAATTGTATTTGTGCAACAAACATATTGCATTAATTGAACATTTTATGCATAAATGTATTTGCTTCTGAAATTGCTATTACTATTTTACGGAAATAAAAATTATTTTTTAAGTGGCAGAACATATTTATGTGTGTGTTGTTACAAGTGAGAAAAACTTGTAACTAATTAGTTACAAGTTTTAAAAATAGTATATTATGTTACAAAACTGCGAAGAAGATATTTTATTACCGTGGTGAATATTTTTTTACGACAGAAAAAGGAAGCTGAGGTGAAAAAAACCATTCTCAGTCGTGTAGCGCACAAGCTATTTTTTCGGGCGACGTAATAGTAGAAAACTATTTAGAAGAAAAACAATAAATTGTATAAAAATTTGCTGATACACTTCTTTATGTTGGTTCTTGGTGTTTGTGTTGGGCAAAAATTTCAATTCTAGCGGCGTATTTTTAGTGTCTGAATAACTATCTATGATTATTAATCACTTGATAATAAATAATTAATAAATTACTTTCCGAAAAAAAAACTGCGTCAACAAACACGTTTCATTAATAATTTTAAAAAATAAGAAGAACAAAGAAGGTTATATTATAACCTTGTAGTAAACTACACTCATTTGAGGAACTTTACTAGCGATAATTTCGTTGCTTTTTACAGTTGCTGACAGTAAAGAAACTACAAAACTGTCACAGACGGTACCAAAAGCATTTCGCCAACTTTTAGACGACCAAAGTGCCTACTTTACAGCTGCCGAATGAAGAACAGAAGAATGTAATATAATGGGCAAGGCCAATACTTAATTTTCGGCTTATCAAGAGCAGTATATAACCTAAATACGACCGCGGACCTAATTTTTATGCTCCATCCCACTAAAGAGGAGAGTTAATCTTGAGATACCGCTACCATCGTTTAACGGATTATCCTAGGTTCTACAAGACTATATTAATGCCTTATGGAGACGAGTTTAATGGCCAATAATCACTAATGAATTTAAAGATTATGTAAAATCATGCCAGGTCTGTATGATCAACAAGCCACTCTGCCGGTAGCCCAGAACTTCTTTGGTTCCAAGCAGAACTACAACCACGGGGAATGTAAGAGCAGTTGACATAATGGGTCAAACCGATTCACAAGTATACACAGATCTTCATAGTCAATGTGAGGAAGATCTTCTAGCCACCTTTATACTTGGCATGATATAGAATCACCCTGCATGATCTTTTCCCCCCAAAATATAAAGAACCATATATAATTTTAAATAAAGTCAGTAGATTCATTCATTTTATTGATTTTGGTGGTGTACACAGCATGGCAAATCTAGTTTGTAAAAACATAAACAAAACATTTTTTGCTATTTTTCATGCCAAGAACATTAATATGTTAAGTTCTTGATAACATAGATACTTCAAGTTTACAACAAGATATTAACATAAAATTAATCTTCTACTACTTTACTCTCCACGGAAATTTTAAAATAATGCCATTTAAAAGGGCATTTTAGAGCCTTCTTAAGTTTTTATTTCGCAAAAGAATGCACCTAAAATGTTTATGTGTATTGTAAATTTAAATTTATCATTATGACTATATATATATATATATATATATATATATATATAATATATATATATATATATATAATATATATAATTTTTCAATCATATAAAAGTTTGATAAAAACTCTAATTTGTTGTACCGTTTTACTTTAATCAAAATTCAAAATACCCACCCCCTCTAGCCAACAGTTTCGACTAAACTTTGTTACATCTTTCCCTAGTACCCACACAGAATAATAAAGAATAATAATACAGGCAAGGAAGCATGATAGTTTACACCAGATCTCTATATTTTTTTGGTGATATGTATTGTGCTATGTATGTATGTATTTAGTGGGATTAAATTCATTTTTTAAAAAATTAAGACAAATAGTGAAGTGTATAAAAATGTAGTTATATAAGACAGTACATCAAGTTCAGTTGAATATTTTTCACAAGTAAGACTAATTGCATCTTCAATGGCAAAACTTACTGTCCTGCTCATTACATTATTTCAGGTGAGTTTATATGATATATTATCAATTTATACTGACATGTATATGTTAATTGTTATTTGTGTGCTAATTCGAAAGTATAACCGTCGTAAATCGATACGACTACTGTTTGTGGTCAGCAAACATACATATATTTGAATAGGGTTTGTTTTTCAAATGTTTACTGCGGCTCTGAGTTTAATACAACTGGTCCAGATTTAATCGAAGCACATAAAGTTACTACAGAAGACCCTTTGATTTCTTCTTGTGGCTTTATATAATTTTGTCATAAACTAGTTACATAAACTAGAATGTTTATGTAATGGCCACCATATCATTGAATTCTAAAAGTATTAGTCAAATACGAGTCTTCGGCCCGTAGCCATTAAACTCCCTCGACCACTCTCCGGGGTCGGCCTCAGAGACCGAAGCCGAGGAGCGTCCAAGGGAAGGCCCCCTGTGACCGCTCGTAGTTTTGTGCTATTTGTTGTGTTATTAATATTTGTTGTTACTTATTCATTTTGCCAAGTATTTAGCGAATTTTTATTGTTACACCTCACATGCCCGCAGAGGGGGCTTCTGAATCTCGATATGTCCCCTTTGGGGCCACATAGATGTACATATGCAACAAGATATATGTAGCCTTTATCAATTATCTTATCCCACTAAACATTAGTATAAAACAACACCTTTTTAATCATTGGTGACAACGTCATAATTAATGACGTTAACCAATTAATGACGTCATAATTAATGCTATGGATGACCTTCAAGGACACTTAAGAGCAAGAGACTTGAGAAATTAAATGGCATCTCAGGTTAAGAAACATTTTTTTTTAGGTAGTACGTAATTTAGCACTTAATTGGACCGTTTTTAGGATGAGAAACCAATCATGATTGTTATAGGAGGTTATTTAGTACTTTTCACCTCCGAGGACAGTAATGAATGTAAAAAAAACTCCTAGGACGTAAATGCAATTCATATATTGCCGCCATTACTGTAATGTAGCGTGTTCAAAAAAACAATTTGTGTAAAACCTTCATGAGGTTTCTTTAAAAACGTTTTTGAAAAACATTTTGTTTCTGCTTTTGTTCGTAGACTAATTTTTTTTCGTTTTTAAAAGGTGTTCTAATTGACAATTTTTGTGTGTTTATTTGTAAAGCTTTTACATATTTGAGTTAAAGTGTGAAGCTATAGATGAATTCAATGACGACGATAGTAGGAGTCAATTGGACGTTTGTTTGTTTTTTCAATTAAGTATATAGCGCAGTTTATTTAATGAGTGCTACCTCATAAAAAATAGTGTATGCTATCCGGCTAAGAATGTCTTTATGTCTTGTCAATTTTTCCCGACTCGCTTCGCTCGTCGGTAAATCTAATTGCCGTGACATAAAGACACACTTCTCAGCCTAATGGCATAAATAACTATTATTTAAATACAAAATATGTTAAGTACAAATATAAATTGACCTCTCAGTTCAGATCAGTTAAAAAACAATATTTCTCAGACAAATGAGCTAAAAAGAAACACAACTCTAACTATACCTGGAAAATTATCAATGAATAGTTTAGAAAAAATATATAAATAAGGAAAATATTTCTCATCTAAACATTGATGGTAAAATGTTAACCTCCTCAGAGAATATCTATAGTTTACATACATCTATAGATAGTTTGCTGGTGTGGGGTCTAAACTTGCTGAATCAATCATTATTGAAAATAGTTCTCTATCTACTGATCAGTTAGTTATGTGACCATACCTCACAGAACTCACCTGGACCCTTATCAGATTCTTCCCTATGTCCACACTCACACCTATATTATTATGTTGCCTCCCACCACTGTCCCGCGACATCTTTCCAACATTTTCACTCAGTCTTGTCTTGGCCTTCATCTATCTCTTTATAATTATTATATTTATATTAATGCACATCAAAATGGCTTGGCTTGGTTTAGGTGAGCATGACCCACTTTCAAAAATGTAACTCATTAGTTACAGTTAATAGACTCTTTGCGTCAAAGAGTCTGTTACGTGATCCTGTTACAGACGATAATTTATATATTAATAGCATAAGACATGGCAATTCTGCTGGGATAGATAGTATAAAGCCGCAATACTTAAATTCTGGCTCAGATATTTTATGTAAATCTCTTACTTATCTTAGCAATCTTTGTTTTGATAATGGGGTCTATAAAGGATGAAAGAAATGCCCATATTTATCCTGTTGGTTATACAAAACTATGCCTCTATAATTGCACACTAATATGTACTAGATTTTATGCGCAATTAGTGCGTTTTTAAAGGTTTCAGTGCCTTTCCTTTGAAAAATACAGAAAGCTTGAATTACGAATAGTGCTTTATAATTGAGTATCTGCTCAAGTTATCCATCATAAACCGGAAACTTAAGGAAGAAATAGATTGTTAAGCTCGGAAACAGGCGCGTGAGAACCTAAAGTGCTCTTATAGTCTTTGGATCATTTTCATGATCATTTTCAACTCACGGGACAATAAACATCGAGAACGACTCCCCAACTGAAATATGTTGTTTACAGACTGAATTTTAGATTTTACATTAATTTACCATGTTTTTTCCTCTTTTAGCGAATTTCCTTTGGGAAAAAATTCGCTAATGGGATAGGCGTCATGGCGGAATTCGAACCTCGGACCACGACACAAATCCGTTTCAGAGTCCCTAATGACGAAAAAAAAATTTTCGCGAGACTTTATATATTATATATATATATATAATATATATATATATATATATATATATATATATATATATATATATATATATATATATATATATATATATATATGTATTTCTAGACACTTTCTTGTAAACACTCTATCTTTCGAACGAATTAATATTTTTTCACCAAACTTGGTGCAAAAATCAACCTTCGGGAGGACACGAACCCTATTGAAAACCAGGTTTTTGTGACGTCATTAACCCGGTTTGCTGAGTCAGCGAAATTTTCAAAAAATCAGCAAAGTTCAGGGTTAATATTTTTTGCCGCGAAAAAGGTCAATATTTATGATTATTATTTGCACTAGTTTAAAGATTAGTTACTTATCTCTAAGCTTAGTCAGTTATCTTTAAAGGTTTTAGCGCATTTCCTTTGGAAAATACAGACAAAATGAGTTACGAGCAGTGCTTGACAATTGAGTAACTGCTTAGGTTCTAAAGCATGAACCGGAACCACGCAATGGGCATGGTTCTTGCATAAGCAAGAAATGGGTTGTTTAGCACGGAAACACGCAATCTAAATGAAATTCGCCCGACAGCGGACCACCGTGCCGGAATTATTTATTTACTAGTTGTAAACTTATATAATGTAAAAAGCACGGAAACACGCATCCAAAGGAAATTCGCCCGACATGCGGACCACCGCGCCAGAATTATTTTGTTACTTAAAGGGTCGTATCGACTTTGGATCGCATTTATTTGCTTAATCGCCTTAATATACATAGAAAACAATTGAAATTTAATTTTCATGAATTGTATTTTTGGTTCCTAGTAATTTACTATAGCTCTTTCAACTTTATGGTCACTTAGCGGGCCTTAACGACTTTGGACCGGTTTTATTTGATTCAGCACCCCATTATACGTAGAGAACATCTGACTTGAAATTTAAATTGCATCGATCGTATTTTGGTTTCTAGTAATTTACTTTGATTTTTTCGATTTTTTGGCCACTCAGAGTGGCCGTAGGTTTCATTTAATTCAGCGCCTAAAAATCATAAATAAGGGCATTTTTCGCGGTGATAAATAATAACTATGAATTTTGCGGGTTTTTAATTTGTTTTCAAAACAGCCTGGTTTATATATGACTGGTTTATATATCTTTATATGTGTGTGCTTGTATGTATGCATATATGATTGGCTTCCTAGCCAAGGGTAGGAAGCCATTCATTGACTTTCTGATGGCTTTCCAAGCCATCAGAAAGTCAGTCCCCCACCCCTTAACTACCGTCATCCAAATATTTTGATCATTATAATAAAAATTCGCTGAAATTGAAATAGTTGGTCTCTGATGTGTACATGGATGTGAGGATGTTACACTTTTCTTCCTTCTGCAAATTTTACTTCTTGGGGAAATTCAAACATGGTGGACATTTTAACTATCGATAAATTCATTAATTCTACAATTTAAACAAAAATTAATTGAGATTGAGTACAACAATAAAATAGCCTTATCTGCTGCTGACATTATTCTTATGACATCTAAGATTAAAACATGGGGCGCAAGCGCCCTGTGGTCTCTTATGATTTCGATAATTTAGACAGTGAAGTTTTACATAGTTTTTTTTCTCGAGATGGGGTATAGGTACACTTGGATCTTCTAGGATACTTCTAGCAGATCTTTTAAATATAAATAATAATACTAAAATAATATCATGTTTATTCTTCGTGCGTTAACCATAAAATAGTATAGTATCTCACCAAAAACCACTTGAATGGTAAAAACTCCCCAGTAAGTTATGTTTGTTTTGGTTGGAGGCGGTTATTGGCGTTTCAAAGTAAAGCTTCTAATTTGAAAATACTAAAGGGCTTTATTTAAATTGAGAGTGAATCATTACCATCTTCTCCTGAAGAAGCAAAGTAAGGGTTTTAAGGGCATGTAGCGTGAAATACAGACCCTCAAAACCCCTACTTTGTTGCGTACAGTATAATATACTCTGGCAGCTTGTTTACTGGCTACTACTTGGCTACTGGCTACTTGTTTACAGCTTTACTTACTGGCAGCGACTTTGTTTACTGACTAAGCTGTGTATTTTAATTTTTCTTCTTGACTTGGCGGGGTGGAACGCTGCAGCGTTCGTAAATAATGAATTAACAAATTTTATTTTATAGGTATGGATGGTTAGTGGAGAAGAGTTTTACAATATTCCAACGGTGGACTGCAGAGATAACGAAGTTCATCCGTGGGGCACAGATTGTAGTCAATATATCAAATGTAATGGTCTTAAGGGAGCAATAACGGAATGCCCTGATGTACCAGACAGCACTCTGAGTCTTTTCTGTATTGCGGTCGGGGAAAGTGTCAATAATTGCAATAAATTTAAATGTACTAGTGACACATTTAATAGAGTCGGCTTAACTCCAAACACCTCTACACTTAACAACAGAACATCACCATATTGGGCTTTATGTAAAGGTCCAAACATTATTGTTCAGAGCAAATGTAGAAACATAGGAAACTTTGGAACATTTTTTAATAACACTTTGGGTAAATGCGTCTTCAGTTGTCCCGGTGGAGCCGCTAACAAGATTCCAGATGGAAACAATTGTAAGAGTTACATCGAGTGTACACCTGGAGGAGTGCAAACGAGAAATTGTAATGATCTTGGATCTGATTTTTACTATGTTGATGGAAAATGTCAGTATTTACCTGGATACCGATGCTCTCAAAGCCCAACCCCACCTTCTCCAGGTCCAACAACAACAGCCACTTCCCCGAACTCAGTAAGAACAAGACGCACGACAATAAAAAGGTGGTAAATGAACAATGTAAATAAGTTCGAAAATAAAATGTTTTGTGTAAAGTTTGGAAAATGCGGGCATTGTGCAGAATACCCGGGCTACTTGGCCAAGAAGGAAAATATTACTAATTAAGCATTTTTACCCACTTTGCCAGGTTATTGTGCACGATGCCCGCCCTAGGTTGGGTAATTTGGTCTCAATTTAATATTATCACTCAATTATAACATTAATTAATTTAAAATTAAAACTAGTGTGTTTTCAGATCAGTCTAACGCATTATTACGTGTACTATACATTATAAATAAGTAAAATAGTTTTCGAGTATCTAAAAAAACAGTTATATAGAACTTATATTCGTAAAAAATAAATTACTATACAAACCATGATTAGTATTTTAAATTTGTTATATATTTTTAAAACATTGATTTTTATTTAACCTTTTTTTCTTGTCCCCATTTAATATCATAATTATTTTGAAATTATTAAAGTAGTTATAATTACTTTTCCTCATATTACAATTAATTTGTTAACGTAACTATATAGGCAATGTCTTGCGATTGTCAAAAAAATCCAAAAGCTGTATTATTAGTTTTAAGTGTTTTTAAGACCTTCTAAGCGGTTTACAGAAGTTGCACGTCTGTATTTGTGGGCGAGAGAGTGTTTGTTATTGTCGCATCTTCCAGTGTGTTTATGCTAGAATATACAATTCAAGTTTTAAAGAGTTGAAACTTAGTACAATAATCAATCTTTAGGTCTAATTGTGATATTTTTCTAATAAATAAAAAGTAAAGCTCCACGTTGTTAATTATAATAAATAAGTAGCAATTATTTAGTACAGGATACCTTTCTCAAAATCCCTTATCCCTAGCTTTGGACGCGCTTAACTCGTTCGCACAAATCCCTTCCCTACAACTTGGACGCCTTAACTCGTTCTCAAAATCATTTATCCCTACAACTTTGGACGCGCTTAACTTCTTCTCACAATCCCTTATCCCTACAATTTTGGACGCGCTTAACTCGTTCGCACAATCCCTCCCTACAACTTTGGACAACTCGTAAAATCACTATCCCTACAACTTTGGACGTGCTTGACTCGTTCGCACAATTCTTTATTTCTACAATTTTGGACGCGCTTGACTCGTTCTCACAATGTCATGTTTACCCAAAACTCAAAGCGTATTATTTTAGTATCGCTACGCAAGACCCCAGAATGTAAAAGTAGCCTTATATCTAAGGAAAAACAAATTATTTAATTACACAGAAGTCCTTTATTTTTTATGTTAAAATCATCAGAGTTTAACATAATATAAAATAAAAAAAACACAACTTACAAGTTACTTCACATTGGTGTCATTAAACCAAGAAGCAATATGAAGTAGTTTGTAAATTGTGTTTCTTTATTTTATTTTTTATATTATGTTAAACTCTGACGATGACCAATTTTTAGCCGAAAGCTTAGTTATTTGTTATTATAATATGAAAATATAAAGGACTTCTGTGAATTAATCTGTTTTTATTTATTATTTTTTTTAAGTCCACAAAAAGAAATTTTTAAACTTATTTGTAAGGTTTTACAACACTTTAGAATGAAAGGTACTACCCTCTTATAGTACGACACACGGCTAAAATAAGTTGACAGCGTAAAAAATAATGCGACGAAGCCAATGAGGTTATTCCTGGATGTTAAACCACACCCTCACTTTCAAATGAAGATAATCTTATTGGTTCCTTAACACTATTTTCCGACCCTGTCAACTGATTTTAACCGTGTGTCGTATACTGTAATAAATAGTAATACTTTAAAATGAAAATCTCTCTAAGCTATGTAATAGGTTAGGAAAATAAAAAATAGAATTGCAACTATTTGATTTAACATTTATTATAAACAATTTTATTTTATTAATTTACAATACATATGATTTTATAAATTTCTCTACAATATGTGATAATTTAATTACATTCTTTTGGATTATGGCATCCATTACGAGAAGAACAAAATTCTGTTTCATTTGGACACGCCTGTAAGTTCGTAACTAGATTTGGAGCGATGCAAAGTCCAAATATTTTGGAATCTTGCTCCCATTGAACGAATTTTCCAACGTCATTTACAGCGGTACAATTAAACCAACCGGAATTGGACGCTGCACTGCAGTCATAGTTTGTGTGGTTATAGCAACTGCCATAACATGGAAATAAATATGCACTTCTATCTTGACCACACATGTAGTATCCATTGCAGCCATTGAGCCTTGGATATATCGTTCCAGGTTTAGAGCAATCCATGTATCCATTTGAAGGGATTCTTCTCTGGTCTACTTCGCCCGATTCAACATCACTTTCAATATCATTATAGTCAAGTATAACATTTGCCTGAAAATAAAAGGAGATGACATCTAAAATGAAACAAAAATATTAGGGTCCATAATATAAACAACGCAAACTTCTTCGTTCCACTAATAAGCTGTTTTTATTTCACTCTAAGCAGAGCCGGCTTTCGGCTAAAATGTCCCAAAATAAGTAAAAACCATAACTTAACAATCATTTTTTTTTTCACAAACTAATTATAAAGTCAATGAACTATAAAATACTAAGTTAAACTATCTAAAAGATAAGCAAGTAAATACAAATTAAAAATCAAGAGATAAATAAATAAATTAATGCAACAAATAAAGTAAATACACACATAAGTAAAATAAATAAAAATTCGTAGAGCCCTTTAAGTGTTACATCAAACGGGACGAAAATTCGCCTCCGTTATTATTATACCTACGTTATGAAGGGGCGCATATTTAAGAGGGTCATGAGGTTGGTTTTCTGCACTTTAAGATCAAGGGCGAAAGATATCATAACAAAAACATGAAATGAAAACAGCCAGAATTGTTTAAATGAAAAGACTGAAGCGAAAGCGAGTACTATTAAACCTCCTTCAATCAGATTTCAAATATTGATGATCTCAACACCTTATCGGTAACATTCCTTATTTTAGCAATTTTCAGAAAAAATGAGCTTATAACCTTGGAGTCATGGAGGGAGGCATTGTATTTAGTAATATTTTTAAAGTTGTTTCCATATTTTATCTCTAACTAATTAATAAATATTCCCCTATTACTTTTAAGCAGAAAAGAAGACTGCAAAATTAGTTTAATGTAACAATAATACAAAGTTTCCTCTCATGCCAATAATTACAAAGTTTTCTGCCTGCCAATAATACAAAGTTTCTTGCCTTGCCAATAATACAAAAGTTTTCCTGCCTTGCCAATATACAAAGTTTTCCTGCCTTGACAATAATACAAAGTTTTCCTGCCTTGCCAATAATACAAAGTTTTCCTGCCTTGCCAATAATACAAAGTTTTCCTGCCTTGACAATAATACAAATTTTTCCTGCCTTGCCAATAATACAAAGTTTTTCTGCCTTGCCAATAATACAAAGTTTTCTTGCCTTGCCTAATACAAGTTTTCTTGCATTTCTTGTTAGGGGTAAAGTAATACATAAACTAAGTAGGGAAACTCCGATACTAACCCATGTAAAAAATCCAACATGCATAATCTGCTGATAGCTGGTTCAAAAATATATAAATCAATAAAATTGAAATAAATACGTATTTAAAATAATAACCTATTTTAAGTTTAATTTTATTGGCAACACTGATAATTTAAGATGAGTTTTACTTTTTATTGTGTTTTCGTACATTAATATGAACGTGCTAATTTGAAAATTATGTATTAAATTCTGTGAAATAATTGTCATGACTTTTTAATTAAAAAAAACTGTAAAACAAAACACTTTTGTTAATATTTTGAAAAATATGAAGGCACAAAAGTTTATTGCCTAAAACATAAAAATTCTGGCGCGGTGGTCCGCATGTCGGGCGAATTTCCTTTGGATGCGTGTTTCCGTGCTTTTTACAATATATAAGTTTACAACTACTAAATAAATAATTCCGTCGCGGTGGTCCGCTGTCGGGCAAATTTCATGTATAATTCGTGTTTCCGTGCTTAACAACCCATTGCTTAAGGTTCCGGTTCATGCTTTAGAACCTAAGCAGTTACTCGATTGTCAAGCACTGCTCGTAACTCATTTTGTCTGTATTTTTCAAAGGAAATGCGCATAATTATTCAATTGGTTGTTCAAAACTATGCCTCTAAAATTAGAAGTACGCACTATTATTTGCACTAGTTTAAAGCTTAGTTACTTATATTTAAGCTTAGTCAGTCATCTTTAAAGGTTTTAGCGCATTTCTTTGAAAAATACAGACAAATTGAGTTCGAAGCAGTGCTTGACATCGAGTAACTGCTTAGGTTCTAAGCATGAACCGAACCTTAAGCAAGAAATGGGTGTTAAGCACGAAAACACGAATTATACATGAAATTTCGCCCGACAGCGGACCACCACGCGGAATTATTTCTAGTTGTAAACTTATATTAAGTAAAAAAAACGATAAAAATTGATCGCCCTACCAGGATTTGAACCCAGGTACCCTGAGTTTGAGTGTCGTATTGACTCCGGACCACTGTCATTCAACTCAGAGGCCCAAAAAACATTGAAAACGACACCCTACTCGATATTTAATTTTTAACGACCGTAATTTGGTTTTCGATATTTTTTGGTTTTTCGACTTTTTGGTAACTTAGAGTGGTCGTATCGACTTCGGACCGGTTTCATTCGATTTCAGCGCCCAAAAATACATCGAAAACGACACCCTACTCGAAAACTATTTTTTATCGGCCTAAATTTTGGTTTTTGGTAATTTACAATGGTTTTTTCAATTTTTAGGTAACTTAGAGTGGTCGTATCGACTTCGGACCGGTTTCATTCGATTCAGCGTCCCAAAAATAAATATTGACCTTTTTCGCGGCAAAAATATTAACCCTGAATTTTGCCGATTTTTTGAAAATTTCGCTGACTCAGCAAACCGGGTTAATTGACATCACAAAAACCTGGTTTTCAATAGGGTTCGTTCCCCAAAGGTTGATTTTTACCAAGTTTGGTTAAAAAATATTAATCCGTTCGAAAGATAGAGTGTTTACAAGAAAGTGTCTAGAAATACATATATATATAATATATATATATATATATATAATATATATATATATATATATATATATATATATATATATATATATATATATATATATATATAAAAGTCTCGCAAAACGTATTTTTTCGTCATTAGGGACCTCTGAAACGGATTTGTGTCGTGGTCCGAGGTTCGAATTCCGCCATGACGCCTATCCCATTAGCCGAATTTCCAAAGGAAATTCGCTAAAATTGAGTTGAAATTTGTTACAAGTGTCCACCTTCTGGTAATAAATAAGTGCACTAAGTTTCTTTTAAATATAACAATTATATAAATGATTTCTGTTGGATAATAAAACTTAAGCAGTATCGACCTGGGTGCCTAGTGCCTAGATGAGTGACTGCTGGTAATGAAACGGATGTATTTACTATGTGAGGACGAATGAAGAGGGTCCGAAGTAGGGAGGATGATCGTGGCTAACTCCAAGTGATGAGGAAAAGTTCCAATGTACCCAATTTTTACTTTTTCTCATTTATACCGTAGGTATATAGGAAAAGTATTGTGTTTGCGAAACCGTTTAGGCGTTTTTAAGGCCTCCTGAGTGGTTTTTGCAAAGTTTTCTGTCTGTGTGTATGTGTGTGTGTCTGTTATCATCGTAGCGCCCAGTATATTTATACTAGAGAATTAAAAATCAGTCTACCGCTGTAGTTGTGCTATTCGGAAAATATGTTTTATGGCGTCATTACCCCGTAATAATGACTCAGCAAACATTTAAAAAAATCATAAAACACGGAGTAATGATGCGATCTAATTGATAGAATTTAGCACGCATGTAGCAATGAATAAGACTAACATATGTGCTAAGTTTCATCTCATTATCAGCATGAGTTCAGTTTTTATTAAATGACTTGTGTACGTTTTTTAAAAATTGGGAAATGGTCCATTTGAGTTGAACTTTAGTAGAAGTGTATATTATTACCTAATAAATAAGAACACTATGTTTTGTTTCAATGCGACAAGTATCTACGATTTTTGTTGGATTATAAAAATTAAGGAGCTTTGAGCGTAGTCAATGCTGTATGGTTGACCGCTGAGAATGATACGGATGCATTTACTATCTAAAGACGAGCGAAGCGAATCAAAAGGCACTTTGTAGTATAAATTTGGCGAACTGTATTTCTGAGGACGAGCAAAGCGAGTACGAAATAGGGAGGGTGAGCGTAGCGAGTCCGATGTAATGAGGAAAAGTTCCCCATGGAACTTTTCCTCATTACATCGGAAGTAGGGGCAAAGGGCATCCGAGAACCTCCACCTCCTCCTCCACCTCCTCCTCCTCCTCCTCCTCCACCTCCTCAACCATCTCTTTATAGTTTTATATCCCCCCCTCTCTTTTGCTTTGCATAGAATAATAACAGTAACATTAAATATGCTTTGCATAGTGTAAAAAAGGTACTTCAATCCTATTATCCCTTTACCTTATTTGATTTCAGTTAAAAGAATATTATAAAAGTACAATTGGTGTGTTTATACATTTTTTACTATAATATGTGGGTCTTAAGGTATAGGTAAGATCTCGGTATGGTGTAGAGCTTGGCTACGAGAGGTATATAAGGTCAACCCCCTCCACTTCAGTAAAGGACCGGCCTAGTACAGCCCCTTACAACTCTGGGCTCTACTAGTACGTTCATACTTGCTATACTCTGAGCGAGAGAGGGCGCATCGCCTGCAGTTACTACACGGGTAATTACGATATCGAGTTGGCAGCGACGAAGGCTTCATCTCAAGCCATTAGTAATTAAGATTTTCCCCTAAACGCTGAGCGGGGAAGACAAAATATGTTGGCTGCGAGAGAGGGCGCAACGCCTGCAATTACTTTACGGGAAATTAAGATATCGAGTTGGCTGCGGCAGTGCTTCATCTCAAGCCATTAGCAGTTAAGAATTTCCCTAAACGCTGAGCGGGGAAGGAAAAATATGTTGGCTGCGAGAGAGGGCGCAACGCCTGCAATTACTTTACGGGAAATTAAGATATCGAGTTGGCAGCGACGGAGGCTTCATCTTAAGCCAAAATTAACAAAAAATTTCGAAGTTATGTCGCAAGTGCCGTCGGTATGTGTAGTATAGTGAGAGGTAGTAAAGTGTCTGGTAGCGCCGGGCCGTCTTAACAGTTCCCTCTGAGGATCCTCACTCAGAGGGCATTAGGGCATACGACCAATGTGCGGCGCGTTGTGTCGGGGCATGCGGTAGCGGGAGCCCAACAGTACCAGAAATGGAGGCCTGCTGTCGGTTACTCGTTTATCAATGTCACGGCCGACCCCTAAGGTGGTAGAAGATTACTCTCTTCCGGGGTCGCGTTCTCTGGGGGACCTGCATGCGGCCTGGACCGTATGGGGACCCCTGGCCGGTCGGTCTGGTGTGGCGCCAGTCACTCTTGGTGTCTACATGCTCGAAGGCCTTGCGTTGGCTGCTGGTAGGGGACTGCCAGCAGTTGGCCCTAACATGGAGGTGCTTCGGGTTCACCGAGACTCACCTTACTGTCACAGCTTAGCCGTGAGCACTCTTCGGTGCCGGGCAAACGCGTCCAGGCTCCTTGGAAGGTAGAGATGAGTACTCTGCTTCAACTCCGGTCACAACCGGAGAACTGCCGAGGCACAGTCCGTCTTGAATCCCTTCCCGGAGGTTGACTCCCTCACAAGAGTCTTCGACTACTTTGCCCTTCATGTGTCGACCTGTGTCTCTCATGCGGCGACCAGTACGTAGCCAAGTCAGCGTTGCTCTCTTCGAAGGCCACGCTACTTGGTTGGTCACACTGTTTAAAACCTGTCATAAACCTTTATAGTCTCATATGCTTGTCTTATAAGAAACTCTTAGGAGCGAAAGACTAAATCAGCCGAGGTTTTTTCTTCAAACCTGAGCTGTAGTTAAAACCTTTTGTTTAGCTAATATTTTCAAGGAATTGACGGAAGGGCACCATCAAGAGTGGAGCCTTACTTTAATGGCTTTAATAGATTCCTCCCGTACCGCTACGGTCCACGCAATAGCGTGCTATGCCTGGCATCTGGTTCGTGGTAGGACGAAAGGTCGTCGGGGTAACCACAAGTTCCCGGAGACGCCTATGGGGACCCAGGGAGAGTTGACTCTCTTCTATATGCGTTTGTGTTCCCTAGTTTCAGGGTTTGGAGCGCCAAGAGCACTTCTTACAGTGGTGTCTGGATCTCCCCCTGGCCTTGAAAATCCGGGTTACGACGACCAAGCAGTAAATATTTTCTGAGATTAGACGACCAATCCGTCGTTGACTCGGCGGGTAATTCTGAGGAATACCAAAGATATTCCGAAGGAGGTCGCAAGAAACTTTATGGAATTGACGGAAGGGCACCACCAATAGTGGAGCCCGACTTTTATAAAGAACTCAGAGGCGGTATCCCGCGGTGGTTGACCGCCATGCTTCAATGCGAGGGCGGGGCATTGAAGGAGTAAGTATAATTCAAATAGTTATACTTTCTCAGTTTATCCAAAACCCTTGCTTATACACCTTCACACAGACAGGTTTCAACCTGTCAGCCTTCCCCCTCTCATTGCTCTGGAGGCTGTGACCAGGGTATATAAGTAAGATCGCGTCTGTCCTGCTCATTCGCCTGGCAGACCTCCTAACGTTTGTTTCTCTGTTATAGGTGGCCAAGCTGTTAAAATAATTTCATTTACTAAAAGTGAATAGTTTTTATAAACTTTTTAAAAGTGGACATTTGTTTATAGTGGTAAACTTTTTTTAACTTAAAGTGATTAAATTCAGCGAT
>JACMZG010000008.1:89085857-89301068 GCA_018340805.1 Microvelia longipes | reverse complement strand
AAATTGGAGGCGAGACAATCAATTGCATATACTATATTCGTTATTCCCAAAGGTCTTTAACAAATTTCGATCTGAAAAGATTCGCAAAGAAACTTATATTACCAAACTTTAGAGAGTTTATATGATAGATACACTGCCCAGAAAGCCCTGCAAGAAGAAAGAGTAATTTTCAACTGGGAAAAAGTTCTACAGAAGGTACTCACTGGGTCTCTTACATCAAGACGGCGAATACGCTACATTTTGTTGATAGTCACGGCAGGCAAGCACCTTCAGTATTGGTGAAATATTTACAAGGCGTTCGAATCTCTAGTAATCGGAAAGTATATCAAAAAGTTGGATCAGTAAACTGCGGCCATCTTTGTCTAGCATTTTTATTAAATTCTACTCAAGTAATTGGGGCTGCTTTTCAAGAACCTATATAAACCGGAAAGGAGAACAAAAACTCTTAGTCTACCACGGACCTTCAAAGAAGTCAACAACCCTCTCTCGTGAAAATATAAAATTTCTCCTCCAAGGATACAAAGTAAAGCTCAAAAATGGAGGTGCTAAATTTAAGTGAACACCCCGAATTTGACGAATCGATCGAGAGTATAGAATATCACTCTCATTATCCGTACGCAAACTCAAAGCTAGACGCCCGGAGAAGAAGAGTACGGATTCCAGTACAACTCCAAGACATTTATACGCTTCCGAGTGAAAGTTTATATATTTGGAACTATCATTTTTAAAAGAAGGAGGAAATACGGCACCGGCGAAGCCAGACTCATCAACAACGCATTCCCGTTTTTATTCGACGAGATCCGGTATGAAATTGTGGAGTTGAGATTTGATAAGTCAGGAAACCCCGGAATGACTTCGACTCTAAAAGGATTGCATCTCACGCGCTATATCGTATTCCTTAACAAATATGGGATGGACAATACCCTTCAATGAAGTACATGAAGAATCATCCACCCGGTACAACGTCTGTCCTACCTTTATCCTCGTTACTCGGATTCGCGGAAGATTACCGAAAGTTTTGATAAACGTAAAGCAAGAGCTAATTTTTGGTAAAGAGCGAGAAACGATTCAAATTGCTTGTACAGCATATTCCATACGTCGATACGGATGCACGGGCAGAAGTTTCGCGAGAAAGTTAAAATTGATCTACTATCGCTTTGTTGGGAAAATACCTTACGTTTCGGTTAACGAAGTTCAGAAACTAAATTTAATTAATTATTTAAAAACAGAAAAAATAATTTCTTCTCCATTTCCGAGCGTGGGATATGCACGAGTATCCGCTATTACCTACGTCAAACCGTCAAGTATGGTCGATTAAAACTTCGACTCAACTCGAGAAACCGCGATTTTTTAATTTTTAGCCTTTCAAAAAGGGTAGAAATAACGTCGTCGATAAGGCATCCAGTTGTTTCGATCACTGCGACTTGACAAATGTCAAGCTTTATCTCAATTCACGAGGTTCCCTTACGATGATTTAAATTTTAAATTCTCCCAAAAAAATTTGCTTTATTGTACCACATACGCGGCGTTTCAAACGTCGTACTACAACACTTATCAGAGTCTACGTACGTATCCTTTACAGATTTTAAGAATAATGTCCTGTTGTAATCATTGATTGTTCGAAACAATCAGAGTCTATCCAAAAAGGGTCCGGTAGATGTGAGATTAGAATTTGAATCTGAAAAAAGATTTCCGGCAAATACTACGCCGTACTGTCTATTGTTAACGATAGATTAGTTCAGTACACCCCTGACTAGCATTGTGCATTAAAATGACTGAATAGACATGGCTGGTCGAGGGGTGGGGAGTATGTATAAATAAGAAAGCAAGAGCAATAATAAATCAGTATTGCGCAAGATGTCGACCATTTACCATCTAAGTGACGGTAAAAAGGTATTAGTTTGTTTAGTTAAAGGTGTTAGCTTTCTTGAGATTAGAACATGGTAAAAGAAGTGTAAACATTCACATGTCCGATTTTGAGTTGTTGAGATCCGCGAAAATGAAATTGATAATTATTTTTGTAAAACGAAGTAAAGAAGATGTACAACTTGATCGAAAATTTGGTTTAATAAAATAAGATTGGTTAATCTAAATTTCACGGGCGTCAAGTAATTATTCGTCCGATTTGTTCGAATGAAGAAGATAAAATATTTGTTGTTTTAAAAAAACCAGAGTGGGATTTATTTTCGAGTTTATTTCTTAGAGTTTAATCATATGTTAAATAGCCTTACACTCCATGTCTCAGCAGCTGCCCAAATACGAGATGGAACTCTAGTATGGCGAAGCGTGCCATAATTGGGTCCCTGGCGTGGCATAGCGTCCCGTAACCCATAGAGGTCCCTGGCGTGGTATAGCGACCCGTAAACCCTCAGAGCGGTCCCTGGCGTGGCATGGCGTCCCGTAAACCGCAATATTCCATCTTTTAAGGTCACTGGCGTGCATAGCGTCCCGAAACTAGATGGCGCTAACGAGATGTAAGTGTAAATGTAATACGTTAAGAAAAAAAATAAAAAATACAAAAAAAATAAGAAAAATATAAAAATACAAAAAAAAAAAAAATTAAAAAATATAAAAATACAAAAAAAATATATAGAGGCGATATTTTTTTAAAGAGGATGGTCGCCATAGTACAGTGCGAGACGGGGCACTGTACCCTTCCCGATGTTGTCTCCACCTTGACGTGGTGGAGGCTTTTACTAAGAGAGACACTTATCCAGGGTGGTCTACTAGATCATACCTAAAAATCCTGCTTCTACCTATATGGACCTATTATTTCTATGCAAAGCATATTTAATGTTACTGTTATTATTTCATGCAAAGCAAAAAGAGAGGGGGGGATATAAAACTATAAAGAGATGGTTGAGGAGGTGGAGGAGGAGGAGGAGGAGGAGGTGGAGGAGGAGGTGGAGGTTCTCGGATGCCCCTTTTGCCCCTACTATCGGACTCGCTACGCTCATCCGAAAAAGCTAAGTACAAAAAAATCGGGTACGGGGTACCATTTCCCCGTACCCGATTTTTTGTACTTAGCTTATTTACTATGTTTGCACCTCTTCTAATTAAAAATTCTGGCACGGTGGTCCGCATGTCGGGCGAATTTCCATTGGATGCGTGTTTCCGTGCTTTTTACATTATGTAAGTTTACAACTACTAAATAAATAATTCCGGCGCGGTGGTCCGATGTCGGGCGAATTTCATTTAGAATGTATTTCCGTGCTAAACAACCCATTTTTTGCTTTTGCAAGAACCATGCCCATTGCGTGGTTCCGGTTCATGCTTTAGAACCTAAGCAGTTACTCAATTGTCAAGCACTGCTCGTAACTCATTTTGTCTGTATTTTCCAAAGGAAATGCATAATCATCCAGTTGGTTGTACAAAACTATGCCTCTAAAATTAAAAGTACGCACTATTATTTGCACTAGTTTAAAGCTTAGTTACTTATCTTTAAGCTTAGTCAGTTATCTTTAAAGGTTTTAGCGCATTTCCTTTGGAAAATACAGACAAAATGAGTTACGAGCAGTGCTTGACAATTGAGTAACTGCTTAGGTTCTAAAGCATGAACCGGAACCACGCAATGGGCATGGTTCTTGCATAAGCAAAAAATGGGTTGTTTAGCACGGAAATACATTCTAAATGAAATTCGCCCGACAGCGGACCACCGCGCCGGAATTATTTATTTAGTAGTTGTAAACTTACATAATGTAAAAAGCACGGAAACACGCATCCAAAGGAAATTCACCCGACATGCGGACCACCGCGCCAGAATTATTTTCTAGTGGTAAACTTATATTAAGTAAAAAAAAACGATAAAAAATTATCGACCCTTCCAGGATGTGAACCAGGTAACCCTGAGTTTGAGTAGTCGTATTGACTCCGGACCACTGGCATTCAACTCAGAGGCCCAAAACACATTGAAAACGACACCCTACTCGAAATTTAATTTTCAATGACCGTAATTTTGGTTTTCTATAATTTTTCTGGTTTTTTCGACTTTTTGGTAACTTAAAGTGGTCGTATCGACTTCGGACCGATTTCATTCGATTCAGCGCCCAAAATTACATAGAAAACGACACCTTACTCGAAATATTTTTTTCATCGACCTAAATATTGGTTTTCGGTAATTTACAATGGTTTTTTCAATTTTTAGGTAACTTAGAGTGGTCGTATCGACTTCGGACCGGTTTCATTCTATTTAGCGTCTCAAAAAACATAAAAATTGACCTTTTCGCGCAAAAAAATAATTAACCCTGAATTTTGCCGTTTTTTTGAAAATTCGCTGACTCAGCAAACCTGGGTAATGACGTCACAAAACCTGGTTTTCAATAGGTTTGTTGTACTCCCGAAGGTTTGATTTTCGTACCAAGTTGGTTAAAAAAATATTATTCGGTTCAAAAGATAGAGTGTTTACAAGAAAGTGTCTAGAAATACATACATATATATATATATATATATATATATATATATATATATATATATATATATATGTATATATATATATAAAGTTTCGCAAAAAGTATTTTTTCCTATATACCTCTGAAACGGATTTGTGTCGTGGTCCGAGGTTCGAATTTTGCCATGACGCCTATCCCACTAGGCGAATTTTTAAAGGAAATTCGCTAAAAATAGCTAAACTAAACCCCCAATGGCTGGTAAGGGTAGGTAATTTTGTACCTGGTGAATTTTAAATAGCTCAAAGTAGTCTGCGAGTTAGTATGGGTGATGTTACTATTCATTGCTTACTACTTACTTATATACCTAATTATTTAATTACTATCACAATTACTAAACAGAAAAGTTACTTACATGGGATACCAATGCTATTAGAGATATAACAAATATGGTTATCATCTTGTACATGATGACTGCAACTAAATGACAAATATTACCAGTTTCACTGTCATTTTATATATTTAATAATCAAGAACCAAGATCAAGGAGAAGTAATGAAAATTATTTATCTGTAGCAAACATCATAAATGCAATGCTCTATTTTCTCAAATATATCTTACTAAACTTAAACATGAATTTAATATCTTGTTCATTGAAATTGTATTTGTGCAACAAATATACTTCGTTTATTACTATCATTAGTATTTTCTGCATAATTATAAGCTTCTTAAATTCATATTACTATTTTACGGATTCAAAATTAATTGATTGAGTGACAGATCATTATCTTCTCAGGGTGGTGTGTAATTTATAGTTTTTACTTTTTCTAGCCTGCTATCGAAGGTATAAGAAAAAGTGTTGTTTTTACCCTACAAATCCGAAACCGAGGTCCCACCATATTTATCTGTTTTAAAAATTTTTATGACTTTTTGAGTGGTTTTTATTATGCTGTTAGTGTGTCTGTCTGCCTGTCTGGGTCACATATACCTCCCGAATTGTTAATGCTGAAGGGTTTGGCACAAAAATTAGGTTTAAGATGTAGCTTGTCTGGCTCTAGAGTGATGGGTTCAACATTTCATAATCCCTTAAGTTTTCCTAGCGGCAGAGTTCCTCCATCTACTACAACGCTGTTTACTGGGCCAGACCTAAACGCATCAGTGGCTACTCTGACTTCTTGCGTACCCTATCCTTGTGCTGTCCGGAAGATATTTTTCAAACTTCGACAATCTGATTTGCTGAGTAATCAAAAATGTAAAAAAATTGTTAAAATAGAACACTTGACTGCCCAAGTTGTAATTCACAAAAATGTTTATCTATAGGTGGTTAATCGATCAACGAAATTTTACTTGATATTGGTCGCCATTTTTCATTGTCAAAATATAATTAGTCATCAATGACCAATACATTTTCAAATGTTTCCTGCTTTTCAATATTCGACATATTATTAGGTAGCGGAAGATATTATAGGTTAGCAGAGACTTTTTCAAAACATAGCTATTTCAACTTTAAGTTTGTACGTCATTGGCAATCAAAAAATAATATATATATATATATATTATATATATATATATAATATTTATATATATATGTATGTATGTATGTATATATATTATATATATATATATATATATATATATATATATTATATATATATATATATATATATATTATATATATATATATATATATATATATATATATATATATATATATATATATAAGTGCGACACTTAAAATATATGAAACAGTTCGTTTACAACTATACATGCCTCAGAGCGTGTATAGATGTACTGTTACAGTTTGTTTCATAGGTAGTTTTGTAAATAGCAGACTGCCATACTATATTAGCGAATTCATAAATGTATTAGTCTATACAGTATGTATGTCTAATGATTTGTTTAATTAAGTTATATACGTCTAATGGATAAAATCGCAATGAATCCTAGTAATGTAATTAACCTGCGTTGTTTATATAATTTTATATTATATTTCTTCTTTCTTTTTCACCTCTCTTTAAGTTTTTAAGTCCTGAATCAACAAGTAAAACTTCATCTTTACGTTTCTTTAAATTTACTTTTAGATATTTAATCTTACTAAGACTTCTTTTAATTTGACGCTTATCTGCTTGGATTTATTTTACTATGGCTTATATTTAATTTGATTTGAAATTTCAGTCTTTTAAAATTCAGCTTTTTTCCATGTAAGTCATATATACATTTAAGTTCATATTTGAGAGAAATTGGCGCGTCATAAACATTTAACGTTTTATGAGGTCAATTTAATTTATAAGATTGTCAATAATTAATCTAACCGATCGTTTAATAACTATTATTTCATATATATATTATTATATATATATATATATATATATATATATTATTATATATATATATATATATATTATATATATGTTATATATATTATATATATATATATATATATCTATTATTTATATATATAATATTTATATTTATTACGCGTCTCCACAATCTCGGGATAAAGGTTATGAATAAAACACAGCTTTACATGAACTATATATTTATTTCTAATGATAATGATAAATAAAAAGAGTCTCTCCACTTAATTACTTTATTAAAAAACAAGCCGGCTTTGTTTTTTACACAACAAAAAGGTCATCATCAGTGCCTAACAAACAAATAAATATAACTAATAATAAAACAACAAGTAAATAAAAAAAGTAAAAATAGTAAAAGTAGTATTTATATTAGTAAGTATTAGTAGTATTTATATTTGTATTAGTTTTTAGTAATAGTAGTGTAGTATTATCAAATTAAATATAAGCCATAGTATATTTCTGCCAACGTTTCGAATTCAACTACAAATTTTTCATCAGGGCCCTTTGCAACACAAGAAAACATTAATCTATTTAGATTGTGTAAAATTAAAATAGATAAATTAATTAAGAATAAGCAATAATAAAAAAAAAAATAAATAAACAAGAAATAAGAGAACTTAAAAATATAAAATTTCTATATAAATAAAATAAAAAATTTTACTTACGAAATAATCACAGTCTTCATCTACTATGGGCCAGGAGACCCATGCAAAATTTAAAATAAAGTTTATAAAAATATAAAAACAAAGTTCATTGAATTAAAATAATTTGTCATAAAAATGAATTAAAAACCAAAGTAAAAGTTAAAAACATTGAAGGTACAAAGTAATAAAACATGATAAAGTTAAAAGATGAAAAAGTCACAATATAAAGCAGGAAGAAGTGCAGTCAACGAAGGTTTAAAATAGAATGACAATATGAAACTAAACTAAGAAGAAGTTTGACAAGGCCTTCTATATCCATTGGCAAAACTTAAAAATAACCTCAATTCATTGTAGCCGACATATTATAAACCAAAAGGAAAAGAAAAAAAATTTGTATATATATATATATATATTATTATATATATATATATAAAAATAATAAATAAAATGATAATAAAAATAAATAAATAAATAGTAAAAAAAATACCCCCCCCCCGACCTAAGATGCCACACCAAGTACAACCAAGGCCAATATATTTTATATATATATAATTATATATATATATATAATATATATATATATAAATTATATATATTATATTATATGAACATTTAGTACCTCTGAGTGAGACCTTAACCGTAATAACCGTATTACATTCATGGAATAATACGACAGGCATGGAAGCATGACAGCTTACGCCAGATGTCTATCTTTTTATTGCACATTGTATTTGTACTTCGTGGGATTAAATGCAATTTTTAAGAACATTAAAACAAATAATGAAGTGTATAAAATATAGCAATATTAGACGGTACAGCGAGTTTAGTGTAATATTTGACACAAGTAAGACTAGTCTTTTACCACATGGCCAAATTAACTTTTCTTCTCATTACGTTGTATCAGGTAAAATAATATTTTTTGTATTGATTGAGCTGAAAGTTTTAGCACTCATGTAGTAATGCATAGCACACACAAATGAGCTATGTTTTGACTCATTATCAGCATTAGTTCAATTTTTATCACATAAAATGTAAACGTTTTCTTAAATTGTTTAAAATTCAAAATTTTTTCCTGACACAATACTTTTCTATATACCTACGGTATAAATGAAGAAAAGTAAAAATAATCAATTTAAGTTGATATTTGGTACATGAGTAAAACTATATGTGATAAATAAGAATACTAAAGTTTATTTCAATACGGCTAGAATATGTAATTACAGCATAAGAAACGAAGCAAACATTTGAAAAAAAAACGCCTAACATCCGGACGTTTGCGCCAACTTTTTTTCTTTCTGCTTTTGTTAATCTAATCTAATCTAATTGCTATGATGTACATCGAGCAATAGCTCGGCAAAACTTAAGAGGGTTTAATACAATTTAACTTACTAAAATTAAGAAATAAATTTTACTTCTAAATTATATACGGTTTGATCGATTTTTACATTTTACTGTCAGAATGATAGTTATGTTGTTGAATTTACGGAAGGAACTAATAATAAATCAGTAATAAACAGATTCCATTACCAATTATAAATATGTTTTATTTGTTGCTTATAAAATTTTAGTGGTGTGTGTTCACTTATATAGTTCGAATGAAGGCACCCCAAGAGAATTAATGTTTACATTTTTGGGAACGATTGGTTTAACGATTTATACCAAAATTTTGTAAAGAAAATTGTTAAAATTGAAATGTGGGCCACATATTAGTTCCAAATTAGGTAGCTTAGTGTGAAAAAAATAAAATAACATATATCTGAAAAATTAAGGGATGAATCCTTAGTGCTATAACTACCCAAAAATTGAAAGTCCTTAACCTTACATACAAATGTTATTGTCTAATTTTGTGCATTGCGCATCAGATAGTAAAATTGATTAATTAATTTTAATTTTCAGATATGGATGATTAAGGGGGAACAAGAGTATTACAATATTCCGAGAGTAGACTGCAGAGGTGACGAAATTCATCCATGGGGTTCAGACTGCCAGCAATATGTCAAATGCAATGGTACTATGGGTACAATAATGCCGTGTGCTAGAAATACGACAGATAATATCACTCTTGTATGTGATACAGATGGGACTGGATGCAGCAATTTCAGATGTACTGTTAATACCTTTAACCGAGTTGGCTATACACTACCACCAGCCGATCCACCTGTACCAAACACCAGAACAACACCATTCTGGGCTTTGTGCAACGGTGTAAACGTTATTGTTCAGAGCAGATGTAGAGCCATGAGAAATTTCGAAACACATTTTAATGAAACTTCGGGTTCTTGCGCCTTAAGATGTCCAGGTGGAGCCGCTAACAGGGTTCCCGATGGAAATGATTGCAAGAGTTACATCGAATGCACAGCTAGAGGTTTACAAACAAGGACTTGTAATGATCTTGGTTCCGCTTTTTACTATGTTGATGGAAGATGTCAGTATTTACCAAACTACCGATGTTCTACAGTGAGTCTGTCTACAGCTCCAGCAACTACAGCTACCACCAACCGTTTAAGAAGAGGGTAGAATGAATGATCAATGTAATAAATATATAAGAATATTAAATTATATAAATAAATAATAATTATGCAATTGATTTTTTATGTTATTAAGATAAGTGTTTATAACATATTAAAAGCTAAAATAAGTAATACAGCTCAAATTTGGCCAGTTGGCTAATCTTCCGAATTTTTTAAATTATTCTGGCGCAGTCTCCAAGCCTGGCAAATTGCTCGTGGAATCCATGATTCTTTGCTTACCAAACTAAAAAGTCGATAAAACCGTGGTTAAAACAGAAAACCCAAATAAAGATCGGTCTAATATAATTTTCAAGTACGGTGCCGTTTTTAATTTTTTGGCGTGCCAAATCGAATAAGCACGTGAGTCCATGCGACCACTCAAACTGACTGAAAAAACGGAAAAATAACCGAAAATTTATAAATATGGCAGGTAAACAACAAAAAATGTAAAGCATGGTGTCATTTTCAATATTTTGGGAGTCTGGGGAGAACAAAACTAGTCCGGAGTCAATCCGAATTATCAATGTACACAGAGGGGTCTGGGTTCACATCTTAGTTTCAGAGACACTTTTGTATGGATATAACTATACTTTATGAGTTCATAACGTCAAAATAATTCTGGCGTAGTGGTCCTCAAGCCGGGCGAATTTCCTGTGGAATGCTTACATTCTTTAGTACCAATTCAGTTCTTGCTCAGGTTTCCGTTTTTTTTTGTTTTTTTTTACATTTGTGGTTTACATTTCACATTCTGAACCGTTGCATTGTTACTTGTCTGTCAATACGCATGGATTGCTCAAGGAAAAAAGGGTTTTTTCCGAACTAATGGGAAGTTTTTAGAATACATGGAAAACCCAGTATCTTCAAACTCTACGTGAAAGGAAGGCCAACACATTCAAATCTTAGAGAACGCCAAAAGTAAGCGAAGTGGTCCATGTCGCAGAAAAAACCGCCACAAATATACTTGTCAGTCAATTTCCATGGATTGTTTAAACGCGCTAAACATTGTGAAGGTTAACTAAAACTGAGTTTTGTATGATTGTTTAAAATGTATTATAGTATTAATTATAACAATTCTGGTGTCGAGCTGTGCTTAACAATTTATTTCTTGCATAAAGAACCGGTTCATGCATTATAACTTAAGCAGATACGCATTTATCAAGCACTACTCGTAACTAATGTTTTTGTATTTTTCAAAGGAAATGCGCACAATTATCCTGTTGGCTGTACACAACTATGCCTCTAAATTGGCACTGCACACCATTATTAGCACAAGTTAAATGCTTAGTTAATTTCTTTAATGGTTTTCACCGCATTTCCTTTTAAAAATACAGATAAAAATGAGTTACCAGTATTAATTGATATTTCAGTAACTGCTTAGGTTATAAAGCATAATGTAATTTTGGTTTCCGGTGAATTATTTTAATTTTTTTGGACTTTTTGGTCACTAAGAGTGATTGCATCGATTTGGGACCGGTTTCGGGTACGGGACGGGAAGGGAAAGATAAAAACCTTATATTTTGCCGAATTTTTGAACATTTTGCTGACTCAACGAACCAGGTAAAAAACAAATTGAATGTATTAGTCATTAGCCGTCAACAGTTTTGATTGACATAAAGTCATTGGACTTAACTTTTACTCTTGACAGACTGTCATTAATAACAGTCCAAACTTCAGCCGTGTTTTCAGGAACATCAAGTCTAAATTTAAAATAATCCTACTGATTTTAAGTATCTTAGTTAATTTATTCTCATACTTAGTTTAACATTCAAAGAGGAATTTAAAGGTAGTTTATTGGTCTTAAGTTCCGATTCATTTCTAATTTTTATACATCTCAAGAGATCGATCAGAATCCATGGCCATAATATCCTTAATTGTATTCCTTAAATTAATTTAGCCGCTAAATTTTGATCTGATATGAGATAGAAATCATCCTAACAAATATTATTAATTTCAGAGAATACTTTGAGTTCATTATTTGAATTGTTTTGCTGACTGAGGTACTAGGCAATGATAAAGTATTAAAGTAGTAGGGTAAAGATTTAACCTTTCATTTTAAGTTTGATTTGAAAATGTTTATGATCCGTTCAAAAGATAGGGTGTTTACAAGAAATTGCATAATATTATATATATATATATATATATATATATATATTATATATATTATATATATTATAATATAATATATATATATATATATATATATTTATAATACCAAATTATTTTTGGTATCAAGGAGCCGATCTTAATTGATCCCCCTCCTCATTTTATTTTGATGTCGAGCGCTGCAAGATTTGAGTAATATTGACTTGAGCTTTAAATACTCATGACATTCTGAGGTTAAGCGTAGGGAAAGCGAGTAATAGCACGCCTTAAGCTTTGAATAATCATGACTATCTGATACACGAAGCGAGTCCGGGTAATCATTCCATTCTGAGGTCAAGCGTAAAGAGACCAAAGAAATTCTACCTTAAACCTTGATTAACCATGACATTCTTGTTTAGCCATTGGAGAACTATGAAGTCCGAAGTTGTGAGGAAAAATACCAAATTACTCTGAATTCAATTTTTACTTTTCCTCATTTATACCGTAGGTATAATAGGACAAGTATTGTTTGCGAAAAATCCGAATCCGGGATGAAACCGAAATTATCCAATATTAACAACACCAACTTTGTCTTTCCACCAATAAGCTTTAATTTAACTCTGAGCAGAGCCGGCTTTCGACGTAATGCCATCTACAGTGCTTAAACAAGTAACAATCATAACTTAAAAATATAACTTTATATAAATAACCTAATCTTAACACACTAAATAAAAGTTCCAAAAAAAAAATTAAATAAAGTACAAAGTTAAAAATTTAAAAAAAAGTTAAGCGAAAAGAATCCATTAGTACAAAATAAACAAGTATATATAAATAAATAAAATAATAAATAAATAAAATAATAAATAAATAAAATGAAATTATCCGTTTAGGCGTTTTTAAGGTCTCCTGAGTATTTTTCGCAAAGTTTTTTGTCAGTATGTGTGTGTGTGTCTGTCTGTTGTCATCGCAGCGTCCATAGTGTATTTATGCTAGAGAGCTGAATTTCTTTTGCTAGAAAGTTTGATTTTTGTACAAAAATCAGCCTGCCGCTGTAGATTTGCTGATTGGAAAATAATTTTTATGACGTCATTTAACCTGCAATAATGACTCAGCGAAAATTTCGAAAAATTATAGAACGAGGAAAAATGATGCGATCGGATTGAGATTGGACACGCATGTGACTATGTAGAAAAACAATTGTGCCAAATTTCATCTCATTATCAACAATTCAATTTTTATTGAATGACTTGTGTACGTTTTTTAAAAAATTTAAAGGTCCAATTAAATTGCAAGTTAGTTTAAGTGTATATTTTTACCTAATATATAGGTACACTAAGTTTCGTTTCAATGTGACAAGTATATCTATGATTTTTGTATGATCATAAAAATTAAGGAGCATTGAGCGTGGTCAGTGCTGTATGGGTGACCACTGAGAATGATACGGATGCATTTACTGTCTGAGTACGAGCGAAGCAAGTCCTAAGCATAGAGGATGAGCGTAGCGAATCCGATGTAATGAGGAAAAGTTCCGAAGTACCCCGTACCCAATTTTAATTTATTTTTTCTGTCATTTTTAAAATAACTGTTGATTTTTAAGCTATTTTAATACTACTTGGTTAAAACTATAAATTCTACAAATGAAGATAAAGATTTAATTTTGCATTAAATCGAATTTCTGCGTGTTTTTCTCGCGAAAAAAAAACAAACAAAAATTACATTAAAACACTTTTTTCAAGGTAGATTGCAATAAACAAATATTTAAACATATTTATCCTTGTGATCTAAAACATCTAAATGTGTAGAGATTAGAAGCAGTCTTGAAAATAAAGTAAATAATACAATTTATAAATACAATGTAATGCCATCAAACAGCAAGTGCAACTAATTTTTCATACAAGTAGGGCAAGTCGTCTCTCTCCATGGCAGAATTAACTATTTTGCTTCTTATATTGTCTCAGGTAAGTTTTACTTTTGATTTTTTAAGAAAGAAGAGAATACTATATTAATTAAATTTTTATTATTATTATTATTAATTCTGAGGGTAGGTGTAAAACCTTTTGCACTGCGACTTTGAGTCTAAGTAAGTTGAGTTTTATTAAATTTACTCTAAATTTAATACTAGTAATGCGTTGCACCAGGAACACACGTAAGTAGAATAGATAAAATAAAATGAATTATTAACAGGCTCGCTTCACTCGCTAGATAGAATAGGTAATAAATAAATAATTTATTAATTAAATAAAAATATCTCTCTTTAAGTTGCTACAAATATATACATAAATAGAAAAAAAAGCTGGCTTCGCTAGCAAATGCTAATATAAATAATTAAGTACATAAAAAAGAGCAGGCTTCGCTCGTTATATTACTATGAAAATACACATAAATGTTGTAAAAAAGGCTTGCTTCGCTCGCAAAATTCTTAAGAGTGAAATAAGGTATATTACAAAGGGCTTGCAAGATTGCTAAAATCTTTTAACATACTAAAGGGTTCGTTTCACACGCAAGATTGCTAAAATACTATTTTATTAGAAAAGGGCTCGCTAGACTAATAAGTATATACATAATAATAAACCAAACAGGCTCGCTTCGCTCACAATATTGCTTGAATTATTAGTCAAAACAGTATAACGAGTGAATTTCCTTTGGGATGCGTGGTTCGTGCTTAACAACCCATTTCATGCTCAAGGTTCCGGTTTATAATGCTTAAACCGGAACCTTAAGCAAGAAATGGGTTGCTAAGCACGAAAACACGCATTCCAAAGGAAATCCACCCGACATGCGGACAACTGCGCCAGAATTATTTTGTAATTATAAACTTTATGTAATTTATATAAAGTCCTTATCAGGATCGAAACCTAGGTACCCTGGCTTTGAGTACTTTGAGTGCTCGTATCGACTCCGGACTATTTTCAGTCAATTCACATGCCCAAACAATTGTAAACGACTCCCCACTTAAAATATGTTGTTTACGACCGTATTTTAGGTTTTCGGAAATTGACCACCGTTTTTTCTATTATTAAAACCGCTAAAAACGTTTTGATCATGAAGCCTCTCACTTCAGTGATTTTTTAATAAAAATTTGGAACAATATTATCAAACGACCATTGCGAAGTAGATTTACAATTTAATTTTTGGCTCAAATGACGAAAAAACTAATTTTGTCTTTCAGGTATGGATTATTAGTGGAGAAGAGTTTTACAATATTCCAACGGTTGACTGCAGAGATGACGAAATTCATCCTTGGGGTTCAAACTGCAAGCAATATGTCCAATGCAATGGTTCTATGGGTACAATAAAGTCATGTTCTGAAGCAGATAAATCAAAAAATCTGACTGTAGTCTGTACGATTGAAAATGACGATGAATGCAACCAATTTAGGTGTTCTGCAACCAAATTTGATCGAGTTGGTTTTGCACCCTCCCCAGCTGACACAGGTGAACAATCTGATGCAAGAACTCCTTTCTGGGCTCTATGTAACGGGGAGAACGTTGAACTTCAAAGCAGGTGTCGAAACGAACAAAATATAGAGTCATATTTTGATGATGTAGTTGGTGGTTGCTTTATAAATTGTCCAGGCGGAGCGTCTAACAGGATCCCACTTGGAAACGAATGTAAAAGTTACGAAGAATGTACTTTCAGGGGATTTGAAACGAGATCTTGTGATTTTCTTGGATCTGATTTTTACTTTGTTGGTGGAAGATGTCAGTATTTACCAGGATACCAATGTTCTACTATGCCATCCACACATCCAACAGTAACAATCTCGCCAACTACAGCCATACCTCTCCAAGTCCTACAGAAACAAACCTCGCAACCACAACCATACCTCCTCAAGTCCTACCAGTAACAATCTCGCCAACCACAACCATACCTTCTCCAAGTCCTACTGTAATAACCTTGCCAACCACACCAACCATACCTCCTCCGTCCTACAGAAACAACCTTCGCCACCACAACCATACCTCCTCCAATCCACAGTAACAATCTCGCCCAACCACAACCATACCTCTCAAGTCCAGTACCTCGTACCTCCTCCAAGTCCTACGTCGCCAACCACAACCATACCTCCTCAAGTCCTACAGAAAAACCTCGCCAACCACAACCATACCTCCTCCAAGTCCTACAGAAACAACCTCGCCAACCACAAACCATACCTCCTCCAAGTCCCTACAGAAACAACCTCGCCAACCACAACCATACCTCCTCCAAGTCCTACAGAAACAACCTCGCCAACCACAACCATACCTCCTCCAAGTCCTACAGAAACAACCTCGCCAACCACAACCATACCTCCTCCAAGTCCTACAGAAACAACCTCGCCAACCACAACCTTACCTCCTCCAAGTCCTACAGAAACAACCCAACCCATACCTCCTCCAAGTCAGTAACAAAACAACCTCCAAGTCCTACAGAAACAACCTACCCCACCTTCTCCAGATCTAACCGAAACTACCTCGTCAACCACAACTTTATTTCCTTCAAGTCCAACTGTTACAACTCAGCCAACCACAAACACAGGCTCTACAAGGCCAACAGAAACAACATTGGAAACCACACCTTCTCCATGTCCTACAATTACAACCTTACCCACAGCAACAATAAGAACAAGACGTACAACAATAAAAAGGTACAATTTACAATAAATAAATAAATAAACATTTATTGCACATCACACAAATAATTACTGACAATAATAAATTATCACAAATATACATTAATATTATTATAACTTACATACTAGTTTTATAAATTTCCCTTATGTGGAAATCGGCATTACGCCGAGATGCCTCTTATGAGGTTGACAAGTAATAGATACTCCTGATAAAATTTATAATACTTCTTAATAGAGTTAAACATAACTTCAATTAATCACTATGCATTCTATAATTACAAATAAACGTTTGATTAATTATATTAATTTTTAATAATAGCCCTAATAATTGTTAATCTATTTTTAAAATAAATTATTAACTTAATGTAATTTTTTCCAATTATATTTAATTGGTAAAATAAATTATAAAATAAATATTTGAATAAATGAGAATATATATATATATATATATATATATATATATATATATATATATTATATATATATATATAATATATATATATATATATATATATAAACACTTGTTTTTTTAAGTACTTTAAGTTTTCTTATCTACACAGACTTGTTTCGTTGTACTCAGTGCCCCTAAAAGTATCAAAATCAACACCCTACATGAAATTTGTTGATTAAAGACCGTTTTTAGATTTACCCCTTATTTTCCACTTGTTTTGACTTTATGGTCATTTAGAGTGGTCACATCTAAATGAGCACTGGAAAAAATGTTTACGACCGTACTTATGGTTTCCTGATTATTTACCACGGTTATTCGCCTCTTTGTTCACGTAAAACGGTCAAATCGTCTCCGTATAGGTTTTTTCGATTTAGGGTCCCAAAAGCATAAATAAATGCCATTTTCACGGCAAAAATGTTAAGTTTTATTGTATAGATATTTCATCATTTTTTGATGACACAGCAAAAAAGTTAATAACGTCACAACAAACTGGTTTTCAAAAGGGTTTGTGTCCTCTCTAGGGTTGACTTTTTGTAATAATAATAATAATAATTTATTTAAAAAATAATTTACAGAGTAATACACAATAATCATGCAAAAGGCTCTTTTAGAGCCTTTGTATGTTTGTATGTTTTGTTTGTTTAATAAGACTTTGTCTTATTACATCTATTCACAATATTATTTGATTATAATTAAGATCTTGCTAGCCACATAAGCTTAAGGCTTATGCGCGGCTAGATTTTCGTTTACATTTTTATTCTCAATCAACTTCTTGTTAGTACTTTATAATGAAATTTGGTATAAGAGAAAAATAAGTTTTTATAAACCGTTTTCTCTTTTATTTTATATGAAATATTTGTAAAAGGAGCTGAATTTCTAATACATGTACACATAATAATAATATGTAATCTAAATATGTATGCATGTACACATTCATACATACATATACATATGCATATAAACACATACATATACATACACATATATACACATATCCACACATACATACAACACTTACATACATATACATACATAAAAATAAAATATTAAGAAAAGAATATGTTAAAAAAAATAAATAAAAATAAGCAATAAAGAATATATATAAAATAAAATAAACTGAATGAAATTTAAAGTTTATAAATAAGATGAAAATATATAATTATCTAAGAAGTTTGTCTAGTGGTGGAGGGTTAATCCATTCTATTATTTCTTTTTTGTAATCTTTATAGTATAAGTTAGTTTTAGTATGATCGGGTAGCGTATTAAAAAGAATAGGTCCCCTCACAAAAGCCTGACGCTGCAACAATAATGTTCTACATTTAAATGTTTTTACTTTTTTATTTGTTTTATTTCTAGTGATTAATACAGTCTTATTTTCATTAAAATATTATAGTAGCACTTGTTTAGTAGACAATTTCTTTACTGTGAGGACTGGAAAGTCTCTAAATAACTGGTCTGTGGGGTAAAGTCTTGGTTTTTTGAGAATAGTTTTTATCACGGCTTTCTGTGCTATTTCTAATGAGTATAAGTGTGTAAATTGATTAACAAAATATATTTATTATATTTATATATATATATATATATATATATATATATATATATATATATATATATATATATATGTGTGTGTGTGTGTGTGTAATGCATATAATAATATATACATAATGGTTCTAATGAGTATAAGTGTTGTAAATTTGATTAACAAAATATTTTATTATATTCTATATATTATATATATATATATATATATATATATATATATATATATATATATATATAATAATGCATATATGTATATTACATATACATGTAATAAGGGGCCTCTGAAATGGATTTTGGACTAACTGGGGTCCATCTTCTGCATAGGGTCCAAATTATGTTCATAGGGCTAAACCAACATAGTCAACAAATCTTATTAAATTATACTTTTATTTTATTTTCTATTTCTAGCTAAATTTTAATCTTGATTGATTGGATTTTATGCTTGATTCTAATGTTAATCTAGAATTTATAAAACAGGTTGTATAACGTACAAATTTTAGCAAGTAGTTTTCAAACCTATTAATAATGATAAAGTAGATTCCTTGAAACATAACCTGATATGAAATTCATTGATTTCACTCAGGTTCGCCGTACTTTTTTGTGTTGAAAAAAAGTTAAATTATTGCAGTTTAAAGAACTTAGTTTTTTACCAAAGTTGTGTGAAAGTGATTAAATCAAACAGAAGGTTTTTATCTCTAGAAAAGTATTTTATAATTACAAAAAACTATTTACGTTAACCAATAGTTTAGTAAAATATTAATTTAGAATTATTATTGTTCAATTTACTTAACAAACTTAAGAAGGTCAATTATCGCTATATTTTCTTTATAAGTAAGTTAATAAAGTAACATATATTTTAATATTGTGTGTTTTTTTTTTAAATTTTCATAAACTTGACTCTGTAAATAGAAAACAACTAAAACGAGTCTTCAATGTCTAATTTGGTCATCATCAGCTTATCTCGTTTTCAGAACAAAGAACTTAAAAAACTTACCAAGTTTTTGTTTAGTAAATAATTAGTTGTTTTATTCGAATGAGGATAGGAATTTTTTATGTTATTTGTTTAACAACACATTTCAATTAAGATTAAATGGTTAAATAATTCCATGAAATAAATAATAACAGTATTTTTATTGTAATTTAGATTTTATTTAGAATTAAAAAAATTTAAATGGTTTTTTTGTCTTCTTAGTCAATTTCTTCACATTAGTAAAGTATCAGAACTCGATACGATCTTTTTTCTTTAAGCGTTTCATAATCATAATTTGTAAGCAATTTACAACTATCTAGGGTTTTAAAATTCTAGTAGGTGACATCAGTAGAATATTTACGTGAGTAAGTTTAGGTGATTTGAGGCCAATTTACCCAAACCGCATCTATCTAAAAAAATTGGGGTTTCATAGCTCTGTAAAAGACTTCTTGTTGAAGATCTGAAATAACGCTTAACTTTTCCTCATCTTATCGGACTCTTCAACATCCTCACTATTTTTTTGTAATCACGACGGTTAATAAGGCCCAGAATTAATTTCCTTGAACCTGCAACTAGACCAAAAAATTGTTTTTTTTGCCAAGTACCAAGTCTATAGGATAATAGAATCTACGATAACAGACACACTCATGGGCGCCCGCAGGGGGGGGGGGGTCATATGGGTCATTTGACCCCCCCCCCTCAACCTAGAAAATGTAAAAAAGTTTAATTGAGCCGCACTTCAAATTATTAAAAGTTTAATGATTATTACTCTGCATTTTTTTATACACATAACTTATTTAAAAAAAATATATATATAAAAAAAACTTTCAGTCGTTACATCAGGAACTCACGTCAAAAGAATACATCAAGGACAGTTAATATTACCAACAGGCTCGCTTCGCTGGCTAGATAGAATAGAAATATAATTTAATAATTAAGCAAGGATATCTTGGCTCTTAAAAGTAATAAAAGCTTGCTTTCCTTGCAATAAGCAAAAGAGACTCGTTTCCTAGCAATGGACAGAAGGGATCGCTTCGCTCGCAAAATTGGTAAAATTTAAGTTTAGGTACATTCAAAAGGGCTTTTTATGCTTGCTTGATTGCTATAAATATATGAGTCAATGTCAGAAGAAGAAGCTCATATCGCTTCTCCTATATATCTACGGTATGAATGATGAAATGTATTAATGAACCTTGGCTCTTAAATTTAGCTCATACATTGCTCAATATAAGCTAATTCATATTAAGTTATTAATATTGTTATTTCATTCAAATTTTAATGATAAAAAGTTACATCATTACTGATAGTAGTTATAACTAAAACCAAATAAGTAATCTAAGTAATCTCATTCTGTCATCTAATATTATTACGCCCACTCATTGAGCATCAAAATAGCTTATCAATCATTCTAACCAGTTATTAAATTTTAAAATAAATTATTATAATTTCAAAAGGAATGACTCAATATTCATACTTGGTAATCCACTGATAATAATAATAATAGAACAAAAATTTATTTTAATAAACTAGCAAGATAATAGTTATAAATTAATGCAATTTTTTTATAACGTTTAAGAAACAATTTCTATCTTAGAAGATGCAAAAAAATTATTGGAGGCCAAAGTTGGAGTCGGTGGGTGTTTGTGTCTGTGTGGGTCATAATGTGGACTTTGTGTGGGCACTTGATTTTTTTGCCGCACCTTGTAGGTAAACATAAAAATGTGTTTAGTTTATTCCGTGCGTGCTCGACGCAAACTTACTACTTCAGCGTTTTTTTTAGTTCGTTTCATGTTTTTGCGACGTAAAGAAATGTTTGTTTTAAAGATAAAAGTCATAAAATAACTTATTTACTTCAACTTTTACGTAGATACCTACCCTATATCTTCAATGATGTCAAAAGATCGTAAGTGATTTTTAGTTTTTATAAAGTATGAGTAATTATGCAATAAATAAACATTATTAACTTACTTATTTTAAACCAATTTTAAATAAAAAACATTGAAATTAACTTTCTAATAACATATTTAATTAAATCGTCATACCCGCAAAACTACTTAAGGACTACTATCTGTTGATTCTTAAATTATAGTTTTGTTTAAACCTCCATTACCTTATACAAAATTCTGGCATGTGGTTCGCAAGCCGGGAGAATTTCAGAATGCTTGCATTCTCTCATAAATCTTCGTTTTATGATTCATTGTCAGTACAGAATCGCTTTAACTTGTTGGTAAATTTTCTTGGGGGTTTTCAAAGGAAATGCTCAATGGCTCGTTAGTGCTCTGCACAACATTTCGGGCAGTCATAAAATGGTCTAATTATGCTAATCATCAAAATATTTTAGCGTATTTGTTTTGAAAATCCATAAAAATTGACAAACAAATAAAATGTTTACTGATCCGACTATAAAGCAAAAACCCGAAACCGATTGGTGGTGAAAAACGCAAGGAATCTAAAAGAATCCGCTCGGCTTGAAGACCGCCGGGCCAGAACTATTTTGTAGTTAAAAACATGTGAAGTCAAAATACGATAATTTACTCCGGAACTATGATAGGAACCTGGGGCTCTGGATTTAAAAGGATTTGAGTACTCAGAACGGCTCCTGGCCAGTTATATTCTATTCAGACCAAAAAAAATTAAAAACAACGCATTACTTTACATGAACTGTTTACCTATCGTATTCAAACTTTTTCCACAGATTTCGATCATATTCCGAAGTTCGACTCCCGCCATGATACACTCGAAAAAATTAGCGAATTTTTCCCTAAAGGAATTCGAAAGCTAAGCTGAAAGACATTAAGACAAGTCGTATTAGTTTTAGTTCATATTTTGATCAGATATTTATTTTTCCTTTATCTAATTTATTAAACAAGTAAACATTGTAAGTATTAAAATGTAAAATTTTTATTTAGGGAATCTGCGTTAAAGCAGGTTTAGGGATGTAGAGAAGAATAATTTAGTGGGGAAAAGAAGAATAGGGAAGAGAACAATAGAGATATTCCTGAATAATTGAATCCTTTCCCACAAAAATGTGTGCTATAAACTAAATTAATCATTGATGACTTTGTTCTGTTCTACCTTTAAATAAAACCCATACCCCCGAAAAAACCCCTTTAAACTTCTTGACAAGTATACATCGAATACTGCAAAAAAGGATCCGATTGAATAGGATAGCACGGAATTTTTTATTTAAAATAAAAAAGCAGGTCATTTTATAAAATTTTACTATGCTTCTTCCGCTAAAGAGAGATAGCAGTCTATCTAACCCTCCGTTAGATGGACTTCGCATGTTAATATCGGAAACTCAACGACAGAATGTTTATTTTAACTGTTGAGGTGTTTCGTTTTCTTATCGCCAGTGCACACTTAAACCCAAACTAAAGGCACTATTTTAGTACACCTTTTCAACATATTTCTCGCTTCGAGCTTCCAAAGAGTTTCAAAATTCAAAATAACACAAGGTTCTAAATAAAAGTAGCATTCAAGATTCGTGGCTCCATAATAAATCTCTGGATTTATTTCGATGTGCGAGCGTTCTAAACGTCATCAACTGTTTAATTGACAAACCATTGTCCTCATAGATATAAAACCACCTGTTAAAGAGCAAACACTAAACAAAATTATAAGTTGAAACAGCTGATGCTTGTATCAGTGTTTGTAGAGTGTTTTATTGTACCAAGTGATTGTGTCAGTCTGTGTTGGTTTGCCGTATAGATAGCTTTGTTCTTTATCTCGCTCCATATGATACGAGTGTTCTATTGTTATCGTTAATTCTTGTTATCATCGAATAAATATGAACGTGATAATTTCACGTACACCAGGTAAAGCATTTCCTAATACTTATTTTTATTAAGTTGGGGCACACATAAATACTCCTCGTCATCAAAACTTTATAAATCTATATCTATAGTCATTTTAGGCGTCCAGCGCTAATAAGTAATAAAAAGTGGTAGAGTTAGTAACAACTTTTTAAAAACAAAGGCCCGTATTCAAAGACATCTTCCTAACATTCTCCTGAAGGAACAAGGAGAATGTTAGGAAAATGTTAGGAAGATGTCTTTGAATACGGGCCTAAGATTCCAAGTTTTTCACTCGGCAACACTGAATGGTCAAGATATATTATGATTTTCTATAGTTTGTTTACTCTTTCACGTAAAATGTACCTGATGAGCAGTAATGATTAAAACATGGATTATCATAAATGATAAGATTGACTATTACTGAACATGGTACGATTTAATTAAAAAATTCCCTAATTGACTCTCATCTTCAATCGGTTAAAAGAGATAAATTTTGTCAGTCATTATAATAGATATACAACTCTAAATGGAGATGGATCAAGACTTTATCTATTAGTACATAGACGCATCTATTAGTCAGGAAACATTTAAGAATGACTATACGATACGATATTCTTCTTAACATCGACCCCTAACAAAAGTGAGGTTTTTTAAGGCTTAAAAATATGTATTTCCTTTAGAACATTTAGATAACATGAAAATTTAGAACCTTCAACAGCCGTAAAACGTAATGCTTACAGAAAGATACTTCCTGTAAAGGTTTCCGGTTATCACAACAACTGACTCAAACCTCGTGAATTTTTACATGACATCAATAGTTACACTTCAAACCAAATCTAACTAAAAATAGATTTTTCGCAAAAGAAATCTTTGATCTACAAAGGAATATTAGTTTGTGATACTGTAATAAACACACCTGTGTAATGAAAACTTTGATTACAAAATTTTATTATGTTCGTGGAATTAAGGTAGAGTACGGAACACATCACGAGAGCAACACTTATCACTTGCAGTAAAACAATGAAAAGTGTTGTAATGGGAATCTAGAAATAATCTGGCGCGGTGTCCCATGTCGGGCGAATTTCCTTTGGATGCGTGTTTCCGTGCCTTTTACATTATAAAGTTTACAACTACTAAATAAATAATTCCGGCGCGGTGGTCCGCTGTCGGGCGAATTTCATTTAGAATGCGTGTTTCCGTGCTAAACAACCCATTTCTTGCTTATGCAAGAACCTAACCCAATTGTCAAGTGGTTCCGTTCATTTTGTCTGTATTTTCCAAAGGAAATGCGCATAATCATCCAGTTGTTGTACAAAACTATGCCTCTAAAATTAGAAGTACGCACTATTATTTGCACTAGTTTAAAGAAGTTACTTATCTTACTTTTAACTCTTAAGCTTAGTCAGTTATCTTTAAAGGTTAGCGCATTTCCTTTGGAAAATACAGACAAAATGAACGGAAGTGCTTGACAATGAGGCTGGTTCTTTAAGCAAGATATGGGTTGTTTAGCACGGAAACACGCATTCTAAATGAAATTCGCCCGACAGCGGACCACCGCGCCGGAATTATTTATTAGTAGTTGTAAACTTATATAATGTAAAAGGCACGGAAACACGCATCCAAAGGAAATTCGCCCGACATGCGGACCACCGCGCCAGAATTATTTTCTAGTTGTAAACTTATTTAGGTAAAAAACGATAAAAAATTATTGTCCCTACTAGGATTTGAACCCAGGTACTCTGGGTTTGAGTTTTCGCATCCAAAGGAAATTCGCCCGACATGCGGACCACCGCGCCAGAATTATTTTCTAGTTGTAAACTTATATTAAGTAAAAAAAAAACGATAAAAAATTATCGACCCTTCCAGGATGTGAACCCAGGTACCTGAGTTTGAGTGGTCGTATTGACTCCGGACCACTGGCATTCAACTCAGAGGCCCAAAAAACATTGAAAACGACACCCTACTCGAAATTTAATTTTCAACGACCGTAATTTGGTTTTCTATATTTTTGTGGTTTTTTTCGACTTTTTGGTAACTTAAAGTGGTCGTATCGACTTCGGACCGGTTTCATTCGATTCAGCGCCCAAAAATACATAGAAAACGACACCCTACTCGAAATTTATTTTTTTCGACCTAAATTTTGGTTTTGGTATTTACAATGGTTTTTTTCGATTTTTAGGTCACTTAGAGTGGTCGTATCGACTTCGGACCGGTTTCATTCGATTCAGCGTCTCAAAAAACATAAATATTGACCTTTTTCGCGGCAAAAAATATTAACCCTGAATTTTGCCGATTTTTTGAAAATTTCGCTGACTCAGCAAACCGGGTTAATGACGTCACAAAAACCTGGTTTTCAATAGGGTTCGTGTCCTCCCAAGGTTGATTTTTGTACCAAGTTGGTTAAAAATATTAATCCGTTCGAAAGATAGAGTGTTTACAAGAAAGTGTCTAGAAATACATATATATATATATATATATTATATATATATATATATATATATATATATATATATATATATATATATATATAATATATAATATATATATATATTATATATATATATTATAATAAAGTCTCGCGAAAATTTTTTTTTCGTCATTAGGGACCTCTGAAACGGATTTGTGTCGTGGTCCGAGGTTCGAATTCCGCCATGACCCTATCCATTAGCGAATTTTCCCAAAGGAAATTCGCTAAAACGCGAGGAGTGGTTTTGCTATTTTGCTATATTGCTCCTGAAAGAAGCAATATAGCAATTTAGAATTATTATTATAATAATGATAATGCTTGTTTAGAGCCTTGTGGCTCATTAGGGATAACCCTTGCCAAAATCAACTATGGTTCATCACACTCCAAGTGTATTCTTAAGTTGGCGATAATTTATTTAAACAATAATCTTATATAAACTGAAAGCGAATCATAGGATGCGAACCCGTTGTGTCAAAAGTCAGTTTAGATACTTCTGCTTCATCGACCTCGAACACGGAGACGAGCTGCCTTCGTCTATTAAGTAGTTACGGCCCGTAAGTAATTAATGTTCCCATAATCTAAGAGGTTCCCAACTCCCCATTTAAAATTCGACAGGGTCTAACTAACTGAATTACCCCCCCCCCTTCCGTTACCAATCAATAAGGTTAGTATAGCTATGTCTTATTACAAATTTTATTATAATTTTTATAACCACGTGAACAATTTAAAACCCTCTCACAGCCCGGAAGCACTGCTCTGAAGTGATTAAATGGCAGGAATACAGGAATAAAGTATTTAATTATCCTAAAAAAACATTCTAATTGTTAAGTGTTGCGGGTTGCATATAGCTATTTTACTCATAGAAAGCATTATTACAGCAAAAATATTAGATATAATTGTCAATATTTAAGTATGTTAGATATGAGTGGATATTTTATAAATGTCAATTGCTTAGCCTGATTTCAAAAGTAGTTACTATTTGATTTTTTCTATACTTGTTAAAAAAAATACGAAAACTGTACAAATATTAGTATTAGTCTCCATTATTATAGGCAATTTATGATAAAGACACTTGATAGGACGTTAATTACTAAATTAAATGACTATATTTCGCTACACATTACATAGCATATTCATGTCTATAAAACAGTACTAGCGGAAATCATAATGCATTATATTGAAAACAGTATAGAAAAGCATTAAAAATTAAAATATTACAACACCAACAATGAAATAAAAATTGAGAAGAGACTCCTTCTCAATTTTTATTTCATTGTTGGTGTTGTAATATTTTAATTTTTAATGCTTTTCTATACTGTTTTCATTATAATGCATTATGATTTCCACTAGTACTGTTTTATAGACATGAATATGCTATGTAATGTGTAGCGAAATATAGTCATTTAATTTAGTAATTAACGTCCCATCAAGTGTCTTATCATAAATTGCCGAAAACTGTACTTTTCTGATGTACTTTAATTACAGTACTTAAATAGTTGTTGAAATAAGTATTTAAAAAATAATCTTAAATACTATAGGTTTATGGTATGTTGGAAAATTTTGATGGTCGCGGTTTATATTTTAGAGCAATCTCAAGAAACAATTTTTATAATTTGTAACTTTCGCTCTCAAGTCACTTCATTCAAGCGCAAGCGATATTTTAGAATAAACTCCATAACACTATTAATAGACTAAAAATCCATTGATTAAATATGTAAATCAATAGATTATTAGGCGAGATAGGAAGTGAAAGTGGACATTAAGCAAGGTAAAGGTCAAAGAACTCCATCTATTTTACTCTAAACTCTATATCTCGTGTATACAACAACTAATCTATGAATATTAAAGTTATATTGGAGAATTCATTCATACTTACCTGGTGTTTGTCTGTATTGATTTTATGCCACTCATCGTACGGATATTGAGCACTAACCTTTCCCTTGCTTTATCTATGTAGTTAGCTCCCTTACGTACATGCTAATCTACATCTTATAGAGAATTCATATCATTTTTAGAATCCATAAAAAAAGAGAGTAAACGTTTTTGCTAAGAAACTTAAGAATATCTCTTTGTGCACTACAACCACAGTTTAATAATAACAAAAGGCTAAAAACTTTATGATTCACCGAATACCAAACAAAAACACTAAAATATTCCAAATCTTCTTATGGGTCAACTTCTATTAAAACTCTTTAGACTTCGGAATCAAAATGATGTGTCAAAATTTAAATATAAACTAGTAATGCGTTGCATCAAGAACTCACGGCAAAGAATACATAAAAAAAATATTAATTTAAAACAAGCGAAATGAGTTTATCAAAACATTCGGATGCTATACTATTTTAAAGTATAAACTCAAAAAGGCTCGCATCGCTTGCTAGTTTAGGTATCTTTAACATTTACATAGTAAAGAAGGCTCGCTTCGCTCGCTAGATTGCTTATATTAAATATTAATGCATAGTAAAAAGGCTCGCTTCGCTCGCTAGATTGATTATTTATAATAATACAACGTTAAAAAATAGGCTGGCTTCGCTCGCTAGATTGCTTATATTTATAATACAATATATTGTAAAAAAAGCTCGCTTCGCTCGCTAGATTGCGTAGATTTATATTATTGCATAGTAAAAAAGGCTCGCTTCGCTCGCTTTATTGCGTATATTTATAATAATAAATGGTAAAAGAAGGCTCGCTTCGCTCGCTAGATTGCGTAGATTTATATGCATGCATGTAAAAGAAGGCTCGCTTCGCTCGCTAGATTGCTTATATTTATAATAAAATATATTGTAAATAAGGCTCGCTTCGCTCGCTAGATTGCGTAGATTTATATTGATGCAAGTAAAATAGGCTCGCTTCGCTCGCTAGATTGCGTATATTTATAATAATACATAGTAAAAAAGGCTCGCTTCGCTCGCTAGATTGCTTATATTAAAATATTATTGCATAGTAAAAAGGCTCGCTTCGCTCGCTAGATTGCTTATATTTATAATAATAGTTAAAAATAGGCTCGCTTCGCTCGCTAGATTGCTTATATTTATAATAAATATATTGTAAAAAAGGCTCGCTTCGCTCGCTAGATTGCGTAGATTTATATTATGCATAGTAAAAAGGCTCGCTTCGCTCGCTTATTGCGTTATATTTATAATAATAAATGTAAAAGAAGGCTCGCTTCGCTCGCTAGATTGCGTAGATTTATATTTGTAAAAAGGCTCGCTCGCTCGCTAGATTGCTTAAATTTATAATAAAATATATTGTAAATAAGGCTCGCTTCGCTCACTACATTGCGTACATTTATATTGATGCAAGTGAAGGGGCTCGCTTCGCTCGCTAGATTGCTTATATTTATAATAATACAACGTTAAAAAAAGGCTCGCTTCGCTCGCTAGATTGCTTATATTTATAAAAAATATATTAAAAAGGCTCGCTTCGCTCGCTAGATTGCTTATATTTATATTAATGCATAGTAAAAAAGGCTCGCTTCGCTCGCTAGATTGCTTATATTGTAATAATACAACGTTAAAAATAGGCTCGCTTCGCTCGCTAGATTGCTTATATTTATAATAATACTACGTTAAAAATAGGCTCGCTTCGCTCGCTAGTTTGCTTATATTTATAATAAAATATATATTAAAAAAGGCTCGCTTCGCTCGCTAGATTGCTTATATTTAATATTAATGCATAGTAAAAAAGGCTCGCTTCGCTCGCTAGATTGCTTATATTTATATAATACTACGTTAAAAATAGGCTCGCTTCGCTCGCTAGTTTGCTTATATTTATAATAAATATATTGTAAAAAGGCTCGCTTCGCTCGCTAGATTGCTTATATTTAATATAATGTATAGTAAAAAAGGCTCGCTTCGCTCGCTAGATTGCTTATATTTATAATACAACGTTAAAAATAGGCTCGCTTCGCTCGCTAGATTGCTTATATTTAATATTAATGCATATTAAAAAAGGCTCGCGTATATTTATAATAATAAATGGTAAAAGAAGGCTCGCTTTAATTTTTTTTTTTGAGTTTATTATTTTAGCCGCCATTTTTAAATTAATAAAAAAATTTGAAATGTTGACCATGAAAATATATTTTCTTTTTCTACTCTTTAAGAGCTTTAAAACGATATACAACACGATTTTTTGCTCAAAAATTTTTTATCCGGTCCGCCATATTGGCCGCCATTTTGAATATATTTTTCGGAATATTACCAAAAACTATACAGCTCTGACATATAGTTAATTTTACTTGTATAAAAGTATCTAAAGTATATTACAATAGATCTTTATCTTGTAAATTCTTATAAAATTAGTAAAAACTAATTATTATATTAAATTATGGCCGCCATGTTGAATTTTTCGGAATTTAGTATATAACATTTTTTGTTCTACTAATCAAGAGCTTTACAACGATATATTACTCGAGTTATTCCTTCAATTTTAAATTTTTTGGGTTTATTATTTTAGCCGCCATTTTTAAATTTTTCAAAAAATTTTTAAATTTTGACCATGAAACATATATTTTCTTTTTCTACTCTTTAAGAGCTTTCAAACGATATACAACACGATTTTTTCGCTCAAAAATTTTTTTTATCCGGTCCGCCATTTTGGCTGCCATTTTGAAAATATTTTTCGGAATATTACCAAAAACTATACAGCTCTGACACATAATTAGTTTTACCTGTATACAAAATTTTATCAAAATTGGTCAATTTTTACGGCAGTTATCGCGACACGTACAAACAAACACACAAACAACAAACAAACGCGCCGTCCCAATCTTCTGAAATGTAAGAACTCACTTACGTTCGTTCAAAAGATCAGGTACGGGGTACCTTGGAAATTTATCTCACCATATCAAATTCGCTACGCTTATCCTTAACACATCGGGCGAATATCGCTAATCCTCATATTCTAAGGGAGATTAAAATATGAAGCTCATCCAAATTATTTTGCATTACTTTCCGAACTCGCTTCTCTCGTCATTAGGTAGTAGATCATCAGTTTCAATCTCAGCGGTCACCCGTTCAAGTACTGACCCTGCTCGATGCTGTTTAGCACTTGTGATCCGACAAAAACAAAAGATATCCTAACCATAAAACTAAATAAACTTATGGCTTGTACATTGACGATTTTTATAGGATCACTTGTGTGTAGCAAAATTTAGCGAGGTTAATACCTGGATAGTGACCGCTGGGAAAATAAAACGGATGTTAAGACTGCGTTAAGATAAGCGACGGGTGTCCGGAGACGAACTTCATTATAAATAAGATAATGTCCTATATTCTGAGTACGAGCAAAACGAGCCTAAAGAGGTGAGGGCGAGCGTTGCGAATAAAAAAACATTGTTAATATATCATTACAACCATGCGATAATATATTAGTGATAACGCGAGAATCCTAACGTAATATATATATATATATATATATATATATATATTATATATATATATATATATATATATATATATATATATATATATAAATTAATTGAATAGTTATTTAAAATTGTTTATTCTTTGCGCTTAAGACAAACCAAACGAGTCCGAAGTTCTGAGATACCTGGTGCCATTATAACCATTAATAATCAGCTGCAAATTACACACAATAATATTTGCATGAATCAATTTGCATGAGCGAAACGTGAAATATGGGACCTTGAATAGAGTAATGTTACTTCCTAATATATATTTATTTTAAGATAGATATATATTTAAAGTATGTTAACTACCTACATTGCATAGTTGAATGTACCTTTGTAACTTTCGGACTGCGGGTATTATTAGAGTATTGGTCACATTCTCTAAGAGGAAATATTGGGATATTAAGTTGTACGTAATGAAGATAATTTAAACAAGGTTACTGTAGGATTGATTATACAATCCTTCATAATATTTTCTACGCCTTGAAAATTTACTTATCAAAAATAACCACAGTTTTAGAAGAATAATATAAAAAATTAAGAGGTTTCATTAACTGCAAGTTAAAGAAGCATTGGAAGAATCGGCTACGGTCGATACTTGAAGATATGTCGATACTTGGACCGTTTTCGGCTTCAGAAGACTAGCCCTCTGAAGATTAAGCTTCAGAGAGCTCGTCCTGCTCATTGAGACTAAAAGTTTTTCACATTCACTAACTTTATTAAAACCCGAAGTTTCGTCTTAAATAATAATACCTTTAAGTTTGAATCGGACCAAGGAAATTCAAATCCTACAGCAAATATTGACGGTAGCTGCTTCAGTAAAAAAAATACCAAACTCTTCAAATATTCTATTAATTGTTATCACACCGCTGCATACTTAATGTCATCTTGATTTCTAAAACTATTAATAGCATTTCTGGACGTACCAAAGAACTTATGGGGAACTTATTTATGGGAAAGGAACATATCAGGCGACACTACGCCACTCATTTTCTATGCCCTTGGATGTCCCAGCGGTGTGATAATTAGCAATTGCACCTGCCACCCAGAAAGTCCGAGTTCGATCCCGGCTGGGCCTCTAGGATTTTTATGCGAGCCGTCCTTTCACGTGCCGTCCTTCGAAAGGGACGTTAAGCGGTGGTTCCGAGCCGGTGTGATGTCAGGTACTCGTGAAATCTACCCAACCCTAAATAAACCTGGGTTTAGACAAAATATAGGACCCTCAATAGTAGTTTATAAAAATATATATATATCATTTGATACTACCGAGTTTTGCAAAACATGAATAGTTGACACAATATAATTGTGCGAGAGACACCTAGGAAATGTAACAAGCAAAATGCAATGCTACATCTGGGAACTGTTCCATCATTCGACATTCGTCATCATTGATGGCTCGACATAATGTCATGTCCCACTCTGTTTCGTTAAGTCTAACTCATCAGGGCGCCGACAGAGCCTGAACTCACTCTGACCTTCAATTAATTCCGAAGAATATAATGTGAAGTACTTACCAGAGACGAGCGGTGCTCTCTTACCGCCATCATGCATGGCAAGCAAAACATATATCATTTGATACTACCGAGTTTTGCAAAACATGAATAGTTGACACAATATAATTGTGCGAGAGACACCTAGGAAATGTAACAAGCAAAATGCAATGCTACATCTGGGAACTGTTCCATCATTCGACATTCGTCATCATTGATGGCTCGACATAATGTCATGTCCCACTCTGTTTCGTTAAGTCTAACTCATCAGGGCGCCGACAGAGCCTGAACTCACTCTGACCTTCAATTAATTCCGAAGAATATAATGTGAAGTACTTACCAGAGACGAGCGGTGCTCTCTTACCGCCATCATGCATGGCAAGCAAAACATATATCATTTGATACTACCGAGTTTTGCAAAACATGAATAGTTGACACAATATAATTGTGCGAGAGACACCTAGGAAATGTAACAAGCAAAATGCAATGCTACATCTGGGAACTGTTCCATCATTCGACATTCGTCATCATTGATGGCTCGACATAATGTCATGTCCCACTCTGTTTCGTTAAGTCTAACTCATCAGGGCGCCGACAGAGCCTGAACTCACTCTGACCTTCAAATAATTCCGAAGAATATTATGTGAAGTACTTACCAGAGACGAGCGGTGCTCTCTTACCGCCATCATGCATGGCAAGCAAAACATATATATCATTTGATACTACCGAGTTTTGCAAAACATGAATAGTTGACACAATATAATTGTGCGAGAGACACCTAGGAAATGTAACAAGCAAAATGCAATGCTACATCTGGGAACAATTATATTGTGTCAACTATTCATGTTTTGCAAAACTCGGTAGTATCAAATGATATATGTTTTGCTTGCCATGCATGATGGCGGTAAGAGAGCACCGCTCGTCTCTGGTAAGTACTTCACATTATATTCTTCGGAATTAATTGAAGGTCAGAGTGAGTTCAGGCTCTGTCGGCGCCCTGATGAGTTAGACTTAACGAAACAGAGTGGGACATGACATTATGTCGAGCCATCAATGATGACGAATGTCGAATGATGGAACAGTTCCCAGATGTAGCATTGCATTTTGCTTGTTACATTTCCTAGGTGTCTCTCGCACAATTATATTGTGTCAAAAATATATATGTTTCTGCCTTGTGATTTCGAGAGAAGAAGAGCTTAGTTTGGCAGTAGGACACGTGTTGTTTCTAGTTAAAACTATTTACAAAAATTATGGTAATGCCACGGCTCTCCTGTAGATTAGATGCAAAATACTATACTAGGACTCATAGAGTAGAACCATATCTTCTATCTAAGAGAGTTAACAAAAAGGGCCTAACAACGAGGCCTACTTCAAGGTGATCTCACCTCTTCCGAATGACTATCACTATTACTACTATACCCTCATTTCTTTTGTCTCTTTTAGTTTATTTTTTAATACAAATTATGATTTTTAAGATCTCAGTCATGAGTAGATTCATGAGTAGCCATTAGTTAGTTTAGAAAAATGAGGCTACTTACAATTTCCCCTTCTTTCAAATGAAGAGCCTTTACCTAAAACAGATTTCAAACAGTTAGTTTTGACAATCAGTAAATGTTAACTGAACTTAATGTCTGACACATTAAGTTCAAAACAATTAAATTTGGAAAAGAAGAAGAACAGGTTATCAACAAATCGAGACTGATTTTAATTTTCTTATTGGAAATTATAAGTCTTAATTTTATTTTTTTCAAGTTAATTTTAAAAGTGGGAACGTACTATAAAAAAGGGCAAGGGTAAAACGCAAGTGACAGAGATGGCTTGGGGACATCAAATACTTTTAAACTCAATATGGCACAATGTTATTCCGTACCCATTTATTTTCTGAAAAACAGTGGCGGTAATTTTGGCTTTTCGCAACCCTCTGTGAAAAACTCGAAATATTTACCAACATCTCACATTCAAAGCAAACAATGTATTATAGGAAGCAACAAGTTGACTTGTCAGACAATTACACTGCCAATATTATAATTATAATTTAATTGTCTCGTCGCACTGTCTTCACCTTGAGACTGCACACCTCTAACAGTTATATTCTAACATACATATACCTATAACTTCCTTGCCAAATAATTTGACAATCTAATTATTTCCTATACGTGCCTAATTGTCTCTTATGTGTTTTAATACATATTAAACATATATGTCTTTGTATAAGTGTATATTATGTGTTGTTATTTGTTTTTATACATATTGAAAGTACTTTATTTAATTTTATTATTTTAAGTAACAATGTTTAAAAAATTGTCCGTTTGGTTTTAACGACATAGAGTTGTGGGGTCTTTTTTCTACCCCCCCCCACCCATTCACTCCTTTTTGGAATGTTTTTCCGATTCTTGCACATTCTTTTGTACAGTCCTAATTTTGTTCGTTACAAACAACAATAAGATAAAATAACTATAATTTGATACTACCAAGTTTTGAAGTAGCACTTTCTTATCTGGTGGTGCAATTGTTATTACGTGCCCCAGCTAATCCGGGTTCAATTCTTGAGGGAGCTCTAAGATTTTTATGCGAGAGATAAAAATCCTTTCACGTATCGTCCTTCGAAAGGGACATTAAGCCGGGGGTTCCGAGCCTGTGCGATGTCAGGTACTCTTAAAAATCCCTAACCCTAAATGAAACTGGATGTAGGCAAAGATCAGAACCCTTACATAAGTTACACAAGCTAATTAATACGACCATAAGTAACTTGAGAGTTGATTTACGATTCTATATTATATTATTATAAACTAAAGAAAGGACTATAATTTCAATTAGTATCCCCTAAAATACCCTTTGAATTAAGTAATTTTTCTTTTAGTAAGTCTCACTTTAAAGTTTATAGAACTTACAGATTTTATATAATAAAATAAATTAAAGACAGTCTTTTGTTTATTTATTAGTTAAAAAGTCTTTGAATTGAAAATCTCTCTTTATAAAGATATTAAACGTTTGAATCTTTCCAAGTACTCTAAGTGTTTGGCAAATTTAAGAAACTACTTCCTTCCGTCACGAAATTAGTTTGTCAGATATTTCAACTTTATGTTGATTTATTAGACTTTCTCTTCTTTAAATGGAAAATAGCTTGTTAACAAGGGTAATATAGTGTCAATCTAATGAGCCAAAGATAATGTTTCAGTAGGAGGACATTGACATATTAATTAATTTATTAAAAGTCTTAACAAATTAGAACTTTTGTAATTAAGATAGAAACTGAAAAAAAGGAAATAAAAATTAGAGAGAAGAAAGGATTTAACAAATCGAGATCAAAAGGAAGGATTGATCAAATACGGGTCTTCGGCCTGTAGTTGCGTCGGTCCCTCGGGCCGACGCTGTTGATGCAACAATGCGGCTTCGCGGCCACAATGTGTTGTTTTGTATTATTTGTTGTTTTATTATTATATGTTATTACCTACACATGTAACATAAACCTAGCGAATTTTCATCACCTCGCTATAACCTCGTCGGAGCCACACTAATGCTTTAGTATTTATTTTTACACATGACATTTTGCCATGTATTTAGCTAATTTTCTTTATAAAATATGTAAAAAACGTAATCTTTTTATATTAACAACACCAACTTCGTCTTTCCACCAATAAGCTTTACTTTAAAGTAAAGCTTATTGGTGGAAAGACGAAGTTGGTGTTGTTAATATTGTAGACCATTCCACGGCGCTCACTGAAGTTAAAGTCTTTTTAAGTTATGGTTATTTTATGTTGTTCATACGATTTTATATAAATGTAAAATTTTTTTGCCCTCGTAAAAAAATGTTATATTTGAGTTTAATTTATATAAGTTAAAAATAAATATAAACACGATTTTGTTTTAATATATATATACATACATACATACATACATATACATACATATATATAATATATATTTATATATATATATATATATATATATATATATATATATATATATATATATATATATATATATATATATATATATATATATAATTGTTTTGAGGCATATTAAAAAAACATAAAAAGGAAAGTGGTTATTTGTGTTAAATTTGATATACGTCATATTGAAATCTGCAAAAATGCAGGTTTGATCCTCCTAATAATAGGAAACTAATGATGACTGGTGATTAATATCACTATTAATTATAATAATAATAATAATTATTATTATTACTAGTAATGCGTTGCATCAAGAACTCACGGCAAAGAATACATAAAAAAAATATTAATTTAAAACAAGCGAAATGAGTTTATCAAAACATTCGGATGCTATACTATTTTAAAGTATAAACTCAAAAAGGCTCGCATCGCTTGCTAGTTTAGGTATCTTTAACATTTACATAGTAAAGAAGGCTCGCTTCGCTCGCTAGATTGCTTATATTAAATATTAATGCATAGTAAAAAAGGCTCGCTTCGCTCGCTAGATTGATTATTTATAATAATACAACGTTAAAAATAGGCTGGCTTCGCTCGCTAGATTGCTTATATTTATAATACAATATATTGTAAAAAAGGCTCGCTTCGCTCGCTAGATTGCGTAGATTTATATTATTGCATAGTAAAAAAGGCTCGCTTCGCTCGCTTTATTGCGTATATTTATAATAATAAATGGTAAAAGAAGGCTCGCTTCGCTCGCTAGATTGCGTAGATTTATATGCATGCATGTAAAAGAAGGCTCGCTTCGCTCGCTAGATTGCTTATATTTATAATAAAAATATTGTAAATAAGGCTCGCTTCGCTCGCTAGATTGCGTAGATTTATATTGATGCAAGTAAAAGAGGCTCGCTTCGCTCGCTAGGTTGCGTATATTTATAATAATACATAGTAAAAAAAGGCTCGCTTCGCTCGCTAGATTGCTTATATTAAATATATTGCATAGTAAAAAGGCTCGCTTCGCTCGCTAGATTGCTTATATTTATATAAATACAACGTAAAAATAGGCTCGCTTCGCTCGCTAGATTGCTTATATTTATAATACAATATATTGTAAAAAAGGCTCGCTTCGCTCGCTAGATTGCGTAGATTTATATTATTGCATAGTAAAAAAGGCTCGCTTCGCTCGCTTTATTGCGTATATTTATAAATAAATGGTAAAAGAAGGCTCGCTTCGCTCGCTTAGATTGCGTAGATTTATATGCATGCATGTAAAAGAAGGCTCGCTTCGCTCGCTAGATTGCTTATATTTATAATAAATATATTGTAAATAAGGCTCGCTTCGCTCGCTAGATATTTATATTGATGCAAGTAAATAGGCTCGCTTCGCTCGCTAGATTGCTTAATTTATAATAATACAAGTTAAAAAAAAAGCTCGCTTCGCTCGCTAGATTGCTTATATTTATAAAAAAATATATTGTGAAAAAGGCTCGCTTCGCTCGCTAGATTGCTTATATTTAATATTAATGCATAGTAAAAAAGGCTCGCTTCGCTCGCTAGATTGCTTATATTTATAATTACAACGTTAAAAAATAGGCTCGCTTCGCTCGCTAGATTGCTTATATTTATAATAATACACGTTAAAAATAGGCTCGCTTCGCTCGCTAGTTTGCTTATATTTATAATAAATATATATTAAAAAGGCTCGCTTCGCTCGCTAGATTACTTATATTTAATATTAATGCATAGTAAAAAAGGCTCGCTTCGCTCGTTAGATTGCTTATATTTATAATAATACTACGTTAAAAATAGGCTCGCTTCGCTCGCTAGTTTGCTTATATTTATAATAAAAATATTGTAAAAAAGGCTCGCTTCGCTCGCTAGATTGCTTATATTTAAATAGTAATGTATAGTAAAAAAGGCTCGCTTCGCTCGCTAGATTGCTTATATTTGTTATAATACAACGTTAAAAATAGGCTCGCTTCGCTCGCTAGATTGCTTATATTTAATATTAATGCATATTAAAAAAGGCTCGCGTATATTTATAATAATAAATGGTAAAAGAAGGCTCGCTTTAAATTTTTTTTTTTGAGTTTATTATTTTAGCCGCCATTTTTAAATTAATAAAAAAATTTGAAATGTTGACCATGAAAAATATATTTTCTTTTTCTACTCTTTATGAGCTTTAAAACGATATACAACACGATTTTTTGCTCAAAAATTTTTTATCCGGTCCGCCATATTGGCCGCCATTTTGAATATATTTTTCGGAATTTACCAAAAACTATACAGCTCTGACATATAGTTAATTTTACTTGTATAAAAGTATCTAAAGTATATTACAATAGATCTTTATCTTGAAAATTCTCATAAAATTAGTAAAAACTAATTATTATATTAAATTATGGCCGCCATGTTGAATTTTTCGGAATTTAGTATATAACATTTTTTGTTCTACTAATCAAGAGCTTTACAACGATATATTACTCGAGTTATTCCTTCAATTTTAAATTTTTTGGGTTTATTATTTTAGCCGCCATTTTTAAATTTTTAAAAATTTTAAATTTTGACCATGAAACATATATTTTCTTTTTCTACTCTTTAAGAGCTTTCAAACGATATACAACACGATTTTTTCGCTCAAAAATTTTTTTTATCCGGTCCGCCATTTTGGCTGCCATTTTGAAAATATTTTTTCGGAATATTACCAAAAACTATACAGCTCTGACACATAATTAGTTTTACCTGTATACAAAAATTTTATCAATCGGTCAATTTTTACGGCAGGTATCGGCGACACGTACAAACAAACACACAAACACACAAACACACAAACAAACGCGCCGTCCCAATCTTCTGAAATGTAAGAACTCACTTACGTTCATTCAACTAGTAATGCGTTGCATCAAGAACTCACGTCAAAAGAATACATCAAATAAATTATTTATTTAAAGCGAGCGAAGATAATCTATCAAAACATACGGACGCTATACTATCTTAAAGTATTGAGTCAAAAAGGTTCGCTTCGCTTGCTAGCTTAGGTATCTTTAACATTTTACATAGTATATAAGGCTCGCTTCGCTCGCTACATTGCGTATGTTTATAATATTAATAGAAAAAAGGCTCGCTTCGCTCGCTAGATTGCGTATATTTATAATAATACATAGTAAAAAAGGCTCGCTTCGCTCGCTAGATTGCGCATATTTATAATAATAATAATAGTATAAAAAAGCTCGCTTCGCTCGCTAGATTGCGTATGTTATAATAATAATAAAAAAAGGCTCGCTTCGCTCGCTAGATTGCCATATTTATAATAATCATAATAGTAAAAAAGGCTCGCTTCGCTCGCTAGATTGCGTATATTTATAATAATACATAGTAAAAAAGGCTCGCTTCGCTCGCTAGATTGCGTATATTTATAATGATACATAGTAAAAAAGGCTCGCTTCGCTCGCTAGATTGCGTATATTTATAATAATACCTACTAAAAAAGGCTCGCTTCGCTCGCTAGAGTTTGCATGTTTAAAAATAATACAAAGTGAAAAAAGGCTCGCTTCGCTCGCTTCATTGCGTATATTTATAATATTACATAGGAAAAAAGGCTCGCTTCGCTCGCTAGATTGCGTATATTTATAATAATACATAGTAAATAAGGCTCGCTTCGCTTACTGGATTGCGTGTATTTATAATAATGTCTAGTAAAAAAGGCTCGCTTCGCTCGCTAGAGTGTGCATGTTTAAAATAATACATAGTAAAAAAGGCTCGCTTCGCTAGTTAGATTGCGTATATTTATAATAATGCTTAGTTAAAAAAGGCTCGCTTCGCTCGCTAGATCGCGTATATTTATAATAATACATGGTAAAAAAAGGCTCGCTTCGCTCGCTAGATTGCGAATATTTATAATAATACGTAGTGAAAACTACTCTACTTTTTGAAAGCTTTGAAACGATATACAACACGATTTTTTCGCTCGAAATTATTTTTTCCGGTTCGCCATATTTGCCGCCATTTTGAAAATATATTCCGGAATATTACTAAAAGCTATTCAGCTTTGACACATAGTCAATTTTACATGTATAAAAGTATCAAAAGTATATTACAATTGATCTTTCTTATGTAAATACGTATAAAATTTGTAAAAATAAATTTGTATTTACAATTATGGCCGCCATGTTGAATTTATCGGAATTTTGTATATAACATGTTTTGTTCTACTACTCAAGAGCTTTTCAACGATATATTACTCGAGTTATTCCTTTAAAGTTAATTTTTTTGAGTTCATTATTTTTGCCGCCATTTTAAAATTTTGTAAAAAATTTTTTAAAATTTTACCATGAGACATATATTTACTTTTTCTACACTTTTAGAGCTTTAAAACGATATGCAACATGAATTTTTCGCTCAAAATTTTTTTTTATCCGGTCCGCAATAATGGCCGCCATTTTGAAAAAAAATTTCGGAATATTACCAAAAACTATACAGCTCTGACACATAGTTAGTTTTACCAGTATACAAAATTTTATCAAAATCGGTCAATTTTTACGGCAGTTATCGCGACACGTACAAACAAACACACAAACACACAAACATACAAACATACGCGCCGTCCCAATCTTCTGTAATGTAAGAACTCACTTACGTTCGTTCAATTATAATAATAATTATAAATACCAACCATCTCCAGTTTTAGAATCAAATAATTATAAATTATATTACGACCGTTCAGTTATCACAGACAAATCCATACCTCACAAAAGACCCGATATAATACTCCAAGATAAACAGCTCAGCACAACTTATCTCATAGACATTGCCATACCCAATACTAATAATTTACAGAAAACCACCCAAGAAAAATTGCATAAATATATATATCTCTCTTTCGAAATACAGTCCATGTGGAACATGTCCAAGGTTGAAATAGTCCCAATAGTGTTGTCATCTACAGGTGTCATTCCCAAATCTCTTCACCAGTACCTATCCCAGCTTGACCTAAAACCTAGTTTGTATGAGCAATTACAGAAAGCAGCGATAATAAACACAACACATATTGTTAGAAAAGTCATAAGTTAAAAAATAACATAAAATAAAAAAAAAAGGAAGAGTGCTTGACTTAGTCCGTACCTTCCTTTAACCAGTGGGAACACTGAGAATAAAACAAAACAAAATAATAATAATAATAATAACCCGCTGTCACCCTTAAACACCACCGAGAGGTGAGAATACCAAGATAATAATAATAATAACAGGGACAATAATCTCGTATTTAGCTAACCAAGCCATTAAAACTATTATCACTACTAAGTCATTATTAAGTACTAACTTATCTTAGGATATAAAGGCAATGGGATAATAAAACATTTGTCAACATGTAGTTACTAATTAAAAAGCAAAATAAAAATCGTAAAAAAACTATTCTACAACAGCTGAGTAAGGAAAATGTTCTAAAATCTAAAAAAAGTAAAAACAAATTAAATTTGTCATTGGAGTGTGCGTGAAGGTAACGTTCTGCTACTAGTTAAAAATTCTTCGAGAAAAACTAGTTTAAAGTCACGTTCGTCGTAATATTTATATAAGTAAAGACAAAGGCGAGTTTTACTACTTTAGAGAAGTCTCACGTGCTAGCTAGCTTCAAGTCGAGTGTTGATACTGTAGCTTGTTTAAGATATACTTTAGAGAACGTGTCTCGATATCGTTAGACTTAACTAAGTTGTACTTAGCTTGCTTAAACTAAACTTATGCAAAAAAAGTTATGCAAATTGTTTCCTTTGATATATATTTTCGAAGTAAATAGATATTGTTTAATTTTATTATGTACACGATTTTGTGATTACTAATTCATAAATATTACAAAACTTTTATATTCTCTAGCTTAGTAGAGATTTATATCTCTACTAAGCTAGAAGATATAAATACGTTATTTATTGTATTTATATCTTCTAGCTTTGTAAAGATTTATATCTCTACTAAGCTAGAAGATTTAATACATTACTTATTATATTTATATAGAATAAGTAAAGAAGATGGAAAAGAGCATGTGAATATAGATATTCATAAAAACAAGAATAGTAAAAATAAAGACAAATATAAACAGAAAACAAGCGTTCAGGTATGAAGCTAAAGTTCCCCATCTCATTTATGAATTTTCATTAAAACACGACTTACTTCGCATTTGCGGCCTATCTGGCAACTGTGCCTTATACATTTCAATCTTGCAATAAAATTCATCTAACCATTTCTTCCAATATTGGGAAGAAATATTGGATATTATTTTTTTCAAATATTTGGAAATTTTTAAAAATTTACAATACCCAATATTTTCAGCAGTCATGTTGGATTTGTGGCAAAATGTAATCAATTGTTTCTTTCTTAGGAATTGATGCTGATTGAGCCGTTTACCATGTTCCGTTCTTGTTTAATACACGCGTTTACACTCATCTTCTCATCCATATATCATACAGGCACCAATGTTTTTGCGAATTTCCTTTGGGAATAAAATACGCTATTTATTTATTTGGAGCTGTAGGTGCTGCAACGTTGACATTTACTAACAAAAGGGTTGTTATATTTTTCACATGGTTCCTCTTGCTATTTATAGAAGTTATGAACGCAACAATAAAAGAAACACGAGGTTAAATATTTTGATTTATAAGATACAAGGAAAATCAACATTTTTAAATTTTTTTTGTTTTTGGAAATTTTCAAAGGTAAAATGAGCTTTTACTTAATAAATTAGCTTTAACACTTCAAGGTATTGGTAAGAAATTTCTATTAAAAATAAGTCTCGCCATACTTTTAAAGCGTTATTTTCATGTAGAAAATTTACTTAACTATGTATGATCCATTTTAATCATTATAACTAAAGGTAGAGAGTATAAGAAATTATTTTTAGTACTATTTGAGTTATTTAGAGAAACAGATAAGCTTAAATTGCTTGCATCAATTTAAAATTTAAGTTAAAAAAATAAGTAAATAGGTAAGAATAGAGGCTGAGGTCTAAGTCACTCACTAAGTTTTCATTTTATTTTAAAAATAGTTTAAAATATTTGTTCATGACAGACACGGAAATCTTAATTATGGATTGCGAATAATATCGTTACATGACCTTAATAAGTTGAAGATCAAGGCCTCATACATCACTGCACAAGAGTAGATCCACATAATATCTAAATATAATTCTAATAGAATCCACATAATATCTTAATTATATAAATAGAATTAACTTGTACAATTATTTCACTAGACTCTAGAATAAACAAGTAGGTTCGACCCTTCTGAAAGTAACCTTAAGCAAGAAACGAGGAAGAAACTGGGATAAGCCTGGTTTGAATCTAGATTTAACTTTAATCTTATTAATAACATAAAAAATGTATTGTATTAAGTGAGAGTAAATTTGTACAAAAGTAAAATTAATTTTATTAAACTCTAGACAAATCAATGTATGACCCTTTGGGAAATGCCTGGGGTGAATCTAGGTTACCCTTTGAGAAAAGCCTGGGTTGAATCTAGGTTTGACCCTTTGAGAAAAGCCTGGGTTGAATCCAGGTGACCCTTTGGGAAAAGCCTGGTTGAATCTAGAGGTCCCCTTTGGTTTGAATCCCCCTTTGAGAAAAAGCCTGGGTTGAATCCAGGTGACCTTTGGAAAAGCCTGGGTTGAATCTAGGTTTGACCCTTTGGGAAAGCCTGGTTGAATCCAGGTGACCCTTTGGGAAAAAGCCTGGGTTGAATCTAGGTTTGACCTTTGGGAAAAGCCTGGGTTGAATCCAGGTGACCTTTGGGAAAAGCCTGGGTTGAATCTAGGTTTGACCCTTTGGGAAAAGCCTGGGTTGAAGGTTGAACCTAGGTTTAAGTTTAATGTTATCAATAATATGAATATAATAATAATAATAACTAGTAATGCGTTGCATCAAGAACTCACGGCAAAGAATACATAAAAAAAATATTAATTTAAAACAAGCGAAATGAGTTTATCAAAACATTCGGATGCTATACTATTTTTAAAGTATAAACTCAAAAAGGCTCGCATCGCTTGCTAGTTTAGGTATCTTTAACATTTACATAGTAAAAAAGGCTCGCTTCGCTCGCTAGATTGCTTATATTTATAATAATACAAAGTAAAAAAAGGCTCGCTTCGCTCGCTAGATTGCTTATATTTATAATAAAATATATTGTAAAAAAGGCTCGCTTCGCTCGCTAGATTGCTTATAATTGTAATAATACAACGTTAAAAATAGGCTCGCTTCGCTCGCTAGATTGCTTATATTTATAATAAATATATTGTAAAAAAGGCTCGCTTCGCTCGCTAGATTGCGTAAATTTATATTAATGCATATTAAAAAAGGCTCGCTTCGCTCGCTTGATTGCGTATATTTATAATAATAAATGGTAAAAGAAGGCTCGCTTTGCTCGCTAGATTGCGTAGATTTATAATAATACAACGTTAAAAATAGGCTCGCTTCGCTCGCTAGATTGCGTAGATTTATATTAATGCAATATAAGAGGCTCGCTTCGCTCGCTAGATTGCGTATATTTATAATAATACATAGTAAAGAAGGCTCGCTTCGCTCGCTAGATTGCTTATATTTAATATTAATGCATAGTAAAAAAGGCTCGCTTCGCTCGCTAGATTGCTTATATTTATAATAATACAACGTTAAAAATAGGCTCGCTTCGCTCGCTAGATTGCTTATATTTATAATATAATATATTGTAAAAAGGCTCGCTTCGCTCGCTAGATTGCTTATATTTATATTAATGCATAGTAAAAAGGCTCGCCTCGCTCGCTAGATTGCTTATATTTATAATAATACAACGTTAAAATAGGCTCGCTTCGCTCGCTAGATTGCTTATTTATAATAAAATATATTGTAAAAAAGGCTCGCTTCGCTCGCTAGATTGCTTATATTTAACATTAATGCATAGTGAAAAAGGCTCGCTTCGCTCGCTAGATTGCTTATATTGTAATAATACAACGTTAAAAATAGGCTCGCTTCGCTCGCTAGATTGCTTATATTTATAATAATACTACGTTAAAAATAGGCTCGCTTCGCTCGCTAGTTTGCTTATATTTATAATAAAATATATATTAAAAAGGCTCGCTTCGCTCGCTAGATTGCTTATATTTAATATTAATGCATAGTAAAAAAAAAAGGCTCGCTTCGCTCGCTAGATTGCTTATATTTATAATAATACAACGTTAAAAATAGGCTCGCTTCGCTCGCTAGTTTGCTTATATTTATAATAAAATATATTGTAAAAAAGGCTCGCTTCGCTCGCTAGATTGCTTATATTTATATTAATGCATAGTAAAAAAGGCTCGCTTCGCTCGCTAGATTGCTTATATTTGTAATAATACAATGTTAAAAATAGGCTCGCTTCGCTCGCTAGATTGCTTATATTTATAATAATACTAAGTTAAAAATAGGCTCGCTTCGCTCGCTAGTTGCTTATATTTATAATAAAATATATATTAAAAGGCTCGCTTCGCTCGCTAGATTGCTTATATTTTAATATTAATGTTAGGAAAAAAAGGCTCGCTTCGCTCGCTAGTTTGCTTATATTTATAATAAAATATATATTAAAAAAGGCTCGCTTCGCTCGCTAGATTGCTTATATTTAATATTAATGCATAGTAAAAAAGGCTCGCTTCGCTCGCTAGATTGCTTATATTTATAATAATACAACGTTAAAAATAGGCTCGCTTCGCTCGCTAGTTTGCTTATATTTATAATAAAATATATTGTAAAAAAGGCTCGCTTCGCTCGCTAGATTGCTTATATTTAATATTAATGCATAGTAAACAAGGCTCGCTTCGCTCGCTAGATTGCTTATACTTGTTATAATACAACGTTAAAAATAGGCTCGCTTTGCTCGCTAGATTGCTTATATTTAATATTAATGCATATTAAGGCTCGCGTATATTTATAATAATAAATGGTAAAAGAAGGCTCGCTTTAAATTTTATTTTTTTGAGTATATTATTTTAGCCGCCATTTTTAAATTAATAAAAAAATTTGAAATGTAGAACATGAAAAATATATTTTCTTTTTCTACTCTTTAAGAGCTTTTAAACGATATACAACACGATTTTTTGCTCAAAAATTTTTTATCCGGTCCGCCATATTGGCCGTCATTTTAAATATATTTTTCGAATATTACCAAAACTATACAGCTCTGACATATAGTTAATTTTACTTGTATAAAAGTATCTAAAGTAAATTACAATAGATTTTTATCTTGTAAATTCTTATAAAATTAGTAAAAACTAATTATTATATTAAATTATGGCCGCCATGTTGAATTTTTCGGAATTTAGTATATAACATTTTTTGTTCTACTAATCAAGAGCTTTACAACGATATATTACTCGAGTTATTCCTTCAATTTTAAATTTTTTGGGTTTATTATTTTAGCCGCCATTTTTAAATTTTTCAAAAAATTTTTAAATTTTGACCATGAAACATATATTTTCTTTTTCTACTCTTTAAGAGCTTTCAAACGATATACAACACGATTTTTTCGCTCAAAATTTTTTTTATCCGGTCCGCCATTTTGGCTGCCATTTTGAAAATATTTTTCGGAATATTACCAAAAACTATACAGCTCTGACACATAATTAGTTTTACCTGTATACAAAATTTTATCAAAATCGGTCAATTTTTACGGCAGTTATCGCGACACGTACAAACAAACACACAAACACACAAACACACAAACAAACGCGCCGTCCCAATCTTCTGAAATGTAAGAACTCACTTACGTTCGTTCAATAATAATAATAATGCCCGTTTAGAGCCTCGAGGCTCATTAGGGATAATCCCTGCGGGAACATCCTCAGGTGGTTGTGGCAACCATTACGCTCAAAGTATAATCTAAAGTTGGCAATATATTATTTGACGAAATCTTTTATAAACTGAGAGCGTTACCAGAGCTGCGAACCCCAGACCTCCGTGGTGTCAAAGGTTAGTATAAATACTAACGCTCTAACGACCTCGACCACGGAGGCGGCTATCATATCAATAATATGAAGATTTATAATAATATGTTTGTATGTTTAATACGTTGTTAGAATAATGTATATGAAACGTATAATGTATATGAAACTGCATAATCAAAACAGGTATTATGGTCATCCTAGTATTATCCTTTGTCCGAGTATTTTCATTTTAGGAGAGCAATAAAGTAAGCACTTTACAGCTGCATAATTTTCACTTATGTATAGTTTTATTGTAATCCATACTTTGTAATCCATGGATCTAAAGAAAAACTTTGTGCCGGCTACTCTTCTCTCCGACTCTCAGAATAATTAAATCTTTGAGTAAATCGGAACATTTATTCTGATTTTTTAACGCCTTCATAAAAATATGGTATTAGCAACATGGATAGAAAGAACATGGATCCAATACGAGTTAAGCTTAACTGTTTAAAGTATAATTTGATGATATTCAAAGTTTTAATTTAAATCAGGTGTCAAGGTATTGTTAGAAAATATTAAAGTGAAGGAAGGTTTAGGATGTTTATAATAAAACGGACCAAAACATCAAATGTTTTTCAAAGGATAAATTTTAAGGAGGAATTAATTTTTATTAATAAAAATCAATAAAGGTTAAAATAAAAAGGCGGCTACTTCATAAAAATCAGTAGCTTCACAGTAAGGTTGTGGTTTGTAAGAAATAGGCCAATGGTTGTGTATTAAAATTCCCTATATGGTTATATTGTTAGTCTGCCGGTGATGATGACCTTGCAAAGTCACTTACTATTACTTAATTCTACCTTCACAAGGCTTAGTCTGTGAATGAAACCTCAATAATTCTTTCTTCTCTGCCATACATTTATTATTATTAAAAAATACTTTTTAATGATAATTGCAACATTTTTCTTTTTAATAATGCTTCTATTTTCATTCAGTATGTGGAATAAAAAGATTTTTGTCCTGATTATTAAACAGTGTTTAATAATCAGGGGCTAAAAGGGTTCTTGATTTGTCTACCATTGCTTTACTTACCTCTCGTGTGCTAATGTGACCTAAGTGTTCCTTTTATAAGTGTTACTGTCCTTAGTCCTCGTCTCTTTGAACCTGTCTTTGTCTTGTCTGATGTAACATGTCTGCGTCTTTTTTATTGTGAGAGGCTGGTCCTACAATGTCAGAGGAACTGGAACTCAGGGAATAGCTGAGGAAAACTCTGATGACGCTATTCCAGGACCGCACGTGCGTGATGAAGAATCACACCCTTCACGAGGTAGCCCTGTCTCGCTGAACACGGCGGATCTAGATTGGATATCGATATTAATCCCCAATGGCTGGCTTGCCAATCATTGGCTCCTGAGGGGAAGCCGAGGTGTGCGGCTAAAGGGATAGCGACCCAGTAGACCCCGAGCTCAAATACCACACCCACAGACACAAACATAAACCCAACATTGGTCACTTCTCTCAGACTGTGGACTAGGTGGCACTAGTTAGATTTGAGGGGCCGGTGGCGCCGATCTGGATACAGGCATACGGCTGCAGGTCTTGACACTCCTGGGCTGCTTGAGGCTGTGTGGTGTCCCGCCCCTGGTCTTGCCAACTAGGGGGGCTGACTCCGGGCCAGGTTGGACTGGTCAGCACCTCAGGTTAACTCAGGCTACGGCTTGAGGGATCTCTCGTACCCTTTACTTCCAGGATCCTTAGGATATGGCACCTGGGTTGGAGAGGTGAACGGTGCGTGGGAGGCTGCGTCCCTGCCTCCGGACTTCTCCACTGGAAACCTAGCCCTCGCTGATCAATGCCACATGTCAACACGAGAGAGATTTACCGTAACACAGTACTTTTCTAACAATAAACAATACAAAACAACTCCTCTCTTATGCATACGAAGTATGCAAAAAAACAATGGAAAAGACAAATAATAATTTTATAGGTTTGTCAGTGTCAAATAAAGAGACGGAATCATCTCCAGATTCCACCTGTGAAGAAAACAGTTTAGACTTTTGTGAAAGTGTAAGTGTTTTAAAAAAGACAATTATGGAACCAGGCAAGGCAGTTGGCGCACCAGAGACTGGCATTGCTAATCAGATGGAAACGCTGGCACTGCTCTCTCCTGATCCATCAAACAGCCAATCCTCTACTACACGAGGCTCTGAAAGGGATCTGACTGAAGAGACTGGTTTGGATGTGTCGCTGTTGGAGGAGGATGAGCTCCGCTGGTGGCGATACCAGAGCACATCGGATGTCAGTGAACTGTCTAGAGAGCACTCACGGTTAGCTAAGAGGCGTAGAGAATCCCGTAGGAAAGCAAGAAAAGAGAAGCTAAAAAGTTGCTTGAGAAACATGAGTACTTGGATACAGTTGAAGAAGAAAGCAATGAAAGTGTGGCATCTGAAGGAGTGCCCGCAGAAAAGCCTGTTCCTTCTGTCTCCCATAAGACTGGGAAAGATACTTCTCAGTCGGGAGGATCAGGAGTGCGTCAGGCTGGCCAGCGGGCTTCCAGAAAGGTACCAACTTCAATTTGTCCAAGGAAAATGATCCTACTTCTCATAACAGCTTAAACATGAAGAGAAGAAAGAGTCAGGCTATTGATAGACCTATGAGCAAAGCGGAAATTGCTGTTGCCAGGGAAGGGCTTCCAAAGGCTCCTAGATCTGCGACAGGAGAGACCGGTACTACTCAAACGCCAGCCGCCCGAAAGGGAGGGCTGGCGAGGTAATACCGGTTCAGCTCCTAGTAAGAGAAAGAAGTCGGAGAACTCCCCTGGTGAAGCAAGAGCAAAGAAGAAGCCTTGCCCGGGACCAGGAGGCGCAGGAGACGGTAACGCTCCAGCGCCGAACGGTTCTGGAAAGGGTGGATCCTATGCTGAGGCCGCTTCAAGGAGGAATCTGCAACTCGTAGTCATACCTGAGGAAGGCTCACTCACAGAGGAAGACGCCGAGGCTCTGAGGGAAGACCTTATTGAGTCCCTCGTCGGGCTACTGAGGATTCTCAAGGGAATCCGACGGGCCTTAGACTGAGGTTCTACAAGACGGGTCTGATCGAAGAGGGTTGGTTTCTGATCACCTGTGTAGATGAGACGACTAGGGATTGGACGCTTAACTGGAAACCGAGACAGCCGGGCTATAGTGTAGTTCCTTACAAGGATGCACCATGGCCTGTAAAAATCTGTTTTACGGTTAGAGTCAAATCTCTCGATCTTCCTCGGGTAATTAGACGTATAAGATGCCAGAATGACTTCCAGGCTGAAACCTGGAAACATGTATCAAGCAAGGAAGGTAAAGGGAGCTGGCAGCTTGTTTTCTTGTAAAGCCAGAGATTGCCCGTGCCATCGCCGAGGAGGGCTCTTGCATTGCGTTTTGAGGCAACGACCATAAAGGTTTTTGTTTCATCCCGCTTTACTCCGGAGCCCAAACCCGGTGAGGAGGGTCAGTCTTAAGGCTGATGGAGTCCCCCTGCAGGAAAAGCACATCCACCTCCACAGAAAGTCACTTGCAGGTAAGACAAATCAATCTCCATCACTGCAAAAGTGCCAATTCTGATTTATTGAAGCTTTTGTCAGTGAGGAGAATGGTTGTTTTGATAAGAACCTTATGCTTTCAGGGGAAGAATAAGAGGATTGGCTGGAAAAGGAGGGTCCATCTATGCCAATCACCCAAAAGGAGAAATCCAGGGCATGCATCTGGACGTCCCGATTTGAAGATGATGCACCTGCGACATCTTGGGTCGAGGATGCGGTTAGTGTGCTCTTGGAAATTCCGGACGAAAATGGACAAAATAAAAAGGTAATATTTAGCTCTGTCTACCTGCCATATGACAGTGATACTCCCCCACCATCGGAGGAATTTACTGCTATCACAGAGTATGCCAGGGAGAAAAAGTTACCATTAATTTTAGGATGTGATTCAAACAGCCATAACCAGGTTTGGGGAAGCTCAGATACTAATGATCGGGGTGAGAGCCTACTTGGTTATTTTACTGAACACGATTCTTGAAATTGTCAATAAAGGTAGAGAGCCTACATTTGTAAACAAATGTAGACAAGAAATTCTTGATATAACTTTAGCCTCCTTGAATGTGTTACAGTTTATTTCAGACTGGAAAGTCACAAATGACATAGTTACATCTGATCATCGGATGATTAACTTTAATGTTTCATTTCATGTGAAAGATACAGGAAACCCTAGATTTGCAGACTGGTCAAGGTACAGAGAATCCTTGATCACGAGTGCAGAAGGTAACAATGATATAAGGACAGCATCTGAACTGGATGCGGAAGCAGAAGCTCTATCCTCTGAACTCCTAAAAGCTTACGAAAATGCCTGTCTTCATCAACCACCCTCTGAAAAGAGGTAAGATGGTGGAACCGGGAGATCGAAGGGCTAAGGAGGGATATGAGGAAAGCGTTTAATAGAGCTTATAGCAAAAAGAATGACAATGCTCTCTGGGACCAATTCAGAAGCATTCAAAAAGCATACAATAAAACTAAACAAGCTAGCAAAAGAGCGACCTGGAGGGGAATTCTGTAGTGACATACAAAGTGTACCAGAAGCCTCTAGGCTAAGTAAGATAGTTAAAGATGAATTTAATGAAAAGTTGGGAATCCTAAAACAAGAAGATGGAACTTGGACCGATTCTTGTGAAAGTACCTACGATGCTTGAATAGGACCCACTTTGGGTGCTCGTCTGGCGGTGATCCGGGGGGACCGGAGCTAGAACCAGATGTCTTTACCCTGTAGAGAACGAAGGAATGGCTCTGGCCACCAGGATCGTCTCGGAGGAGTCCATAAGGTGGTCTCTAAGTCAATTTAGTCCTTATAAAGCCCCAGGTCCTGATGGTGTGTACCCTGTAATGCTGCTTGAGGCAGGGGACATTATTCTCGCTAGACTCAAGAACATTTACTGTGCCAGCATCGCAATGGGATACATACCAAAGATATGGAAGAAGTCTCGAGTTGTCTATATTCCTAAACAGGAAAGAATGACTATACTTCAGCTAATCTTTCAGACCTATAAGTTTATCTTCATTTCATGCTTAAGATCTTGAGAGATTGGTGGATTAAATTCCTTATGGAAACTATGTTTAAAGACTATCCTTTCCATGAGAATCAGCATGCGTATAGAAAAGCAAAATCAGTAGAGACAGCATTACATGCCCTTGTTAGGAGAATAGAAAAAGCCCAAAACCACAAACTTTTTGCAATGGCACTCTTTTTTGACGTAGAGGGAGCCTTTGATAAAGTTAGTGCAAAGGTAATTGAAAAGTTTCTTCTAGAAAAGAATACGCCCCCTCAAATATATACGTTGGGTCAGTGACATGCTAACAAATAGAGTTATAACTACAGGCATTGGAGAAATCCAACTTGAGGATGTAGTGAGTAGAGGCTGCCCTCAAGGCAGTTGCCTGTCTCTCATCTGTGGTGCCTTGTTATGGATAGTTTATTGGTGAGACTAAATGAAGATAATCTGTATGCCCAAGCATATGCTGACGATGGGCTTATACTGATTACAGGGAAGTTTCTGTCAACAGTATGTGAACGCATGCAGTATGCTTGTAAAGTATTAGAAAAGTGGTGTAGTGAGGTCGGCCTCTCAATCAACCCAGATAAGACGGACCTCATGCTATTCACTAACAAAAGAGACTTAAAAGAAGTAAGGTATCCTAAACTCTTTGGGAAACATTTAGCCTTGAGGAGTGAAGTCAAATATGTGGGAGTGACTTTGGATCCTAAATTAAGTTGGAAAATACATGTAGAAAAATAGTCCATAAAGCAACCTCAATATGTGGCAATTAAGGAGAATAGTAAGTAAGACGTGGGGGCTTTCGCCAAAATTGATGAGATGGATCTACACAGCTATTGTCCGGCCAAAGATCCAATTCGGAGCAATTGCCTGGTGGCCCTCTGTAGAGAACAGTACATAAAGAAAAATTAGGAAAAGTCCAAAGATTGATATCATTGGGCATTGTGGGCTGTATGAAAATCTACTCCTTCAGCTGCCCTGGACGTTATTCTTGGGCTACCCCCCTTACATGTCTGGATCAAGAGAATAGCCATGGCTACCTGTCTGAGACTGGAATCTAACAGTCAGTGGAAAGATGAAGGCAGGGACTATGGGCATGTAAAAATTTCAAAAATAATTGAAGAGAAATTCCTATCCTAAAAGCAGGATTCCCAAGCCACCAAATACTCTTAAGCTTAAGCGATCCTTTACCTCTAGGATTCCTTCAAGAGACGAGTGGAAGTGTGGAGAGCACTCCTCCAGAGGGATCTTCTCATCTGCTTTACTGACGGCTCGAGGATGGAAACTACGGGGTTCGCTGGAGCTGGACTGTATAATCAAGGAGTTAGAAGAGAAAAGTATATACCCACTAGGAAATCTAGCAACTGTGTATCAATCCGAGGTCTTTGCTATTTTAAAAACTTCGGAACTTTGCTAGAAAGGATATTCAAGATAAAGCATCTATATATGCTCAGATAGTCAGGCTGCAATCAAGGCAATAGACTCACCCAGTGTCTCCAGTGCACTGGCAGGAGAATGTCAACAACAGCTAGAGTTACTTGGGAGAAAAATATAAAGTTACACTGGTTTGGGTCCCTGGTCATTCTGGAGTAGAGGGAATGAGACCGCTATGAACTAGCCAGGGAAGGCTCCTCTGAACCCTTTAAAGGACCAGAACCAGCTATAGGACTTACCAGAAGCAAAGTCAATTTCCTTTTAGATGACTGGGCGATGGTGAAAACCAGGGATGCTCTTCAAACCAAAGCTAATTGCAGACAAGCTAGGAAAATGTTGAAGAAAGCCAACAAAGCCATGAGTATATGGGCTCTCTCTTTGGGAGGAAGAGCTTAAGATACCTGGTAGGTATCTTGACAGGTCACTGCTGGCTTCAGAGACATTTGCATACCATGAAAATAAAAGCAGAGCCAACGTGTCCCAAGTGTGAAGTTGGGGAGGAGACGACAGATCACTTTTTGGGATCGTGTGAAAGCATACGCTAGATTGAGGTTTAGTATATTTGGGATCAGCCACTCTTCTGGACGACGACTTAGTGAAACTCCCATGGGCAGACGTTCTGAAGTTCATAAGGAATCAGACAGGTTCAAAGAGAATAGAGATTCTATAGGTAAGAAGGTGAGGACGTTCTTGGGGCTGGCAAAAAGCGTCCAGAGACATAATTGCTAAGATCTAGGATCTTCCCCACCTTTACTATTATTATTATTAAACAGTGTTGATTACAAGAATAAATTCTATAGGTTTATTTGATCTCTAGTAATTATTCAAATTAATGAATAATCATTAAGAATATAATGATCCATAAAAAGAAATGAATAATTAAGACAACTCGAAGAGTTCTGATTTACTTCTATTACCTTCACAATCGGTGAAACATTAAAGAACCAATATAATTATTCTATAAATCATTTTTAGACGTTGAACACTCAATTCAACCCCGCATATTTTGAATAAACCAGTAATAAATTGTACTGTGCATCACATTGCTTTAAAAAAACTATTTCGAAAGTAGAGGTCTGAATTTCAAATGAGGGTAAAGTTTAAATACTTGGAAACATCGCATTTTTAAAATGTTCCGGAGTGTTCGAAATTTTAAAACTTAAAAATTCTGGCGCGGTATTCCACATGTTGGGCGAATTTCCTTTGGATGCGTGTTTCCGTGCTTAACAACAATCCTGGTTGGAATGATAATTTGTATAGTTTTTTACATTATAAATAATAAATAAATAAATCCGGCGCGGTGGTCCGCTGTCGGCGAATTTATTTAGAATGCATGTTTCCGTGCTAACAACCCATTTCTTGCTTATGCAAGACCATGCCCATTGCGTGGTTCCGGTTCATGCTTTAAGAACCTAAGCAGTTACTCAATTGTCAAGCACTGCTCGTAACCTCATTTGTCTGTATTTTCCAAAAGAATGCGCTAAAACCTTTAAAGATAACTGACTAAGCTTAAACGATTAAGTAACTAAGCTTTTTAAACTATTGCAAAATAATAGAGCGGTACTTCTAATTTTAGAGGCCATAGTTTTTGTGCACAAACTGGATAATTATGCGCATTCCATTGGAAAATACAGACAAAATGAGTAAAGAGCAGTGCTTGACAATTAAAATACTGGGATATTGGGAAAACACACTACTTGGGATATTTAAAATACTGAGTAACTGCTTAGGTTCTAAAGCATGAACCGGAACCATAAGCAAGAAATGGGTTGTTAAGCACGAAAACACGCATTCTAAATGAAATTCGCTCGACAGCGGACCACCGCGCCAGAATTATTTATTTAGTAGTTTTAAACTTATATAATGTAAAAATCTATAAAAATTATCATTCCAACCAGGATTGTTGTTAAGCACGGAAACAAGCAATCAAAGGAAATTCGCCCGACATGCGGACCACCGGAGACTTTAGTCCTTTAAAATATATTGAAAATAAAGTATCAAAGAGCTTTCACCCAGGGATCCTGAGCTTCATCAGTTCCTGAAATTTACCAATAAAAGAAAGAGTTTTTAATCATACAATTACAATATATGCAAACAAAAAACTTTCTAGGGACCTCTATTTTAAATATTCAAGCTTTTGAGGAGGAATAGGTCTTAATTAATAAAAAAAAACTAATTTTGCCGAGCTTTCGATATAATTTTATCTTTTTTAAAGGTTTTTGTTATTATTTAATATGTTAAGCCTTAAAAAAGGTTGAATAATATATGCAAACTAAATTTGTAATTCAGGAACTGACAAAGCTCAGGATCCCTGGGCGAAAGCGTTTCGATTATTTATTTTTAATAATTTTTAAAGTACTGAAGTCTTAATTAAATTAATTATTTTCACAATTTACAACAGTCCAAAAATCTTTAAAGTTATTAGTACGCCTTATAATTTTATAATAATTATAATAACCGATGATTAATTTATTATTGAGAAGCAGTTCAAAACACGCTAAAAAGGCCTACAAGAAATAGAGATGGAATAATTGTATAGATACGTTAAAAATAAAATCTGTATGCTTGATAAAATAATTTGGAAAATCGCTAAAAGCTCTGATTAAAAAACAATGAAATCTTAGTAACATTCACTGAAAAATACAATAAAATAATTATTTGTTTGGCGTATTCGAAGTGCGTTTATATTAATACTGATATCGTTGGCAATGAAACAGAATATCCTAGTAGTTGTAGTATCAGAGGCATTTTAACTAATACATTAAAATTGTAGATCATTCATAACTAGTAATCAAGTTAATAAATAACAAAACTTCAAATCATACCTATAGAAATGACATTATCTTTAAAATATATAATCATGACTTTTTAAAAGTATAAAAAGTTCAAAATAACTTTTAAGTTAGATCAAGGTGAAGTATTTTTGAGAGTTTAGTTCTAAAGGCTACTGGCACTATCTGACCTTAACAATGTTTTAATGTCACTGCAGTGTTTCTTTACATTAAAACGCCTCTTAGAGAGAATTGGCCGCTTGCCCTAAACGTTTGTCTAGTTCTTTTCCTATTCAGTTTAGCCAAAATTCATTAACAATTAATTATGTATATCATTTGTTATGTCTTTCAGCGTTTACATAGTGATTAAATCAAGTTAAGCGTCACTTTCAAAATAAAATTTTAATTTTTTGTTACGATATGCTTGTATCTATGTTAATTAAATATTCATGTTATTCTGAAATAAATAAATGCTGTTGTGTTTTATTTTTTTTTTTAAGATAAAAGGTAGTTGAGATAAGTGAGGTGGTTAAAGTCATCTAAACTCATCAACCCTATCATGTTAGATTAAAAAATGCAGCAGCTAGAAATAGATTTGTTAGGACTGGTTAGTCAAGGTTTATGAATAAGAAAGGTTATTCTCTTCAAGAGTTAAAATAAAGTATAAGACATAGAGATATTTTTTGCGCTTGAACCAGTATAGGGGCATTTTAGCATTTCTACTGCTCCGGATGCCACTCTACTAAACCCCTAAAGTTTATGCACAATGTGTACCAAACAAAGAGACTAAACTATTAGAGGGAGTACAGAACCCCATTAACACAGTGATAAAGGGTCTGGAAGTGAGACAGTTTCCATAGGTGCCGTAACTGTACTTACCCCTACTATAGTCTCCCTAGAGAGAGACTAGCTACTCCCCCACCTGTCTACAACTCCTATTGTAGCATGCACTTTACAAACGGCGGACATTTTCAGTGATGCATTAGACTACTTTATTCAAATCTAACAATTAAAGAGTACATGCAATAGATAATAATCAAAACTTATTTTAAATTCATTTTACTTTATTTAAAACAAAATAGTCGAAAAATAATGTAATATTTACGTGAAATTGTAACTGTTAGGAAAATAAAAAAAATGACGTCACCAATGTACCGTTAAGGCACCTAGCTACCCAAGGAATGATAAGAGTTGTTGTATCCTCCCTCTAATAGTTTTAGTCTCTTTGGTACCTAAGAAGAGCTGGTACCTCTACCCTTCAATATACGGGACTGAACCTGTGTCCAGTTCCTGTCTGTTTAATACGTTTTGATAATAGAAAATAGAAAATATTGTTAGGCATAGAAAAATTTTAATAGAAATATTGAAAACAGGCATATTTATTCCATACATTACACACTACACGGCTCATCATTATTTGCACTCATTTGAAGCTCCGTTCCTGCTAATATTACCGCATTTTCTTTAAAAATATCGAAAAAATTAACAGATTAACAGATTTCGACGCCATTGCTTAGTTTATTAAATATATATAAAAATCTTAGGAAAAAATATATTGTGTCAACTAGTCATGTTTTGCAAAACACGGTAGTATCAACTTGTATAAAAATGGATTGATAAGCAAGAAAGCGCACATTTAAAAAAAATTCAGACGGCTTGTGGACCTCCGCAACTGAATTGTTTTGAATTTATTATTAACTTAAATACAGTAAATAAGATGATAAATATTAGCGCCGGTACCAAGATTCGAAACTGGGAACCCTAGCTTTGAGTAGTGTAATGGACTTTGGACCTGTTTTATTGGATTCAGCGCCCCAAGAAATATTTTTAATGACCGGTTTTTTGGTTTCCTGTTATTTTATACGCTATTAAAAAAAAAATTTTTGGTCACTTAGAGTGGTCAATTCGACTTCAGACTGGGTTCATTTGAGCACGAGTACAGTTTCGAGTCTTGTAACCCTGGCTTTGGGCCCTTTAAAAACTCGTATTGAGTTAAGTTTAATTATACTCGTCAATTTAATACAAGTCGACTCGTTCCAGACCGGTTGAAGTCAACAAAAACATCAAAATCGACACCACTCGAAATGTTTAAGCTACTAGGGTGTTATCAACTCTAAATGGGTTTTATATAAATGTATATATATATATATATATATTATATATTATATATATATATAATATATATATATATATATAATATATATATATATAATATATATATATGTATATCTATATGTATACTTTTAAGGTAACCTTAAAAGTAATAAATTCAAGTTTAATTAGTAGTGTTTTAAATTAAATTCTTTAAATACCTAAGAGGAAAGAGACCAAAGAGGAGAAGTCGCGTTAGCATGGTTATACGATACTTGATTATACAATAAAAACTATAACATGATAACTGCCTTACGAAGAAACAGCTTGTATCCTACGTCAGAATAAATCTTCAATGCTGCGGTCTCATATGAAGCAAACCTTTTCATAATATCTTTTAGGTATAGCTAACTAAATGACTCTTGGCTGTATAGCTGGCATGAGTATTATAGATATTAAGGGGAGTCTCTAACTGCATTTCCTTTTTTTAATTGTCTTATTTTTAACATTAAACCGTTTAGTAACTTAAATCAATTTTATATAGTACATCCTAGAATCTACTCCTAGAGTGGATTCTTATTGGATGGAGGGAGAGGTCCTATCTTTATCTACGTAAAAAACTATAACAGAATAGAATAAAATGTTTTTAATAATTATAAAATATAAATGGTGCACTGATTAAGAAATCAGAAAAAAATGTCCTTATTAAATCAGAATCATTGTCTCAAGTCCGTCTATCTTTATTTTATATTTTTTTATTTACCATGATTATTTTTTTAATTATAAAAACTCGCTAAAAGTAAAACCAATTAATATATTGTCAACAACAATAGTATAAAAAAATCATATCTGACCGGTTTCGACTTTACAGTCATCATCAGAGCTGTTTACACACTTAAACAGTCTGTAAAAAGCTCTGATGATGACGTAAAGTTGAAATCGGTCAGTTATAATTTTTATACTATTGTGTTTTCACTCCCAAGGAACAAAATGTTGGTTTTCACTACCTTGGAAGTAAAAAAAAAAATTATTGGCTCAAAATCCGTTTCAGGTCAAAAGAAGTTGTTTGGAGCAAAAAAATGTTTTTTTTTTGGAGGAGCACCCTCTAAAATTTTAAGGGGTCCGACCTAGAAGAAATAGAATAAAATACAACAAAACGTATTAAAATTAAATCAACGTCTGGAGATAAAATCTTGAATGCACCTTGGGAGTAAAATTTTATTTTCCCCCTTGCAATTACCTTCCTCGGCTTCGCCTCGGGAGTTAATGGTCATAACTTCCTCGGCTTTGCTTCAGGAGTTAAACACATAAATTCCTCGGCTTCGTCTCGGGAGTTAAATACTTTGGCTCCCACGGCTTACGCCTTAGGTACCAACTAAATGCTCAGGGAAATAATAGCATTTATTACTCCCTTGGTGCATAACTAACTAAGTTTCATTTTGATACGGGTAGTATGTCTAAATTTTTTGTTATGTCACTAATGTTAAGCAGGGTCGTGCGATGCTGCTGTACCTGGATGAGTGACCTCTTGGAATTGAACCCATGTTTTTTATCCGAGGACGAGGGAAGGGAGTCCAAAGACGTACTTCAATATAAATTTGGCCATTTCATGACCTTAGGACAATCGAAGCGAGTCCGAAGGTTAGTTAGGGAATTTGATATGGTGGAGTGTGCCCGCACCCGATATTACCCTTGCTAAGTTAATAACAACTATAAATATTAGACGAAGATACATGACTAAATAGAAATATCTATGCAATCACACAAAATCCTTAAAATAATACTATATATAGAAGGAGCACAGGACCGTAAACACAATGTAATTCCACTGATAACACGAAAGCTGGTTGACTGGTGCACCTAAGTAATGCTGCCAACCTGACAACAAAACATTATTTTAAATATGTGTCATAAATAACTATTAATGAAGAAAGATCGTAAAGAACAAATATAATAACTTAAAACACGTGCTGAGTATTTAAAAAACCCGGTCTTAGATGGCAAAAGGGTGGCGGAATACAAGAATCTACATTTAGTTGACGAGGACTAGTTTTAATATAATATTAATAAATACGTTAAACTACAATTTAAAATGCTTTAAATATTGTATTGCACCGATATTTATATTAGTATTTTATGAATAATCAATCATTAATTAATAATAGAACATAATAATTCAGCAACCAGAAGTATTGCCAACTTTTTTTTAGAAAATTGTATATTGTTAGGGTGGCAGCATTACTTAAGTGCACCAGTGAACCGCCTTTCGTGTTATCAGTAGTGCTCCTTCTATATATAGTTATTATTCCAAGTACATTATAGTATATTGGATTTTTATTTGTTTTTTATGACCTATAGCTTTTCAATACATTATATTTCTAGAGAAAGAGGGAAAGTAGAGAAGTCAAGCGTTCTTACCGCATAATTCCTGCAAATTATAAACTTATAGATAGATATACCTAAGTGCAATAAAATAAAACAAATTAGCACTTTCACTGCAAGATACAATTTATTTAATTTTATTCACTTATATTCTAACATTTTTTTCTCACTAATAGCTATAACCTTTAAGTTCTATTTATTCACTTTAACAATTGTTTAGAAAACTTAAAAGTTCACAGATTTTAAAAATTAAGGAAGTGGGCATCTTAATTGATCATTATAGTAATAAAGATCTCACACGTACAAAACGAAGAATTGTTTACAGAAATTTACTTCGCTAAAATGTATGAAAAATTCCTTCGGATATAATACCGCCTTTACCATATAAGAAGACCATAAAACAATCTTCTTTAATAAAGAAGGTTTTATTAAAAAATTGTAACTTCATGCAACGCCATATAACGCGGCATTGCGTTTAACAAATTATGCAATACCGTCTTGCAGTATTGTTTGTATCGTATAAGCCCCTCTTTCTTTGGATTTAAACTTGAAATTAACCGCTTTTAATTTCATCTTTAAAACCAGTTTAAGTAAGTCGTTTTTCCAGTTGTTTTCAACTTTTTCAGTTAAATAATAACTTAAATTGAGATGAAACTGGGCTGGATAGATTCACAAGATCCAAAAACATCTAACCCAACAAAACATGAATTCTCCCCTCTGTAACATTTATAGGATTCATGTTTTAATAAAGCTAATAATGACGTCTAAGATTTGTTAAAGAAGTTTTGTAAAAAGAACTTTTATCCTAATCCGCGTAAGTCTTCGAGAATTATCGTGGTCGGAACATGCAAAAAGTGAAGAATTGGACCATACGCGATAATCAGCTTCTAATAATCACTTGAAAACGGAGAAGTTAAGGGCTATGGCAACTAAAGCTGAATAATAAATGCGAAGCTGCAGACGAGAAGGTTTAAACAATTCTTTCAGCAAGTTTAGAGTAGGAACCTTGCTGTCGAGTTGCACCACAGCGCTCACATCGTTAGAGACTAACCGCTTCGGAGATTGAAAGTCTGTAACGGTTAACTTTGAAGGACCCCAGAAAACAAGATCAATTATTGTGTAGAAAATGTTGTACCTATGTTAAAACACTGAATTCTACGACAAATCTATTTTAGAAAAAAAAGTTTTTCTAAAATCCATTAAAATACTTTTTTGCCTGTACAAAATAAATATTTTTTATGAATTAAATCTATAAATAAATTAGATGAATGAATTATATTATCTAAAAAATTTTATGTTTTTAAACTTTACTACGAGTCGATGAAGAAAATCAAAAACAAATTTTGTTTTTGTAGTGCAAAATGTACGTAGGTAGCGTTAAAATTATAGGTATTTATAAATTAAATACTTTTGAAAGGTAAATTATATATTTAATAGTTATTATATTGATTAAAAATAGATTTATCTTAAACCGGAAGATGCGATGAGGATATTTTAAGTTATTGAAAGCTTTACTAGCGGGCATATCAGACCTCACCAGTGGTGGGTCTGAGGAAGACCAGCGTAAAAAAGTTGCGCGGCTTCGCAAAGTACCCTGACCTCTTATCATTATAACTTCTTTTAAATGAAAGTGCAAGTTTAAATCTATATTTATTTGAGGAAAGAAAGTTTTGCCTTTAGGTTATAATCAAAACCAAGAGAAGGCGTATCTTCGATCATTTTATGTTTAAAAAAACATCTTATTTTCTTCATTATAATTTTGTGTTACAGTTGCTTGTTCTGTGAATTTTGATGAATAATTATTATTACAAATCATCCGGAAATCTTTGAACATCTGATTCATAGTAATAATTTTATCCAACAAATTAACCTTTCGGGGTATTTAGCTTGTTAAGTGTTAAAAAAGAGGATCTCGATATTTATTAAGTCAATTTACTAAAACGGCGATTTTAAACGGTCCTTAATAGCCGGTAACTTAATAGCGAGGAATTAAATCGTCAATATATCATTTGTCGCGAATTTGCTATACGCTCATCCTCTCTAATTTCGACTAGCTTCGCTTCTTAGAATATATAAAACGCCAAATTTATATGGCAATATGTTTTAGTAAATTCGTTCATTTTTTCAGCTGTATTCAGGCACTGACCTCCCTCAATTCTGCTTAGCAAAAGCCGTAGATATTCTGACAGCATTTACACGAAAATTGTTATTCTTAGTTGTGATGATAAGAGAAATACTTCTACTTTTAACTAATTGTTGAATTAAGTTTATTCTTTTTGGAAAGAAAAATATTCTTAACTTTCTATTTCACTTTCTTTAAATTAAAGAAAAAATTAACTAAATTTGATTTTGTATCGATTGTTTACTTTTTTGTAAAAAAGGTTTACAAGTCTTTTAATAAAAATTGAACTAATGCTGATTATTGAGATGGAACGTTGGTACCAACTTGAAACTTGGTACCAAAATCAATCTTGACCTAGTTGTGCTATCCAGAAAATATGTTTTTGTTTTTATGACCACATTAACTGGCAATAATATCTACGCAAAATTTTTGAAAATTCATAAAACGTGAAGAAATATCCATCGGTTAGAGATTTGGCATGCATGTAGTTATATGTCAGACCAGAATAAGCTAAGTTTCATCTCATAATCAGCATTACAAAAAAATCAGAATTACATTGTAGTTCATCTTTTATCAAATGACTTGAATACGTTTTTTAAAAAATTGTAAAAATCCTCCATGAATTTAGACCGCGGGCAGATAGAGTGATTACCGCTAATGACTAAGATGTCGAAGAGAAAATGTTTTTCTTTGCCACTCGCAGCCTCGCGACTCGGCCGCAACTTGGCGTCGTCGTTGGTAACAGCTTCGTGACCACATGGTTGTATCAGTACGTCATATTACTGGTTTATATAAGTGGCACACTGCCACGATATACGTGAATTTTCAAATGCATTAGTGAAAAACGTTATTTGATTTCATTATGTTATATATGACAATCAATAATTCAGGAGCTAGTGTAACTTCGTATTTTTATTAACCATATATATATATACAAATATATATATATATATATATATATATTATATATATAATATATATATATACACGTTAAAACAACTAGACCTAAAAATTAATTTTCATACCAAGTTTAAATTCTTTATCATAAATACTCTAGGAGCTACGATAACAACAGGCACAACACATTCAGACAGTAGCATTGTGAAATACCCTCGGGAGGTCCTGAAAACGCCTAAAACTTATAATTAAGGTGGAATCTCGGTTTCGGATTATTAGTTCAAACACAATACTTTTACTATGAAAATAAAAATCTTAGATTTATTGATAGTCAATTTTTTAATTTTCTTCGATCGGCAACCCTTTAAAAATCAGCATTAAGCGAATGATTGTTTGAAAGATAGATTAAGTATACAATTATTAGAAATTTCTACTAAAAAGACGCTTTTATACTTTAAATGTTTATAGTATTTGATACATTGTAACAAATTAATCTTTTCCATGTAAAAAAATATTAATTTCATTACATATTTCTTCAGAAAAATATAATAATTACAACCATTGAATTATTGTTTTAAACTTAAAGACAAAAGGTTATTTAAGATTTACTAATTGATCTCCCTCTGATTTAAGGTTTGTATTTCTTTATCAATCCAATACAGAGTATCGTGAGAATCGTTTGTGTACAAATGATGTAAACCAACAAATCGTGCTCCCACAATCGCTTTACAACAAACTTTAGTAAACACGTAAGTTTTACTTGAAGAATGTTAGAACTAGAGGTAAAATATTTATTTTAACATGACTAATTTTCGGAACCTAGAGTTAATTATATTATAGCAATGAAAATCGTGGATACATTCCTAATAACACAGGGTGCAACATTTCAGATGCACCAATATTATTAATAATTTATTGTGCACTTGTTAGTGTACTGTTATTGTTCATGGTATTTTGTGTTGTTCTTTCATCTTTTATTTACTTTGCCTTATTTTTGGTTTTATAATGATATATAATATGACAGTGTGGTCAAATTGTAAATAATGCCATGTAATTTATTTATTTATTTATAACCCCTTATAATGACGCTGCAAAAATTCATAAAACTAGGAAAAATTCATAAAAGTCGATCTGTTTGAGATTTGGCACGCATATATAAGAGTTATACATAAGAGCCAAGTTTTATCTCATTACCAGCATTATTTCAATATTTATCAAATGACTAGTAAACTTTTTTTAAAAATTAAAAAAAAATAATTAATTTGATTTAAATAAATCTCTTTCACATGATAAACAAGTATACTAAATTTTGTGTCAATACAGCAAGTATATCAATAGTTTTTGTTGGATCATAAAAATTAAGCAGCACCCAGCGTGTGTATATATATATATTATATATATATATATATAATATATATATATATATATATATATAATATATATATATATATATATTATGATATTTGTGATATAGATTTATTATAACCTTGTTGCTGTTTCTTTTCCCTATCTCTCTTTGTCTGATTCATTTCGCTAGATAAACTTATTGAATCTGATATGGCGAGAAAAAATTCCGTGGTATCCCGCTCCCGATTGTTTCTAATACTTTTTGTTTCTTAATGAGCAAACATACGTCACCTTAAAGTTTTTATTACGGAAAAGCAAATTGACGAAGCTACTTAAAGTAACTAGCTACAGGATTGTTAGTTTACTAAGGAGACCTCGTATTGCCAACCTATAAACGTTACTTTTCTTGTCGTGTGAAAGCGCTGAGAACAATCTTGTTAAGAATAAATTTGTAAAATGATGCATTGGTACGAGTGTTGTAACGCTGTCTATACACGTCTGGATCAGGGACAAGCACCATATAAGTGGTGAAACTAACCATTTCAATATTTTGTTTGAATTGTACCTTATTTTTTGTTATTACAATATTTTCTATTTCTAGCTTTGAGTCTCCTTATTTGTTTTTCCTTATTTAAATTTTCTTGTTTATCATCTAAAACCAATTGTATTGAGAAAGAATGGTGTTAGAGAGGTTTTAAATAAAACCTAGAGAAAAATAGAAAAAAAGAGAAAAAAGAAAATAAAAAATAGATAGCCTACTACCCGGCAAATCAGGAAGTAGGTATCTCAAAGCATATGAAGTGTTCAAAGAATGGTGCTCTGAGAAAAAAGTAAAGAATGTAAGTGAAATGTTGTATTAGCGTATTTAAAAGAACTGTCAAACATCAAATCGAGCGCTACTCTGTGGTCAACTTTCTCGATGATAAGATCTGTATTATCAGTCAAAGAAAATGTAAATATAAAACATTATACAAACGTAATACGTTTTTTAAGAATGCTAGTTTTGATTTATTACTGTTCGCAGATAAAATATTGTGTGGAACGAGGCAGGAAAGGAAACATAACTGACTCGTATATTTACCTTCCTCTGCTTCGCCTCGTCAGTAATATTTTTTTCCTGCCTAGTTACACAAATAAATTTTGCTGCGAACCAATGTCTACTTTTCTGCAATTACACAGTTTGCAGTAAGAATCAGAAGCCAGGATTTCATCTAAATTATCCATGTAAGGTGCTTTTAAAGTTTATGAGTTTTCAAAATGTTTGCTGCCGTAATTGTTGGTTACCAAATATTATTTTCTGGACAGCACGACTAGACCTAAAGATTGCTATTTGTGCCAAGTTTCAGTTCTCTAGCATAAACACACAAGGAGCTACGATAGTAACATACACATTCACACACATATACAGACAGAGAGATTTGTAAAAACATCCAAAACAGTTTATTTGCAAAAACAGACAAATTTGTAGGAGGCCTCAAAACAAAATCTGTAACGGATAATTCTGATCAAACTTCGCCTTTAGATGCAAACACAATATTTTTCCCTTACATCTATGGTTTAAATACAGAAAAGTAATAAAAAGAAAGAAAAAAGGAATTTTATACATCTCGCACAATCCTAAATTTTGTATAAAATAAACCTTGAAGTAGTTTATTAAAATTTATGGTTAATAAAATGAAATACTTCTCCAGCCTTGGCATTCATAATCAAAACAAATAGTTAAAAATAATAAATAAAAAAAATATCGGAGGTGTATTGTGAGTAGGTAGAGAATATTTATTTTACGTTTATTTATACGAATGTCGCATTCTTTAGAAAAATCTATTTCAGTTATTGTAACATTTTTTTAGTCAAGATTTACCGCTGAAAGCTAAAATGTACTACACAAAAAGTATGATTAGATTATGTAAACGAATTTTACCTTCATCAAATCGCTTTAAATTCGTATGTGATTAAAACGAATTTAAATTTGATATTTAAACGCGTAATTTTAAGTAATAATAAACCTAATCGGTTAGAGACTAATTTAATGTCATAAATATGTTCTACATAAAGCTATTAATCAAAAATGAATATTATAATATTATTCGTATATTAATTTCTGTCATCCATAATTCTGTGATTCATTCTATTTTTAATCACGATATTTTGAGGGTAATATAATACTTTATTAAGCTAATTTCTAACTATTTACTTCTAAGTTTACAGCTATACCAATTTTGTTTTCTTTTTCAATTTTTCTAAACGTATCATACTAATAGGTTAAAGTGATTCAGGTTTAGTCGAGTTTATTGTGACGCATGATTAAAATGTTGCGTGATATGAAAATAATCTGTATTAAAACTTTGAATATAAAATAAATGAGAAACATTGCTTGGTTGCTACTATAATTATAAGAGAAAAAAATTATGGCAGAACTTTAGCAATTATTTATTACATTCCTCATTCATACCGTAGGTATGTAAAACAAAGTATCTAAAACTCCAAAACCAAGGTTTCACCTGAATTACCCGTTTTAGATTTTAGGTGCTTTAAGACATCCAGACTGGTTTTCTTGAAGTTGTTTGTCTCTATGTGTGGGTGTGTCTCTGCTATTAGGAATTTTCTTTTTTGGATTGTCATAAACCGGAAATAATAAGAATTAATAATATTCATGTTTTGATCAATTTGAGATTTGGCACCCATGTAGTTATAAATAAGATAATATGTGCCAAGGTTATCTCAGTGTCAGCATTAGTTCAAGTTTTATCAAATGAATTTTATACGTTATTTAAAAAATTTTAAAGAAAAAAAAACTTATTTCAATGGCTTTAAATTTGGTTCATGAATATATCATTACGTAATAAATAAGTACAAAAAGCAGAACAAAGCCATTTCAGTGCCTGGTTGGGTGGAAAAATGAATGTATTTTATTTACTTATGGCTTTTACTATGGCTTTTAGTGTCCTTTACCTTGCGAATGTATATATGTTTAGAAAATCTGAATATTTAAAATATACATACACACACACACTCTTTGTGTATGTAATGTATATATATATATATATATATATATATATATATATATATATATATATATATATAATATATAAATATATATATATATATTATATATATATAAATCCCTGAGACAAAACGACCACGATGTATCCCAATAAATGGTTATTTTTAGGTAAAGAAATCTGGCGCAGTGTTTCGTAAGCTAATTAGTCAATTTAACTTCTCGATTCAATAATAAATTTCTTCAGTAATTTATTTCAGTATGTATTACAGTCAGATCAGTACATCAGTAACACTTTGACTTTAGTCAAAGTGTTAAGCTTAACTTTTAAGCTTAGTTTAAGTAGTTAAGTTTAAATTAAAGCTTAGTTTATGCTAGAAATTAAAACATTTTAGCACTAACGTAAAGTTAATGAAATTTAGTGCTATGTGAAAACTTGTTACGCGGGTCAATCTGTTGAATCCTAAAATACATCAGATTGGAATAAATGTTATTCTTCATTTAACATTAGTTTCCTATTAAATATTATATTAAGTTCAAAGTGCTTTTAAATTAAAGTTTTGTTGCAATGATTTTCCTCATTCGAATTCCGGTTTCGTACCAACCGATTGCATGACATTAAGAGTATATTATTGGAAAATCAAACTGCTACAGATTGCATGTCTATAGGAAGATAATAGCTTTTCTCATTTCACGGTCGTCAATGTCTACTGCTTTATTTTCTATTTTTGCCATACCATACAATAATAAGTAAGGTATAGGTGATAAAGGTTAAAGTTTAGAGGATGTTGTTACCCTTGACGATACGTCAACATAGGGTGGCCTAGAGATGACGGCTGCTCTCTATTGGCTGGTAGTGGCAAGAGCAAAGCTAATATTATTATTGACTTTTGACTTAGCTGTTCATTCACCTCTATAACTCCCCTATACATTAAATGTAACCTAATTCCTATTTGTTATTCCCATTTCAAATTATGAATCATAATAATGTACGAATCAAATTATTCAAATAACTTATTTAAGTAAATTTCTTTTGAATTGCAACTCGATAGCAAAGTGATATTTTTTGTGAAAAGGGATGTAAATGAATTTTAACAAGGAAATCCACTTTACAGCCCAATAGAAATTATTACTGAAAACCAAATTTATTTTCTAAATTACTTTGCCCTACTTTTTATTTAATTTTAATGAGGTGAGGTAACCCGTGTTGTTCGCAACAAGGTAGAGGATAAATCTAATAGCATACAATACCCGCTTTTAATAAAGATAGTATTTTACAGGGAAAAGGACATCATAAAGGTTAAAGAAAATCAAATAAACAATTCACTACAACCTAAAAAACATGTTTGCTTGTTTACTCCACAACCAAGCACAATAAGAGAAGATCGCAATTGGACAGTTTGGATAGTTCGCCCTCTTAATAGTCGAAATTGATGTCTAAAGACTTGAGGATTTTTATACAACGGATTAGAATCTTTGAAGACACCTTCCTTCGAATTGAACGTTGTTTCAGTTAAGTGGTTTTCACTGAACCAACTTGGTATACAACCAAGTACACTGTTTAAAGACGAACAACCCTGAATTAACCAAAGTTTAGACAGCTTGCTTAGAGTAACACTAGTAACGTTGCGAGATTTTCTATTGGAAGGAAGATTAAAGTTAATCTTAAAATAATCGGGTACGAGGTACCTCAGAACTTTTCTTCATTACATCTATTTAGCTACGCCAATCCTCCCGACTTCGGATTCGTCTCGCTCGTCCTCAGAATATACAATGCACCAAATTTCTACTGTAACATGTCTTTGGACTCGTTTCGCTCGTCTTCAGAAAGTAAATACATTCGTTTCATCTCCAGCGGTCACTCATAAAGCACTGACCAAGCTCAATCAATTCTGCTTCACTTTTAGGACCTAACAAAACCCATAATATCTATGGTTTTAATACGACCAGCATATCGCTGGTCGTATTAAAACGAAACTTGGTGTACTTATTTATTGCGTAAAGGTACACATGTACCAAAGTTTAACTCAATTAAATTATTTTTCTGTTTTTTACAATTTTTAAAAAAATTGTAAACATTGGATTTTTATGGTTTTTCGAAATTTTTCCAGAGTCATTATTTCGGGTTAATGACGTCATAAAAAATATTTTCCGAATTCCACAACTACATCGGTAGAATGAGTTGCAGCTTTCTGGGAGCTACGATGATAACAGACACACACACAGACAAACTTTGTGAAAACCACTAAGAATGCCTTAAAAACAAACATCTGAAACTGATAATTCCTGTTACATCTCGGTTTTGGATTGTTCTGCGAACACAATACGTTTACTACAATACCTACGGTATAAATGAAGAAAAATAAAACTATAGTTATAGGTAAAATGTATAAATTTTACGAAGAGTAAAGATCCTGTCTTTGGTGAACGACAGTTTAATAAATCGACTGGGTTTTATTACTTTTCTTTGCTTCAAAAGAACATCATTTTGGCTCAAAATTCATGTTCGTCACAAGATATGAAATATTTTTTGATATGATATATTTTACGGATTAATTCAATTTAAAGTATCCCTTATACTTTTCCAGACTCGTTGCTGATATTAAGTATAAGATTTATATTTAAAATATTACTTTAATATATTTAAGACTTGATTTCCAAATTAGCTCTGGGGCAGTTTCTCAATCGGTCTTCTGTTTCTACATGATCTAGCATTATGCTTGCTTTCGCTGTCAAATAATGCCGAATTCATGACTGTGTGATCTATATAATATGCTAATTTGAAACAAAAATCTTAGTAAATAGTCTTCAAAAAATTGTAGCGAGTTGATGTGCCAATGCTTTAAATGTTACTGGACTGATAGAAAGGGAATCTGGTTTAAGGTCTACTAAACCAATTCACGAAAGGCTTGATCTAAATGTTTTAACTCTTTGCTTGCTTCAACTTTTCCATTGGAGTTGTAATTTTATTATATCTTTCAACAGTTCCTTAACAGAGAAAGATGTATTAAAACAACAGCAGAATGAATTGATAAAGATAACCTTGCAAGAAACAAAAGTCTATTTAATATTGCTAATCATATTAACTAAAGTAAATTGAACATGTAATGCAAGTATTTAATAAAAGGAACGAAGGAAAGGTGCTGGCTTTGTGTTGTCAATATATATATATATATATATATATATATATATATATATATATATATATTATATATATATAATATATATATATATATATATATATTATATATATATATATATATATATATATATATATATATATATATATATATATATATAAATATATATATATATATATATGTGTGTGTGTTGTTAAAGTTAAATGAAATAAGTTAAACAAGTAATGCAACTATTTAATAAAATGAAATAAAACAGAGTCTCTCCACTAATGATATATATTTGACATAGCCAGCTTTCAATCTTAACAGATCATCATTCAGTGCCGGCGAGCAGCGAAGAAAAGAGTTAGGAGACAGCGGTTACGTTTTGTCTAGAGGTTTGTAGCTGACTAGTCAGCTACACTCTGAGACTCTGTTTTATTTCATTACTTGAAACTCCACAACTCATTTTTCCTTATTTAATAAAAGGTAAACGAAGGAAAGGTGCTGGCTTGTGTTGTCAATAAATATATATATATATATATATATATATATATATATATATATATATATATATATATAATTTACCTTAAATACATAATAAGTTCCTAATAAGATAGCTGATATTTAACAATATAAAATGGAAAAATATTCAAATCCCCAAATTTAGGATTTGCCTGGGTTTTAACGAGTTACATTGTCACCAATGTTTCTAGTACGACTCGTCAAGTTAATATTTTAATAGTATTTATAATAATATTTATATTACAAGCTTTTTTCGCAGATGCCTTATTAATTCTTCGTTATTAATCTTAAGATTGGTTTGTTGCAGTTCACCTATCATCTCTGCTCTCGGCTATTGTTTTTAAATTATAATATGATTGACATTCGTCCTTAATCTTAGTTATAAGCTCTAATCGATGCCTTCCTTTACTGTTTTATCGTTCTATCAGCCTTTCAATAATTGTTATTAGAAGTCCCACGCGACGAAGGATGTGTCCAATCTAGATATATCTCTTTTCTGTATGTTTGGAGTGTATTAAGGATGGATTTTCTTATCATTTATCAAAATTATATTAAAACAACCAATTATTTAACTAATCAGTAATGAATAAAATCGTTTGTTCGAATGAAACAGTGTAAGAAAAGAAAATAATTTGTAAATTCATAAACTATCATCTTTTAATATTTAGTATAGAGGATGAGAACTGTCCCAGATATGTACCCAGCTCTGCTTAGCTTAGCCAGTCTAATATCCCGAACTGTACCCTACTTTGTACCAAGAATGTTTGTAAACAATGAGTTCCCATAGTAAAGTTCAAACTGTAATCGTTCTATTAGGAAACTCAGGTACAGTTTTGCTCCCATAACCTACATTACGTAATGAAGATGAAAATATTAAGCGAAAAATAATAATGTAATTTACTTTTTTAGGCCTCGATCTTAATTTCATTTTATTCTTTCTTTTAATAATGTTCCTTAACATTTTTCAAAACTCAAATTCATAAGTCACAACTTCAAAAAGGCAGCCAATAGCAAAATGAAAATCAGTTTGATTGTTGTACCAAGTATCAAATCTTTAGCGCAAATATAGAGGGTGTTATGCGCAGACATAAATTATTATAAATATCACTCAGAACTTAAAAACGCCTGAAGGGATAGTTTTGATAAAAACTCGATTTCGGATTTTTAATATGAACACAATACTTTTCCTATATACTTACGGTTGTAGGGAAAGAAAAAGTAAAATAGTTACAGTTACTACCTTGTCATGGATAATAAATGAGAACCGATAAATTTCCTTTTAACGCCATATTTTCCCAAGTATTGGAAGTTAAAATGAAGTAATAAGCACTATTGTCACGGTTGTTTTGAGAAGATAATCATACGTCAGAAGTACCATATGATACAAATAAAATACTTCATAAAGTAAACAAGGAAAACTTAAACCAGAAACTTCTTGTACAAACACTTCTTCCCTATTCCTTAATATTAAATTACTAAAACCAACACAGCAGCAGAATGCAATACTTAGCCTTATAGATTGACGTAATAACATTCTCTTTACGTCTAGTAGCCATCTGCGTCATGTAATATAAAAGATATAAATGACGATCAATAAATCAAAGGGGTAGGAAAATTCGTTAATTTAAGTTTATCACAAATTATCTTCAAGGTATACTGAACTTAATAACTTAAATTTTATATTTTGTTTTACTGTCGAAATAAATAAAAAACCTTCTTAATAACAATGAACTCATAACGAATTGTGACGAATGTAATTTTAGACTCATATGGAAGTTAATGCGATGTAGACTTAATATTATCTTTTATTTTATTTATATTGAATTACTTTAAGGTTTTATTTGGACTGGCCAAGGATAGCGAGACAGTATACGGCAAACACAGACTGTACAAACTTTAGATACTTAATACTGTCATGTCCCATATTGCACAACTGTGGTGTTTTAACCACGAGTTTTATTTTTTTCTTTTAACTTCGTAACCAATGATTTTTAATCATTTATATTTTTATATCCATGTATGAAAGAAATTATTTTCTTAGAAGAAGTTTATTACCTACTTAAACTTTTTTTTCACTAAATATTTTTCTTATATTGAACAGCACACTATCGCATAACCTTCTCCCTGAACCCTCTGACAAAACAATTATATAGAACACTGACGCAAAACTCTCTCAGGGAACAATTCTGTTAAACACTGTCGCAGAATAGTCTCATAGAACAATCTTGTAGAACACTGTCACAGAACCCTCTCATGAAATAATCTTGTAGAATACTGTCGCAGAGCCCTCTCATAGAACAATTTAGTTGAAAACTGTCGTAGAAACCTCTAGAATTATAGATTTCTTTAAAAAAGCACTATTGTAGAATACAGAGCCCTCTCATAGAACAATCTTGTTGAAAACTGTCGCTGAAACACTCTTCTCACTAAATAATTAATTCACCAATTACAAGTGGGCCCAGCAAATTTCTTGAGTTACACGAACAATTTTTAATTGAACCTCCATGAAGCATATAGTATGAGTTTATGAAAATTATTTAAACATATTAATTACTTTTATCATCTCAGTGAGTCAGTCAGATTTATAGAAAATAAGGAAATACCGTCTATCTATTTTCTTTAACATCAATTATGTTGTATCTTTTTGAACGACTCATATTTAGAATGATAGTTGATAACCTAATTAGAATTTGATAGTTAAATAAAGAAATTTATAAAACTTGTCAAAACACGTGTTATAAGCTATGACCTAGTATATCCTTTATTAGAAACCAAAGAATTGTTAATGAAATCAGTTAATTAAGGTAAAAGAAACTTTATTATTTTACAACGTTCAGAGAAATCATAATGAATTAAGGTGACAGTTTCAGTCTGACACCAAGGCCGAAACCCTCTTAATACGTAAGGCTGAGTTTAAGTGTTCACCGATTACTAATTCCTCATAAATACTGTTTTTTTGAGGTAGTACGTAATGGAGCACTTTATTGGACCGTTTTTAGGATGAGAAGCCAATCATTATTGTTATAGGAGGTTATTTAGTACTTTTCACCTCCGAGGACAATAATGAATGTAAAAAAAACTCCTAGGACGTAAAAGTAATTCATATGTTGCCGCCATTACTGTAATGTAGCGTGTTCAAAAAACAATCTGTGTTAAACCTTCATGAGTTTTCTTTAAAAACGTTCATTTTGTTTCTGTTTTTGTTCGTAGACTAAATTTTTTTCGTTTTTAAAAGGTGTTCTAGTTCTAATTAACAATTTTTGTGTGTTTATTTGTAAAGCTTTTACATTTTTGAGTAAAAGTGTGAAGCTATGTATGAATTCAATGACGACGATAATATGGAGTTAATTGGACGTTTGTTTTTTTTTTCAATTAAGTATATAGCGCAGTTTATTTAATGAATGCTACCTCAAAAAAAATAGTGTATGCCATCCGGCAGAGAATGTCTTTATGTCTTGGCAATTTTTCCCGACTCGCTTCGCTCGTCGGTAAATCTAATTGCCGTGACATAAAGACACACTTCTCAGCCTTATGGCATAAATAACTATTTTACCTAACAAGAGTTTTTTTAAGAAAACTACAAAGATATAGACGCTTATAAGAATATTTGGGAATTATACATCTAAAAATATAGGTCTATCTTAGACTTATATATTTATTTAGGGCTAGAATAAATATGTAAGTATGTGGCATTTAAGGGTGGTACAAGCCACCCTGACAGCCCGGGTTCGATCCCAGTAGGGCCTCTTGGCTTTTCATGCGAGGGATGGAAATCCTTTCACGTGCCGTCCTTCGAAGGGAACCTTACGCCAAGGGTTCCGAGCCTTGCGATGCCAAGTACTCGTAAAAGATCTCTAACCCTAAGTTAACCTGTTTGAGGAGAAAATTTAGAACCCTCAATAGTATTCTATAATGTATACGTAATTATATATAAGTGTATGTATTGTTTCTAATTAAAGGTATTGAAACTTATAGTAAAAGCTACGGCTATTGCCTGCACTGGGACTCATAAGAAATATCTTCTATCTTAAGGAAATAGCAAAAAGGGCCTATCAACGTGGCCTACATGCTAGGTCATCTCACCTCTTCCTAATTACTATCACTATTACTAAATACGGATAGATACAGAACGATTTTGTTAAAGTGTTAGGGTTAGGGTTCCCAATAGAAAGTTAGGGCTCTGGGATCATCTTGCAGCTTCAGGAAAGCGTTGTGATTTTAGAAAATTACTCTAAATTGATCGCGTACATATGAGTCATTTGTAGACTTTGTATAATAATAATTTTACACACCTCATTTGTTAAGTGCGTTAAATTTAAATTTCTTGAGACTCTTCTTGATGGGGTTATTGGTCAAGAATTCAAGTATATGAGTAGGCTATGCTTTATCTCATAAAAATTAATAAATTCAGTTTATTAACATTTCCAAGCATTTGAAATTAAACATATTTTTTCGACCAGGATTAATTACCATAATTTACCACTATAATTGTGCAGCTATAGCTGCAATAACACTGAGCTACCGAGAACCGATAGCTCAGTAGAAGAGTGCTCGTCTTACGACGTAGAGGCCTAGGGATCAAATCCTCTATATAAGGTTCGGATTTAGCTGTTCTGAGGTCCCACGATTAGCGTTAGTCATTAGGAATGCTTTGTTTGGTTCTGAAAGACGTCTACTTGATACCTGCAGAACTTTTTTAGATGCTTTTAGATCAGGACTGTGGGACTGGGTTTATGGACACTGAATTTGGAGATGCTATTGGCGTCTCTCCCCGTCGTTTTATGACGGACTGGACAGAGCAGTGAATCTAATGATTTTCTAGTGAGACTAGTGGAACATATGACATTGGAAAACTAGTAGCAGGTGAGCTAAATAAGTCTGATAAGATCAGAGTAAATAGTAGAATAGAAAAATTATGATAAAAATCGTTGATCTTAGCCACAGGTGCTGTTCTCAAAAGTGAAGAAGGGACCAGTAACGAGATTTCCCAAGTTATTCATAAACTCAAGGGGTTACCAGTAGAGTAGAAGTTGGGAGATTGGAAACGCTAAAATGGCCCTACGGGTTCAAACGTCAAAACAAAAAAATATAGCTGCTATAATGGACTTAATATGAAAACCCCTTTTATAAAATTAATCACTTCTTTATTAAAATATTCATTGGAATAAAATTACTAATAAATGATTATTACAGAAAAAAATATGTCTTTAAGATAAAACATAAATTAGGAAATGAAGACTAGTCTTTCCACAAAAACAATAGTTTACTAGCATAGCGCTTTCAACTTAACATGAGGTCATCATCAGTGCCATGAAGATAAAGATGAAAGTGATAAATACATAAAACTATTTTCTTTTCCGAGATGGTAACAGCTCGGTGAGTCCAGTAGTCCAGTGAGTCCGAGCTGTTACCATCTTGGAAAAGAAAATAGTTTTATGTATTTATAACTTTCATCTTTATCTTCAAGGCACTGATGATGACCTCATGTTAGGTTGAAAGGGCTTTGTCAATAAACTATTGTTTTTGTGGAGAGACTATTCTTCATTTCCTAGTATGAATAACTCCACTTGTGCTCAATCTCATTCAAAACAAATAAATTATTAAACAAAATACTAATAATTCATTCCATACTGCAGTGAGATACAGACTAGACATACTTTAACAGTCGACTTGGCCAACCTCTTTGACTGTCGATATTCTATGAATGAAAACAATACATAAAATATAGCAATAACTCTACGCGAGATGATGAGTTTAGGAAAACAACAATTGATTGAATTACTTCATTGTCATTGTTCTGTCTGCTTATTAAATTCATTGTTACTAAGTAATTGAAAACAGACGTAGTTGGTACATACGTCACTAGCAGACGCTTTTATCCTGCAGATGGTAAATAAGTAGTCTAAGTCTAAATATTTGATATTAAATAGATTTGTATGATATTTATTGATTTTATAATCAATTTATAATCCTATTAAATCTAGTATATATTTATGAATAAAATATATTTTATTGTAAGTCATATATATATATATATATATATATATATATATATATATATATATATATATATATATATATATATATATATAATATATATATATCTGGAAATTTGCTAAAATTCCATATTTCATGTAACAATTGTATTTTTAAATGTTAATGACCTACTTATATCTCCACTTATATATCTACTTAGGTATAAGTAGATAAAATTATTGCTCTAGTTTCAATCTCAATCAATTATTAACCTATTAATATAATAACTGAATAGCTATCTATTTTACTGAAGAAAGAATCACGTGTTGCAGATTCACTGTTACACTGTTACTGATTACACTGTTACACTATCATGAATCAAAACATTTTTACTTTTTTACATGTATACCCCTTGGTGTGTGGAAAAAGTTTCGTGTTTGTACTTAACATTCAAACTTCCTTAACATTGATACAACCTCCAGAGTGGTTGTATCAAGTTGTCTGTATATGTGTCAATGTGTCTGATATCCCCGTGGCTTTCGCATTTTGTTTATGCTAAAGAGATAAAACTTAGTACAAAAATTTGTGACATTCACTGATGGTTCACGAAATGATACAGGCTTATCTGGAGCAGGACTATACATAGAAAACTCAGGCTTTGCCAAAAGTTTTTCTGTAGGTAAATTAACTACAGTGTTCCAAGCCGAAGTCTTTGCCATTTTGGAAGCGACTAGGCAGCCAGACTTAAAAAACCCAAAATAGCCAGATAGCCAAGCTGCTCTAAAAGCTTTAGCTTCTCCCAATATCAATTCTTCTTTGGTATTAGAATGCTGGGAAGCTCTGGAACAGCTATCTGAACACTTAAAGGTCAAAGTGATATGAGTCCCTGGACACACTGGCATAGCTGGAAACGAAAAAGCCGACGAAGTAGCTAAAAAAGGGGCATCTACAGACTTCTGTGGGCCAGAGCCTGCAATAGATTGGACAAGAAGGCAGGCCGAATTCCTTGTAAAAAAATGGATTTGTAAGGAAACTAAAATCACATGGGAAAACAACACCGGATGTAGACAGTCAAAGATGATATTTCCAACATTAGATAGAAGGAAATCTAGATGGCTTCTTTACTTGAGTAAGTCTAGTCTCAGACTTATGGTAGGAGTAATCACTGGGCACTGCAGGCTTAATAGGCATTTAGCCCTAATGAAGGTGACTGAGAGCCCAATATGTGCAATATGTGATGACAATGAGGAAGAAACAGCCTATCACTATTTGGCAACGTGTGAAGGGTTTGGAAGGCTCAGGTTTCAAATATGTGGAACTGGAACGCTACTCGAAGAGGAAATGGAGTCTCTAAGATGGCAGGACATTCTTACTTTCATCCATCGTAGCAGGAGGTTCGACGAGGAGAAAGTAGTGGAAGTACAGTGATAGGTGGTTGACTTCGGGGTTGGTGAAAAGGACCCAATAGTGTGGTCTACTCACCAGGCTTGACCTCCCCACTCTTACTACCACTACTAGTACAAAAATTAATGTTATGCTTTGAAAAAATAATTTTACCACCTAAAGAGAGAGAAATTGTACTTTTTTTCCTCTTGTTGAGGGAGAAAAGTGAGACTCTTAGTCTAAATCTACTAGGAGAAAAGGAGAAAAAACAGAAGTAAATAGATTTGGTTGCCATGGTAACAGTTTAACTCCAGCTCCGTATTTCCTCTTTAGATTAGTTGGATGTGTCAGTTGGTACCATCAGCTCTTAACTTTAAGGTTACAAGTTCAACCTGACTAGGGATGCCTTCTTAAACTCCTTCTTTGTTTTTATACTATTTTCTTTCTCCTGTAGGTAAAATGTAAAACTTATCACGGAAAAAAGTTATTTCAACTACATAAATAATAGTCAAACCCAATATATCAAAACCATATAGAAGTCGTTTCAAACAACTGAATAATTTCCTTGGCAACCCTCAGGATTAAAATGTTATAATTCCTTCGGCCTTAACCACAGGATCTAGTTTGACTACTCCGGGAGCTTAAACGCTTTTTTCCCTGGGTAAGATAATTCCATTAATGACTCCAACAATCATATTAGGATCTGTTTGCCTGCATCAAAAACAATGATATGCTTTATTGCAATACAAACAAGTACGATAATTTTAGTATTTAGCGATCAGTCTTTATGTTTAATATGATATTTCAAGGTTATAATTCTTATTTAAATATTATTACAAGGTACAAAGTAGTAAGGCCCAAGGCAATTTGTAAACGGATTTGTTTACATCACGCTCCTGGGATATTTACTTCTTGAAATTACTTTAATATTACATAATTTTACTTAGTTTATAAAGCCAAACGTATAAATCTGATTTGCAACAATTTTAAAGACACTTAAAATATCGGGTACGAAGTACCTCGGAACATTTTTATTTATCATATCGGATTCGCTACGCTCGTCGTCGCAACTTCGGATAAATTAGATGAGTATGAAACTCATATAATTTATTGCAGTAAGTCTTCAGCCTAACTTCGCTCTTCCCCGATTACCCATTCAGGTAATGACCTCGACTGATCAGCTCATCATTATTGATCCGTCAAAAACGTAAATATAATAGCTGTACTGAAATATAACTTATACTAAATTTAATTTTAAATTTGTATACTAATTTAATACATAAAAGGGATTTCAATTAGATAATTATTAGACTTTCAGCGATGCTTAATAAAGAATATACCGCACTTAGTCCTAAAACATATCTTTTTGTGATGAGAGGAAACGAATTCTAGAGACATTTGGGCCCAAAATGCGCGGCCACATTCTCTTAAAAGCTGAGCGATTTTCTTTTGAAATGCTTTTGCTTCTTTGCTTAGCAATTTATGTGTCGATTAAATTTTCGGTTATGTTTCATAGTCTCCGAGCAGCATTACCACTTGTTAGCCAATTTTTCAGTGATTTTTAAAGTAGCTTTTATGAGTATGAAAGTGAGCTTTTATAAGAGCACAAAATTTTATAGAGAACTGATTTAGGAAAGATGAGCATAGTTTTTAATTCAGCTTTTACAGTTTGAACTAATAGGATAATTATGGGGGTTTTCTTTAAACATTTTAGGAGGGTTCCTTAAATAATTTTAGGAAAATTAACAAACAAGTGGTAGCTCTATCCCTAAGACAGAGAGATGCAATATTAAGAAAGGAACCAAACATTTCCAAAAAGAAAAAAACGCACTTTGTGGACCTCCGCTGCAGAATTTTTAATCTTATTTCAATTAATTATTGTTAAGTTAGTACAGCACAACTCAAGCTGACTGTAATTAATATTGTAAATATATTTATTTCCTTTATTTTATTTTTTTAATTAAAAAAAATTATCATATTAAAAAATGATACTAAGAAATAATTTGTATGTGATAAAATACGGTAAGATAATAAATTTATAATGATAAGCTAATAGCAATTAATAGTTAAGTTAAAAGTTAGTAATTAACTGCATAGTTAATTATGATTAATTATGGAGTATCCAAATTCAATACAACACAGTACATACACAATAAATTAAAAAATTTAGAACTTAGCAGAAGATATTTAAAATCATAATGCATTCAGTACATATTTCCTCTATGCTAATTGTCTCATTAGTATTATAATTAATTGTTAAACAAATGATGCAAGTTTGAAGTGGGACTATTTGTCTGACTGTCAGTACGTCTGACAAATAACTATTCTAAAATTGATGATGTAATATATTCACTAATGTTGATGTGGACTTTACTTCGTTAATGGTTAATTAATTTGTGTTGTATCGTGTGTCATATCAGCATTAAGATAAAAAATGCGCTGTGTGCCTCAAGATTGCAGAAGGAGAGGTTGAACTATAGTAAGAACTCCACTTATTTGGAGCCTTAGTTCTTAACCCATACGGTAGTAGGATTATTTTAGGATACTGTGTGCAGCTGATGCGAAAAGAACTGGCCATTGTTACCGGGAATCGAACCCCAACCTAAAAGCCCGGATATCTTAACCATTAAAACGGTTTTCTTCAAAGCGTAAGGAGTGGAAGTAAATACTTGTAAATGCGGCTCTTCTTTTTGTTAGCGAATTTCCTTTGGAAATTCGCCTAATGTTTTATTCATTTGAGGGTTTTTTAAATCAATAAAGAAAATTTGTAATACAAAGATTGTAAAAAACAAAGGTAAAGAGATAAAGAAAAAGATAATTACTCCAGAAAAATCAAACATACTTTCGAAGAAATACAAAAACTGAGGTGAAAATGAAAATTTAAAAGACAAAGAAGATAAAAGAAAAACATGTTATGCGAAAGCGGTGCATATTCAGAACCATAACAAGGGTTACTAACATAGTGTGCGAAGTAGCTAATTTTTAGCTACTCCGCATCACATCAGATTCGCTACGCACATCCTCCCTGCTTCTCACTTCGCTCGTCCTCAGATGGTAAATGCATCCATTTCATTCTTAGCGGTCACCCATACAGCACTGACCACGTTCAATGCAGCTTAACTTTTACATGATCCAACAAAAACCATAGATAGTCTTGTCGTACGAAAACGAAACTTAGTGTAAGTATTTATTTCTTAAAGGTATACACTTGTACTAAATTTCAACTTAATTGGATTCCTACCGACTTTTTTACAATTTTTTAAAAACATACACAAGTCATTTGATAAAAACTGAACTAATAGTAATGAGATAGAACTTAGCACCTTTGTTAGCCGTTAGCCTTATACAAGGCTACATTCGTGCTGAATCTCAATCCAATTCATTTTCAATACAAATTTAAATAATGCTGATAATGAGATGAAACTTAGCACATATGTTAGTCTTATACATAGACACATGCGTGCCGAATCTTAATCTGATCGCACCATGTTTCCGCGTTTTATGATTTTTCGAAATTTTCGCTGAGTTGTGATTGCGGGTTAATGACGTCATAAAAAATATTTTTCGAATAGCACAACTACAGCGGTAGACTGATTTTAAAATTTCAATTCTCTAGCATAAATACACTGAGCGCTACGATGATAACAGACACACACACATACTCACACAAATATTTAACACACATACTGACAAACAACTTTGCAAAAACCACTCAGGAGACCTTAAAAATGCCTGAAACGGATAAATTTAATAATAATAATTTCGGTTTCATCCCAGCTTCAGATTTTTTTGCAAACACGATACTTTTCCTATATACCTAACTGTAAAAAAAAACAGATACTTTCATTTAAAAAATTATTATGGTAAATAATTTTCTTTTTTAAGTTTCAATTTTCAATCATCAGAATGAATCAATTTAATTTAATTTTCTATTGTTGTACTCCTTTTTTATATTTTTTATATAAAAAAGTATGTTTTGCCTTCTCTTTTGTATAAGCTTTTGTGTATGCTTAAAAACAAATAAAGTTATTTATTTATTATTATTTATTACTGTATAAATGAGGAAAATTAAAAATCCTACCTAAATTTTACCTTCATTTCTAAATATTTTAGGGTTTACAGATATTTCTAGGTTTTTCAAAATTCTTTTAAAATATTAAACCGTTTAAGAGTTATCAAAGTGTAAGACAGAGGGTAATTTGATTCAAAAATAAATTTTAACTTACGAGTGGCGCCCAGTGAAACTACTAACAATTCCTTATAATCTTTAATTGGACCATAAAAAAGATTTTAATTCAATAACATACTTAGGCTCATAGGAATCGTGCTGTGACTGTTAACAGCTGCTTCACGACTTACCTCTTTCTTATTGGAAATCTAATTTAGAACTAATGTGTACTGTGTTGTACTTGCCATCGTGTTCGAAAAGGTTTTACGTACGAGTAATAGTTTCCTGAAAGTTTCCTAGAGGAAGGATTCTACTAATCTCTCATGCTAAGGAATAATTAAAGGAATGCATGAAAGAAGTTGTTTAGAAAGCTGGAAGTCAGTGCAATGTATCGATTTTATCTTTCAATCACATATGGTTCAATAATTAATCATAGGTCAATTACTTTTAGGAAAAGAACGACTTCAATTCTACAATGTTTTTTAAACAGGGACAATATCCATAACAATATCCATTTCGGATCATCTTCAGGTAAAACAAAAGTACAAAATTATAAGACTAGAAACAAAACAATTTAGAATTAAACTTGACAAATCATACTTACTATAAAGAGTACTAACAAACTACATTAACAAGAAATTAATAACTAGGAAAAGATTTTATAAAAATAAAATTTAAGTTGCTATTGACATAGGCCCATTGCAACTTAAATTAAGTCAACAATGTACTGTTGATAAACTAAGCACTTTTCTTCTTCCCTTTCTTAAACGTTGACTATCTATCTAAAAGCAAGGAATAATGTTTTTTTTAACCTGCTTACTAATTAAATATTTCTATTTGATAAGTTATCCAAAATGTGTATAACTATAACCACTAAGCAGTTAAAACATTTAAAATAAATGGAGGGTAGGAATGAACTGTCTCTGGTCGATCAAGGTGGTTCGACTTTTTAATCGAAAAACCTGATTATATTAGTTGTCGAGAGAGCGAGTGTTGCACCGTTTGCTGATGATAGCGTCAAGCCGAAACTGGTCCAGAGATATTAATATCCAACAGCATCGACGAAAGCCGATTCTTCGATTTGAATAAGTGAATTTTGTGGCGAAAATTCACTAAAAATTATTTTATAGAGAATTATCTTTCAGAAAGCAACGCCTATGAGGTTGTCCTCATTATGTATTTGGAGGAGGGGATTGATTCCGCTTGGCCTCCTGATTCCAAAAATATATATTTTTAGTCTAGGATTTTTTTTTACTTTTTGAGTGGCGGGAATAAACAGAATTAAATTAAGTATTGGCTACTTACAAGGCAATTAACCTAAGGAACTGAAACCTCAATACTAAAACTAGTCTTAAAACATCCCTTCTGGGAAGAATGAATGAAATCTTCATGCAACTGATTGAAAAATTATTCCAAATCTGACTAATCACTTTTCAGTATACAATTGTCATTAACCTAAATGTTTTAGGTACTTAACTAAGCTAAAATCGTACGTAATTTTCTCTAAAAATATATTGGATGATTTAAGAACTGTTAAAAATCCTAAATTGAAAAAATTGAACTTCGCAGCAAATAATATAACTTAAGTACCAAAACTAATGCCGAATAATGTAGAGCCCCCCTCGCAGTTTCAGTTTAAGCATTCAGCGAGGGACCATTTAATCTTACCGTTTTTAAAATTGTTCCCAAAATTAATATTTTAAATTGTAAATAGTGTTTCACGTGGGTAGAAATACTAATGGTATGAATAATTAAACAAATATTTAAATATACATTATATGATTAATGCGATGTCAGGAATTATGTCAACAACCTTAAGTGTTCCAATTCAAGGGTACATAAGTGCAAAACATTACAGGTAAAACAAGTAATTAATTGAATTTAATCAAAATTCAATCCAGGTTAGACCTGTTGAACATAGTTAATTAAACACGTAAAATAAACATTAAAAAATGTGTGTCTTAAATTTATCTTATAACGAATACTTTGGAAAAACTTTCCTGTACTTAAAAGTCTGTCCTGTAAAAAAAACCTGTCTCACTCAACCAACAATATTAAAGTTCATATATATTCACTCACTTAACAAATAATTAAAGTTCTGCTTTATGTTTTGACATACATATATCTACGTCACTAGATTCTTATAAGCTATTGTGTTCTGCTACAACCTTTATACCAGCTTTTACCGCTAATAAGTGATTAGTGGGATCAATAACCCCGATTACGTATTGACTATTGGTGACTAATTAATACTGGGTACCTATTCACCTTTGTCGTTTATAAATGAAAAATACCCACATAATAGAGGTAAAGAGAAAATCATTATTTGTTTTTTAATCGTTTGCAAAACTTTTTAGAAGCAAACTATAGCAATTGTTTTCAGTATTTATTAATTGTGTACAATTTATTTTTGTTTTCTATGGGCTATTATAGGAGAAGAACAAGGGTGGACTGGACATTCAGGGCGAGAGCAGCAGCCCTCCTTGGGCTAATTAATTATATTAAGCTAAATCATCAATACTACTCTTGTTAAAAGTGGACCCCTCAACTTGAAAAGCAATATGGGACCCCCCCCCCCTTGGGCCCCTTGAAATAAAGGTTTGGGCCCTTTTAGGTCAAACCCTCCTCGGGCCTTTTTGGCTCAGTCTGCCATTGAAGAAGGAAGTATTGTGATGAGAACAAATTCAACATTCAACTTTCAGATTATTGTCAATAATTCAGCACCTACAGATCTCAAAAATCGGTAAAAAGTTAAAAGGGCTAAAACGATTCACAAGAAGCTTTGTACAAAAAACTGATTTATAACCAGATTTTGAAAAAAGAACAGATAAGATCTTACCAACATGACGACAAAATACGGCGGTCCAAATAATTTTTATATTTTTGTATAAAAATTACTTTGGACTAGTTTGATGTTTCTTAACCGCACTTGTGGCTTGCACGGTTTTCGAGGTTTAAATTTGTGTATGAATATTAAAATTTGGTGTTTCATGTTATAGTTATATGTTAAGTTATATATTATGCTATAAGTAATTTTATGTTATGTTATACGTTATTATGTTATGTTATTGTTATATTTTTAATGTGATATTTTAAATTCTGTATGAATAATAAACATAAGCAGCCTAGCAGCCCGTGTTTTTAAGATATTCCTGAAATGATATAGAGAAGCTTCCATGTTGTAAATTTACAATGATTAAAGTATGTCACCTTTAAACATGTTAAGACATTTAATGTCTAAACATGTTAGACATTAAAAGTAAAAATATAAACACAACAGGGTTCTTCAACATTTTTAAACTCCTTAATGTGATCCCAGTACCTCAATTTTTCTGAAAAACCATTCCCCCACTCCTGGTTAATGCGGTGTGCTGGAGGCATGTACTGTGCAGAGCGTTTTATTAACATGATAATTATTAGCAAGTTTTATAAGTTTTATAGCAAGTATTATTCTTCCTTGCTTATAATCCTTCAAACCTGTCTTTTCATTCTTAGTAATTGATTTAACACTTCATTGTCATCCTATATTCACATTTATATCCTATTGTCATTCCTATATTACTTGATCCTTGTGTTTTTACAAAATACGGTATTTCTTTTGGCGCACTTTCATAAAAAATAACGCTTATGAGGTTGATCGGACAAGGGAAGTGAAGAGGGGAGGAAAAGAATCGATTCTTGGCCTCCAAATTCCAAAATATCAAAAATATTCAACACAGGCCTTACATTTTTCTACAATTGCTGAAATAATTTTCAGGGATCTTCAAGAGTTAACCGTTATAGACTTTTATTCTTTAAAGCTGTGAGTATCTGGCGAGGTGAGGGTTGTGGCGCAACTCGACAGCAACGGTATGTTCTAACCTTGCTGAAAGGATCCTTTGACTCTCCTCACCCGGTCACAAGTCTGTGGGTCAGAGCCTAGAATTTATCACTTAATACCATTTGCAGCTTTGCATTCATTTTCCAGCTTTAGTTATCAAAGCCCTTAACTTCTCCGTTTTCAAGTGCTTCTTGGTAGCTAATCATCATTTACTGTCCAATTTATCACATTTGTCTATATATTTATATATATATATATATATATATATATATATATATATATATATATATATATATATATATATATATATATATATATGTCTATATATATATATATATATATATATTATAATATATACATATATATATATATATACAGGGTGTTTCATATAAAGTGTCCACCAGAAAAGGAGGTGATAGTACTCCTCAAATGGAACAAAAAATGTCCTATAATATAAACCCCGATCTCCAACCGTTTTCCCGCAAGGTCAAATTTAATATTTCAAAAAAATATTTGACCTCATATCATAAAATTGTTAATTGGGATTTAACTATTCAAGCTAGAAAGGCGAAATCAGTATCATTAGAAAGCTGAGTAAATTTCCTAAAGGACAGACTACTAACTATGTCAAATATTTTGGAACTACTGCCCAAACTTTTGCATGAAACATGATTTTTAAAAAAAAATGAATTTTATGGAATTTTTGTAGTAGGGCATTAGAGGAAGTAAGAGATGAGCAAAAGTTCAGCCAAGAACGGAAAAAACTTCTCTTATGATTGCCCTTTAAGAAAAATTAAATAATTTTATACATTCAATAGTCAAAATTTCAAGCCATTCTTCCTAGAAGTTGCAAAAACTGATATTTTTTGGCATTTTTGCATATGTCTACAATGTTAATTACATGGTACATAAAATAATTAAAAATCTCAAAAACAAGGGAAAAGAGTGGTTTTAGAGAAAAACGTGTAAGAATAAAAAAGGTTTATTTTACCTTCTAAAGTCTAAAAATCGTATTATTAAATTACTTTCGAAAATAAAATATTTTATTAAAATAACACACAATTTTCACTTTTATACGACAAAAATGATCAGTTTTTGCAACTTCTAGCAACAATAGCTTACATTTTTGACTATTGAATGTATAAAAATATTTACATTTTCTTTAAGGTCAGTCATAAGAGAAGTTTTTTCTGTTCTTGGCTGAACTTTTGCTCATCTCTTTCTTCCTCTAATGCCCTACTACAAAAATTCCATAAAATTCATTTTTTTATAAAATCATGTTTCATGTAAAATTTTGGGCAGTAGTTCCAAAATATTTGACATGGTTAGTAGTCTGTCCTTTAGAAAATTTACTCAGCTTTTAAATGATACCAATTTCGCCTTTCTAGCTTGAATAGATAAATCCCTATTAACAATTTTATGATGTGAGGTCAAATAGTTTTTTGAAATATTAAATTTGACCTTGTGGGAAAACGGTTGGAGATCGGGGTTTATATTATAGGACATTTTTTGTTCCTTTTGAGGAGTACTATCACCTCCTTTTCTGGTGGACACTTTATATGAAACACCCTGTAATATATATATATATATATATATATATATATATAATATATATATATATATATATATATATATATATATATATTATTTATTTATTTATTTATTTATTATTTATTTATTATAATTTATTTGTATATTCGTATTGAAGTCTGTGTATAAAAGTTTCAACAAAATTCTTCTGTCTATTTTAAGATTACACTAGAGCTAGTAAAGGCATTGATTTATAACGAAGCTCTTAAGCCGCACTTCTTGTCCAGATTCTCAAAACTTTGAAGCAAGGCTAAAACCGTTCAGCATTGTAAATATGTTATAAGTAATACAACACCAACAACGCCTTTTTAATAATTAAAAACGTTATTAAACAGAGCTGGCTTTCGGCAATAATGCTATCTACAGTGCCGTGGTGAGATGTGAAATGAAAGACTCAATATCTCACCACGGCACTATAGATGGTATTATTGCCGAAAGCCGGCTCTGCTTAATAACGTAGTGTAAGAGTAGAAAGACTTTGTTGGTATTGATATTATTGTGGAAAATTCCACTGCGCTTACTGAAGTTATGTCTTAATTTCTAAAATTAACTGGGCATCTTTTTAGCAGAAGTGTCTTTAGGAATATCCTATGACATTAATAAATATATTGTTCAAGGCTTGATTACTTTAAATTAATTTTACTTAGTATAAGACATTTAGTAACGACAGATGTAAGATTAAGAATAACAAAGACAACTTGCAAGTTCAAGTGTAAGAGGACAAAAAGATGTTCTAAAGTATTCGTGGTCTAGTTTAGTTTGTTACGGTTACGGTTGTATAGGTGTGAATATACGGGGTCTATATTGTCTGGGTTGATGCCTGAACCATCCCAGGTATAGAAACACGTATATGTACGAGGGGAAGAGAACAATATAAGGACGGAACTACATCAAACTATCTCACAAAACCAGGCCACCCTAGAGTTAACAACTCTGTACTGTACAATGTACAAACTCCATGTAGCTACATTTAGTTAAAGATTAGTGTAAGAGGTAAAATTTCTTCTTTCTTATGACAAATATTTTACTTCGATTCAAAAAAGTTGTAAGAATTGTCAAAAGCATTCGGTTCGGAATCTTTTCAGAACAAAAATATATTAGAACCCACTTATATAAATATTATTGGTTGTGTCCATTACTGAGAAAGTTTTCATTAAAATTTTGCTAACTCCAGACTTGAGATAGATTTCGGTTTTTTTGGGAAAATTCCCAATTGCCCAGTTCAAAATATTCAGATCATTCTCGCTAAGGTTTAGAAAATACTATTACAATTTTGTACTTAAAGTTGTATAATGACTTTTGCTAACTTATCTTAAGCCTAATACTTAAAATATGGGTAAATATATACTTGGTTAAGCTTACTTAGTCCAAAACTTAATCCTATTCTGGTTAAAGAAAACAAGAATTACACAACATCTTAAGCATTTCTACTCGCGCACTTATACAGATATGATATAAACGTATGCAAATCCGATTTCCGGAGGAGTGTATTATCTTAAGTATATTGTATAATAAAACAAGAGGCCTTCAGCCTAGGTGCTAGGGCTTTTTTATGCTATTGTGGTTGACAATATATTCATTGTTTTTAAATCTAGTGAGTTTTACTAAACATCATGGTGAGTCTATACCACAAAATCTCCACCAAAACAACTAATGATTTAGGCGCTAGGGGTTGCTTCGCGGCCTACGAGCCTCTCTGTGGTCGCTTTGCGGCCACATTGTTATTGTTGTACGATTAATATTTTCGCACATACACATCGAGTGCCATAGATTCGTATCTTATTTATATCGTATCTCGTATATGCATTATACCATCTATATATTATATATATAATATATATATTATATATATATATATATATATATTATATATATATATATATATATATATATATATATATATATATATATATATATATATATAATATATAAATATATACTTGATCAGTGAGCCCCACCTTTTCAAAAAAAACCTCCCTACCCCTCTATGACCCTAACCTCATAAGCTCAATTTCGCTAAAATTCAATGCTTTTTTATTAGAAAATGTTCAAATAGGGTTCTTCGGATGACTGAAGTAAAGAGAGAAGAGTAATTCCTCTTTGCCTCCTAATTCATCGACAAACACACACAGGTATAAAGTTTTTTGACCCATCCTATTAGTGTATTTTTAAAGTATATTTACTAAAATAAAAACCATTGTCAATTACATGTATGAAGAGAAGATGTCAAAGATACAAATTTGTGTGTGTCAAGGAAACTAAAACTGGAATTATTGTGATTAATGAGATTCGTGAGAATAAAGACATGAGAAAAACCAAAACAAACAAGAATAAGAGACAAAAAGAAACTTAATATTATTCAGACATTCAACTTCTCAATTACTTTAAACCACTAAACTAATATGACCAAGTGGTCTTTCAAATGACTTTTAAAATTGCCCCTTAATCATTTCAATAGGATGTTAAAATTAGAATATAGTTAATGAATTTATTATAATTATAATATTAAAGCTTTTTTGGGTCTTATAATTATAATGGCAAATAATCATTTTCTATGATTGGTCCAATATAAGATAATTAATTTGGAATCAGGAGGCTAAGAGGAATTGACCACTCTCCGTTCGCCACTGCTATAATTAATGAACGTAATTTTCTTATAAAAATTCGGTAAAATAGCTACAGTTGCAGAAGCTATTTTACTGATAGCCACAAAACATTCGATTTTTATCTAAAAAACGCAAGCGAATACTAGATATTAGAACTTTTATTAAATCTTCCAGGGCTTAATAAGGTACATGCATGCCAAATTTAAAATTGATCCAAATATTTGTTCGCGAACAATTTTCGAAATTTTTGCTGAGTCATTAATGATGGTTAATGACGTCATAAAAACCACTAATAGCACAAACAATAACTCTACTTAACACAACTAGACCAAAATATTGATTTTTGTATGAAGTATCAACTCTTTAGCATAAACAGGAAAACACATACATCTCAAACAAATAATGCTACTAAATTTCCGGCTTCAGATTTTGAGTGCAAACACATTATAGGTGTATAAGAAGTACTTTTTTTATATACCTACGGTATAAATGAGGTGAAGTAAAAATAAAATTTGATACCTCTTTATGTAGACATAGAGATATATTACTAGAGGGGTCCGTCCTATTGGTTGAATTTTGAAACATTGAAATAATAACCTGACCACCTTCGACTACCAATAATCAAACGAACTGAACAAAATTCCAGTGAATTATACAGTAGAATGCTGAAAATATAAATCAAAACACAAACTGAGTGCAGGAAGCCGAAAAAATGATTGCTTATAACCTTAACTTATTCTTAGAAGAGGTTTCATTAAGGTTACACAGAGCCCCTGAGAGCCCCATAATGATGTTTCAGGACTCTCAATGTATTAAGATATAGGCTATGCCCCCTCTAATATATATCTCTATTTCTGTAGATGTACCAACATATCTAAATATACTAACATCACAAATAAAAAATTCACTAGATAATGCTCTCAAGAAAAGTGAAGAAAATTACCTTGCAAGCTACGACGGAACACAAAATCTATGATGTTGCAGGTTTCACGCTCATTTTAACACAATCTGCACGTTTCAAAGCACGCACCTTATTATATTTTGTTTCACAGTACAGATTTATAAACCCAAACACGAACAAATAAATTATATCAACCACTAACACTGGTACTAATATTTTATCGATTTAAATAAGGCTTCATTGAAGTTTTTTTAACCAGGAATATCCTCTAAAAGAGGCAATAAAGTACGTGAGATGGATCACGATGCTTTGTGAAATTCAAATTTTTTCCATAATTCCTTAAACATTTCCCAGAGAGCTTTATTTGAATTTGATCAGTCAGTTAATTTCATCTACTTTAAAAAACACTTCTACAATACACTAAACCTAAAATAATTGACCCATTTGAAAATCAAATATAAATTATTTCACGGTTAAATTCCACGAACTAAAATTATGACGACATGAACTTCGTGAAGAATATAGAATGACTCGCAATATATTTAAAATTACCAGTGCAGCCATGTTACTTTAATTATATTAAGAAGTAAAGAAAGGTTTACAAATCTTTGTCAAATAAAGCATTTAGAGATATTATTTCTAGAGAGTACTTCTAGTTAGATTTTGAAACTTCAAAAAAGTAACTTTCGACTATAATTATTAATATTACAATCATATAGAGAGTACAGTAACTTTTTGTTGTAACTTAATAACAATATATTAACTTACATTACAGAACGTTTACAACACAAAATAAAACATTTACAATGTGCAAAAAGCCAACGATGATTGATATATTTTAACCTAAAAACACTTTTGGAATAGGCTAGAATGATGTTACACAAAGCCCCTAAGAGCCCTGTAAAAATGCTTTAAGCCTCTCAATGTATTGAAATAAGATATGTCCCCTATAGTAATATTTCTCTATGGATTTAATTAAATATTTCGCAGCCAATTTATATAGTTTATAGTCCATTACAAAACAAATATTGCAATTATATGTGACATATGAGTAGACAGAACAAAGTCTTGAGTCTTGAATAAGGTTTAATATTAAGATAGGTATAATTAAATAAGATTTATTTCAGTATTAAGGTTTCACTAAATACAAATACTGAGTCATTTAAATTGTGGAAGCTCGGTAAAAAATGGTAAAGATATTCTGACATTTAATTTTTGTGTAATTTATCATTCTTACATTAAGGTTATTTACCCCTAACCTTTGTCTGCTATTTAACAATATGAGGTCACCGGTCTTAATTTAATAACAATTTAATAATTTCCTTTAAATATGTACGCCTAAAACTGAAATCTGTAGGCTGCTGTCAACGTTAATAGGTTAAGAAAGAAGGAAACATTTTTTTATTTTCCTGTATTTTTCTTTAACCAAAATAATTAAAGATTCCTAATTCAGTAATAAATATTTTTAATTTTATAAGTAATAATGTACTGTAATATAATTTAGATAGCATATTTTAGTAGAATTTTTTAAAATAAAAAGCGACCAAAAGAGCCCCAATATTTCAAGTCTTGATTTAGAAAAAAATAATACTTTTCAAATACCGGATATTTTAGTAAATATATTAAAATAAAAGTTAATTTTACAAGAAATCTTAATTAAGTTTACTATTTAGACGATTTAAATTAAATTAAGGTAGTTTATGTTGATTTTACCTAATATTTTTTTTAAAACATCAAGGTTAAACTGTAAGATGAAGAGGTAAATTTTTTTTATTTTGTTGGCAATACACACTCGTTCTCCTTTCGTTTCCTAGAGGCAGTTCAGTCAGTTGTAAACGTAACTCGTGCGGGAATTTATTTAAATATATGTATTTCAAATTTGATTTCTCGTGTTATAACTTATTAAATTTAAAATAATGAACTATTTTTACAATTATAAATTAGTTATTAAATAAATAATACTTTAATTCAAACTGCATGGAAATCATAAAGCCAGGTTCGTTAAAGAAGTTTATTGTATTCGTGTTCTATGTGTGTGTTCGATAAACGTTAATTTTTTTGAAAATGAGGAAGTTAGTTTAAATATTTTTGTTATTAAAGTGCTCTGTGTTGATTATGTGTTTATATATTTGTTTATTTAATTTTATTTACAGTTGTGATGACCGTAATGGCAGTGTCGATTAGTGAAATCTTCGAAAATGTAAAATTAGCACGAGAAATGGCACTGACTGGTAACTACGAAACGTCGACTGTTTACTATCAGGGTGTTCTTCAACTTATCCACAAGTTCCTAACTTCAGTCGTTGATAATACAAAGAAAAATCAATGGCAATTAGTAAGTATTTCTTTCAAAATCTCAAAAGCATTTATCGAAAAAGAGTTTCACCAAAATCACCTTTCACTTATCAAATTACCTCTCTGTTATCAATCAATCACTTTAAATTGCATAAACAATTTTTTTTACTGAGAATAATGATGTTCAGTGGCTGATCAGGGTATTATTCTATTAATAATATACAAGGGTAGTGAATAGAGATCAAGGCCTTGTCAATTTATTTTGGCCTCTAAAATATTGAAATACAGAACCACTAATTTTTGATTGATTTTGGCTGTAGGTTGACTTCATTAGCAAGTGTAGACATTATTTATTAAACAAAAATGTTGTCAGTAACAGGTTAGGAGCTCTAAATTGTGTAGGATTGTGCTAAGGTCATTTTGAAATTCACCGAGTGCCACTTTGAGATTCATAACTACTCATGTACTCATGAGAGAATTAACTCCAGTTGAACCCAAAAAATCTATGTAGAAGATCTGATCTCTGACATTTTGGGGTTCAAAAACTCTTTTAGACTTTTACTGCTCACACACAGGGTACTTTATCCGAGGAACATATTAAGTACACTAGTTAATATGCTAGATGAACCATGGGGATGGGCTAAAACAAGAGAGATTGAATCCAGTCCACATCCCCGATACACTATATGTACCTTCTTGAAGGACTATCATATTTAATAATAATATTGAAATATGGCCTTTTGGACCAACTACTATTTCACTTAAATAATACTGTTTTTCACCCAGTAAAATTTCAAATTTTTTTTAGTGTAACTTTATTATTATGCAAAGAAATCACAATTTAATTATATAATTTTTTGTTTTATCTGTAAAAGACATACTCGTACTTAATCGACTAAGCTAATATTTTCTAAAAACCGGAGCACATTAACCGGCAGTAGATTAAAGGTTTATGCAATGCAATCACCTGTTAAATACGCTATGTGTACTTTAGATTTGTAATTACTAACTTCCTCTAAATGAGGAATACCTTCTCAGGGCTAATTCTAATTAGAAACTTTTATCTACCTATTGTAAAAAGAACCTGCTGGCTGACAGAAAAATTGATCTAATTGAATACCAAGGTATTGCTTATTATTTACCTAACATACTGGATACAATATTGATTCTGATACAGTGGTTAATGTGGGATTGGTTATTGTTGTAGATAGAATGAGGATTGATTCTTGTGAAGTTTTTAATTCAACATGGTCTTTTGATCACTGCTAATTTGCCATTTTTTGCAAATTTCCTGAGAGCAAATGATCTTATGAGATTTGAATTTGGGAGGAGGTTTTTTTTATAAGGGGGGCTTACTTATCAAAAATACATGAAATGTTGTGGCTCATTATTTGCTAGGGCTGGAACTACATTGGTCAAAGTTCAATAGCACTCTAATGAATCAAAATATTTCTATTTTTTTATTTATGTATTAACCAGATTACACCTTTCAATGTATGGTAGCAGAGCTATAAGTTCAAAGGGGTATCCATTTAAACATGTAGGCCCCGGTATGTTTTAGCAGCATCTAAGGGTAATAAAATGAGGATAATAATTCCTCTTAGTTAATCATTACTATGTCATTTTAAGACATATATAATTATATGTTATTTACCATTTAGAGGGGTTAATTAACATCCATAAATAAAAATTATAATCTTAATTAACCATATCATCAGAAAATGCAAAATGAATGATGCATTTTTGTTTTGTCAAATTAATTTCAAAATACCATTTTACTTGCTTTTATTTGAAATAATCTGAGGACAGTGCTTTAGTGGATAATCTACTGTACTGGAAATATTAAGGCTTAAGTACAAACAAGATAAATTTGTATAATTACAATAAATTATTCATTTATTATATATTGTTAAAATTATATATTATATCTTAGCGATTTTTGAACAAATGAGCTTATGAGGTTGCTGTCACAAAGGAGGGAGAGGGTGAATGTGTTTATGAAAGAATGTTCAAAACCTTATTATTTATGAAACGTTTATGAGGTTATCAGCCCACATTAATGATTCAAAAATTTGCAAAGCCATATGGCCTGGTAGATCCGGTGGGCTGCGAAGGCAAGAAGCACCAAAGCCGCTGGGTGGCCAAGGTCTCTTGTTTTGTACTATTGATATCAATCAGGTGTTTGTATCAATGGTTCAATTTTTAGAATAAAATCAATGATGTTATTCCTAAAATATTAGACATTAAAACAAAAAAATATGTAACATTTTTATTTTATTTTATGTTGTATTATGGAAGGAGTAGTATAGGTTGATAAAACATTTGTTTTACAGGTGTTAGTATAGTTAAAATAGTTAAAGTTTGGTCAATCATACAAATCAAATAAAACTTTTTGGAATACTGTTAACACCATAAAGAACCAGTATTACTTGTTTAACTAACTGTCATATAAAACTGGTGGCTTAACATTTTATGAGACCTTATTGATATTAAAAATATTTATTATTGTTTTACTTGAATACATAAATCCTTTGTGGGTCAAGTATTGTTCTGTACATATTTGATAAGTTATAATGTTTTTAAATTTACTATAATATTAGGGCACTAAGATTTTAGTGTGTCAGATTTTTATTATAATTAAACAAGTTGATTTATTATAATTTTTGAAGGTTTAAATCTGTTGACAGCTTATCAAAAATCAGTTTGGGAAAAGTTTTTATTGGTGCATTCTGATCACTCCTTAGAGAGATTATTATGACCTATTCGAATTGCTTCCTTTACATATCTCTAGGCGGAGTGTCAATTGATCAAAACCAAATCCATTATGATTCATATTGTTTGAATTTATTAAATTATTAAAATGATATTATTTATACATTTATTTTTCTTGAGGATTATTATTATTTTATTGAACTCTGGTCAGTATTATTAAAAAATATTTATTAATACTTTAATTCCTAAAAAATAAATATAGAATATTTTATTATTGTATATTGCGAATTATAAATAATTTTGATGTGAGCTTATTTTGTGATAAGCAGGTAAGGCTATTGAAACGACCTTGCCTTAAACTCTAGTTTATCAACTATTTAATTCATAAGTGATGTATAATTATTTTTAAATAAACAATAGCCAGACAGTGCCAAAACCTATTAAGCAATAATTACATTAATATAATGGGCTATTTGTTGGGTTCATTTCATTGGTGGTGTTTCATTCAAACCAATGAATTATTCCCTGAACTTTTGGATAAGATCCAGTATGTAGTTATCCTTGAGAATTAAACTTGATGATATTTTATTAAAAGTTTTTACGCTAAGTATTATGATTATATAACGATTCATTTTTTGTCAAATACTAGTTTTATGTGCATGAGAATTAAATTTGGCAATTTTTCTATTTTGAATTTATATTATACGACGAGGGATTGTACTATTTCCTTATTCTATAGTCCATAAATTTAAATTTACTAATCATAGATCTGGAGTGTTTTGAGTTTTTTTAATTACCTTTGGAAAAAAATTTGCATGTTATGTTTGGTGAATATGGTTTTTGCTAAATCCATTTTTTTTATTTTATCCTTTTAATATTTTTGAAATCATCATTGTTTTGTAGCTCTCTGTATGTTAAAGTGAAATCTCTATAGACATTATCTATGTTACTTAGTACTTGGATCATACCTGTAAAATTGAGTGAAAATATATTTTTAGTTTTAAGCCTTAAATTATAAGTTTTACTATTTTTAGTATTTGTCTCCATTGTTTTATGGAAAAATTAATCCATTGTTTCCGTCCCATCCTATATCCGAAAAATAAAAAGCATAAATTTTACTTTTAATAAATCTGTACTACTTGTAATAAATTTATTTTAATTTAACATTTTCATCTAAAAATTAATCTTATTATACAGTAAGTGCAGTTCTTAATACACATATACTTATTAATTTCAGTCAACTTGCTGATAGTTTGAATCCCTTAGTGAGTGGTTTGTGCTGATGTTCATCCTCTATATCAGGGTTACGCAAAGTGTGGTCCTTGGACCCCTGGGGGTGCTTGGAAAGAATTTAGGGGTCCGTTAGCCATATTATAATTAATTAATTTTAACTTTAATGGTGTTTAATAATAATTAATAGCAGTTTATCAGTTCTAATACCCTTTTATAAATTTCAAAGGAAAAATGAGATTGTTAGTAAATATACTTAAATGTTTTAGATGAGTCTATGGATCAAGAAATTATCAACCAAGTTTTGTTGATAAACATTAACATATATTTCCTATTGTTGTTTAGATGCCCTAAAAATGGGCATCTAAATATTAATTACAGAGATTCTATTTAAGGAAATATGGTTTTGAATACTTTCCCGACATAGTTTATTGAATCAGACAAAATAAAGGTTTTAGTTCGAGTGATTGTAGTTTATCAGGTAACCATAAACATTATAAGAATTTACTGTCAAGTCTGTTAAAGCAATTTGATTTTAAAGCCATTTTATTTAAGCGATATGATTATAAACTTTTGAATCTCAATAAGGTTTACGGAATCAAACTAATAAGAAATGCAATTAATTTTTCAAGCACTTTCGTGTTGCAAATTAAGCGAGCCGTTAAAAACTGAAAGTTTAACGATAAGTACAAGTAATTGACTTTATTAGTTAGGTTTTTGTACCACTTAAGTTAGTCATTGTACCACTTATCTGCAATGAGGGCCGCAGGGTTCTAAAATTTGTGTATCTCTGCTCTATATCAGTGGCCCCTCTAAAAAGTCATGGGGCCCAAAAGTGAGGGAGGAGGGAAACCCCTCTCCTTAATTATATTGTTTAGAACATTAAAACATCCAATATTTATTGTAACACAATGTTTATTTAAAAGAAATTACCAACTTTTAAAATAATCAGTAACATAATGAAACTTTTTTTTATTTTAAAGAATATTTTACAATGTTTTTTTAAATACAAAGTATATTTTTTTAAGTAGAAACATTAAAACTAGTGTGACTTTTTTTAATACCTTCTACTAATTTATCAATTCAGGGAATATATGTGCTTAAGGGCAACTCAAAGACAAGATTCAATGTTCCGACAGTTCTTTGCTTTGGTTTTAGTGTGTACTATTAAAGAGAAACCCTTTTCACATAGGTATGTTTATCAGAAGTGTAATAAGTTCTTTATGGTCATTGTTGATAATTGTGGGTATTCAGTTAGAGTATTAATCTAATATTTTTTCATTTATTTAACGATTGTATTTTTTCACTAAAATGATTGAGGCTTTGATGGACCCTCCTATAGCCCTCCGGTTATGAACCTGTTATATGTTTTAGTTTTAGTATAAGAATTATTATAAAGTAAAATATGTTTTATATTTAAGTCATAATAAATCGTAATATTTACAAAATCATCTTTTTTTCTCACCTGGGGAAAATAGTTTTTTATTTGGACCTCTTTTATGGATCCATTGAATCCAAAATGATCCAATTTGAGAGAAAATGGAATAAAATTAGGCATTAGCATATAGACTATAATACAGTAGGGTGATACACTGTGTGAAAACCTGTTGTGGGACACATATTTATTTTAAATTAATAAAATGATTGGTTGGAAAATGTTTTGTTAGAATATGAAACAATTAAGTAAGACAATGGTATTGTCTCACTCATTCTAAAGCTGAAAAATCAGGTACAGAGTACCTGAGGAACTATTCCTCATTACATACACTACGCTCAATCTCCCTGCTTCGGACGAGCTTTGCTCGTCTGCTCAGAAATACAGTTCACCAAATTTATGATTGTTTTCAGATAGTAAATGCATCCGTATCATTCTAATCGGTCACCCACCACACTCAATGCTCCTTAATTTTCATGATTTAACAAAAATCATGGATATACTTTTCGTATTGAAACGAAACATAGTGTACTTATTTATTAGGTATTACTATAAACTTGTTCCAAATTTCAACACAATTAGACTATTTTCTGATTTTTTAAAAAAACTTTGACAAATCATTTGATGAAAATTGAACGAATGCTAATAATGAGATGAAACGTAACACATATGTTAGTCTTATACATAGCTACATGCATGCCAAATTTCAATTGGATCGCATCATGTCTCTGAGTTTTATGATTTTTGTAAAATTTTGCTGAGTCATTATTGCGGGTTAATGTCATCATTAAAAATATTTTCCGAGTTGCACAACTACAGCGGTAGACTGATTTTTGTACCAAATTTCAATTCTCTCTAGAGAATCCTAGAGTGTATTTATCCTAGAGGATAAATACACTGGAAGGTACGATGATACCAACACACACACACATGCAGACAGATAACTTTGTGAAAACAACTCATGAGGGATTAAAACACCTAAAACTGATAATGACGGTGACAATACTTTCCCCTCATTTATACCCACGGTATAATGATATGAGACACATATTAAAAGATAAAGAAAAATCAGAAAGAACTCACTGAGTCAGGTTTCACAATATATAACATGAACTCTAAAATCTCACTGCTATCATATAACTCTATACAAACATACATTACATACACACTCACTCTTTTGGTATCAGATATTCGATCTCTCCTTCCCTCCACTTCTGTTATTCGAACAACCTCAAGCGTCATTCCCTGATGTAAGTTCCCTCAGTATAAAGGGAATTATGAGAGCAAAAATGTTTTGTACTTTTTTTTATGAATGACTGACCATGTTTCAGCTCCTAAAGATTCCTATAAATTAATTATAATTGGTAAGAAATCTACCTGTATGCATGCAAAATTGATCTAAGTCTACTGTTTTCTGAAGCCACTCTGCACTAATTAATATTTAATAAGTTCATTTCCCTCGCCCTCAAGATGCTTTTCAACATTGATTCTAATGTTTGCGTTTTTGTTTGTTACAGTTGCAACATCAAATGATATTAGAATATGAAAAATTAAAGTCTGTGATTAATACTATTAAATTAATGAGGGTACATGCTCACGTAGATAGGCCTATTGGTAAGTCTAGCAAAGCTTTAAAATATTTAAATACATTGAAATTTATTTAGTCAAATAAAGATCTTCTAGCTTCTTACATAAAGAACATGAAATTGATTGATATTATTTCATAAATACTTTTTTACATGACTTTTAAAAAAAACTTTACATGACTTTTTTACAGCTTCTTAACTATACTTTGAGGTTCTTAACTATACGTTGAGTTCTTAAAAAAAGTTGTATTAGGCACTTTTTAGTGATTTTCCCAAGAAAAGATAAGGTTATGAGGAACCATGGAGGGGGGTGAATTTTTTGAAAGGAGGGGGACTCGCTGATCATCATCATATCATCATTGGCATAAAATCAACACAATCATTCGTATTGACACCAATTTATCATTGGCATGAAATATTGGCATATCAGCCATATTTGCCAAAATTAGTTATTGTTATCGTTGGAAAGGTCTCCTTCTACACATCTAACTTTGTTGAATATTTCTACTAAAATTCGACAGAACCTAGATTATTAGTGAAAACCTAAACACTTATCTAAATCACACGGTGTTTGCATGGCAACACTGCATATGTAGTCAAAATCTAAGTTGTATATATACACAATAATGACCCACTAAACACATAAAAAAAATCAAAAATCTTCAAAAGGTGTTTAGAACGGGCTGATAGTTTTTACACTTATACTACTATGTGTTGTAAACAAACCAGCAAAGATAATTTTAACAAGTATATCTCAATCAGTAAATGCAACAGGTCCGTGCAAAATTTTATTTATCTTTAACAAATGCTTTTATGAGATACAGACTCCCTGTAGTAGCTCCAAAGTTCCGTAGCTTGGAATTTACGGCACCATTTTTTTTATTTATACAGGTAAAGGCCAAAAATGACAAAGAATTAACAATATGATTAAGAAAATTAATTAACATCTTTTTAAAATGTGATTATACTTGCCTCTTTATTTGATAAATATTGTTTTATTCATCTTTAACAGAAGTGTTTAACCTTAAAACACTCATCTACATCAATTTGACGTAGATGAGTCAAATTGGGGGTAGGGGGGTATCTTTGATACCAATTGGTTTGTTTCCTCCGTATTCCTAGTTATCCTTCCCCGGTATGTGCCTTTCTGATGTCTGATAAGTTTTCATCATGCTGTTTGTCTGTCTGAGTATATATGTCTCGCATAACTCCCACTGTGTTAATGCTAGAGAGTGAAAATCAAAACTCAGACTTTAGGTCTGAGTGGAGAGACTTTTTTAGTCACTGGTGGAGAGATGATATTTTGTTATACTACAATAACCGCTGAGTCATTACTGCTAAAATTGTAAAACTAATTTACAGGGGGTTATTTAGCTCAAGGTTTATTCTAGTTTCATGAGAAATTTGAGTCAAAGTATAATTGAAATTTTATAAATTTTGATGATAATAAATGGAATAAATCCAACGCATGCGCAAATTGCCTGAACGCCTCATATTTTTGGTGGATGAAAGCTATCTGTCTTGTTAATTTTTCCCACTGAATGTTTTTTACACATCCTTTAATCCTGAGGCCTTTAATTTTACTCTATTTATGATTCAGATGACAAAAAATATTTTAGTAAGCAAAATAATTATTAAAATAACATGGATTTAAGTGTTTCCAATTCAATTTAGTATTTGAAGAGTAGTGAAGTTTCTTATTTATGTATTTTATAGTGTTTGACCTAGTTTTGGCTATATCTGGTTGTTTTTACAGAAGTATGATCAATACTTATTTTTAAATTCTACGTAAATGTATTTTTATTCTAATTCTATTTATTGAGAAAACTTATTTTAGGTTAAGTGTGTTGAGGAAATAGCAGTGAGTTTTAGGTTATAGTGCCTCATTATAAGGAGGTTACTGGGTTAACTTAGTCCTCATTTGAACTTCAAAGAGAATATATTTAAAATAAATCTATAATATCAATATCAAAGCAACAGCTTTAACCAAGTTTATGTGCTTAAACATGTTCACTCGTTGGTTATTTGGTTCCTGCTTTAGTCACATTAAAAATCACTCCAATTTAGTCTGGTTACTTTTGAATAAACTTTTTTAATTGCAAATTAAGTTTGTTTGTTAGCAAATGAAGTTTTTCTGATTCTGAAGTATATAAAATTTGAATAAATCAACTTTATTTTCACTTACCATTGACCATTAAATTATAATAAAAATTCCTTCACCTTGAAATTACAACTAAACTTGAGGTTGTCTGCCTCTTGATAGTTTCGTGGCTACGATGCTGAGGGCTACTCTGCAGCATCCTTATCTCTTATGACCCCTTTATAGCAACATAGTTGTTGTCTTGTATTAGTTTTACGTATTACTAGTTTTTGTAAGCAGCATGTTACCATAATATTAGCAATCTCCAAATCTATTACTCAAAAATCATGACTGGTTTACATAAAATTGTATATGTCAAACAATATAATCAAAACTAATCCTTATAATATTCATTTGACCTCATATTTTTGTTTACCTTATACATACGTTATACAGTATGTGTACTTAGTTTCATCTTAACCCAACTCTTTTTCTTTTTATTGAATTTATGCAATGTTTGCGTAGTCATTATTATAGGTTAATAATGTTAGTCTTATACATGGCTAAATGCGTAGTTTTATGATTTTTCAAATTTTTTGCTGATTCGTTATTGTGGGTTAATGATGCCATAAAAATTATTTTCCGGACACCTTTAGACTGATTTTTGTACAAATTATCAACTCTGTAGCATAAATGCACTGTGAGCTACAATGATAACAGACACACACGCATCCTGACAGATAACTTTGTGAAAACCACTTATAAGGCCTTAAAAACACTTAAAACGGATAATTCAGATTTTTTTTAAAACAATACTTTACTTTACACCTCCGATATAAATGAGGAAAAGTGGCAATAGGGTTCTATACAATTATATCATCAATTCTTGTACCAAATTTCATTGTGATTTGAGAAAAACCCTCAGCAGGTGTTGTATTTGCATTTTCCTTCAATATTTTAACTTCTTGATCTGGCTTTAATAACAAAAGGAATTGTACAAGATGTTTCAGTATCAATTGCTATGACCAAAAAGTCAGTGCTTGATAATAATCTGTGTTGAGAGAATAATATTGCTATAAAATACTTTTAAATTAACCAGTGTCTCATTAATACCTCAACTAGTTGAAAATGGAATACTATCTAATTAACTTGTGTTCCATAATACCTTAAGTAGGTGAAAATAAAATATACGAACGTATTAACATAGTAATGTCCCATTAGTACCCTAGCCAGTTAAAATTTGTATTAAAATTAAATCATATGACATTTATAGTCTTATTGTTAGTTTTATCTTCCATTATTTTATTTGCTCTTTATGCAACATAAATGCATTAATATGTTTTTAGGACACATAGCATACATGTTCTTTGTGTTTTGATATCCTTTTAGTAGCTATTGAGCTTAGTTATTTCAAGGTTGAAGTGATTGATATTCCATTTAATTAAGAACTCATGTCTTACCTTGACAAAGATTACGGAGACTATTTTAATACTAATTCGACAGGAAAAAGACTATTTTGTCGTTTCTTTTTTCAATTAAAAATAAAAATATTTTTATAATTCATACTGGAACAGAAATGGAAAAGTTTTTATGAAAAAAAATCATTAATGACCCTATACATTTATTATATGTATTTTAAAAGGTAATTTTAAGCCATATAATAAATATTAACATAAATAATAAAATCGGGTATGGGGTACATTGGTACTTTTCCTTATTAAATCGGATTCCCTACGTTCAACCTGCCAGCTTCGGAGTCGCTTCACTCACATCAGAATAAACAAGTTGTTAAATTTATACTATAACACATCTTCGGACTGACCATGCTCGATGTCGATGCTGCATAACTTTTATGATCGACCAAAAATCATGGATATACTTGTTGTATTAAAACGGAACTTAGTACACTTATTTGTTACGTCAAAAGATACACTTGAACCAAATTTCAACTCAATTAGATTATTTTCCAATTTTTTTAAAAACGTATCCAAATCATTGGATGAAAATTGAACTAATACTGATAATGAGATGAAACTTAGCACATACGTTAGTCTTATACATAGCTACATGCATGCCAAATTTTAATTTGATCGCATCATATTTCCCTGTTTTATGATTTATGAGTCATTATTGTGGGTTAATGTCGTCATAAAAACTATTTTTTGAATAGCATAACTACAGCAAGAATGATTTATGCACAAAGTTTCTACTCTCTAGCATAAATACACTGGGAGCTATGATGATAACAGACACACACACACTCACTCACACACACACACATACAGACAGACAACTTTGCGAAAACCACTCAGGAGGCCTTTAAAACATCTGAAACTGATTATTCCGGTGACATCCCGGTTTCAGACTTTTTTGCATACACAATACTTCTCCTATGTACCTACGGTTTAAATGAGGAAAAGTTAAAATGAATTAATTTTATGTCAACCTGCCACATTTTTTGATTGACACTTATTGGATTACCAAGCTTCTAGCTTGTCTATTTACAATATGTAAAACATAAAAGTAAATGTGCAAAAAGTTTTTATTTTGTTTGATTCATTTACAAGTTTGAGTGATTCCAAGTTAAAATCTTGTCTAACATCTCTTGTAAGCGTCTACCGCAACTGTTTTGATGAAGAAATTTTGCCCCTTTGATGATATAAAAACTGATAATATTGATCATATTAAAATCGGAAAATTCATCAAAGAACCAATCCTTCCTTCTGATGACATACTGTTTACTTACAAAGAAGTTAAACATATTACTGATAAATTTAGTCCATCAAAATCGCTTGGTACTGATGGAATATGTGCTGATCTGTGCTGAAGGAAAAGAGTCCTTGAGCTTTTCCCAAAGACAATGATAACCTTTTTAATTGCTGCCTGAAATACACCATTTTCCCTGTTATTTGGAAGAAATCTATTATAATTTCTATCAACCTTTCTTATCAAACCTGGCAAATAAAACTTGAATGACATCTAAATTTAAATCCAGTATTAGGTAAAGTTCTAGAAAAACTTAATATTATAATCTACCATTTGGCAACTAACAACTAAATAGAATTAAATAGAAATTAGCATGGATTTTGTCTACAAACCAACACCACAGAAGCAATTATGAAAGCCAAGAATATAATAGAGGAAGCATTGAAGAAAGAAGAAGTTCTTTTTATTTCATTAGATGTACAGGAAGCGTTCGATGCAGCCTGGTGGTCATCCATTTTAAACCAGTTAAAATCATGGGACTGTCTGACAAATTTATTTTATCTAACCGAAAATTATTTCCACAACCGGTATGCAAATTTAATTTCTGTTCATAACGTTACAAAATTAATATCAAAAGGCTGCCCACAAGGTTCATGTAGCCACAGGGTTTGGAACTGCCACAGGGTTTTGGAACATTCAGTACGACTCCATCTTAAATAATATTTATCCCCCAGGAGTCCTACTTTGATTGATCATTGAAAAAGATGGACTCATGCTGAGTGCTCTAGGAAACGAGGCACTCTACATTGAGGAACAATGGGTACATAAAAATAAATTATATTATAAATCAAAGTCACAAGTATTATGTATCAACCAAAAAAGAGAAACTAACCCAGTAAATGTCTATCTTAAAGAGGCAAGATTAGAAGGAGTGGTAACACTTAAATATCTCAGCATCACTTTAGGTAAACATTTAACTTGATTTAGACACTCAAGTAACACAGAATTACTAGCCTTCGAAAAATCACTTTCTTGGCTCAAAAGCAAAAATCAAGACGGTCACATTCCTTTAGTTGAATCTTGCAGGCACCTCCGTCTACAACTTTTAGTTAGAAATGTCCAAATTAAAATAAAATGGATTAAAGGTCACTCCGGAATAAAAGGAAATGAAAAAGCCTAAAGATACAGCTTCAAGTTCCCAGACAATCTCTTATCTTGCTATCCCAAAGTCCTCACTAAAGTTTGAGACCAGAATTTTCTTCTTAACAAGTGGGAAGAAATTCATCTGATAATGGCTCATGGACCAAGAATTGCTTTCCTACTGTTGTTTCTAGGGGAAATTTGACCTGAAGATAATTTACAAACTAACGCAGGCTCTTTCTGGACATGAATCTAATAAGTCATATCTTCATCGATTCTAAATTATCCCAGACCCATCTTATCTTTGTGACAAAACATATCTGCAAACTTGGACCCATCTTATATTTCAATGTTCTCTGTTTGAGAAAGAAAGGAGAAATATACAATTAAACTAATAATTAAATCCTAAAATCCGCCTCTTTCTGGCTGAACTTACTCAGTATTGAAAACCACATTATATCATGTATTAAAATCTACAATTTGCTTGCAATTAGCATTTGCTTTACTTAGTAATATAGGCGTACGGTCATAGAAATAGTATTACTTATCTCATACCATTAGCCCAGCTGAAGCAGAGCACTAATATCTTTATCCACTAATGGTTGCAAAATTAATCATTACTGAACTGTTTTTAAGCTGAAAAATGTAATTTTACCAACACTTTTGACAAAATATTTAAAAACAGTACGTAGTACAGTCATTGGAGATGAAAATCGAACCTTACCTCCGATTTGCTTGCCTATCAACCGATTTACCTGAAAATTTGGAATTAGGTTTATCTTATCCTTACCTTCAAAGGTGACATTGGCCCGTAGGGTGCTTTTTATTTTTAAGGGAAAATTCAGATTTAGGCATTTTAACTTGTTAAAACAAAATGTGTGACAATTATTATTATTACTTAACTGGCACGGGGTTGGCAAAAAGAGCCTGACGTGGCTTGTTTACCTGGCTTATGCTTCCCCACCCTTGTTACTACTACAACTAACTTGATTATTATATACTGAACCATTTTTCAACCCTTAAATGATTTTACAACACCCACAAACGACTCTAACTTAAAAATAATAATAAAAATTACTTTTTTATAACTGAAAATTATTTAAATGCAGAGTGAATATTGTTTCACGTTCTCCAACATCATTATGATATGTTTTACTCCCTTTCAACCCTTAAAAAACTGTACAGTTTTAAAAAACTTATAAAATTATTGCTAAAATGCTTAATTCTTGAGATATTGCCGAAAAATTGTTAAAAAACGTGGGAAAAATTCGGAGTTTTCAATCGCTAATAACACGGAAAGTATTGCTTTTATGAAAAAACTTCATACTACATTATTTTCTTTAAATAAGTCAATTAATCGATTTCTGGTGTTATTTTGACCGAAAAAATTTCCACCCTCGAGATAGGGTGGCAACACCCCCCCAGGTAAAAAGCACCCTGTGGGTCAATGTCACCTTTCAAGTTAAGGTTGAGATAAGACTAATTCCAAATTTTCAAGTCATTCCATCGATAGGCAAGCAAATCGGAGGTATTATGCTCCATTGACTGTACTAACGGGAAATTTTCATAGTAATACCCTACCTTCTAGAGAGTGATTACCTTCATTTAAATGTAATTTTAAAAAATGTCAAAACATCTTCATAGGAATTAAGAATCTAATTCATAGAATTAATATCTCTTGAGTTGAGAGTATTTAGTGAATTTCGACTGGTAAACATAGTTATAATGTTTTATTGTATTATTGATCTAATAAACGGTTCATTCATTCATTCAAACAAAGTTATTGTTTATAATAATAGATTCTGTTATTACTTAAAAATTCAATATATTATTAAGTATTAATAATTTTTGTATCGTTATCTACTTACGGTTGCAAAATTAATCATTACTGAACTGTTTTTAAGCTGCAAAATTAATTAATTATATTATATTATTAATTATATTTATTATATAATAAATATAATTTTAAATAAAATATTGGCAACACTGATATTTTTCGCTTGTTTTAGTTTTTTACTAGCAGTTTATGAATGGTCAGATATTTATTGTTTGTTTTATCAGTTATTTCATTATTTGTTGATTTATTTTTAAATAAAGTTTCACATCTCAAATGTTGTAAAGAATTATTAAAACTGTAAACAAGGTAAACTTATTTTGCTACAAAATATAATGAATCAGAATAGTAGTGGGAAAAATTACGAGACCAAACTCTTCCTTATCTTATCTTAATTTGATAATTTATTGTAATCATAATTTTTTGCTGTACCTGATAAAAAAAACATATAATTTTAAAGAATAATATTCTTGTTTATTTTTCATCTGTCAGTAGATAAAATAGTATATGCTACTATGCAGCAATGGAATTATCAGCAATTACCTTCTTTGGGTCCGCCTCTGCAGGCAATACGCCATTTGCCTGACTCCACTTTGCCTCATCAGTCAAATGGGATAATTAATTACCAGCTGTGGCTGAAAATTTCCTTAGCCTGCCCAAGTCTTCGGCGAAATTTCATTTTGCTGTCCAGTAGCAAGTTTTCATTGTCAATAAATAACTAAAGTTTTTAAATATAGTTAAAATTTATTAAACACTACGATTTTAACAATCTAAATTGAACAAACACTTATAAAAACTGGACAATTATACATATAATTAAGAAAGTAAATGACTATGTGCATTGTGCACGAGGGCTTTTATATTATTGTGCAGGTGCTTACACATGCACATTGTAATTGTACCAGTGTGCTTACTTATCAGTTTTTGTGCATTACTTTATGTCAGTATGTTTTGTATTCCAGTGGTGGTAATCCAGTTGTTGTACCAATGTCATATGATCTAAACCAAGGTTTAGGTTTAGATAGCATAGTTTGGATGGGTACGCCTAAAGAAACAGATGTCTGGGCTCAGAATAATGATCCTGACGTCTGGCCAGCTCCCACCCCTGCTGATCATAGGTAACATTGTCTAGTCTGTTGTGGGGCAGCTTATTGCTTCGACTAATTAGCTTTATTGGTTTTATACCAATATTAACAATCTAATTCCAGTGTTGTTATTTTTATAATTGTAATTTGTTTGTATATAAAACATGTATGTGGATTGTATATGGAACTTATATTTAAAAGATTTATAATAAACAGTATGAATCTGAAAAATTAATAATGTTAATAAGTGAGATCCTCTAAAAATAAGATGATAATTTTTTAAATAAAACATCTTTGAATAAATATTGCAAATATGTTATAAACATTTTAGACAACTTCTTTTTTACAACACTAATGAAAACTTGAAAATTAAATTAGCTAGTATAGCATTTTGATATCAATTGTTGAACATAAGGACCCACCAGTGTTCTAATGCTCTGATTTATACCCCTGGTCTTTGAACAAATAAAAAAAGGTGGATACAACATTTTATCTCCAGACATAGACATAATTTAACTATTGTTAGTAATTTTTTAATTCATTTATATTGTGTTCTGGTTTTTGAGATTTTTTTTTGGTTTGGCCCCCTTATAAATTTTGGGGGTACTTCACAAAAAAAAAATATAACAAATTTTTAGTGTTGTTAATATTATAAAATTGACTGCTCCAAATGACTTATTTTTACCAATATTTTATTGACTAGAAACCCTGTTTCTAGTCAATAAAATATTTTTTTATTGGGGCCCCTTATTTATTTTGGGTTCCTCCTCCCCCTAAAAAATACAGCCCCACCTCTATAACTTAAGAAAGAGTTCTTACTCCATAAAGAAACAACTTTACAGTCCCTAGGGAGTGGGAAGTGATTCTTTACTCCCTTATATACACTAGTCAATACTATTCAAATTATATTCAGTCTAAAAAAATTAATTTAGAAGTATATTTGGTATTCTAGTGAATTTTTATGTTACAAATCTGATGTGAAAACTGAATATTTCTTTTATTCTTTATAATCCCAAAAAACATTTAAAACAGCTGGGGCACCGCCTTGCCTCTAGACATTCTTTAGGTAAAATTTGAAATACTTATACTTAGTTAGTAATTATCATTATCTTTTGAACTATTTGTTGTTGCAGGAATTCATATAATATAAATAAAAGTAGGAATCAGAAGGGTAAGAATGAAAACAGCACAACCAAACCTGGAACTGGTAGGAATACTAGAATGCCTGTAAGGAAGAATGATACAAAAATAAATAGGAAAAATGATGAAAAGGGGAGACCCAATAGGAACAATACCAACTCTTCACCTAATCAGGTTTGAACACTATATTATTCTAAAATAAAAATCTTAGGAAAAAAAATTACGGCAACACTGCTTTGTAGCTACATAAACTCTTACTCACACACACATATAAATATATTCTTCTTCCATCATTTGAACAACCTTATAATCATAATTTTCTGTTGAAAATTCAGTAACGTTTGCAGCGAGGAATCATTATTCATAATTTAATTAACAATTCAAATCTGAATGACTATTGTTCTTTATAATTATTAATTATCAGTTTATATACCTTGCAATAGAATATCTAGTACATTATAAATGTGGCAGTGTTTTATCTGTTGGAATTTTGATTTATTTTTTAGAACCTGAGATTCCTTTTTTAGATCATTTTAACACTTTCCCTTCTCTTTTGGGAGCCTTTGGTGAAGTAGAGTGTGTGAAAACCTGAATAGATAATTTCTGACTGTTATTGGTCTCTAACAGAATATTTTTTTGTAGAATGGAGAGAAAGGAGATAAAGAGAAAGATAGTCAGGAGGACAAGGAAGTGGAGAGATTTGACCCTAATGGATATGATAGAGATCTAGTTGATATGTTAGGTAAGAAATGTTCATATTGTGAAAACTCACATTGTACATAGTTTGAAGCAGAAAAAAGGCAACTCCATGTTTTTCCACTTGAGAGCAGATGTATCATATTTGTGTACTGGTGATGGTCGTGCTACTCGTAAACTGTTAAATCAAGTTTTCACCAGAGTCATAACTATATTTATGCAAAAATATGTTACATAGTACAATGTTTTCTATAAATGGTGACATATTTTTGTTAAACATTTACAGGTGTTAACTGTGTCTAAATTATGTTAAAATTATGTCACAACAGAGGTGGTTTTGTTTTCTTTTTAACCATCTTTAATGCCTTTCATTAAAACACCCTAGCACTTATTTCAAACTAAAATGCAACTTATTTTACTTGTTTCTGAAACGATGTTTAACAGGAATAAAACAGTTATTTTTAAGGGTTACATTTTTGAGTCATGCATGAGAGGTGTGTGATCAGCAAAATCATAAAGAATACCACAATGATTAAAAGTTTTGGGACCCATTGGATGGTGGTATGGGTGTATTAATTTTCAATTAACTAGGGCACTCCTTTGTCATCGTGGGGACTCACATTCCCTTAGTCAGCCTCTTAAATGCTTACAAAATAAATTTAAATTTAATAAATTTAAATTTGGTATTACTTATTAACAATTTACCCATATAGTTATTGTATCTAGAGATGTCAATTATGAACTCTGTACATAGGCACTATGTATTATATTTCTTTGCTCATACTGATGATGATAACTGTAGTTAGTTATTGATGGTAATTAGGGAGAGGTGATAAACCCCTAACAACTGAGCCACGTTGTTGGGCCCTTTTTGCCAACTCCTTTGGATATATGGTGGTGTTTACCTTATGAGTCCTAGTACAAACAATTCCCAGAAGAGGCATGCCTTTACTATGTGTTTCAATAACTTCAAGTAAACAAACAACACTTGCCCATTCGCCAGATTAAGCTTTCCTGAACTTATAACCTTATGGCAGAAACATTATGTATATTTTATATAAACTGGTATTGAGTGTTTTACATTTTGCCTTAACCCAGGTTCATTGAGGGTTTGGGATCTTTTACAAGTACCTGATATGGCGCAGGCTTGGAAAGTCCCTCTTGGAGAACAGTATTTAGAAGCATTTCAATTCCTAGAAAAGCAAATCTTAGTAGTCCAAGATCCAGACCAGAAAAAATGTGACTCATTTTGTACTACTTCAAACCAAATTATTCTGAAAATATACCTTAAATTATGAAGCAAAAGCATAGTTTGCCTGTCCAGAGTGGAGCCCTTCATATGAATGCACTCTCTCTAAATATTAGAAAATCGCACAAATTCCAGTTTTCTTGTAATAGGTGGTTCCCTGTAGGTCGTGTGCAAAACACGAAGAGAACTTATTTTAAAACTGATAAAATTTCCTATAAACAAATTTTTTTTTGTCAAAATCAGATAAATACAACTAAAGTTATGACTTTTGATAAACGACCAACAAAATTTACAAAAAGTCAATATTTTCTCAAAGAAATTTGCTGACTTTGCATAAATTAACCATTTGTTTGGTGTTAAAAGAGGTGTGAAAGAGCTTATAGTTGTGAACTTAGTTAGTTGTGTGAACTTTAGTTGTATTTATCCGATTTGTGACGAAAAAACACTCGTTTTATAGGAAATTTTATCAGCTTTAAAAAATGTTCTCTTCGTGTTTTGCTCACGACATACAGGGAACCACTTTCACACAACACAGTTTTAATTTTGAGCATGCGGAACCATATGAAAGGCTCCACTCTGTATAGGCAGACTATGCTTTTCCTTCATAATTTAAGGTATATTTTTAGAATAATTTGGTTTGAAGTAGTACAAAATGAGTCACATTTTTTCAGGTCTGGCTCTTGACACTATAAAGGTCCCGACTGGTATCAAACCCGGGACTGTCTGGGTGTCAGGCTCACATGCTAATTATTACATTACGGGGAACCCCTTAGTAACTGTAGTTTAATCATTAAAGTAAAAGTTTAAGACTGATGCTTGTGATAAAACTTCTTTTAAATTTTATTACAGAAAGGGATATAGTTCAAAAAAATCCTAATATAAGATGGGATGACATAGCAGATCTACACGAAGCTAAGAGATTATTAGAAGAAGCTGTTGTCTTACCCATGTGGATGCCAGACTTCTTCAAGGTAATTGATTACGAAACCGCATTTATTTAACACATTGTTCTCCCTTCCAGCTGATTTTTAGTCTCGTGACCATGTAGAAAGATATAGCATGAGGAGTATTACTATGGTGAAATTAATTGCCCTAGTTGAGTTTGTGTCATAAAGGTTTACTGATTTGGGGTGTTGCCTCTACAGATGAAGTTATGCATTATTTATGATTTTACACATTTTAAGAGATTAATATAACTTTTTTAATGAAATGTTAATCTAAAACTTACTACTTTTACTTAGTTTTACCATAGTTATTCTGGAAAAGTATTGTGTTTGCAAAAAAAATCTGAAACCTGGATTTTACCTGAATGACCTCTTGAGTAGTTTACTCTAAATTGTCTGTGTGTGTGTGTGTGTTATCATCTTCTCTCCCAGTGTATTTAAGCTAGAGATGAAACTTGGTCTAGTAGTGATATCCAAAAACATTTTTTATGATTTCATTAACCTACAGTAATGACCCAGCACAAAATTGTCAACAATTCAAAAAACTCAGAAAAATGTTTTTATTAGTTTGAGATTTGGCATGCGTGTCATGTAGTTATATACAAGAACCACATAGGTGTCAAGTTTCATCCCAATATTTATAAGTTGTATACGTTTTTAAAAAATAGTCAAAATCGAGAAATAATCCAATTAAGTTCAAATTAGTAAAAGTATTTCCCTTTATATAATTAATAAGTTTATCAAGTTTCGTTATAATACAATTATATCCACAGTTTTTGTTGGATCATAAAATTCAAGCAGCATCGAGTGAGGTCAGTGCCTGGATGCATGCCCATTGGGAATAATACAAATGTATTTACTGTCCGAGGATGAGGGAAGTGAGTCCAAAAATGTAAGGGTGAGCATTGCAAATCCAATGTGGGGGGGGGGGGGGAGAGATTACTTTTCGTCATTTTACCATGGGTATAAATGAGGAAACGTTTTTATACCTACCTTTGTTGTACTTCCTGGTATAAAAAAGTTTTTATACCTACTTTTTTGTACTTCCTTGGTATAAAAGTTTTTATACCTACTTTTGTTGTACTTTGTTGGTATTATAAAAGTTTTATACCTACTTTGTTGTACTTCCTTGGTATAAAAGTTTTTATACCTACTTTGTTGTACTTCTTGGTATAAAAGTTTACCTACTTTGTTGTACTTCCTTGGTATAAAAGTTTTTATACCTACTTTTTTGTACTTCGTATAAAAGTTTTTATACCTACTTTGTTGTACTTCCTTGGTATAAAAGTTTTTATACCTACTTTGTTGTACTTCCTTGGTATAAAAGTTTTATACCTACTTTGTTGTACTTCCTTGGTATAAATTTTTATACCTACTTTGTGTACTTCCTTGTAAAAAGTTTTTATACCTACAGTATAAACAAGGAAAAGTATTGTGTTTGCAAAAAAATCTGAAGTATGTGTTAAAAAAAATCTGATATGTCGCTGTCATTATCCATTTTAGGTGTTTTAATGCCTCCTGGGTGATTTTCACAAAGTTATCTGTCTGCATGTGTGTGTCTATTATTGTCATGAGGTCCAGTGTATTTATGCTAAAGAGAATAAAAATTTTGTACAAAATCAGTCTACCGCTGTAGTTGTGCTATTCGAAAATATTTTTTTATGATGTCATTAACTCGCTATAATGACTCAGCAAAAATTTAAAAATCATAAAACGCATAAAAATGATGTGATCTAATTATGATTTGGCACGCATGTAGCCATGTAAAAGACTAACAAATGTGCCTTGGTTTTTCTCATTATCATTACTAGTTTAATTTTTATCTCATGACTTGTGTACGTTTATCATATGTAAAATCGGAAAATAATCCAATTTAGGTAAAATTTGGTACAACTTTGCGTCATTTTTAAAAAACTTGCGTAATTTTTACCTTTGCGTAAAAATAAGTACAGTAAGTTTTGTTTTAATACCACAAGTATATCTATGATTTTTGTTGGATTATAAAAGTTAAGCAGCATTGAGCTTGGTCACTGCTGTATGGGTGACCGCTGGGAATGAAACGAATATATTTACTATATGTGGACGAGTGAAGGGAGTTCAAAATGTGATGTAGTATGAATTCGGCGTATTGTATATTCTGAGGAAGAAGCAAAATCCGAAGTTGGCGGGATGAGTATCAAATCTGATGTGATGAGAAAAAGTTCCGAGGTACCCCGTACCCTTTGTTTTGCTTTTTTTTCAATTTCAAAAAAATCCTTTATTTATTGATAGCATACATACATATAAAAAAAATACATTTAGAACAATGCAGTACAAAGTACATAAAAATAAGTAAATACTGATTAGATACAATGGATAGTATTATCGGATCAACAACCACAAGATCAAAAGATCTGAGTGTGGGGAAAACAAAAAATAAAATGAAACAAGTTAACAAGTGGCACAAAAGTAAAATGAGGTAGGTTAAACTTTTATAATAAATTAAATCTTGAAGAAAAAAAATATAAAATAAGTAAAAAAGTTAATGGAACACAATCCTTAATTTAAAAGAAATTACTTATACAAAAAATATAAAATAAAAAACATAAAAAAAAAAAAAATAAAAAAAACAACTAATACAAAAGAGACAACAGATGGTAAAGAAGCAAAGTTGCCAACAAAAAAAAATCAATAATTAACAAATAAATATAAAAGTAAAATGTTTTTTGTCAAAGGACACATTTTTTAATTATAAACCAATAAGTAAAAATAAATATCACAAAGAAGATATAAAGATGTAGCTTTGGTACAAACAAAAGTTATTTATTTATGAATTTTTATTTTACATGAAAGAATAACCAAATCTTGGGAAATCATAAGATAGCCTGAACATTCAGAGTTAGTTGTACTACGTTTAGACCTAAGAAACTTTTTGTCTTTAGCATACCTATCTTTTTTTACTCAAAACATCGAAAGCTACTAGGTCTACACTATCATGATATCATAATACAATGATGTTGGAGCCTTTTTGCTATGGGATTCCAAATAACTTGCTTAACGAACTGCTTAGGCTTTTTCAGTTCATATCATAAAGATTTAAGTCGTAGTAACCGTATTTATGTTGATGATGATGCACAAAATGTTGGATTCATCATATTCAGTGGTGTAATCACCAACGGAAGAGCTATTTTTTTATGAGTTATTTTTTGTCACATACAACAAAAACGTTTTTCAGTTGTAGTTAAAGCAATATTTTTTTCGTGCCATATTATCATTTTAGCGAATTTTCATAATGAAAATGACGCTTATGAGGTTGTTCGGATGACGGAAGTTGAGGGTGGGAGTGAGTGGAATCGGTTCCTATTGGCTTCCTGATAACAAAAATATATATCCGAAAAAAGTTTATATATATATGTATATATATATATATATATATATATATATATATATATATATATATATATATATATATATATATATATATATATATATATATATATGTATATATATATATATGTATGTAAGAGTTTCTACCCTTTCGTATGGCGAACGATAACTCTCGAAGGCGTTCTCAAATTGAAACGAAACTTTGCAAATCGCGAGATGTTGAGGAGGTTACGAGGCCTATTGTTTATAAAAACATTATGACGTCATCAACCTAAGTTATGACGTCATGAAAAAAAATTTTTTTTGAAACTTAAAATGGCTTTAAAACAAGGTATCTAGTATGTAGGTAGACGGCTAGCTGAATCTATTAAGACCAATTTCAGCTGAATCGAACCATCACAAATGGCGCAATTGGTATACATATATATATAATCTTGTATATATGTATACGTCTAGGTCAAAGACTCGTACGATATCTGTTGGGTTCAGTAGTGTTAGAGGGTAAGGATATAGTATAAAAAAGAGACCTCTACCTCTTGCTCCATCATGGTAAGCCTACTGTCCCAAAGAGACAGGGCAAAAATGGCTTCCACTGAACCACGCCGAGCTAAGCAGACCCGTAAAGAGGAAGAACATCGAAGTAGTCTTTATATGGTCGAAGTTATTCTAAAACGAATGCGACCAGTTTCAGCTCAATCGGACCATCCTAAGTGACGCAAACGGTATTTTTATTTTAAATATCATGAATATATTTTTTCAACCTTAAGATTTTACTCAAATAAACAATTTGTTTTACAAAAAAAATTTGACATTTTTCTTTAAATTTTATAAACAATCATAAATGTGAGTAAGAGTTAAAGTTGTCTTTATATGGTCGAAGTCATTCTAAAACCATTGCGACCGGTTTCAGCTCAATCAGACAATCTTTAGTGACGAAAACGGTATTTTTATTTAAAAAAAAAAGTCATGAATAATATATTTTTGTTTATAATGTTTCTTAATTTTAATATTATAGCATACTATTAATAATAGAGTATTAATAAAATCTCAATTAGTAAAATCAAGTTTGTGAGAAAGCCACTCAGGCCCGCGAAGCGGCCTGTGTGGAGAGGCTGTGAAAATTCGCTAGATACATGGCAAAATGCCATGTAACAAGAACAATAATGAAACAACACATAATACAAAACAACAACAATGTGGCCGCAAAGCGGCCACAGGAAGGCCCCCGGGCCGCGAAGCGGCCCGGTGGGCCGACGCTACGGAGCGGACGAGGCGCGAAGCGCCGAGGCCGCGTAGCGGCTACGGGCCGAAGGCCCGTATTTAAACTATGTTCCGTCACAAATAATAATCCCACACTGTTGAGTAAACCCCATCTACCTATTGGATTTTTTTATTTCCAAGAAATACGTTAAATTAAAAGTGATATCATATTTTGTATTGTTATAATTTGTTTGTAAATATTTAAATCCAAGTACTCTTTAGTTTATTTCCGCTGTGAGATAAAGCATATTAGCTGTAAAGTCTTATCTACTTGTTTATTATCTATTTCTCTTGTTATCAGTTAACTCAAGGATATTAGTGTTATTATATCTTATCAGCGTTCTGTCCTTGTTTAATTTATAATTGTTGTTATACAGGGTTTATTTATTAATATTATAACGTAGTTTTATTGTACTTTCATCAGACTCTTCTAGAAAAAAAATCTCTAAAATGTACATTTACTGGTTTTAAGCACAATATAATCAAATTAAATGTGCTTTTTATTTATCAATATTTATGCTGCCCATTATAAACTTTATTTATAATTTAAAATAAAAAAATTTGAAATAACTTTTAAATTTTATTTTATTACCGATATTTAGGAGGAATAGGTTCAAAATGATAAATAAAACTTATTATTCCAAGATTTCAATATTTAGACGTATTCCTTCTATTATCAGTATAATTTAAAATTGAGGTTCCTATAAATTTTTTGCTCATTCAAAATCATATGTTCCTACAAAGTTTGTTGTTGTTTTTTTTTTAATTTTGTCGTGCCAATTTTTTCAAAAGGAAATTGGCAATAAAAATGATTTAAATGGTTTAAAACATGTTTTACCTACATTCTTAAAAATTTCTCTATGTAGGTTTAATTTTGTGTGTGTCTGTGAGTGATTAAATCATTAGTTGTTTTGACGGAGATTTTGTGGTATTTGTTAAACATGGTTTCAATTTAACACACTTGAGTCTAAAAAAAAAAATTTAATGGTCAAACCATAATGCATAAAAAGAAAACTGACCGGTTTCAACTATTGATTAGTCATCATCAGAGTACATTTATAAACTGATAAATGTACTCTAACATTTATCAATTTCTAACCAATTAATGTTTATAAATGTACTTTGACGATGACTAATTAATAGTTGCAACCAGTTAGTTTCTTTTTTATGTATTGTGGTTGACAATTATTTTTTTTTAAACTCAAGTGCAAGTTTACTCAAGTGATTGAGTAAATGTGCAATTGTGCATTGTACCCACATTTTTTATAAATATGGTACAGTCTTCGTGGCTGAACCAATTTTTATGAAACTTGTTACACATGTCAAGTGCTGTAAGAGAACAAGCTGATTTTTATAATAATAAGTTAAAATCATCAATAATTGACGCAAAACTTGATCTCTTTCAGGGTATACGTCGTCCATGGAAAGGTGTACTGATGGTTGGTCCACCTGGTACTGGTAAAACCATGCTGGCTAAAGCTGTCGCCACTGAATGTGGTACAACTTTCTTTAATGTCTCCTCTTCTACCCTCACTAGTAAATATAGAGGAGAATCTGAAAAACTTGTCAGGCTTCTCTTTGAAATGGTAAGTTATTTAAATTTTTGTACTAAGTGCTCCATTTGATCATCTATTAAAGCAAAATAGTTTAATTGTGTGGAGTATGAATTTGATAGACAAACTAAAAATCATTGACTAACTAAATAATGTTTAATCTGAGTCTTAAAAATAGTGTGCAACAGATACTACAAAGACAAAAAATACTTTTCAGTTAACTATAAAAAAAAAGAACACCTACATATGACAATGGTTAGCACGAAAACCAAATTTTTTTTATCTACTCCTTGTATTGTAAGTTCTACATACAGTCTTGTTATCTCACACTGTAAATGTACTTTTACTCCCTAGGGAGGAAAAGTGAAAGTGTTGCCAACTTGACAGAATTTTTTAGTAAAATTTGTAGGAATTTTAGGATTTTTTTCGGTGTTATGTTGGTACTACGGGTAGAATATACAATATACACACGCTAATGTTTAAATTACAAATATAGTATTACACATTATTTTATTGACAGCTTACAATAAAGTAATGTGAAGATAGTGGCTTTATTCTCTCTTCATCAGAGTAATTGACATGATAAGAATAAACTAAACTAACACAATTTCCTCCTTTGGCTCTGCCTTAGGAAGAAACTTTAACTTGAGCTGTAAAACTTACTTTCATCCCTTGTTGCATAAGTAACTATTAATGCTAGTCAAAAACATTTGGATGAATGTCCCATATTTTATGGAGTTCAACAAACATCAGAAATTATTTTCTTAAAGTGTTTTTGGTCCTTGGTCATAGAAGTTTCTCAGAGCAACAAAATAAATTATTAAATATTTTTTGGGTGGGTCCCAACATTTATAAAAGGGGTTAGACGAATAAAAAATAAATATTACATAAATTTGGTCAGAACATTATTTAATCTTAAGGAATTAGTCATCATTTTTATTAGAAAAAGAACTAATCCCTATAACTTTAACTTCAGAAGAAAGACTGATATATTAAATATTTTACAATTAAACAGATTAACACTGAACGACATTTTGTCGTTATTTTCTTACTATAGACAAAAATATCAAAAAATTTTGCTTTGCGTTGGGAGTTAAAAAGCTTGGTGCCTTTGGTTTTTGCCTCAGGAAACTTTTTGCTCTGATTTACTATAACTAACTTATTGTTTTGAGAAATAATAGCATTCTTTACTCCCATGGTGTATGGGATCTTAATAATAAGAGTTATTTTCTCCCTGTATTCAATATTGTATGCATTCAATCCTCTAATCTAAAAACTTGCATTTGTCACTGGTTTAAGTGTGCGTGTTCTACAAATTGATCAGAATATTATTTTAGTTTTAATAAAAGAATTTTACCAATTATTGAAAGTAACTTATTTTGATCATAATATTATTACAGTCTATCGTTTAGTTTAAAAATCCCCAAGGTCATAAGTATTTTGGGGATTGACCAATCAGAGAAGCCGGTGCCAACCTCTCACTTAAAAAGAGAAAAAAAATCCCTACTACAATAACCGCTGTAGGGAAAAAACCTTCTTCCCGGCAATCGTACACTTTGTTTGTGGTTCTTCTTTTGATTACATCGTTTTGAAAACTACTTTCAAATTAATCTTAAAAATGATATTTTAAAATAAAACTACAGAAAAGAAATGTAAAAAAACATCGCCGAGAAAATACGGGTAAAATAACCTGATTTGTTTACATAGTTTTTTCCCGCTCCTTTCTTGCAGGGATTTTTTTTCTTAAGAATCAGTGGTGTCTAAACTGATTCATGGTGACCTGTCAAGATTTTTAAACTAAACGATAGTCTGTAGTATTCCTCACCATTGTATATAATTTTTAATTTATTTAAAGACACTGGATGGGATAGAAATAACTACTTCTTTCTTCTTTAAATGCCTTACTTTCTTTAAATATTATGCCTGGGGTCAGGCAAAATATAGTCATTTAAAGAAGTAAGAAGTTGTTATTACAGTCCCATCCAGTGTCTTTAAATAAAATAAAATAAAAAAAAATTTTGATCTCCTTCTGTCAAACTGAATAAATATACTATAGAAATATTCGATAATAGCTAAACAATCAGGGAAAGAAGTTTCCTGCATCACTGATGCTTCTATATATTGTTTTTGAAACTTTTATTTTGAGAAATAATGGTAGTAATATGAGTGGATGAGCTTTGCCCTGAAGTAGGAAAAACTTTTTCAATATCAATCTTTTAAGATTTTGTGTGATATCAAAACAAATTTTTCTTTTGGTGCATGAAAAAGTATTATTACGAAAAAAGTTTTGTTACAGTTATCTTTATGAAAAATTTAATTTTAAATTTTTTTAAAACTTGGTTTATATTGTCTGATAAAAAAAAAAGTTTATAGGTTTGGTAATTTAATAGTTGTAAAAAACAGAAAATATAAAATCATATTGAGTTTAAATTAGGTACAAGTGTATCTCTATTAGTAATAAATAAGTAGACTAAGTTTTATCATCATAAAAGTTAGACAGCATTGAGTGAGGTCAGTGTCTAGATGGGTGACCACTAGGAACTATATAGCAAAGAGCACAGCGAGTCTGAAGACCTGTTGCAGTATAAATTTGGTATTTTGTTAAGTAAAGTGAGTCTAAAGTAGTAAGGATGAGTGTACTGAATCTGACATGGTGAAGGAATCCCGAATTTTGTATTTTATCCTTTCTTAACTAAAATGCTAACATTTTTGAAATTTTATACGTACTTATCATACTTGAGATTGGACATTACTTTTGTTCTGCTAACTGTTCATTTATGTTTTGTTTTTATACCATATTACGTATTTCTAGGCAAGGTTTTATGCTCCATCAACCATATTTATAGACGAAATAGACTCGATGTGCTCCAAGCGAGGAAGCGAATCCGAGCATGAAGCATCTCGGAGAGTTAAATCTGAGCTACTAGTCCAAATGGATGGTATATCCAGTGCCGAAGACCCTGGAAAAGTTATTATGGTTTTAGCAGCTACAAACTTCCCTTGGGATATAGATGATGCTTTGAGGAGGCGTCTAGAGAAAAGGATATATATACCTTTACCTAATAGTTAGTATACCTTTACCTAATAGTTAGTATAACTTTTTCACACATCTTTTTTACCTAATAGTTAGTATAACTTTTTCACACATCTTTTTTTACCTAATAGTTAGTATACCTTTACCTAATAATTAGTATAACTTTACCTAATAGTTAGTATACCTTACCTAATAGTTAGTATAACTTTTACACATCTTTTTTTACCTAATAGTTAGTATACCTTACCTAAATTAGTATTTTACCTAATAGTTAGTATACCTTTACTAATAATTAGTAAACTTTACCTAATAGTAAGTATAGTTATATACTTTTTCACATCTTTTTTATCTAATAGTTATGTATAACTTTACCTTTAGTATAACTTTTCACACATCTTTTATGTGTTATCTCATTATTAAAATTAAATTATTCTTCCTAAAATTCTAAACTAGACTTGGATTTTCAAACAATTATTTAAATAAATTTGATTATTAATTTGTAGCTCCTGGCAGAGAAGCCCTGCTAAGGATAAATCTAAAAGAAGTAAAAATAGATCCTGATGTAAATCTCAAAGATATAGCTGCTAAACTCAAAGGATATTCTGGAGCTGATATAACAAATGTCTGCAGGTATGTTTAATTGACTTGTTTAATTCTAGTCAAGCTTAGTATTTTCTTTAATGTTTACTTATGACTTTGCGTTATATTAGATAAAATGCTGGGAAACTAGCTTATTATTCCTAATCTAACTTTATCTTAATCTTCTTTATCTATCTCACTGTGTTATATATTGTTTCGCTCAACGAGTAAGAAATGCATTCTTAAAGTGTTAGCCCTCTTTTTAGTTTGTTTATTCATACTGTCTAGGTATATAGGAAAAGTATTTTGTATGTACTAAAAATCCAAAACTGAGACGTTACCAATTCTTGTTAAATTGTTGTCTGTTTGTATGTAAGTCTGTTGTCATTGTTGCTCCAAGTTTGTTTATGCTAAGTAGTTAAAACTTAGTGCAAAATTAAATCTTAAACGGTTTACTTGTGCTTTCCAGAAAATATATGTTCTATGGCCATCATTAATGACTCAGTAAAAATTTTTAAAATCCATAAAACAAAAATTTTAAAACTGGGGAAAATACATTTTTTTTGCTTGAGCAAAGGGAGTTTGAAGTGGTGAGGACAAAACTTATATGATAAAGAAAAGAAAAGCACTGAGCTACCCTGCACCCAATTTTTGCTTCCTTATCTTCTAAAAAGGGGAAGCATTGCATTAGCAAAATATCTAACACCGATTTTTATTTTTCGGATCGTAGATATATAGGTTGAAGTATTGTGTTTGCAAAAAAAATCCGAAACCGGGGTGAAATCGAAATGATCCGTTTCAGGTGTTTTAAGGACTCTAAGTGGTTTTTGCAAAGTCAAATAAATAAATAAATTTTATTTGCATTAAGTACAATTTTAAAGTACAATGACAACATGTCAATAGTAAATAATCATAATTTAAAATAATAATTTTTACAAAAAAAAAATGATTTGAACAGTGTTACAAAAACAATAAAAAAATAGTTTAAAATTAAATCTCAGTAATTATTAGCGCTAATAAATTACAAAATAATAAAGCAATTGTGTCAATTTATTCAAATGTAATCAAAAAGAATTCATCAATTGAGTGAGTACAGGGGATTTATCCAACAGAATTTTTTTAATTTTGTTTGAAAACGGTTTCTTATATAAAGTAGTTATAGAGTCAGGTGATTGATTGAATAGTTTTAGTTTAAAGTATGTAATGTTATGTTTGGCAGTCTTAGTCAGTCTGTGCTTCCTTATAAGTAATTCATTGCTTTGTCTAGTTGGATACTTGTGGATGCTGTTTATTTAGTCGTATTCTTCTCGTGTGTCATAAATATAAGTAAGGGTCAGGTAACAAAATAGTGCATATAAAGTTAAAATCCTTTTTTTCTTGAACAGTTCTCTGCATAATTTTTGAGGGTGTAACTTAAAAATAACTCTGACTGCTTTCTTCTGCTGAAGAAAAAGATTTTTAACTAGGGGAGCAGTACCCCAAATAATTATTCCATAAGATAGATGGCTGACAAAATATGCGTAGTATATAGTTAATAATGAGAAATCTTTTACTCTTGGCTCAATCCAAAGAGGTACTTCTTAAGTGGGCTCCAGGTTGGTTGAGGAGGCTGACAGGTTGGCTAGACTCGGAGCTGATACACCGTTTGTTGGACCCGAATCAGTGTTCCCACTCTCATTAGATCAAGTTAAAACTCTTTTAGATTTCTGGCTTATGAATTCTCTTTCCCTCAGTTGGGCTGCATGTGTGGGCTGTAGACAGGCAAAGATGTTCATAAAGGGTACCAGTAAAAAGTATTCCCACTACTTAATATCTCTTAACAGATCTTGTCTAAGAAACCTAGTTATCTTCCTGACAGGCCACTGTCAGCTAAATAACCATTTACATAGACTTGGTATAGCTCCTAATGCTAGTTGCCCGAGATGCGGGGATGATGAGGAATCTGCCTTTCACCTGCTTGCTGAGTGTGAGGCTTTTACGTCGTTACGTCTCAGTATCTTCGGATCTGGTATTCTGGTTGAAGAAGAATTATCTACCAGGATAATTAAGTCTGAACCTAAAATATTGGTTAGAGGAGTACCACAAGGGTCTATACTTGGACCTTTGTTGTTCCTTATATATATTAATGACCTTACAAAGGCCATTAAGTCTAATAAAATTATTCTATATGCAGATGATGTAACTATGGTTTTTGTTGGTTCAAATGATGACATATTGGAAAAAACCGCTAATATGGCCTTAAAACAACTAGCAAGGTGGATTAGACTAAATAGGCTTAATGAATCTAAAACAGAATTTATTCGAGTAGTAAATAGGGTAAATGGGAACAGAGTAAATAATAACTTAAATTTGAAATATAATGACAATAATATCACTGAATGTAAAATTACTAAATTATTAGGAGTTAAAATAGATCAAACAATTAGCTGGGTGAATCAAATTTAAGAAACAAACAAGAAATTAAACTCAAGCTACTATATAATCAGGGAGCTTAAAAAATGTTTAACTGAAAATGAGCTTCTACAGGTTTATAATGGACTTGTCAAGTCAAAATTGTATGGTGTTGTGCTCTGGGGCAATGCTCCTTGTGCGCGTAAATCTTTAATTATTCAAAAGAAAATTCTTAGATGCATAGGCAATATACCACCTAGAAAACCCTGCAAGACATTATTCAGGAAATTTAAAGTTTTAACAATACCAGCCATGTATATACTAAACCAGCTAGTTCAAGTAAAGAAAAATTGTTGGCAATTATACAAAAAATGGAGATAAGCACCACTATAATACCAGAAATAAAAAATTTATTAAGAATAAACCAACATAAAACTTCAAAATATAAATTTAGTTCAGATTACTCAGGGGTAGTATTGTACAACTCATTACTACAAAATATAAAAGACATTGCTGAAATAAAATGTTTTAAATCAAAATGCAAAGAATTGCTCATCAAAAAACCCATTTATAATTTATCAGAGTTTTTAACTAAATAAATAATTATGCCATGCATTGTTAAGTGTATTCTTATTATTTGATGTATTTTATTAAACTATATATGACCTCAAGCTATTGTATATTTTTGTATACTTATTGGCAAATAAAAATAGTTTTATTATTATTTATTAAATATTTGAGGGCTCATAGAGGACAGATACTGATTAGTTGTGCTTTTTTTATTCTTGCAAAGAGACTTATTAATAATTTCCCAAGTCTTACGTGTTTTGTTAGAAGTAGACAAAATCTCAGTCATTATGTTTGATTTTTGCTTGCTTAATAGCAACTGAGTACTCTTTTTTTAATTTATTTAGAGTTTCTTTTTTGAAGTAAGGTCCAGTATTATTAGGGTTAAAACACGCATGGTACTGAGCATAGGAATGATATCTGTCTCTCAACTCTCTTAGTTTGTCATCAAACCCAGGATTGTCTTTAAATTTTTTATTACGATTTGTTATAACGCAAGTTTGCCAAGGAATGCAAACATTTAAGTGTAATTGAAAGCTATTCATGAAGAAATTACATTTATTTTAATACATAGAACCCCAGTTAATATTACTCAAAGAATATTCGAATAGATCCATTTCATTGTCAGTGATTTGTCTTTTTTGTAAAGTCAGTTTAAAGTTGGTAGAGCTAAAAGGTGGAATTATAGAAATAGTTTGTGCTTTATGGTCACTAATGTAATAATCTGTCACTTTAAAAAAAGTTGTCTGTCTGTTATCACTGTAGCACCCAGTGTATTTACGCTAGAGAGTTAAAATTTTGTACAAAAATCAGTCTACCGCTGCAGTTGTGCCATTCGGAAAATAATTTTTTATGATTATATTAACCCACAATAATGATTCGACAAAATTCTTAAAAAATCATAAAATGCTGAAAAATGATGTGATCGGATTAAGATTTGGCACCCATGTGACTATGTATAAGACTAACATATGTGCCAAGTTTCATCTCATTATCAGCGTTAGTTCCATTTTTAATTAATGACTTTAGTAAGTTTTTTAAAAAAATGGAATAAATTGGAAAATGGTCCAATTGAGTTGAAATTTAGTACAAGTGTATACCATTACCTAATAAATAAGTACATTATGTTTTGTTTCAATACGACAAGTATATCCATGATTTTTGTTGGATCATAAAAAATAAGGATTGAGCGTGGTCAGTGCTGTATGTGTGACCGCTGAGAATGATACGTATGCTTTTACTATCTAAAGACAAGCGAAGCGAGTCTGATGGCATGTTGCAGTATGAATTTGATGAACTGTATTTCTGAGGACGAGCGTAGCGAGTCCAAAGCTGGTAGGATGATCGTAGGGAATCTAATATAATGAGGAAAAGTCCTGAGGTACCTCGTACCTGATTTTTTAAATTAATTATTGATGTTTCAGCACCGTCAGATCTCAAAAATAAAAAAAGTGTTTGTATGTATGTATGGATGTGCACGTTTCTTTTAAACAATGTACAGCTCAAATGGCTGATCCAGTTTTAATGAAATCTGGCGCAAAAATCAAGCCCTATGAAAGGAAGAAATTATTAGGTTTTGGGGTTAATCCAACTCAGTGTAACAAAATGGTGTTAATTTAAACTTTTAAATTACCCATAATACATAATTCTTTGATAATAAGTGTTTCTAATGATGTTTTGGAGTTTTTACTTCTCTTCATTTATATGGAAGGTATGTAGGAAAAGTATTGTGTTTACAAAAAAAAAAATCCTAAACCTGGATTTACCTAAATTATCTGTTTCACAAAGTTGTCTGTCTATATGTGTGTGTGTGTGCTTTCGTGTCTGTTATCATCTTAGCTCCCTGTGTATTTATGCTCGAGAGTTAAAATTTCGTCAAAAATCAGTCCATATGTGTAGTTTTGCTATCCAGGAAAAAATACTTAATGGTGTCAATAACTTGCAATTATTACTCAGCAAAACAAAAAACTTTTTTTATGTTTAAACATAAAGTGTTATTTGGTGATTAAATAAAAAAAACATTTTTCTTTCTTTCTGTATGTCCTTCGCTCGTTTATCAGTATAATCTCTGGTTTTGGCAATCAGTATAAATCTCTGGTTTTGGAAACAGTGTACTGGGCATAAAACTTTATAATAAGCTTCCTAATAGCGTCACCGATCTACCTTTTGACTCTTTTCTTTCTCCTAAGGATGTTTTTTATAATGTTAATGAATATTTTAACAAATTTTAACTGAAAATGTTTAACTTTTTTGACAAGGCTATTGTAAGTTAACTTACTTTCTAGTTGATTAATTATCTTATCTTATCTTATCTTATCTAATAACTTATTAATGTGATATATTGTGTATTGCAGAGATGCCAGTATGATGTCCATGAGGAGAAAGATCGCTGGTTTGAAGCCAGAACAAATAAAACAACTAGCCAAAGAAGATTTGGATTTACCAGTATCCAAACTAGATTTCTCTGAAGCTATAGCTAGGACTAATAAATCAGTCAGCAAAGAAGATTTAGATAAATATGAGAAGTGGATGGCAGAGTTTGGCTCCACATGACTTGTTTACTCTAGGTAAGTTTATACCAAGTCATATTAAACAAGTATTTAAAATAATATAATTGTGCCAAAGGCACCTAGCGAATGTGATATAAAGCTCTGCTATATCTGGCAACTGTTTCATCATTCATATTTTGCATTATTCGGTAGTATCCGATGATTTATACATTTATCAAACTATTTAAACATGTTTTGCTGTGCTGCTATTTTTTTTCTTTGTACTTTAAAGTTGAATTATTGAAGCTTTTTGACTTGTTCCTTAAATCTCTGGTCTTGCAGTGTAGGAAAATGTTTGAAGCATTTCCTGCCTAAATAGATACATTGTACTCCTTGTAATGTATTAAATTTTAAATCTCTTTTAAAATTTTAAATCTTAAAATTAGTTTCTTTATTCTTTTAAGCTTTGAACTGTTGTTACTTAATCTTGTACAGGTAAAATTAATTATTCTTTTTTCACAGGTATAAAGTGTATAGAGAATACATCGAGATGAACATAAAACATACTATATTAGCTTGTTTTATTTGGCTCTTCTATCTTTCATCTTACAGAGCTGATCTGACTGCTCATCTACTAAGAAATCATGAAGTATTGGCAGTTTAGCAACTGTCATGAGTAAGCAACACCTGAAAGCCAGCATCAAATTTGTTGAAGAAGCAACTTTTTTTATCTACAAACTTAGATAGACTAATGCTCAGAACTTTTAAATATTGAGTTTCTTTTTAATTCTTAAATATATTTTTAAAATTATGTTTGTTGTTCCTGTCAGCTCTTCTCACTTGCAGTTTTATATTACAAATCAAAACCATCTTTATTGTTACAAAATGTTTTTTAAATGTAAGTTGTAAGTAAAATTTAATTGTAACACGGAGGGAAGATACTGACACTCAGTTTATTTTGGGTCCTCAGCTTTGCTAAAATTGTCGATTTCCTCGGCAAGCTATGGGATACAGTGAAAACTATATTGAGTTAGTAAAACTTTCTTCCCTCCCTTGTTATATAAATAACTATAACCTTCATATTTTACTTATGTTTAATTACAAAAGTTTGTCTCCTGTTTTTTAATCTTTGTTTTAAAATTACAAAAGCTAACTATGCTGTCTGAATTTCTTTAAAATCAAATTTCGCTTACTAATTATGTAAATAAATCAAAACTAGAAATTTAAGAATATTAAAGTAAATTTAATTCCTCAAGAGAGCTTCAAGATATCAAAATAATTTATCTTAAAGTCTTAAAATATCAGAATAAGACTGATATCGTAAGAAATTTAGACAACTTCGAAAGCAGTGGAATTGTGACAGTCTAAACCTAATATAATTTTAAAAAATATCAAAAGAAAATAATTTCTTACAATTTTTAAGAATTAGACAGGAATATTTAATTTTTCAAACTATTTGCTGTATCATAATAATGAGACATATCATTTAGTTTTCTCCTTCTTTTGTTGATCTTAATAAATGATTAAAAAAGGAAGAAATGTATATTTATTTGAAAAATTCTTTGACTTTTCTCCACCGTGCCTACCTGTTTATTTTTTAGTTTTATTTTAGTTAACAAAATTATAAAATTTAGTTTCTTAAAAAAATAGTACCTTTGTTTCTTTGAGAAATCCTTTTTTTGTTATTTAATTTTTTAGTTCTACCCTTTCTTAGGTACTATATAGGTAACAGTATGGACAATATAATTTTTTTGTGAATTTTGAAAAAATGAGCTTTTGAGTTAAGGAGGTTGTGTGGGATTCCAGATAAGGTATGTTTTTCCTTAGTTGTATGATCTTTTAAAGTGCCTGGAAACAATAAACAGTTGCTGTTACGACATTTAGACGTTATTTGGTTTTAAGATATGTGTTTTGCACAACTTGTTAGTATCAAATGATTAATGATTCAACATTGGTTTTTAGCTTAATGCTGCATTCTTAGCTTTAATACTAAGTTTTAAATGGTTTACTAAAACATTAATGATTAGTACATCTAATGTTAAAAAGGATAATTCTACTTAATGTTCTTTACAATAGTATTTTTAAGGATATATTCGATTTTTATGAATTTATTTGAGATTATTTTGTGTTGCTACAATACATTTGAATCTAGTCAAATTCTTCATTATTATCTGTTTATATATTAACATTTATTGTGAATTTTAAATTAAATAGGCTGTATATAACTATTTGATTGGCTCAATCGTGTTTATACTTGTCACAATATGCTTGTAGTGGGTGTTACATTACATATTCATCGACCTGATAACTCAGCTCAATAGCTTTTGTGATAAAATTGGTATCTACTCGCACTAAATCGACCACTGGGAGATTAAATACCTAATTATTTTTTTTTTTTAATTGTCTGGCACTTATGGTATTCTGAATACCAAAATGTTTGTTTTTCGGGAACTTTAAAAAGTTAAATTGGAGTGTACCATTTTATGGATCATTTCTGAAACTGTGTTATAACCTGGACAATTTGATACCAAAATCACTGAATTCAGGTAATTTTCCCGTACTATGTATTAGAAGTGATGATTTCTGATGAACTAGTAAGATGATTTTTCATTATAAATGGGTAATAGTACTTATGAGTGCCAAACAATAGCTCATGAAACAATTACTGGAATTAATTTATTTTATATAAGGAAAAATGAGTTGTGGAGTTTTAAGTAATGAAATAAATCAAGAGTCTCTCCACTAATATATTTATTTAACATAGCCAGCTTTCAATCTTAACAGATCATCATTAGTGCCTAACCAACAAAGTAAAAAATATATTACATAAAATACTCTAAATAAAAATAACATACTAGAATAAAAAGATATACAATACAATGAGATGAATTAAAATAAAAACATAGACCAAATAAAAACAAATAAAGTAAACGAAATAAATTAAAATATAAAACATTAAATATATAAAAATAACTAGGCGAGCAGCGAAGAAAAGAGTTAGGAGATAGCGGTTACAGTTTTGTCTAGAGATTTGTAGCTGACTGACAGTAACCGAGTAGCCGCCGCCAACGCACTTTGTATAAGCGTTATCTTGCCACTTTCGCCTCTCTTATTAAGAGCCTTAACACCGTTTTCTTTTATGTTCTTCAAAATCTCCACATATTCTAAAAAGTTCATAGTATTTCCTTTCTGTGTCATGTGGTGGAAAGCAGCCTCATGCTGAAAGTTAACATGGCCTTCCTCATGTATGTGCTGGTAGAACTTACCATTAACTTTTATTTTAATTAATCTCATTGTATTGTATTTCTTTTTATTCTAGTTTGTTATTTTTATTTAAAGTATTTTTTATAATATATTTTTTACTTTGTTAGTTAGGCACTGACGATGATCTGTTAAGATTGATAGCTGGCTATGTCAAATATATATCATTAGTGGAGAAACTCTGTTTTATTTCATTAATTTATTTTGGTATCAAATTGTTTGGGATATGACACAATTCAGAAATAATTAATTAACGGTATGCTCTAATTTCTTATTTTAAAGTTACTGTTGAAAAACACATTTTGGTAATCAGATTACCATACATGCAAGACAATTACCAAACAAATAATTGGGTGTTTGAAGTTCCAGTGGTCCACTTACTGGGGGTAGACACCAATTTTATCGCGATAGCTCCACATGAAGCTGAGTTATTCAGGGTGATGCATTTGAACTGTACCACCCTGTATATTTACATTTAAATCTTTTGTCCATATTGTTTACTTAATCTTTAATCAAATTCTTTTAGTGCCTTTGTCTATCATTTAAGACTTTAGTTTCTAACTCTCGACCCTTCTCCCTATTTATGTTTTATTTATTTAAAATATATATATATATATACTTTGTTAATTTAAATAAAATCTCTCCCTGTGAGACTAAACCCTGATTATGAAATGCAACAATTTAATAATATTTGTAAATATTTTTTTTAAGTTTAAAAACTTTTTGTTCAGTTAATGTACTTAAAATTTGTTTACAAAAGACTTAGTTGTGTAAATAAGTTCTTTTTTAAAATTAATTTTTAAGTTTGATCTTTATTATTATTGTTAAAATTTATTTGAATTAAACTTTAACTAATTTATTGTTTGGTAGTTAAATTTATTTTATTTTTCAAGTTACAGGGCAGCTTATTTTTGTGATGAAATATTAATGATATTTAGTATAAAATGTTTTTACAATGATCTGAATATTTTTCATAGCTCTTTAATGATATTCTAAAAGTGAGTAAAATTTATTAATGTCATTTAAGTCTCTTACAAGTTTAGAATCCGGATCGTGATTCTTTTGAAATCCTTTTTAGACGCTGGTTTAATGTTAATATAAACCTTTTAGACTCCACCTACTCTATTGTGTAGGTATAGTATCAGCAAGTACACTGAGTACTCCAAGTTTAATAGCATAGTATACATGAATATATCAAGTATATTATTTACATAAATTATGTTCTTATCTTATGCAATGATTGGATGGTTGTTCTGGGGATCTTGTAGCATATTAATGCAAATTTTTGTTATAGAGCAACAAATCATCCTATTATACTTAAATTATTATGCTATTAAAAATATCCCAAGTTTGAAAAATATGTATCTAAAAGAGTTCCACATTCTGTTATCTTTATGCTCTTTAAAAATTGAACACTGGGTTGTTAAGTGTTCGGTAAAAAATAAAACTTTATATTATTTTTAATAAATATTGTATTTTAACTTGCCAGTAACTTTATTTATGTTAGTTTATCTTAAATTCATTTAAAACTTAAAACAGCTTGTGAAACCATTGAAGTATATTGTGTTATTTTTTTAACACAAGAATTATTATTATTTCTGTGTATTTTCTTATTAAGACTGTTGTAATAATTAAAAATAATTTATTAATTAAACATATGTAATGAATCATTAAACTTTATGACAATAAAAGTAATTTTAATTACATCAGGGATAATGGGACTTAACAACTATCTAGGTAAATTGGTGAAAATAACAATATTAAATTAAATATAGGAATTAATCTGGTCCCTAGCGCTGAAACTTCGTGTTTTAAAGCACACTGCTTCACTAGGTTCTTTTATATAAATTTAAATAAAATCACATTTACCTTGTCGCCTATAATTTTTTTTGTGTGAATTGCATAAATTCTCGCAAAAATTGTTATATTTATGACAAAAATTTATTAAGATACCTTTTAAGTTTACTATTGGTTGTTTAATATTATATTTTAGTTGTTTAAAATTAAAATTTTGTTTTCTTTTTTTAACTTTTATGTACTAATATAGTGAGATTACTTGATGTATAAATTATTTTTGGATTTAATAATTACAAAGACTGGGTACTCATAAGCCTTAAGCGAAAAATGATTGGTTAAGCAATCATGGCTACAGAGGCGTATAAAACGCTGTCACCTATGGATTCCTAAACAAGTTTCAAATTTCTTTTAGGCCACTTTGTTTTCACACTAAATCCTGTGTAACATCAATAACCCATTGATGTTATATTTTCCTTAGAATTATCGTAGAACTTATTCTTAAGAGTTTGTATGAATATTGGATCATCTTTAACATGAAAGCCTCACTTAATATCAGGCTTGCTAATTGGCACGGTCATAGATGCCTGCTTGATAAGTAACCTGCACTTGAAAGTTATGTGTTATGTGAATAAGTTTCTGTTGCTTGTGCTATAAAGGAGGGCGCCGAGAGCACAGTACAGCTCAGAGTAACTACATTTTCTTATTAGAGGTAGAGTGAGGCAGATGAAACATTAAAAGTACAAAGGTCTTTTAAATTAAGGCTCTCTAACTCTTGACAACTTGATTAAAATAGAAAAAAAATAATTAAAATTTTTAGTAGCTAGCTTTATTAAATTTAACGAACAAATTAATACAAGATTCTACAAAATTATATTTTACAATAAATTAGTAAAATATAATATACTACCCTTTTCTTTTGCTTTTAATTTAAAAGAATCTATTACTAATAAATTGATTTTCAATAAATTTGAAGGTCATAAATCAATTTTATTTAAATTTATTTTATAGAACCGTGCCATAGGATGTGTATTTGCTATGTTGTGGACATGTGATCTATTAATTGTTTGGTCTAAAGACAAAGATCTGCTAGAAGAGTGTGCTTTTATGAACGGGGTCCCTTTAACCTAGTGTAACTAATAACTAATTCTAATTAATTTTTAATATTCTTTTATTAAGGTATTATGATTTTTTTTAAATTTGTTAACTTTAAAAATGTATTATCATGAAGATAATAGTACACTATTAATTGTATGATTTAATTATAAATTCTAATTAAAAGTGCTGTGCACATAATGTTTAGTTTTTGTGAATATTTACATTAATCAAGCTCTTTCCCATTTATTTATTTTTTATAAAGCTAATTGTAATTAAAAAAACTAGATCCTCTTTGGTCTTTTAATATAACTTGGCAAAATTTTCATAATTTTTTTTTAAATTATGCCATATTGTAATGTTAACACTCTAAAGCCTTAGAGGCTGCTCATCTGTAAATTACCTACCTTTCCAATCATGGAAGTTATTGATAATTTAGGCTTTAGTGCCTGTGTTGTGCAACATTAGTTAATCTGTCATTTTTTAAGTCGACAGAGAAAAAAATTCTGAGGTAGGGAGTTAATGTTCACTTTATTCCCTGTTGAACAGAACTCAAAATGTAAAATTTGCATCCGCTGTAAAAAGGAATGTTATTTTGTACAGCGTACAAAAAACTTTTTTGTACAGCTGAGAGTTCATATATTTGACATGTGAGGCGCTGAAGACTATATTCTTGTTGTAGTTTAGCTTTAGTTCCTCTTGGTGACAACAGTGTTTATTTTACAGTGTTTTTTATGTTTTCTTAACAGTATATCTTTCTTTCTGGTCTCTATTTATGTACAATCAACATTAAATTTAAAATAATTACATATTCGTATTTATTTAATGAACATTATTTTTAATGATGTTGTTTTAAGTAACTTTGAGTAGGTAGAGAACTCCACCAGAGTTAAAAAAGTTAGCGATTGAAGCAGTAAATAAAAGTGTTTTGTAAATGTTATTTATTTTATTATTACTCTTTACCTCAGAAAAAATGGCATACACTACATGGCTGTGAATGACTTTTTTTCTTCTGACTTCTTTTCATTTTACAGCCTAGTAGTATAATATGCTATTAATGTCAGTTACTTTTTCTTTTTTTAGATCTCAATTCTGAATCCTTATTATTTTAATTTATATATTCATTTTAAATTGTTATTATTTTTGTAATTAATTTTGAATTTTAATTTCTTTGTATTTTGTAAAAAAAAAATTGTAAATTAAAATAACATTAAAAGTATTCTTTCTAAAAAAAAAATAAATAAATAAAAAATTGAAAAAATTTACATTTTTGTTTTGCTTTTTCAAAATATAATTATTGATAGAACGAAAGAATGAAAAGTCTCTCCACAGTTATAGAATTTATTAAACGTAAAGCAGAGCGCTTTCGACCTAACAAGAGGCCATCATCAGTGCCGTTGAGCTGAGATAAAAGTGTTGAAAAGGTAGTTTTAAATATAAAACAAAATCAAGAAGGTTTGAGTAGGCTTGAAACAAGACACATATTTTTATCTCAGCTCAATGGCACTGATGATGACCTCTTGTTAGGTCGAAAGCGCTCTGCTTTACGTTTTATAAAATCTATAACTGTGGAGCGACTTTTCATTCTTTCGTTCTATTACGATGGACTCCATTTATGCTCATTCTTAAACATATAATTATTGATTTTTTTTTGTGAGATAAATCTGTATTACTCTTGCGTGGGTTACATTAGGCATTATAGTTGTTCAAATGAAATTATTGAAACAATGTGTGTCTATTATAGATTTTTGATCTAGATTGACTTTACCTCAGAGACTTACTATCAAGTGGGATTAGTTAGTAAACTACTTATTACATATCGTAAAGTTGGCTGCATTGTGGAGTCCAGCTATTAATTCAAGAGGTTTGCAATAAAATACGTCTCTCCACCAATTATTTTATATATTTTCTTTTGTTAGACTGATGATGGCTAAATGCAGCCGAAAGCTAGCTCTTTAATATTTAAAATAATTGGTGGAGAGACGTATTTTATTGCAAACCTCTTGGATTATTTATTACATAGATTTTCTAAGATGATTTTTACTTTTCCTTATTTATACCGTACTTATTTATGTTTGTGAAAAAATTCGAAACCGGATTTTCTCCGGAATCATTTGTTTCCGGAGTCAGCACCACTTGTTCCTCCATCCTGCTTTGTTGGTCTATATTTGTTGCCAATTAATGGGCAACAAAAAGTGCCATTTTTAACATTTTTAAATATTTCTAAACCCATATAAAGAATTTTTAAGTTTGGCCATTTCTAAAAAAAAAATGTAGCCCAGGTTTTCAAAAAGGAGCAGCAAGTTTTTAAAAATAGGTACCAAAAAAGGATACGTGTGTCATATCAGAGGTAAATAATGTCAATTTTTGATGTACCATCCTAATCTTATGAGCAACTTTATTATTTACTTGCGCTTCAAGAAAAAAAAACCATTATGGAATCTGTGTCAAAGCCGAAACCATAACATCTGGTAAAAAATAATACCTATATAATGGAAACTTGTGTACTAATGGCTACATAAATCAATTAAAAAAAATGCTGCTTGAACAGGTGGTTATACCTGGTGAAAATTAAAACGATGGAGGGATATGTGGAGCTGCAATAATCTTTAGGGGTGCTTCAGCCCCTTAATATATATATATATATATATATATATATATATATATATATATATATATATATATATATATATATATATATATATATATATATATATATATATATATATATATATATATATATATATATATATATATATATGTATATATATATATATATATATATATATATATATATATATATAATATATATATTATATATATATATAATATTATATATATATATATATATATATATATATATATATTATATATTATATATATATATATATATATATATATATATATATATATATATATATATATATATATATATATATATATATATATATATATATATATATATATATATATATATATATATATATATATATATATGTGTGTGTGGTGTATGTATGTTTATGTATATATACTGTATTTTTCAATAAGATCTAATCTAATTAACTTTTCCTTATTACTATTTACTAATATTACTTATTTTACTTCTTAGTACAAGAATCTAAAATGTATGTTGACTGGGAACCTTTAGTTGCTAACTAAACTTATTAAAAAAAGGAAAAAATATGATAAAATATAATTTTTATATAATAAATAAATATATAAAAAAAATCATTATTATTTGCTTAGTATATTTTAAATTAGTTAAATTAATTAATTTTAGTTCTAGTAGCTTAGAAGGCAATCTGTTTTTCTTGGGGAGGGGGGGCTACTTTTAAATAAAGTAGATGTTGCTCAGGGCCATGTGAAGGGAGGGAGTCTGAACACTGTCTCTAAGCTGACCCCTCATTTTTGTACATCACTTTACTCTCTACTTTATTTCATATCTTTGCCATATTGATGACCTGAAGAAAATTTAAAATATTTCGAGAACAAAGTTTTGGTTATAAGAGACATTTCATCAAGCAATTCTTGGACTTTTCATGACAGGAAGAAAGACACAATGATATGAATCAAAAAATTTATTTTATAAACAAATTAGTTATTTATTAACTATTTATTAATTATTTACAAATAATTATGTCTCTATTATTTATTAAAATATATAGTACTTAATATTTTTAATCAATATCACACTATAAGCTTATATAAATGAAAAATACTAAATATAAAATTATCTCTTGATTCATACTCTTTTTCAATTAGCATATAAAAGCTATTTTTTATTCTAAGTTTTATAAAAGCTAAACTGTCAAAAATATTAAAATTATAAATTAAATAAAATGTCACATAAATGCTCCTCTTAAAAAATACGTATAAAAATTCATTAAAAAAATCATAAAATATTTCTATAATTATAAAATTAATTTAATATGAAATTTGCCTAAATTCAAAGAGACTTTACTACCATAGCTGTAATATAAGTCTATTTGCCTAAATTGAAGGGTTGAATGAGGTAATTAAAGAACAATAAGAGATTAAGGAAAACAATTTGAAATCAAATTAAAATATGAATTCTTTGCGCCATTATCCAAAATTTTAAATATGACTCTTTAAATCTAAAATTGAAAACAGTAAAAAAAATACAATGTTACTCTTTATTTATACAAACTATTAAAAAAATAAAAAATTTTATTTAAATATATTTCCTAATATAAAAGTTAAAATCCTGTTAGTTTTTCATATAAGCTACAAAAATAGTTTTGGATTAGATCAGTTGAAGAATATTTACATTTTCATTAAAAGTTTTGCATGACGAGACCTGGATGTGGAAGTATGTTTTTATAACTTTTAGAGCTTTCTGAGCACGACTAAATAAATCATTAAAACTTATGATATATAAATATATGTATATATATATATATATATATATATATATATATATACATATATAATATATATATATATAATATATATAAATAAATATATATATATATATATATATATATATATAAATATATATATTATATTAATTTTATACAATATAAAATTAAAATTATATTATTATAATTAAATACAAAAGTATTATTACTTTAAAGAAGTAATGCAGAGATAGTCCTTTTATGAAACACAGAAAAGATCAATTTTCTTTCACTCAAAACATTAAAATCAAATACTTTGTCACATTTATAATAAATTGTTTTAATGTTATGATTTATTTAAAATTAATAATTCACTACATAAACCTGCTAAGCCTTGAGTACTGTCTCCCCCCACCCCAATGAATTGGTTATGAATTGATTGGTATACTAACCCTTATATGTTCATTTCACCTGACATCATATTAATCGAATAGTTTAATTATATGTAACCTTATAACACCTTATTTAACTTTTTTTCTATAAGATATAGTCTATTAGAAAAAATGTCTCCGGCACGACCACTTGATCTTCTTATCTATTTCGTTCAATGGAGAAATAGCTATTAAATAGAAAAATCTTTTTAAGCTTGCTATAAAAAAAACTAAGATGGCACTCTCTTTTTTCTAAGTACTTTTAGTTTTACACGATTTAAAATTTTTATTACTAAACACACCAATAGAAATTAATATTTACAATTTTTTGAGACTTCATTTGAAGTACAATTTGTATCACACTTCTTTAGTGTCACCCTAACTTTCTCTGTACAATTTTAAGGTTACAAAATAAGTGACATCTTATTTTTTCTTTAAATCTAGGTATATTCATAAATCCTTTTTGTGGAATTGTTTCAATAGGTCATCAAAAGTGCAAAATATAAACAGCTTGACAATAACGCTGCAAGCTGGCTCAATTTTGAGATTAAAACGTTGCCTTATTAATAATATCATGTCATTTACAGATGTTTGATTTCAATAATTTATTTATTTTTTATTTCTAGCAAAAGGAATAGCTGCCCATCCAGCACCACCAAGTATTAATGCAAGACCTAAGAGTCCAAAAATGACCCCATATTGCTTTATATGTTCGTAAACAATTCCACAAACAGGTGGACCGATGAGTTGAAGTACTCCATTAACAAATAATGACAGACCATAAGATGAAGCTAATAAATCTTCACCTAACAAATCCACCATGACAACGGCTGTTATTCCAATATATGTTCCGGATGCTAAACCGAAAAGAGCACAAATGAAAGCAACGGCTGGATATGAAGAAACGAATGGGATGGTTGCTAATGAAAGACCACTCATCAATAAGCCACCAAAAAAATAAATGCATTTATCTATTTTCAAAATGTCTGATAATGCTGCTCCTCCAATCCTTCCTACTAAATCTAATGTTGCCACAATTGAAAGTAAATAAGTCGCCATGTCTTTATCATAACCCAATTCTATAGCATAAGATGGAATTAAAATAATAAAATTGGTGTATCCGATCGCACTAGTTGCGTTAGCTAACAAAAGAATCACAAATAAAGGATCTTTTAGTAAAGATTTTATAGAAGTTTTATCTTCAACTTCATCTATCTTTGTTTTTGATTGACATGGACCACACCAACTGAAAAATGATTGTTTAGGTTTAATGTTTGGTGTTGAGGATATGTCAGGGTGTAGACCAACTAGAGTACTTCCATGCCAAGCTGTGCTGACATAGCGGAATGATGATGTCGACATGTTACTCCCCATACTTAATTTTCTAGTAATGTGCGATGTTGAACCGGCTAAGCGTGATAATCTACCTGTTGGCCATTCACTTATTTTTCTTCTGGGTCCTGATGAATCATTAGAAGTCACAAATCTAGCAGGGCTACTTATTTTACGGCTTTTCTTAGGCGATGGAATATTCAATAAAGTAGGTTTCTGAATGCCAGTCATAACAAGCGTAGCATCTGGGTGTTGCTTACCACTAATTTCCATAATCATTTTCTCACCAGGTTTGAGTACATCAGCACTGATATCACTCACTTTAATATCACACAATTTAATTTTAAGTTCACCATTTTTTGGTTTTTCTTCGAGGAGCTTTTCCTTAGCTGGGTCGTCATCTTTGTTGTTTATGGTTGATTTCTTTACTCTAATCCTTTTCATGTGTTTTTCAACAGGTTCATAGAGAAGAGCTCCTACCAATACATTCAATGTCAAACCTCCCATAATTAATGTGGCTCCTCTGCAAGAAAACAAAATATTGTAAACAATTATATTGTCGGATAATAATTATCATATTAATACGAGCAGTATTTCCACACAACTCATCTCATAACTCTGCCTAAAGATTATTTAGTATACCACACATATGGTATACTACTCTGCCTTCCAGTCTAAAAGACTAAAAATGTTTAGCCTTTTTGCTCAGTCTGAAGTACCACTGTGCCAAAAATCCAATAAATGGAATATTTGATTTTTACATCAGATTGTATATATTATTTCTCAGTCTTCTTCTGAGGACTGAAGTTTTTTTTAAAAAAATGACATCAAGGCTTTTGTAAAATATTTTAATGAATAAGCTTTGTTTAATAGAAATAACAAGAAGTTTAGAATTTGGTTTCTAAACTTTTAGTGCAAACAATACTTTTCCAAAATACTTAGAGCATAAAGAAGGTGCAATTTAAAAACTTTTTTATTTTTTTCTCATTTATACTGTAGGTATTTAGGAAAAGTATTGTGTTTGCCAAAAAATCCTAAACCAGGATGTCATAGGAATTATCCGTTTCAGGTGTTTTTAAGGCATCAGCTTCTAAGTGGTTTTCGCAAAGTTGTCTGTCTGTATGTGTTTGTGTCTGTTATCATCATAGCGCCCAGTGCATTTATGCTAGAGAGTTGAAAGTTTGTACAAAAATCAGTCTACCACTGTAGTTATGCTATTCGTAAAATATTTTTTATGATGTCATTTACCCGCAATAATGGATCAGCACAAATTTAAAAAAAATATTAAAACACGTAAAAATTATGAGATTAGATTGAAATTTGGCATGCATGTATAATACTAACATATGCTAAGTTCCTTTACATAATCAGCATTAGTTCAATTTTTATAACATGACTTGTGTACGTTTGTTAAAAATTGTAAAAAATCAGAAAATAATCCAATTAAGTTAAAATTTAATACAAGAATATATATTTACTTAAATCACAGTACACCACGTTTTGTTTCAATACAAAAGTTATATCCACAATTTTTATTTGATTGTAAAAGTTAATCAGCATCGAGCGTGGTCAGTGCCTAGATGGGTGACTGCTGGGAATGAAACAGATGTATTTACTATCTGAGGAAGAAAGAAGGGACTCCCAAGCAGGGAGGATAAGCATAGCAAATCTGATGTGGTGAAGAAGAGTTCCAAGGAACCCCATACCCGATTTTTTTATTATTCAATTTTTATTCTATTAAGATTATATAGGATAATAAAAGCAAATAACTATTCACAATCAGATATTGGCACTTCTTTAGTTTTAGGTGACAGTCATTTTTTAATTGTGTCTATTAATATGTTGTGATTTATGAATATTAAAAACAAGGAGTCATCAAATTCGAAAACATACCCAAAGATTTAATGTAATACTTGAGTTATTGGTAGTTTGTCATTAGTAATAATTATCTCTTATTCTGTAAACTTTAATTCTTCTCACCCACTTAGATACTATACAATTTAAAAATAATGTATTTTATTTATATATTACTTGTATAATTTATTTATTTATGTTTCACAATTTGTTTGTAACATTCTTTGAATTATACGTCATCATAAAACTATTATAATATTTATGGTTCTGCCATATGCATCGATTATAGTTTCTTTGATCGCAAGTTAACTACATAGCAAAAGTTATTTTTTATCAGGAAACAAATTTGCTTGCTGGTTCCCAGTAGGTTGTTTGCAGGTTTTCTGCAAGCAATGTCAATTTTAAATGATGTTTCGATAATTAATATTTCATCAATATACTATAGGCGACTATATAAGAGATGTAATAGAGTACCTGTATCCATAATTTTGTAGTAAAAATCTTAAGAAAGGTGGTAGGATAATAGAGCCAAAAGCACTGCCAGATACAGCCAAACCATTTGCTAATCCTCTTAGCTTGACAAAATATGATGTGACTATGAAAATTCCAGGTGGGTACGAGAGACCAGCTCCTGCACCTACTAGCACGCCATAGCTGTAACAACAATATAAGGCAAAATTAATAATTGTGATCTTTAATGACTAGAAATGATTAATAAATCAAATATTGTGACCAAAAGAGAGACTTCAGTTCTAAAAATGTTGTATATATTTTTAGAATATATATTTCGAGCCTATTTCGGGTCTTCATCATGCTTAAATTATACAAGTACAGAGGTTTCAAATGTTTATTTAGCTTTTAATGCTATTTTTGTTGAAGTATTATAGCACTGGTTGCTATGGATACTGATAAAAAAGATTTATTAATAATAATGTTCATGTTTTGTACGCTTTATGTTTTAACAAAACTTGCGTTTAAGTTATTAATAGAGCTTAGTTATTAGCCACGAGGGCACCCCTCCAATAATTTTTATATTTAATTGTTTATTTATGGTAATGGTAATGGCACAGAGAAGGGAGATGAGAACCACTTGTTAAATCATCTAGTGACTACACATGTCTCTAGGACACTTTTTCCTAACTCCTTTTATTTGCACAGTCATGTCCACCAAGGTTTACTGGAGGTTTACTTCTGCTCGTGTCAATCTTTGATTGATTGTGAATAATTATTTGCAATAAAATAAGAAAGTTTTTAAATTGCACTTTTTTTCTTTTCCTTACTTATACCCAAGGGCGGACTGACCATTGAGGGTGGCAACCCTCTTTGAGCCCCTCAGCCAAAAATAAATTAAAAAAAAATAATGCATTTATTATAATTATGTAATATATTCATAACACCAAACTCAAAGGGGCCCAATACTCGGTAGTTCCTGAAGAGCTCACAGAGAAAAAAATGTTTTTTAATCTGTCTTTAAGGCCCCTATTTATTTTACACAGGCTTCTAAGGCCCTATACCATAGACTAGGGCCATAAAGAGTCCTAGCATGTTTGTGGGGTCATTATTCTGGGTTAAGCAACACAATAGGAGACTATCGGGATGTAAATTTGCCTCTAAAAGAATGTGTACAGTAAAAGTAATGATTGTAAGCCTGCGCAGTTAGTACAAACATTGCGCAGTTAGTACAAACATTGTGCAGTTGGTTTTTGACATTTGAATTGTGATAGATTCTTATCTATTTTTTTTATCCCAGTGGGGTCACTTTGTTATAAGGCCAATTGATGTATTGTGTCATCCCTTCACAGGTTTAGATTACTTTTGTATTAGCATGATCATTTTTAATCCCAGATGGAGTAGTGACCGCTGGAATTAAAACTGATCCATCCTTCTCCCAAATATGAATTTAAATTATAAATAAGTCATTTTTCATGTATTGAGAATGAACGAAACGAGTCTGAAGTAGTGAGGATGCAACATAAACCCAGTAGGGAAAGTCCAATACTAACCCCAAAGAGACTAATACTTAGAGGGAGTTCATAGCGCAAACAACACAGTGATAAGGGGTCTGGAAGTGAGACAGTTTCCACTAGGTGCCATAACTGTACTCACCCCTACTATAGTCTCCCAAGAGAGAGACTAGATACTCCCCCACCCCTCTACAACCCCTATTGTAGCACGCACTCTACAAACGACTGGCATTTTTCAGTGACGCCACATTAAACCACTTTATTCAACACAGACAATTAAAGAATGCATGCAATAGATAATAATTAAAACTTATTTTAAATTTAATTTTCTTCATTTAAAACAAAATAGTGGAAAAGTAATATAATCTTTACAGAGTTTGGCAATTATTAGGAAAAATAAAAAAATGACTTCACCAATGTACAGTGACGGTACCTAGCTACCCAAGGAATGATAAGAGCTGTTGTATCCTCCTTTTAGCGAACTTCCTTTGGGAATAAAACTTTAAGTATTGGTCTCTTTGATTAACCCATGTAAATAAATATAGACATGCGTGATCCGCAATAATACACTAGGCGCTATGATGATAGCAGACACACACATATATACAGACAGAAAACTTTGTGAAAACCACTCAGGAGGCCTTTAAAACGCCTAAAACAAATAATTCTGGTTTCATCCCGGTTTCGGATTTTTTTACAGATACGATACTTTTCCAAATGAGGAAAATTAAAAATTGCCAAAATGCATACAGATACTAGATATACTAGAGATAGATACAGATATACATGCATACATATATACTAGAGGGGGCATAGCCTATCTATCTATATACAGTGAGTTAAGGTTACAATAAATAAATTATTTTCGACTTCCCGAACATTGATTGTGTTTTGATTTGTATTTTTAACGTTCTGCTATAATTTGATTAGTAATTTTGTTCTGATTATTTTATTAGCGAAGGTGGTCAGGTTACTTTTTTTTATGTTTCAAAAGTTAACCTATAGGGCCTCTCTAGTAATAATATATCTATGTAAAATTGGAATAACTGCACATGAGCCTTTTAGGATTTACCTTTTTGGAGTTTAATTGTATTGGCAACACAGATATTACGTGAGTTTTACTTTTTATCGTGTTTTCGTTGTTGAATATGCACACGTCCTAATTTAATAAATTTGTATTAAATTCTGTGAAATAATTTAGTCAAGGAAAAAGAGAAACTATAGTAAAGGTAAATCATGTTTTTTTTTTTAATATATTGAAGACTAAACAGACTATTTTGAGTTATATTGCCTCAAATATAACTTAAAAATATGATTACTAAGATTATATTCAAACACTTTAGGTTAAAGTTGTTAAATTGCAATTAATATTTTAAGGGGGAAAACACATTATCACTCAAAAAATTGTCAAAGTTAAGGAGAGGACACAAGAAGTAATTAGCCGCTCGCTTTAAGTAATAAACAAACCTAGATTTTAAGGAATAACTTAAACCTTTATTGGATGTGACAAAACATATTTCTTACACAAATTATAAATATTTTAAACTAAAATATAGAATGAAATGGAATAAAAACAAAACTGTTGAGGACCAATAATGCGTCCATAGGAAAGTTTAAGCTAACTCCCTGGTGGACAAAATGTGAACTACATGCCATGTCTGACAGAAATTTGTTTCCCTGCTTGGTTTATATATTACTTTAGCTTCAGCTAAGTTTATGTAGTATACCTTAATAATTTATTATTAATTTTGGTATAGGCTTAATAATCTTTGACATTTAGTAGGCATAAGTATATTATTACTAGGGCCCTATAGGTTTAATTTTAAAACATCGAAAAAGTAACCTGACCACTTTCGCTTATAAATATAATAAAATAATTAGTACAAAATTACAAAATACTTAGATAGTATAACGTGAAAATTGCAAACCAAATGACAAAAAAACGTGCGGGAAGCCGAAAACAATTGATTTATTATAACCTTAACTCACTCTTAAAGGAGGTTTAAAGAGGTTACACAGAGATCCTGATAGCCCCAAAACGATGTTTCAGGTCTCGTAATGTATTGAAATAGGCCATGCCCCCTCTAGTATATATCTCTATGTCAGTAGCGACTCTGATAAGGGGATGAAAAGTTCCGAGGTACCTCGTACACTTTTCATTACAAAACTATTCAACTCTAACCCCCCCCCCCCCTCAAATAAATGGAGAACAACATAGAGATAAATACTATACGGGGCATAGCCTATATAGCCTCTCAGGTGCTCTGTGTAACCTCATTGAAACATCCTTCGGGAGTGAGTTAAGATTATAATATATCAATTGTTTTTGGCTTCCTGAACAATATCTGTGTTTTAATATGTATTTTAAACGTTATTTAATATATCCTTAGAATAACACTATATATAGAAGGAGCACAGGACCGTAAACACAATGTAATTCCACTGATAACACGAAAGCCGGTTGACTGGTGCAACTAAGTAATGCTGCCAACCTGACAACAAAAAATTATTTTAAATATTTGTCATAAATATCTATTAATGAAGAAAGATCGTAAAGAACAAATATAATAACTTAAAACACCTGCTGAATATTTAATAAAACTGGTCTTAGATGGCAAAAGGGTGGCGGAATACAAGAATCTACATTTAGTTGACGAGGACTACTTATTATACAGGGTGTCCCCGGATGGGGTTGCTTATACGTGTAAATGACAAAAAAATTCATTTTTCGACAAAAAGTCACTCTTGATAAAAGCTCCTGCATGTCTTTTAACTAAGATTTATCATATTTTTATTTTTTTATTTTTAAGGGTGGACTCAAAAACTGCAATTTTTAAAAAATAGACGAAGAGTAAAGTAGGTTTATTGTTTATTTTTCGACAAAATGTCACTCTTTACAAAATGTTCTGTTTGTTTTTAAATGAAGATTTATCATATTAGAAAAATTATACCAGGTAAACTGCACTCGAAATTCACAATTTTTTGAAACTGAATCAAGAGTAAAGTAGGCTTATTTTTCATTTCTCGACAAAACGTCACTCTTCATAAATAATTCTGCTTGGCTTTAAATGTAGGAATACCACATTAAAAAATAAAATTGATGTAAAATGTATTTAATAATTTTTAACTTTTTATAATTGCATTAAGAATAAAGTGGTTGAAATATTGATTTTTCAAATAAATGTCACTCTTTATAAAATGTTCTATTTCCCATTCAAAACTATTATATGCCATTAAAAAGTTAATTATGAAATATTCGGGTTTTAGTGTCCCCCGATTAGGTTGCCTATACGTGTGAATGAAAAAAAAAATCATTTTTCGACAAAAAGTCATTCTTTATAAAAAGTTTTGCTTGTTTTTAAAAGAAGATTTATCATATTACAAAATTCAGACTATGTAAACTTCACACAATAATCACAATTTTCTAATATTGCATCAAGAGTAAAGTAGGCTTATTTTTTATTTCTCGACAAGAAGTCACTCTTCATATTTTGTTCCACTATTCAAGACCTTTAAAACGATGTATCATTTATCCAGATTGAACAACTTTTATTTTTTCCAAAATTTGGGTAGTGGGGGTAAATTGGGTGAATTTTGAAAAAAATTATTTTGAATTTTTTTATGGAAAACTTATCTCAGGGAAACAATTAAACAATTTTATAAAGAAATTTTTTTTTCGAAAAGTCAAAATTAAGCCTACTTTACTCTTTGTCCATTTTTTAAAAATTGCAGTTTTTGAGTCCACCCTTAAAAATAAAAAAATAAAAATATGATAAATCTTAGTTTAAAGACATGCAGGAGCTTTTATCAAGAGTGACTTTTTGTCGAAAAATGAAATTTTTTGTCATTTACACGTATAGGCAACCCCATCCGGGGACACCCTGTATATAATTTTAATAAATACGTTAAACTAAAATTTAAAATGCTTTAAATATTGTAATGCACCTATATTTATATTATTATTTTATGAATAATCAATCATTAATTAATAATAGAACATAATAATTCAGCAACCGGAAGTATTGCCAAATTTTTTTTAGAAAATTGTATATTGTTAGGGTGGCAGCATTACTTAGTTGCACCAGTCAACTGGCTTTCGTGTTATCAGTAGTGCTCCTTCTATATAAAGTATTATTCTAAGAATATATCTTACGATGGGTTTTTAGGTTATCTTATTTAGGTTATTTTTACGATGTTTCAAAATTCAACTATTAGAGCCCCTCTAGTGATAATATCTCTATGAGTCGCCGACAGTAAAAACTACGACACTGTCGTAGACGGTAAAAACGCATTTTCCAGGATGTAAAGCCAACTTTACAGCCCCCCCCCCCCCCAAAAAAATTAAATGCAATAATATTCTTCCTAGATCTGATTTACTGCCATGTTTAGAGTAATTTGAGTCGTCTTACTTAATAATTTTCTAGCTATGACGAAACTGATGATGGAAGACATACCTTCTAACTCGTAGAGATATATACTGGAGGGTCATAGCCTGTCTCAATACATTGAGAGGCCTAAAAGATCGTTTAGGGGCTTTCAGGGTCTCTTTGTAACATTATTGAAACCTCCTTCAAGAGTGAGTGAAGGTTATAATAAATCAATTGTTTTAGTCTTCCCGCACCATAGAAATGTATACTAGAGGGTGCATAGCCTATCTAAATATATTGAGAGGCATGAGACATCTTTTTGGGGCTCTAAGGGGCTCTGTCTAACCTCATTGAAACCTTCTTCTAGAGAGAGTTTAGGTTATAATGTATCAATTGATTTCGGCTTCCCGCACATTGCTTGTGTTTTAATTTTGATTTTTATCGTTTTACTATACAAAGTTATTTGTACTTATTATTTGATTATATTATATTTATAAACAAAGGTGGTCAGGTTAATTTTTTGATGTTTCAAAATTTAACCTATAGGGCCCCTCTAGTAATAATATCTCTATGTCCCGCACATTGTGTTTAGATTTGTATTTTAACTTTCTGCTATAAATGTAAGTGTAATTTTGTTCCGTTTATTTGATTGTATTTACAAGTAAAGGTTGCTTTTTCCATGTTTCAAAATTTAACCTATAGTAACCCTCTAGTAATAATATCTCTCAGGAGTAGAGTAGTAACTAACTCTAGAAATTATAAAATACTTATAAAAAAATTTAGTTACTTTTTAAAACATTTTTTTAAACATCAAAGTAATGTACAGAGAGCAAAGTTTTTAACTTATTTTCTAGCCATTATCAGCAGGAAATCCTAGCACATACATTTTCTACTTTATTATACAATAATAACATGCTTATTTTGATATATCTATTGTTTGAATTTTACATGGAACATTGAAAATCAATACTAAATATACTTCACATTGATAAGAGAATGATAATTAAAATTTAGTTTTAAAAGTTAAATATATATTCTCATTATCAGTTCCAGGGTCATTAGCAATAATGTTGTTATTGACACTCGAACTTCAAGTATTAATAAGAGCTACTGAATTTAAGCGAATTTAAAACGAATGTATTTTGTCTGAGGAAGGGCGTAGCAAAGTGTAAATTTGGTGGTTTTGAAGAGTTTTAAATTTTCTTTATCCTGATAAAGAGAGAAGTGAATAGGAGAGGAATGAAGTGGTGAGAAAAAGTTCTGAAGTACCCCCGTGTTCGATTTTATTGTGATTTTCCATGTTGTGCTTTGTTAATAAAATATTATTATTTGAAACAAGGTTGACTTCAGTTCTACAATTATTTATAAAGAAAGCTATATAAATAATTGTAAATAAGAAACCCTTTTGGGTCATCTTCAGGCTTAAACAACAAATAAAATTAAAAAGTACAAAACATTTGACAAAAACATTACAAAAATACAATATACTAACATATTTTCCAAATATTTATGTAATGATATTTGAAAAAAATGGTTACCGCAGGGTTAATACACTGATGGGCCAAGAGGCCCTAAAACTGACATTTATTTATGTATTTAATGCAATAATCAATTTTATGACTAGTCATTCAATTAATTTCTATAAGAGTTCATAGTAAATCTCATTGTTTGTCTTGTTTATTTGTTCTTTTCAAACAAAACTCCTACTGTTGAAAAGTGATTGTTTTCATTCAGAAAAGAATAAATATTTTTAATAACCTAATGATAGTATTGTAATAACAATACATTCAAAAACACACTAGAAATTATCAATAACTCATTAATGATTCGTAATCAAAGCAATTTCAATTTATTTTAGCCATGTAATCCATAAATCAATTATAATCGAAAAAAAATATAAATTATTTTTTACGAATCAGCTATTGGAGATAAGTAAAATTTTTAACACGCATCTACTTCAAATCTTCTTAAAAATTGTCGATTTTTGTATTAAATATTTTTTATAGTTTATAGGTTAGGACACTGAAGAGACTTTTATCGGGCTGTTAAATTATTTTATTTCCATACAATATTTCGCTTGTAATCTCCAAGCATATTCATGTATTACATCTACAAAAGAAAAAGAAAATTACTAATCTTACCAATAGTCAAGTAATTACAAAAATCTAAGTTTAGTCATGCTGGATAAATAAAAGTTTAAAAGGCTAAAAGTTAACTTACAATTAAGAATGAGTTAGGAGAAATCTAACTACGTCATATAATTTAAAAATGCTAGTTCTACTCTACAAAGTCATGCCAAATCTGCCATGTCTAAAAAGAAATAAAAATAATAACTAGAAATGGAGAAAGATAAAACGAAAAAGCAAGAAAAACAATTTTTAATTACTGCATTAAGTTAGGGGATAGTATTAATATTAATATTAATACTATCCCCTAACTTAATGCAGTAATTAAAAATTGTTTTTCTTGCTTTTTCGTTTTATCTTTCTCCATTTCTAGTTATTATTTTTATTTCTTTTTAGACATGGCAGATTTGGCATGACTTTGTAGAGTAGAACTAGCATTTTTAAATTATATGACGTAGTTAGATTTCTCCTAACTCATTCTTAATTGTAAGTTAACTTTTAGCCTTTTAAACTTTTATTTATCCAGCATGACTAAACTTAGATTTTTGTAATTACTTGACTATTGGTAAGATTAGTAATTTTCTTTTTCTTTTGTAGATGTAATACATGAATATGCTTGGAGATTACAAGCGAAATATTGTATGGAAATAAAATAATTTAACAGCCCGATAAAAGTCTCTTCAGTGTCCTAACCTATAAACTATAGAAGTATTATGGAGACCAATAATCAAATTAATAATTAAATATTTTTATTTTTTTATCTGATCAAGGCTGTAAAGTAAAGTATTACTGATCTAATTTTAGGCAGGAAAGATGCGTTTCGCTGATCTGTCTCTGAAAAAAAAAAAGTTAAGAAAAGGATTCGAGTACTTTCCCTGCCTAGAGATTAACAGTGTTGCCTAAATATGTATGTTTCAAGCACGGAAAAGTAAGGCAGTCAAATGATGACTAATTAGAAAATATCAGTTTACAAACTATATCGATGATTAAATCTGTCATTTGCTGAAAGCATGGTCTCACTTTCTGTTATATTCTATTCAATCGATTAATTGCTGATAACATCTTTAATTTTTTTATTTCGAAACTTTATGAAAATAAAATTTCTATTTGTAAAGATTAAAAAACTTTAAATAAAAAAACAGCTGATTAAATTACACTTACTTGGTTTAGGACAAGGTTAAGTCTCTTCATACTTACTTATCTATTTTGTTAAAAATTTTATTGTGTTTACTAAACCTATGTGAGTTTAATAAATATTTCAGAGTCGATCTGAGCACTCAAGTTACTCAAAGTTGGGGTAAATGATGTACTAACTGTTGGGGTAAATCGATACTTCTTTATCGTTTTATTTTCAATTTATAATTACAAAATAATTCTGGCGCGGTGGTCCGCAAGCCAATATGTCGGGCGAATTTCCTTTGGTTTGAGAGTTTCCGTGCTAAACAATTATTTTTTGCTTAAGGGTCCAGTTTATGCTTCATAAATTGAGCAGTTACTCAATTATCAAGGACTACGTGTAACGAGTATTTTTCAAAGGAAATGCGCTAAAACCTTTAAAGAAAGCGCTAACTGAGCCTAAACTAGTGCAAATAATGGTGTGATTATAGTAATAATTGCCTGCTTCGCCTTAGCAGGCAATTCATCATTCAATGAGTTAATTACCAGCCTCGGCTTAGCCTACCCATAATAGTCAAGCAGAATATAATACTACAAAAGAGTCTTATAATCTATGTTCTAACATTCTCGGTCCCTCGCTACCCTGAACCAATTTCCCCCAAATCTATTAAGAAGTGACTATTCCAATAGATATTACTATCTCTTAGAAAGTTAGTTATTGTTTTAATTGGTGTTTTTAGGTTGACTATAAGATAACAATAATAATGTCCGTTTAGAGTCTTGCGGCCCATCAGGGATAACCCCTGTGGGAACAACCTCAGGTGGTACTGGCAACCATTAATCTATGATTACCATTAACCATTAAGTGTAATCAAAAGTTGGCGATAATTTATTTAAAACCATAATCTTATAAAACTGAGAGCATAACCTAAGTTACGAACCCCAGACCTCCGTAGTGTCATAGGTCAGTAAATATACAGGCACTCTAATTTAGGTTGACTACCGGGTAATTATTACTCTGTAGCAGAAAACAATGAGTTATGATTTATTATTCTACACCTATTTAATATTGTAATTATATCACACCAATATTTACCTAAGACAAAGAAATAGAATGGATGTAGCAAAGTAACTTAGGATCATTCCTGTGGCGGCAAACAGTCCTCCAATTATAGTGACGGTCCTGTAAGATGTCTTCACACACATCCAACTTGATAATGGACCTGTAAAAAATATTAGGTTATACACATACATTAGAAATTGCGCACTAATGAGACACGAGATAATTTCAATTATTTATTGCGATATTTCCCTTTAGACACAGAGCATCAAGCAATATAATATGACTGTATTGTTTTTAATCAATTACATTTAAATTAAAAAATTTAATTAATCTAAGTAATTTGTAAGTTATTAGTTTTCTTCTCTTGCATGACTAATTTAATTACTTTCCCTCATTTATACAGTAGGTATATAGGAAAAGTATTGTGTTAGATGAAACTAGGTTGTCACCTAAATTATCCGTTTCGTGTGTTTTTGAGAACTCTAAGAGGTTTTCACAAAGTTGCCTGTCTGTATGAATGTGTATATTATAATTGTATTTCATCACAGTGTATTTATGCAAGAGAGTTGACTTTAGATCTAGTTGCGTTATCAGGAAAATAATATTTTTATAATGTCAATAACCCGCAATAATGACTCTAAAGAAAAAGTTTTTAAAAAATCATAAAACGCGAATATATATTGTCGATTTATTTGGGATTTAGCACGCATGTAGTCATATATAAGTCAAATATGTGCCGAAAATCATATACATAATATATTATCAACATTAGTTCAATTGTTATTAAATGATATGAGTGCGTTTTTTAAAAAATCGTAAAAAATGGTCCAATAATAATTGAAATGAAGAAGAGTTTAAATTTGGTACAGGTACAAATATATCTTTTTATGTAGTGAATAAGTTTATCAAGTTTCATTGCAATACGGCAAGTATATCTACGGCTTTTGTTGGATCACAAAAGTTAAGCAGCATCGTGTAAGGTTAGTGCCTGAATGGGTGACCGCTAGGAATAGAAGGATTGTATATAATTACTATTTGAGGACGAGCGAAGCTAGTTCAAAGACAAGTTGCTGTATAAATTTGGGGAATTTTAAATTCAGAGGACGAGCAAAACGAGTCCGAAGTAGAAGGTTGCATTGATTGCTATGGCAACTACTTTACTCCCGAAATGCATTTCCTCTTATGCTATGTTCACAGCGTCTTCAGTTCTTAACTTAAAGGGTTGTTTTAACATCACAGCGTGCCAAACCTACTACGGGCTCTGAAGTAAAAGGAATCAGGCTGGAACCCAGCCTTGGCAGCGGGTCAGCCTGCTCATTACCCTCAACACCACAGTGTCCTAAAGTACCCAAAGTAATTTATAGGCAGTCAAGAGTTTAATGGCAGCTTGTATAGTATAGTATAGTGATAGTATCTTCTTGGCTGACTCTCGAAAGAGTCTAGGCCACCCTCTAAGCCCTCCGGCAAGAAGTGAATTCTTTGTCTAGGATTACTCCAAGATACCTAACGTAAGTAGAAGTTTCAAGAGTCAAACCACTCAGTAGTAAGTCTCTAGCACAATCCATATTCCTTCTTCAAGTGAAAGGTACTACACTAGTCGTTGTAGGGGAAACCCCCAGACCGGGTTCCATTTACCACTTTTCAATCAGGTAGAGTGCTCTCTGGGCAAGCTGAAAGACAGTGTCAACAAAGTTACCCAGTATAAGGACAGGTACGTCATCAGCATAAACCTGACATGTTGAAACCTGCTCTTGCAAGCAGAGTAATGGGGCTGTCAATGACTAATCACCATAAGAGAGGGTAGAGAACCCCTTCTTAGAGACAGTCTCGAAACGACGAAGCAGCTGTTGAACTGGGCTCTAGCATACCTCTACAGTAACATAGATCGAATCCAGCCAGCCATTAAGAATTGGATTAACTTTATGTTAAGAGACAGCCTGCCAATATAATCTACAGAGACGCTGTTAAACGCTCCTTCGATCTTGCGAACAAGATGATAAAGTGCAGCTTCACAAGATTTACCTGCCTGCCTGCCTGGTAGGCATATTGAAGCCTACTTAAAGAACGAGCAAGCTTGTCACTGACATATCGATCAACAGACCTTTCCATCGTATTCAGAAAAAACGACGTAAAACTGATGATATGACCGATGTGATTTTGCAAGGCTGAAGTCTGGTCTACTCTGTTAAGGTATAAAGACTACTCTCACTTCCCTCCAAAACAAAGGAATAGTCAGGTGAGTGAGAAAGGCTCTGAAGATAAAAGCTCTTGTAGCCTATTGTAAAAGCTCCAGACCCTTCTGAAGTATTACTGGCATAACCCCATCAAGTCGAGGAGACTTGTGTTGCGCAAAACTCTGAATTGGAAATTTGACTTTGCTGCGTGTAGTGACGTCTTCAACTAAAAGCTGCCATTCATCTCCTGGAATGGAAGTCAGAAGTGTTTGGGACACATGCGAGGACATAAGGTGCTATAGGGCTTCCTCTCTTAAGAGGAATACTCTCCTTCAATAGAAAAGGACTATTTCACATTGTTGGTGTTTTGAAAAGTATCTTGTGAAATCTAGCCGTTAGGCTGTCGTGAAAATGCTCTCTTTGCATTTGTTATCTGGGTCTTATACTTTCTGTGGGTGGACTTTTAGTCCTGCCACAAAGAGGGTAGATTAGTTCTCCTAGCTTTGCTTAGAGTCTTATTAAACTTTTTCCTAAGGCTCTCAACATCTGGAGTACAACAGGGAATTGAAAACCGCTCATTGCGAATTATCATAGGACAGCTATTTTCATAAGCTGTTGCTATAGCCTTAGTAAGACCATAGTCAAGAGCCAGTAGTGTGTTTAACCAAATTTTTCCGAAATTATACCTTAAATTATGAAGGAAAAACATAGTCTGCCTATCCAGTGTGGAGCACTTCATATGATTGCGCATGCTCCAAATTTTATAAAATTGCACACATTTCAGTTTTCTTGAAATAATTAGTTCCCTGTAGATCGTGTGAAAACATGAAGAGAACATTTTTTTCAAGCTGATAAAATTTCCTATAAACTGAGTGTTTGTTTGTCAAAATTGGATAACTGCTACCAAAGTTATACCATTTGTTAAATAGCCAAATGAATAGGAAAAAAGGAAATATTTTTTCAAAGAAATTTGCTGACTTTGTATAAATTAACCATTTTTTGGTGTTTTTGAAAGAGCCATACTTTTGGTTGAAGTTATCCGATTTTGACGAAAAAACACTCATTTTATAGGAAATTTTATCAGCTTTAAAAAATGGTCTCTTCATGTTTTGCACACGACCCACAGGGAACCACTTATTTCTAGAAAACTGATATGTGTGCAATTTTATACAATTAGGATCATGCGCAATCATATGAAGGGCTCCATTCTGGATATGCAGACGTTTTTTCTTCATAATTTAAGGTATATTTTCGGAAAAATGTGGTTTAAAGTAGTACAAAATGAGTCACATTTTTTCAGGTCCGGCTCTTGGACTAATAGTTCTCTAACTTAACAAGACCTTCTGGACAGTGACCCAACATGTCTAGTTCTAATTTCAGTACATCATGAAAATGGTACCAATTGATGGTCCTCGAGTTCCTGTACTGGGGCCCTTTCAGGTTTATAACTTAAGAAAGTTAAACTTACTTCAATAGCTCAGAGTGATTAAAATTTTGACGATAATCAGAGAGAGGTTTTTTTGTATCACACACCACTTCTTAGCACTGGAGAGTAAGTCCTAGGCATAGAAAGAGATATCTATTACCTCTTTCCGTCTAACAGTGAAGTTGGTTGGAATTACTTCACGTTTAAGTAAGTATAGCTAGTCAGAAACTCTAGCTAGGCTATACCTCTCTGGTTGATTTCCAGACCAACCTCTCTGGTTGGTTTCCGAGCTCCCCCTAACACTGTGTTATGTGCGTTAGGATCACAACCAACTAAGAGAGAAAGACCACCTTCACTACAATAGCGAACCAAGTCTTCTAAAGTATCTGAAGGTGGAGGATCAATTGAGTCAAATGAAAGATACAAGGAACACAAGACAATGTCTCGCTACCCTGCCCCAAAGAGATGACCCGCGACTCTCACATCTACAAGATCTCTATTACAGAAACCTGGTTACGGTGAGGCATATTATTATTATAGGTAATTAATTGATGTACTCATAGAAGACTCGATTTTTTAAAATTTTACAAGTTTACGACAAAATATTAACTTAAGAAATTAAAATATTTAACAGTTCTAAAAAGTGGATAGAAAGAAAATAAACAAGAGAAAAAAGAGTAACAGATAACAGCATGTTTTGCACTTAAGAAACTAGTTTTCTTATCGCTTGTAACGATGTATTTAACATACATTATCTCTGTTACAATAAGACACAATGAATTTGAACTGAAAACTAGTAAATGTTAATAGCTTAGTGAAAAAGATATGAATTCACTAAAATATGAAAAATTCATAAATTAGAAAACATATTATTTATCAAAAATAGGTAATCAATTCTCTTAAACATTATTTGTTTCCAAAATAATCTGTATAATTGTATGCTTCAAATTTAAGTTCTAATTTATTTAAGTTGTCAAGGCAATATGGAGGGTGCTGGTTTAATTTTAAGTCGCATCGATTAATTTTTGTAGGAAATTTATAAGTAACAAAGAAATTCTTGAGCAGAGGTTCGAATGCCGGGCGAATTTCCTTTAAAATGCGTACACTTGTGTTTAGCAATCCATTTTTGCTTTATAACTCTGGTCTTATAATCATGTATGCTTATAATCCTGGCGTACGATAACTTTTGAAGACATTTCACATCGAAACAAAAGATAGCATATGTTTTTACAAATGGTACTGCTTAAACTCAAAGTAAAGTTATATTTAAATTACCTAGAGAGCAATATAAGAAATAACAGAGAGCTGGGATCCATGACGCTGCTACAGGAGTTGCTTGGAAGACATCAAGGAATTCAACGAACAGAACTCCAAATGATTTGATAGTACCAGGTATAAGCATGGATACTAACAGAGTACCACCTAGTACTAACCAACCCCATCCACCATCTGGTGCTACCTCAATCCATTCTTCATCTGTAATAAATCAATTCATTGAATTAATCATTAAAAAGTCGTCAAAAGATTAGAATTAATTAAGATAAGGCACCTATTCCAGATACTGGTTAGGTCCTGGTCAGATGCTCGCTCAAAATGAATAGGGAATTCAATCTATACACCAACAAATAATACCCTGTTAGGTGACATAATTAGCACTAGAATAGTATTAGTTCTGATAGAGTAGGTCTCTATCCAGGGTTGATCTACTGTGTGTGTATCTGCTATCATCATAGCTCCCAGTGTATTTATGCTAGAAAGTTGAAACTTCGTACGAAAATCTGTCTACCGCTGTAGTTGTGCTATTCGAAAATGTATTTTATGACGTCTCTAAGCCGCAATAATGACTCAACAAAAATTTCGAATTATCATAAAACGCGGAAAAATTTTGCGACAAATTTGAGATTTTGCGCGCGTATAGCTATGTATAAGACTTACATATGTGCTAACTTTATCTTATTAGCAACAATAGTTCAATTTTTATCAAATGATTTGTGTACGTTTTTTAAAAATGGTAAAAAATTGGAAAATTATAGAACTAAGTTGAAATTTGTTACAACTGTGTGCCTTTATGTAACAAATAAGTAAACCAAGTTTCGTTTTAATACGACAAAAAAAAAAAATTATATATATATATATATATATAATATATATATATATATATATATATAAAGTCTCGCGAAAATTTTTTTTCGTCATTAGGGACTAAAACGGATTTGTGTCGTGGTCCGAGGTTCGAATTCCTCGACCGAATTCCGAGGTTCGAATGAATGTATGTGTATGATTTTTGTTAGATCATAATAGTTAAGCAGCATTGAGCGTGGTAAGTTCCTGGATGGGTGATCACTGCGAATGAAACGATTGTATATAAAATACAACCGTTATAAAAACCGTTATAAAATCTGAGAATGAGCGAAGCGAGACCGAAGAGGTATTGCAGTAAAAATTTAACTACTTGTATACTCTGAGGACGAGCGAAGCGAGTCCGAAGTAGGGAGGATGAGCGTAGCGAATCCAATGTGATGAGGAAAACTTCCCAGGTACCCCGTACCCTGATTTTTATAAAACAAAATTAACCCCTTAATTAACTTTACCCATGTAAGTTGTTGTTTTATTTTGTTTGTGCCTAATAATGACGTGATAGTCGAAGAATCTTCGTAGTATATTCGTACGTCGAACTTATGTTTGTATGTAGAGCGCACGTTCGTATTATTATTATTTCTTTAGAAAAAAATAATAAATTCGTAGATATATAGTATTTTTTCTCAAATATTTTAATTATGGAGTTCTGCAGGAAAATTATAAGAACACTAAACACTGTTGTTCTATAACTCTACAATACTCTGTGATCGCTGTGAAAATGGGGGTTCTCCTCGACGATAACCTCCTCGATATGACCTTGTGACTTCTATTAATGTCCCAGCTTCAAAGGAATGAAAATCGTCAAATTTCAATGTCTAGTTCAAATACAAATTAAAGGAAGTAGAGAAGAAAAAATAAACTCGTAAGAGATGAATCTAAAAATATGTCTGGTTGACTAAGATGTGAGATATGTCAGAGAAAAACATCCCACGCGGTCTTTCTAATTGCATCTCTCTTGCAATCTACTCCCTATGTTTTAATTAAAAGTAAAATATATTTATTAAAATGAGTATAATTTATCTTCAAACGGGAGTTCCTTGACAATTTTTTAGGGAGTAGAGATGGAAATGGTTTTAATGATTTATATAGTTGATAATTCAAAACACATTCAACCAATTTTTAACGAGACCGTCTGATTTATAATTATAATATATATATATATATATATATATATATATATATTATATATATATATATATATATATATATATATATATATATATATAGTTTGTGTGTGTGTTTAAACAAATAAATCTTATTTTATAAAATGACAAAAAAAGTCTTAAAATCATCAAAAAAATATGTGGTGTTTACATCCTTATCAAATCATTTCATGTTTCAATTTTCGGTTCATGGTCCCAAAGCAGTAGGCTTGTAGGAATTTTTTTAAACGAAATATGCATATTTATTGTATAGGTTTTACAAAACTATATTGAGTATTTCAAAATCAGCTATACATGTACATATACATACATACAATATTTTACTATTGTATTATGTTGTACTATAATACAATAGTAATAGTATTGTACTATTAATTTACAATACTATTTTAGTTATTAGTTGTTAGTTATTGAGTATTTCAAAATCAGCTATACATGTACATATACATACATACAATATTTTACTATTGTCTTATGTTGTACTATAATACAATAGTAATGTATTGTACTATTAATTTACAATGCTATTTTATTATTAGTGATATATATATATATATATATATATATAATATATATATATATATATATATATATATATATATATATATATATATATATATATATTTATATATATATATCAGTCGGTTTGCTAGCTGGTAGAATTTCCTCTATTTTTCATATTTGGTGAATATGATAATATAAACTTAAAAAAGGAAGTCAAGACAACTTTTTTAAGCTTACATTTATAATAAAGGTTATAATTTTCTATAGAATTAAGTTCATTATAACTTCCAATGATTTGTCCCTTTTTAGAATGATAATTTAAGCAAATTATGTAAAACAAGTGTTAAACTTCAAAGACAGCTGTCGTAATGAAAATGCGGTCAGGTTTCCTTTGATTTGGTGCCCAAGGACTGAGGTCGTTGGCACTTATCGACTAGATTTTGTAGCGATTGTTATTGTTTTCTCTTAGTCATAATATTATTTGAAACATTATTTCGAAGTTTGTCAGCTGTATAAACACTATCTTTAGCTAAGAATTGATATATTTGATTCTTTTCAGGTTGAGATTTATTAACAATGTGATTTTATTAACGGGGCCAACATCGAGTACAAGTAGTGTACAGTCTATCGACTGCTTCAAAAATCTTGATAGGTCAGTTTATGCACTAAAGAAAAAAAAAAATCCCTGAAATAAGGGAGCGGGAAAAAACCATGTAAACAAATCAGGTTTTTGGCGATGTTTTTTTACTTTTATTTTGTGTAGTTTTATTTTATAATATAATTTTTATGGTTAATTTGAAAGTAGTTTTCATATCAATGTAAACACAACAAGAACCACAAACGAAGCGAACGATTGTCGGGAAGAAGGTTATTTCCCTACAGCAGTTATGGTCTATGGTGGTAGGGATTTTTTTCTTTTCAAGCAGCGGCTTCTTTGATTATTAATAAACGTGACAAAAATATTCGGCACGTTCAGCAACTGTAATACATGCCTTTCAAAAATACATAACATAAATATTGTGTTGGTTGAGAAAATGGAGGATCAAGGTAAACGAACAGAAAAGTGTACATGTTACACTTTTCTGTTACACAAAAATCCCTACCACCAGCTCTTAAAATTGTATATCAATGGTTTGCCTTTAATGGTCTACATATTAATATAGAGAAAACCTGCTGGATAGACTTTCATGTAGAGATAAAACAGTGAACATAGAAACTTAATTTTGTCACAGTCACCCTGTGGGAGAGACTGCATGAATAATGATTGTAAATCAATATCCAAGGTTAATTATACTAAATATTTAGGATTATATATTGACTGTAAATTACAATGGAATTACCATATTGATCATTTAGTAAAGTCATTAAATTCACAAATAGGGTTATTTTATAGAATCAGGAGGATAGCTAGTCAGAGACAATGTGTTAACATATTATCATGCCATTTTTTGAGTAGAGCTCTCTACGGATAATTTTCTGGGGCTATTCCTCTAAAATAAATTTAATAAAATCTTTATACTACAAAAAGCAGTAATAAAAATTATTTTAAATAAACCCAGGGACTATGTACCGAAGCTCTCTTTCAGATCCTAATTACATAACTTTGGAACATAATCTAATTATTAAAACTTTAATATACTTCCACAAAAATATTAATCTGTTTCAGTTAGCTTCACATTCTTATCAAACTAGAATGAATTGCAATCCTAATAACCTTTCACTTAACCATTGTAAAAAATCTTTGAAACACAATTCCATGTACCATTACGGAATAATGCTATACAACAATAGTCCTAATTCATTAAAAACTATTCCTTTAAAACAATTTAAAATAAAAATAACACAATGGATCAAAACTTTCAAATTTAACCCCGATTGTGACTCTTTTATCCAAATAATAAATCTCAACAAACTATATTATTAATGATCTAAACCGACTGATTTCATAGTACTTTATTGTAATTTATAATTTTATTAGTCTAATACATTATAATTTCTTTTTTTTGTCTCTATTGATCTTATGTATTTATATATATATTTTTTTTTAATTTGTTCTTTAGTTTCTTTTTAATTTTAATATTTTAACTTCTGTATTTTTCTTTTATTAATTGTTACTGTTTCCTCCCGATACTTATACTTATTCTTTAGTGATCCCCCACACACAGTTTTTACTTGTGGGATTGCCCTTCAAACCTTTTACGACAGTATCGATTTTATTTGTAAATTTATTTATATATATGTATATTTTTTTTTTTTGTCTAATATGTATAATTAATGATTGTAAATTTTATTTATTTCATTTTTGGCAATAAAGGATTTTTTGAGTTTGAGTTTGAGTTACCTTTGCTCTTCGTCACAATACTTGTCCTCCAATCGTTCTCAACCAAGTTCTCATCCCTCACTCCCACACAGTCCGTTACCTTGGTTTACACCTCGACAGACGCTTAACTTGGGCCCACCAAACATAGACTAAACGAACTGAAGTAGCAAGACGTTACAAACTACTTACCAGACTTCTAGGCCGACGCTCCAAGCTGACACTGAACAACAAGCTTCGAATATATAATTCGATCCTAAAGCCAGCTTGGGCCTATGGAATGGAGATCTGGGTGAGTACCAAACCCTCCAATTCCCTCAGACTCCAAACACTCCAATCCAAAATCCTTAGAACAATCACAAGGGAGCATCTATGTTTCTAACCAAACCCTACACGATGATCTCAAAGTATCCTTTGTCCGCGACCTATGCCGATCCCGTTATCAATCCTTTCATCAATCCTTATCTGATCACTATAATCCTTTTGTTCAGGCTCTTTCCTCTCCAACCATTCACGACAATCCTCCTAGGCGGCTGAAGAGACAGTGGCCGAGAGACCTCTTAGTTTAAATGTATTTAAAATATTATCATGTTAAAGTTAATTTAATTTCTCTTGGTTTTTTTTTTTCAAATTTAGTTTTTTTCAATGATCTTTAAAACTGAACGCTATGGAGTGATATCAATGGATATTTTCTCCTTCTATGTTATGACACGATAATATAACTTTTAACATAAGTACTAATAACAATTGTTTTGTAGTCGTACTTAACTAAATAAATAAAAAAAAATCTTGTGTGCATCAGTGCGAATCTGTGCCACGCATAATTGCCGCTGCGTTTTTGCTAGAGGGTTGAAATTTTATAAAATTAAACAATAAAACAAAGCCGACATGTTCAGTAATCAAAAAAATGTGCTGCGGGTTTAGTTTTTAGCACCCTTTGACAAAAGTCAGAGGGTGTATATAACATAAAACTATTTAACATTTTATTTATTATGCTTAAAGTAATATTTCAATTCATCTAGACCGATAGCGAGCGAAGTGAGTTCTACATATTAAATAAGGGTTTTATTAACTTAGCAAGCGAAGCAAGCCTCTATTACTATACATCATTTTAATGTCAACATTCTAGCTAGCGAAGCAAGCCTCTAGCCTCTATTACTATACATCATTTAATGTCAACATTCTAGCAAGCGAAGCTTGCTCCTTTTAACGTATCTTATACTATACTTAAGCAATCAAGTGAGAGATGTGAGCCTCTTTTCCGACATTCACGTATATAATTATAGCTTTCTAGCGAGTGAAGCTAGCCTTTTTAATGTGGCTAATATGACATTATAGCAATTTTGCGAGCAAAGCGAGCCTCTTTTGCTTATTGCAAGCGAAGCGAGACTTAATTACTTTCTTTGAGCCAAGCTATTCTTGTTTAATATTAAATTATTTTTTATCAAAAAATAGAAAAAGTTTAGTGAGTTCCTGATGCGACGCAAATAATATTTCAAATTATTTTCTTTTAAATTAAATTAAAAAACAAATTAATTAATTGTTATTTTTATGTAGGTAATGACAGTGCGGGTCAATTTAACTTTTCTGATTTTCCAGGGGGGTCAAGTGACCCGTTTGACCCCCCTTCTCTGCGGACGCCCATGGTATGAACCATGCGGAAGGAATCCAGTCGGATACGTTAGAACTAGGGGAATGGAATATAAATGGATTCCCCGATACGGTGTGTGTACCTTCAGAGGAGATCGTATTTACCGGATAACCTTCTTGCCGATCTTATATTTCACTTTAATATTACCGTTTTTCATCAAATAACTTTTTGATTATTTTTTTTTGTTTAACTTTGTTATTATGCAAAGAAATTACAATTTAATTAAATATATTTATGTTTTAAACTTCCTAATAACCAAAAGTAAGCCTTCATCATAAAAGACGCGATGATTTACCGGGATCAGTTATCACGTAATCTCATTCGATCGACTAAACAAATACGGTGCAAGAACTGTATCGTAAATGCTTATGGAACACGATCACATGTTAAATACGCTGATCGATTGAGCAATATTGACATGAATATAATGGAATCAAACCAAGATAAGAGAGATAAGGAAAACAAAGTTTAGATTTGTATTCGTGTAAACTTAAAGAGGTGGAATTGAGGAAAAGAATGAGCTAAATAGTATCGATTTGACGCTAAGGTCAAACAGATTAATATCCAGCTAGATAGAGCAATGTGAACTGGTTTACTATCTAGATTGCACTTAGACACTATAGTCTACTATGCACCTAGAAAGGCAACTTTATTCTATTATCTTTTTAATACGAACAGATAGTAACTTTGAAATGACTACAATTATTTATAGCAATAAATAATTTAGCTAAATGTTTACTACAAAACCCATATATTTAAAATAATACAAAAATGTGTTATATTAAAAATGTTTCCCAATATGCAATTGTTGGGGAAAGAAATATTAATTAACTAATCAATGGAGAAAAGTGATTTTTTGCTCCATGGAGAGACAAGTTGATTCCTCAGGCCGAAGCCGAAGGAACAATAATTTTAAAAATAATAATTTTGAGATTTAAGAGACAAAAAAAACAGCGATATTAAATAAATGCCTTATGGGTTCAAATCAAAAACATCAAAAATTAACCTTAACACATAAGTTTAGGAGTAGGTTACAAATGCAAAACATGAAAAAACATTTTTTTGAAGCTGCTTAAATTACCTATAAAACGAGTGTTTTTTGGTCAAAATTAATTTGCATAAATTAACCATTTGTTTGGTGTTTTTGAAAGAGCCATAACATTAGTTGCAGTTATTCGATTTTGATGATTAATCACTCGTTTTGTTAAAAATTTTATCATCTTTATAAAATGTTCTATTTATGTTTTGTACACGACCCACAGGGAACCACTTATTTCAAGAAAACTGAAATTTGTGCGATTTTATAAAATTTTGAGCAGGCGCAATCATATGAAGGGCTCCACACTGGATAGGGAGACTATGTTTTTCCTTTATAATTTAAGGTATATTTTCTGAATAATTTGGTTTGAAGTAGTACAAAATGAGTCATATTTCTTAGGCCTGGATCTTGGACTAATATATTAGCATAAATACCTTATCAAGTAGGCAGGTGTGTAATTAAATGTCTGCTTAACATAAAATTATAATTTTATAGATTAATATCCTACTGAAGAATAATCAGTTTAACAAATTTTACTTAAAATATATTTTCTTAAAACAGTTTAAATTATGTTATAAAAAATCAAAAACTATCATAACTAACTTAGAAAACATGAAAGTCAAGAGTGCTGTAAAACATATCTTTATTTAACAAACAAAATTCCTAGAAAAATCAACAAAAAAAAAAGCATTACAGCTTCATAACTATTCCGAAATAGAAGTTTATTGCAATAAAACTAAATATGAAAAGATGTAAACAAAAATGAGAATTCATGGAAAATACTAATAAACTGAAAAAATATACAGAACAGCAAGTCAACATTTGTTTTAAAATTTTAATGTTCTGCTAACAAATGAGAAGTTTTATCAAAATTAAACTTGAAAAATTTTCTAATCATTGTTTATTAGATGTGAGTCAGCTTGTAGCTGACAGGGTGTCATTATTCATGTTAGAATTTAGTAATATAAAATTAAGACTAGACATTTAATTAGATTGTGCGTTTCAGAGACTTGCTTTATGCTTAGTAATTTGTTTTTATGTTCATCTAGTTATTTGTGACAAAACACTTGGTGTCATAAAAATGTAATATAAAAATAAAACATAATTACTCTAGGATATTTATTATTTATTATTTTTATTTTATTATCATTATTTTTTTTGTTACGGCTAAAGTTTATAGTTTTTCCGGAGTTACATATTTATCTCGGACAGTTTTCTCATTCGAAATAAGTATGATTTAGCGAATGCTCAGAAAGGAAAATAGAGATAATGAGATTAAGGTCATAGAGGGGAAGGAGTGTTCCGCTTTTGGGGTGGACTTACTTATACAAGAATGTTATAGTATTAGTAGTTATAGTATTAGTAGTTATAATATTAGTAGTTATAGCATTTTTACGAAATTTTATAATTTTCGAACTTTTCGTCGGATCGAAATGAAATTTGGAGCGGAAAGGAACCTTATAAATATACTGAACTCTATTGATTATATAATATGAATGAAGATATTATCAAATAACTTAATCCAGAAAAGTAATGAAATAAGGTTAAAATATACCAGATCCAACCAAACATAGCATGAACCAACTTAGTGATCATAGCGTTCCTATACGATCCGCATATATGCGTAATATGCGTTATACTAGCCTAATTGAAATAATGTCTCGAAGATGTCTCCGGAATTATCCGTTTCAGGTGTTTTAAAGACCTCCTGAGTAGTTTTCACAAAGTTGTCTATCTGTATGTGTGTGTCTATTATCATCGTAGCTCCTATAGAGTATTTATGCTAGAGAGTTGAAACTTTGTACAAAAACTAGTCTACCACTGCAGTTGTGCTATTCGGTAAATATTTTTTATGGCATTAGATGAAATTGATCTTATGCTAATAAAGAAATCATACCCGGCACATTTGTTGGTCTAATGCGTGTTGAATTTCAAATCGATCGAAACGTTTTATAAATAAATTTTTGATGAGTCATAATCGCCGGTTAATGACGTCATAAAGCAGTCATTTTACGAATAGCACAACTATAGAGCTCAAGATTAATTTTACTACTAAGATTCAACTAAAAAAATAAAAACACTGGGAGCTTCAATTATATCAGACACAAACACACATAAAAGCTAAAAATTCGATTACAGAACAGTTTGCAAGTAAAAAGTATTCAGAAGGTCTTAAAACTAAAGGAAATTAGTACGATTGCCTTCTGCTTTGCTATAATTTTATTGCTTATAATAAAGGACTTTCTTGTAGTATAAATTTCCCAATACTTTGTATTCATTCTTCCCAATATATTTTAATAATCGTTTTAGTCCTCCGAACAGAATTTAAAATGTTACAAAATGTAGGAAAGGTAGAAACCAATTATAAAAATTGACAAAAATAATAATATATTGTAACTTGAATTTAAGTTACGTAAGTTTAATTATAGTTATTAAAATATACTAGCAATTAAAAAATTAAATATAAATCTCGCCAAGTATAACGTGTAATAAACTTAATAACTTCCAAGAAAGTTAATAAAAGAGAAAACAAGAGGCCTTCAGTCTCTTTGCCACTCTGCAGCCTCGGCGATGGCACTAGAGCGAGCCGCTTCGCGGCCTTCGCGCCTCCCTATGGCCGCTCGCGGCCACATGGTTGTTATACTTTATCAGTTGGTCATATGACTGGTTTAAATAAGTGGCATACTGCCATGATATTAGCGAATTTTCGAATGTATTAGAGAAAAAACTTTATTTGTTAATCAAGTTATATATACACATTAGTAATTTCTTTATGGCAACACACAGCAATATTTTTTATTTCGATAATTAAATATATTTTTTAAAATACTACATCGTTTCTAAAAAAATATATTTATTTTTAATTAAAATAACGCTTTTAAAGTTGAGCAACGTGTTATTATTAGTAATTAAACAGTTGGTTGATAGCGGGGTTGAGAGACTTATCATGTTATTAACTGAGCTGCGAAATTACTCTGAGATATTTAATAACAGAGAGTGACTAGGTCAGTTGTGTGGAGTCGTTTATCTTTCTTGATATCACTTGGTACCCCATATACTAGTCATTTACATTAATTGCTTTATTAAACGACAATTTTAAATGTCGTTGCAATATTCGTATATTATAAATAAAATTTAAGAAATATCAAGTAGGGATTAAAGACGCTTTAAAATACAACATAAAGACACGGTCTGAGAAAACAATACTCTGCTAGAGGCATGACACAAAGCGATTCTACTTTAATATAATAAAAATAATAATAATGTCCTTTTAGATCTTTGCGGCCTAAAGTGCAACCAATACGCTCAAAGTATAATCTTAAGTTAGCGATAATTTATTTGAATACTAATCTTATATAAATTGAGAGCGTAATCATTGATGCGAACCCCAGGATTAACGCTTTAACGACCAAAAATATAAAATTTATATAATTGTAAATTAATATTATTAAGTTTAAAGATTTCATATTTGCGAAATATGTCAAAAATAGAATAATGCAAATAAGCGATATTGTAAATTAATTTCTAAACAAAAGCTTTTTAAAAATAATGCAGAACATCGTAGGCCTCTTGATGCTTATTGAAAAAGTTAGTCGTTAGACTTCTTATGGAAGAAGATACAACATGCCTTTTTGTCCATTTTTAAATTTATTAAATTGATCTTTTGAGACATTCGTATTTTGAAAACGATTAATTTTTACTTTTCCTTACTATAGGCAGGCATATAGGAAAACTATTCTCATTGCAAAAACTCCAAAACCGATATTTTACCTGAATTTCCCGTTTAAGATGTTTTCAAGTCCTCTTAAGTGGATTTCACAAAAATGCCTACGTATATATGTCTGCAATAATGACTCAGCAAAAATTTAGATAATTCCTTAAACGCGGAAATTTTTTTAGATTGATTTGATATTTAACATGCACGTAGTCACATATTAGTTTAACAAATGTGCCAAGTTTCGACTCATTATTAGCATTAGTTCAATTTTTCAAATCACTTGTATAAGTGTTTAAAAAAAATAGTAAAAAATAATGCACCTTAGTTGAAATTTAGTACAAGTATGTCCGTTAAAATAATATACAAGGTTTCGTTTCAATACGAAACCTCTGTTTTTATGCCCACATAGCTCAAGGGCTTTTCTCTTTTAATGTGGGCAAAACAACTTTAATTGTATAATTATAATATTGTTTATATACTAAAAAAATAAAGGAATTAAAAAAAAATACGACAAGTATATCTACGGTTTTTGTTGGATTATAAATATTAAGCAGCATCGAGCGACGTGCCTGGATTGGTGATCGCTAGAAAAAAATGAATCTTTTATAAGTCTGAGGACGAGCGAAGCGAGTCCGATGCATTGTGGATGAGCGTAGCTGATTCGACTTTTCCTAAAGTTGAATGCAATAGGAAATTTAACTTTTCGATGTGTTGGGAAAAGTTCCCCGTACCTGATTTTGAATATGACAAGAAATAACGGGTGTAGGATATTTTTTGAACTAATATACCTGAGTCACATTCTATACTTACTTGACTCTTTCAGATAATATAGAACACATAGAGGCTCACCAAATATTATTTTATACACGTCCGCTATTTTGATTCGCCCTAACAGAGTTCTTGAATAAATTATATTGAAATGTATCGGGACCATTCCCTAAACATCTCCGATGTTACCTGAATGTAGAAACAGCGGACTTTAAAAAACGATGCGTAGTATATGATTTAGAGTCAATCACGACTCCCCGACATCGACCAGTCGAAACAACAACGCTGATTCTACTGTTTACCTGTCTTTCTCTTAACCGTTTTTTCTTGATATTATCTCTGGTACTGATGATGGCCTCATATTTTGTTGAAAGCTATCTAAGTAATTATTGCTTTGTAGGGAGACTCTTTTCTTCGTTGCTTTAATTAAAGATTTGTTGTATTTAATCTATTTATATTGTTCCTATAGTTTAAATAAATTTATAGATTTGAACATCTGATTTACAAGGGATTCTTTCAGAAGCAAGGTGAAATTTCGCAACTGCTTGTTTTACAGTCTTGCGCGAGCCGCAATACAACTTCCTGGATCCCCTCTCTGATACTTCATCAATACTAGCTTATTTATATTTATAATAGTTTCTATTTTTGTTGTCATGAGTTTTATTTTTATTTTTTATATCCTTGCATGCAAAATAAATTGTGCCAGTATAAATTATAGATAGTGGCAACGAGCCAGAGGCAGAGGCAGTCATCTGTTTCTAACACTCGTCTTTTATTATACATATGTTAATTTGTTGTTAAAAACTTGGGGTCAGGTTCATCTCTAATTGTTTTTTTCTATTTGTTTTTATCTTTGTTACTACTAATAATTTCATTGTAAGTTTTCAAAAAACTATATTTTTTTTTATAATAAATTCTTTATTATATAAATTACAAATTTACAAAATAATATAAGATAAGCTGCTCATGATGGCCCAGGCTGTGTTAACTATCTAACACTATAAATATTTACTATAAATTATAATTATCATATTATTTATTTAAAACTCCAATAAACTGGTATTGTAATTTTCCGGACTTGTCATATTTCCGGAATTTGTCAATTCACTAAAAAAAAACGTTATAAAATAAATAATAATAAAACACAATATAAATTAAACATAAATGTAAAAATACTGAAGATCGATTTTAAAGTCAGCCGTTGCTAAGACTCTAATTAACGAGGCATAAAAATTTTCTCGAAAATGCTTATATGATGCTTTTAACGAATTTTAGAAGAGAAGAATTATCTTATCTTTTTTTGTTGAAGAACTTAGTGTCTATATTGGTTAACTATAAGAAGTAAAACATATATTCAGGACCAAGAAGATCTCCTCTTTTGGGAGATCTTCTCTTCCTTTATACCTTGTACTTTAAATGGTGTCGATTTTAAATAAACTCAAGGAATTAAATAAGTTCTTGAACAAAGAGGATGATGCAATAAGGAAATTGACCCCATGGACGTTGAATAGCAAAATAGGAGCAAACTTACCTTCCTATGTTTATTGCAAAAAAGGCGCGGAATGCGGATTATGTAAAAAGGATATATAGAAGGCTATAAACCTTCTCCTAACCTTACCACCTCTAACAACAGGAAACCTTCGAGTGATAAGGTTGCCTCTTTATTTAGGACCTACGCAGTTAAAAATCAAGCATGCACAGTACCAAGCACGCGGTTTGTGTTTTAAATTCTTATAGTTCTTTGATCGATCACTTTTATAATATGGCAAATGGACTCAGACCCTTTAAGATCCGGACCTTTACACATCCTTAAAGAATTCCAAAAAACAACAAAAATACATGATTTTTACAACATTCTAACGCGGAGTTTCTTAAGCCGGGCCAATTCCCTATCGACTCTTTCTTGCTTAATTTCCTATTTTTTTTGCTAATGCCTCTTTGATTATGCTAAATGACAGGCATTATTGCTTCAACTTAGTGATGATTTATCCTTGAAGCTTCAAAGGAAATGTGTAAGTCGATTTCTTGCTCTAAACCAAACGTAATAAATCACCATTCGGACTCGGACATTCTCCCATTATGCTAGATTCCTGCATTGCAACGCATATAACTAGAGCAAATTCCCTACAAAAATCGCTAAAACCTAGTAACCAGTTGAGTTAATTTAATTTTTATATAGATGTTAATTACAATCCACATATGCTGAAAAATGTATAAAGAAACCAGAAACAAACAAAATTTTTGATGAAGAATCCATAATGATGTTAACGCTTAGAGAAATGTTGTTATCGTTCTTTTGGCTATAACCTGCCTGATATTATTAGAAAACAGGATAGCAAATTGCTAGTTTAAAACTGAATTTATGAAATTGCTTAATTATTTGGGAAATTTATGAATGATATAACAATAAAATTATAGCTGAAACCGACCAGTAAAATTATTTATTAGTTTTATGTGATAAAAAATTTATATAAATTTTTGTAAAAATTTTTTCGTGTATAAAATTCTAACGTTTGGAGATTAAATTAAAATAAATTTATAATTTATTATAGTATTTATAAAACTAGGACTAGTATTTATTGTTTAGTATATAAGTATGTTATACTATTTGTAAATACTTGAACATAACTCAATGTCAATTGAAGAGGATTTACATAAAATAATACATTTGTACAATATTACCTACAATAATTTTAAATTGCATCTATAAATTGAATAAAAGCAATAATTAAGAACTTTAACAAAAACTCACGACTATTCAAATAATAACTCTAAATTACTTATTAAATCAATAAAGATTCCAAACCACGAACCAAGATATTTTATATCGAAAAAAATTAAATTGTTTTTCTCTATAGAATGATTTAAAGAAAAATTATAATAATTATCTCGCCTTAAAATTTCTCTTTGTTGTTAAAAAATAAAGTTACTAAATTGTAGGAAAACTAAAAATATCCAAACCGGGATCCCCCCGAAAACAATTTCTTTTTATACATATACTAGAATAATATATAAAAATATAATATATAAATAAAAGTTAAATATAATAAAATACATAAAATATTATATAATAATAAATAAATAATATAATAAAAATTGAAATTATACTTAATATGTAAACTAACACAGTAAAGGCCAGTATTACACTTTACCGTAAGGCATCCAATCAACAAACACAAGAAATACACTTGGGGACCATACACCGATTTAAATAATTGCTGACAGTAGCGCCATAGCAGAGAGAAAAAAAATAGATTGCTCATGGTTTTTGAATTATACAATATATAATAGCATAAAAAAAACTATCCAAAGACGAAATATGAAAAATAATTAAATTAAAATAAAATAAAAACAACCCACGCGCGAATTAGATTACAGCCATTTTTGTAGTCCATAAAATGTGAAAAATCAATGTTTAGAAAATCCATCACCCACCTACAATGACCACCAACCGGTAAAAATCTGGATTTCTTCCCAGTGCCTACCTCCGCCCGAATATATAAAACGAAAATCACGTTTTATATCCTCTGTGAGTGACATGAAACCCAGTATTAGACAATAAGCCACACTAAAATCACGAAAACGAAATAAACTGGGAATACCACAATGAAATAGAAATCCGAATATTAATCAAGTTTGCACTCTGCCGTCTGTTGATACAACGAAGCTCAGGTGTTATCAGGCAGAATGGAAAGTGTTTTCCCCTTAAAGCTAATTTGGACCTTATATTGAAATAAAAATTTAGGATTTTTTTTCAAGTAGAAATCAAAACCTTAAGACTCAATACTTTAAAATAATCTACCTCTGTGACCTCAGAACTAACCCAGTCAGTCGTTTGGTTTTAACGCTGTTCGATATCCGTAAATAAACACTAATATACATACACCTTGTTAATTTGGTGCTTACAACTTACCATGACAATATTGAATTGTCATAAATTGGGACAATGGAATCAATGTCAGTTTGTTTGGTCTGTTGAGCATGAAAATAGAATATACTAACACAAAATAAAAATGAACGAACCATTACATTGCGATGAAACACAATTCAAAGACGAAATATAAAAAGAACAATATAAGAGTAAATAACTCTCTCAAACCTAAAACTGAGTCAATGTATAGAACTGTTATAACGCTAAAAACTAAATACATTAAAACTCATCTTTGGTATCAGGAGGCTGAATGTAACCTCATAAGCGTATTTGTCTAATAGAAATTTGCTGAAAATTGCTGAAAACGCTGAAAACGGCTTAAGAATTTAAAAATAGTTTTATTTAATTCATTTTTTTAAGAAAACATGAGGCTAATGGGACCCTTAACTGTTAGGGCCAAAGTCTGCTTTTGTTAACGACAGTAAACTTAACCTCTTAGTGCCCAGAAATTCCCTCAATTTATGTGTACAATTTATGTACCTATGAAATATTGAGGCAGCATGTCACTTAAAAAGACTAGGAATATAAAAAAATGAATACAGGACAAAAAAAATATGACCAGCGTTTCTTCTATTACCTAAATATGGTAGTTTTGATACTAAATTTTGGTAAATTCAAAAAGTTATGTTTTAGGATACCGTTATATTATTTGGAAACCGCTCTGAATTTGTTAAGCTATTGTATGACATATGCCATAGATTTTTATTCAAAACTACAAAAAAACAGATATTTTTAACAAACATCTATGATATGTTTAACAAATGGGTGATAAAAAAAATCACCAAAATATAGTGGTGCATAACAGATATTATTATAAAATTTTGTAGGATTCAATGTGGTTTCCAAAATAGTTCCAATAATTACGTTACACTTTTACTTAAATTTTAAAAGAATTCAAAAGTAGCAACAAAATTAACTTATTTGGGTAACGTTATCAAAATAATAATGGTAAATTATACAATTTTGATCTCGACAATTTTTTTTTTGGCAAGAGACCAGTTGTTAATATTGGTGCAATTTTTTCACTCCAGACAAGGGGTAAGTTTATTTTTCCTGCCGAGGGGGGGGGGGCCGGCGGGACCCCCCTTTAAAAGATACCCTGAATATGGCCGAGAAGTGCCATACGACTCTGGGGCCACTAGTGCCGACGTGATCCTTCGGCCGCAATGTAAAAAAGAATTTAAAATGTAACACAGAAGGCCTCTTGTTTTACATTCGGCAGGTATAGTACTTTTTTTATTTTCCTTCGTTGAAAAAGATAAGTTTGTACAAGGCTCTACTTTAAATAATAATAATTTATTTGTATAAATAAATAAATAAATATATAAATAAATAAATAAACCAACACTACTTCACAAAGATTAAAAAGTAAAAGAGTCAATTCTTTAGTCCTCTAAAAGTTTTATCTGAAAAATAACATAAATACCAAATCTTCGATTCGTTCAAATGAAGTGCAGTAAATAATCATAATGTAGCATATAAATAATGTAATAATTTATTATTATTATATTATTTATACGTTGTCATATATGACAATAGAAGTTCAAAGCATAGACTCATCAAGTTTAACAGAAGCTATAATATTTTTATGCTCTCGAATAAAATCGAGCAAATAATCCACGTTGTAAAATTGAGTAAATATAAGCTATGTATTTGTAAACAACTAGTTATGTCTATTTATCCGTTAAATTAAGGGAAGGACAGTTTTTATACAGTGTTTGTTTCGATTTTGAACTTTATTGTGATAGAATAGTTTATTATTTAAAGGTCTAATTGGCTTGTCATTGATTTTCATGACGTTGCCTAGCTAGCCTGTTCTTACTTGATGTATAGAGGACATTCACATTAACGAGCCTCGTTACAACTTTTAACTAGATTAATTAAGCCTTGTGTAAAGCAACCTTGGGCTTATAATGACTTTAATATTTCAAATAATCTAATAAAATAAAATTCAGAATAAAATACATACTCATTATATATATATAATTATATATATATATATATATATATATATAATATAAATATATATATATATATATATATATATAATATATAATATATATATATATAATATATATAATATATATATATATTATAATAATATATATAGAATATATAACTAGTGAATATGACACCATGCAATCTCTTAGCCGAACAGTAATGCTAAATAATTGCGTTCTATACAAATAAATAAAATTCCAATTTAAGTCCCCTCTCGGTCATTCAGGGAATTTACACTGCAGGGACAACCACAGGTGGGTCATTTATACAATGCTCTGCGTATTAAATAAAGAAAAATACTATTTGTATAGGTAAAATAAGAGCATGCCCCGGCAATATTTTGTTTTAAATTTTTTGATTAAATTTATTTTAACTAAATTTAAATTATCTAAGGACAGATTTTCTGTATCGATTGTATAAGTCTACTTTATCGTATATAAATTATTTAATAATAATTATTAATCAATAATTTATATAATTATTTTAAAAATTACATAATTTATTTTAATTTATATACATTTTTTATATATAATTTTAAAATTATCTACGGACAGAATGTTCTTTATTGATTTATATAAGTGATGATGTTATAGTATTTTACACCAAAATTGAAAGGTTAACTCTAAATTTATTTTAATCCGATGAAACTTTAGACAAAATTTAAGTCATATAAGAGAAAAAATTGGGTATGAGGTACCTCGAAACTTTTCTTTATCACATCGTATTCGCTACGCTCATCCTCCGTAGTTCGGACTTGCTTCGCTCGTCCCCGGAATATACAAATCGTTAAATTTATTCTGCAAAATGTCTCTAGACTTGCTTCAATACAATCGTAAATTTATTCTGCAAAATGTCTTTAGACTGCTTCAATACAAATCGTTAAATTATCTGCAAAATGTCTTTAACTGCTTCAATACAAATCGTTAAATTTATTCTGCAAAATGTCTTTAGACTTGCTTCAATACAAATCGTTAAATTTATTGCAAAATCGTTAGACTTGCTTTAATACAAATCGTTAAATTTATTCACAAAATGTCTTTAGACTCGCTTCACTTATGTATCCTTAGATAGTTAATACATCTGTTTCATTCCCAACCCGCTCGATGCTGCTTAACGTTTATGATCAAACAAAAATCATGGATATACTCGTCGTATCGAAGCGAAATCCATACGAGTACTAAGTAACAAGTAATTATGTTAAGGTACACATTTGAAATTAAACTAAATTGGATTATTTTGTGATCTTATTCAATTAGTTAAAAAGCGCACACAATCAAAAGTCATTTGATAAAAATTTAATGAACTCTGGTAATAAGATGAAACTCAGCATATATTTTGGTTAAAAAAATGGTTAATACGTGGCTACATGCGTGCTAAATCTCAACTTGAACATTTTTTTTAATATCCTGTGTAATTATCGCCGGATAGTGACGTCAATAAAAATATTTTCCGGATAGCACAACAAAATACAAAATAAAATACAAAATATTTTTATTTATGATATATACATAGTATTTGATGATATTGTCAATAATAATTTAACTATTTTATCCTTCTAAAAAGTAGGGGCTACTCCCCTGACTGCTAAAATTAATAATCGTAATAATAACATAACAAACATAAAACATATAGATAAATAAAATTTACATAAATTTATAGATGAATTGTAAAGAAATCTTTTAATTCGTACATCGGATTTTCTATTAAAATACATTTAATTTTAATATAAAAAGTCTTAGGGTCAAGTTCAGTGAAAGCTAAGGGAAGATGGCTATAAAGGTGAATACCAACTTGTTCTATATGGTTCCTTTCTGTCTTATAGAGCCTTAGTTTGTTAGTAGTAAGTTTGGACTTATGTCTGGTATGGTAGTCATGTACGTCTGTGTGTCTGTTTAAGTTATCTTTAATGCTGTGGATGTAAGTCAGGTATTGTAAACAAGCTAAAGAATACATAGTCAGGATCACATTTTCTTTAAAAACTTTTCTACAACATCATTATAATGATGTTGTTATAATGATGTTGTTATAATAATGTTGTTACTACATCATTTATAAATGATCCTAATTGCTTTCTTTTGTAATAAAAATTGGTTAGCATTAGTGGCTTACACCACACTAATGTACCGTATGAAAAAAAGGCTATGGAAATGGAAATTAGAATAATAAATAGATTTTAAGGATTCCAATGATAAATCAAAAGAAGCCCTTCTAAGCATATAAATACATGTTGCTAACTTTTTACTTAGGTTATTTAAAAAAAGGAATGGAGAGATGTAGATTGTATGTTAAAGTAAATTTGTTCCGTCTTGTCATCATTAAGTTTAAGTCTGTTAGCTCTACACCAGTCAGTCAGAACGATAGACACTTGCTGTGCTAGAGTGTTCAAGCCTTCCACATTATCGCCTGTGATTACAGCACCGTAATCATCGGCAAAAAGAAAAGAAATTATATCTTTAAATTTTTGAAAAGCAAATGGCAGATCATTTATAAAAAATAGAAATAAAATAGGTCCGAGAACGGATTCTTGTCTTACTCCGTGTAGGATCTCTAGTAGATCTGATTGTAAATCATTTATTAAATGATTCACCATAACAACTTCACCATAACAACTTCACCATAACAACTTCACCATAACAACCTCACCATAACAACTTCACCATAACAACTTTACCATAACAACTTCACCATTACAACTTCACCATAACAACTTCACCATAACAACTTCACTATAACAACTTCACCATAACAACTTCACCATAACTTCCTACAACTTTAGTCTATACTGAAGTTGTTGAAAGTTTTAACTCTCTAGCATAAATTCACTGGAGCTACGTTGATAACAGACACAGACACAAAACATACAGACAGACAACTTTGTGAAAACCACTTAGGAGGCCTTGTAAACGCCTAAAACGAATAATTCCGGTTTCATCCCGGTATCGGATTTTTTTACAAACACAATATTTTTCCTATATACCTACGGTATAAATGAGGAAAAGTAAAAACAAATTATTATATTATTTTATATTTACACAACTTTATGGATAAAAATAAAATTTACTTATATTATTATCAGGAGGCCAAACGGGATTATCCCCCCACTTCCATCCAAACAACCTCATAAGCGTAATTTTTTGATGGGAATTCGCTAAAAAAACAACTCTCAAATCAAATCTTAGTAAAAGTGCAATTTCATTTTAAGAACATATTTTCTTTAGCTCATCAACTTAACACGTTTCTATTGGCCGTGAAGTTTATCTCAATTACTCAGCATATATTACCAACTTGATAAACATTATCTATGATTACGAAGCAGTTTTCAATGTGAGACGTAAATATTTTTGTTTACTTTAAAAAAAGTGTTTATTTAACTTTTTATATAAATATTTGCGGAGTTGCAATTTTATAGGAAATGATAAGTTGGTATAAAACGTTAACAATGAATAACTGTGCGAACATTTACAATGAGAAATTAGAACCATTCGGGAAGAATTTATTAGTATGATAATAAGTATAGAGCTAAACTTCCATAGAGATATATACTAGAGAGGGCATAGCCTATCTCAATACAATGAGAGGCCTGAAACATTGTATTGGGGCTCTCAGGGGCTCTGTGTAACCTCATTGAAACCTCTTTCAAGATTGAATTAAGGTTATAATAAATGTATTGTTTTCGGCTTCCCGCACAGAGTTTGTGTTTTGATTTGTATTTTTAACATTCTTCTATATAAGTTACTGTAATTTTGTACTGATTATTTAATTGTATTTATAGAGAAGGTGGTTAGGATATTTTTTCGATGTTTCAAAATTCTACCACTAGGGTCCCTCCAGTAATAATATCTCTATGTAAACTTCCACTAAAATAAAAGATAATGCCTAATATGAAACTAAGTTTATTTACAGGGTGGAACATTTTAGATGCACCCACATCAAATCCTTAAAACCGCTGAGAAAAATGGTCCTAGACTTCCAAAAATTGTCTTTACTTCTAGTAAATCATCCCCCCCCCCTTAACCTCAAATCCAATGACTTTCTGGTAATTACCACCCGAATATAGTAATTTTGTTACCTCATTTAGTAATTTCAATAAGTTAGATTAGAACATACTATGATATAAACATTTTATAACTCTGGAGTACATCTTAGGGAATGGGATGCTAAAGTCAAAAAAAAATTGTGTTTTTCATTGATCTATTATCCAAAATATAAAAACATTGCTACCACATTCCTACAAAAAATAATAATTTATTGTAAAAACAATAAATTGACTGAAATTTGACACGGGTGTGTATATTTACTACGGGTAGAGACCATATAAAGATATCTAAGACTATGTTTATGCTGTGATTGAGACAGCAAATGTTAACACTGCTGAAATCTTTCACTACAATAACTGTATATTGCTACAAGTAACTGTGGTTGAGATATTGGTGTTTAGATATTGCTATAAGTAACTGTGGTTGAGAATTGGTGTTTAGATATTGCTATAAGTAACTGTGGTTGAGGTATTGGGGGTTAGATTTTGCTATGAGTAACTCTGGTTCAGATATTTCTCTGATGAGACCCATCGGAGAAAAACAGATTTTAATTTTGATTTCCTCAAAAGTTCAAGTATAAAAAGTTTTAAATTTTGTATAAATTTTTACGAAGGAAAAAATACTTTTTTTTGAGGTAGTACGTAATTGAGCACTTTATTGGACCGTTTTAGATGAGAGCCAATTATTGTACTAGGAGGTTATTTAGTACTTTTCACCTCCAAGGACAATAATGAATGTAAAAAAACTCCTAGGACGTAAAAGTAATTCATATATTGCCGCCATTACTGTAATGTAGCGTGTTCAAAAAAACAATCTGTGTTAAACCCTCATGTGGTTTATTTAAAAACATTCATTTTGTTTCTGTTTTTGTTCGTAGACTAATTTTTTATTCGTTTTTAAAAGGTGTTTTAATTGACAATTTGTGTGTGTTATTTGTAAAGCTTTACATTTTTGAGTAAAAGTGTGAAGCTATGGATGAATTCAATGACGACGATAATATGAGTTAATTGGACGTTTGTTTTTTTTTCAATTAAGTATATAGCGCAATTTATTTAATGAGTGCTACCTCAAAAAAATAGTGTATGCCATTCGGCTGAGAATGTCTTTATGTCTTGGCAATTTTCCCGACTCGCTTCGCTCGTCGGTAAATCTAATTGCCGTGACATAAAGACACACTTCTCAGCCTTATGGCATAAATAACTATTATTTGGTTTTAAAATTGATGTTATTTTGAAAATAAACCTTGATTTAATTGCTGTGTAGTTTTCTACTTCATGTCATTTAAAAACTTTTTTTAACATATTTTATTGATTAATACAACAACAATTATGATTGTTACAAGTATTAGAGGTTAAAAAAACTAAATTTAAATAACAGACTAAACAAAGACAGAGTTAAAACGTAACCCAGACCAGGTGAGGTTCTATTATAGCCTTGGTCGTTATTACTCATTCGAGATTACTGGTGATGCCAATAATCCAGAGAGTATAACTAATGAGCAAAGAAACCCAGAGGAGCAGTTACATTTTATACATTTATAAACTAAACCTGAAGACACAGTAAATATATAAATATATAAATATAAATATATCGTAGCAGTAAGCAGTGTAAAAGACTACAGAGTCTTAGTCATAGAGAACTTGTTACTAAAAGGGCCGGAAGTTGAATTTTGAAACATGAAAAAAGTAACCAAAACACCTTCGATTTGACTAAAAACAAATAAACAGTACAATATTACAGTAACTTATATAATGGAATAGATAAATAAATTGTCTCTCCACTAAAATTTACTTGATGGTTAACTTTCTATCGCATTCGGCTATCATCAGTCATTCGTTAGAACGTTCACCTTCCATATAATTAATACGTTCACAAACATTTCTAAATCCACGGATCGAATAGAGTACGATATCTCAATACGGTAATATTAGTTGTATCAGCCATGCGGAGGGAATCTAGTCGGATACGCTATAACTAGGGGGATGGAACTTAAATAGTTCCCCTGATACGCTGTCTTTTTGTGTGTGTACCTTCAGAGGCGATCGTAATTAACAGATAACCTTCTCGTCGAACTTTTATTTCATTTAAATTTTACCGTTTTTCATCAAATAACTTTTGAAATATTATTTTTTTAATGTAACTTTATTATTATGCAAAGAAATCAAAATTTAATTAAATATATATTTTTGTTTTAAACTTCCTTATATCCAATAAAAGACGCGATGTATTGGCGGGATCAGTTTTTCACGTTTTCTCATTCGATTGACAAATCAAATACGGTGCAAGAACCTTATCGTATTAAATGCGTATGGAATACGATCACCTGTTAAATACGCAATGTGGACGTCGTAATTGATTGGAAGGTGATCGTTCTTAGTACTCCTGAGAATAACTAATGATGGCCGGATCCGGCAGACAGAGAACTGTCAAATAGATTTATTAATATGCTATGTAGTGAAGAGACGTATTATTTATCTATTATTGGATTCACAGAGCAGCTATTTAAATTATATAATAGAACGTTTAAAATTCAAAACTCATGCAAAGTGTAGAAAGCAACTGATAATTGATTTATTATCAGTTCATAAGACTGAGTTATTATCATTTTGGTGCTCAATGAGAGTTCCAAAATGATTATTTAAGCATTGCAATGCATTGAGAAAATGCGTGCCCCCTCTATAAATATGTTTCTATGTAATATTCTAAGAGAAAAATTGTCAATTTATATTAATATTTATATATTCTTAAAATTGAGTTAATATTATATTTGTTAGTAACGAAAATAAAGAAAAATAGTAGCTCTTATAAATACTTGAAGTTAGAGTGACTTTAACAACATTATTGATAATGACCCTGGAACTAATTAAAATTGTTTTAATAATAATTAAAACAAAATTAAAATAGCTCATATTAAAAATTAATTTTTCATTATCATTTTCTTATCAATGTTGATTTTTAATGTTTAAATAAACATGTAAAATTGGAACAATAGAGATATCAGAACAGGCATGTTATAACAATATAATGAAGTATGAAATGTATGTTGAAATTATACACAGAGCCTCGAGATCCATATATATATATATATATAAATATATATATATATATATATATATATATATATATATATATATATATATAATATATATTAATTAATATCATATATTTAGTTGTTACTACTTCTGCTACAATACACTAATTATTTAATCCCAAAATCAAACGACAGATTCCAAAAACAACATTGACTTATATAATTATGATTTAATATTATTCAAACGTGTGAAATTCGGTTGTAAAAGCATGTCTTTGTACAACGGTTTAGATACAATATTAAAATATTTGACGTATTTTCCTATACATAATATTTCATATTGAATTTATTGAGAAAAACAAGTTTCTTAATATCTGATGTAGGAATACAAATACCAACTCTTGAGCAAACTACAATACCAGTTAGATGTTAATAAGCCGATTATATGATTAATTTCATTACTAATTTGATATTCCTATAATCATAATAATATTCCAAAAAAAAAAAATTTGCATTTCTCTTTCAAATAGAATTTTGCAGTGTTTACCTTACTATGTATTTATTTATAATATAGATACACCCACACGCACACAATATATATATATATATATATATTAATATATATATATATATATATATATATATATATATATATATATAAATATTTGCTTTCTAATACTTACAAACTTGTTTAATAATTTTGAAGTGTTTCAGTTTAGTTTTAACACATCGAAACCACATATAATCGAGATAAACTATGCATTTTAAAGTCGATTTAAGTCTTGTTATAGAAAATAGAAGCTTGAAGTTGAATTACTGACATTTTACAGTGCAATTATAATATAATGACTCTACCTCTACAGTCCAATGCATTTCGTAATAATTGGGTATTAAAATTCAAGGAAACCAACAAATGATAATGTAAGTTATAATACACCTGAATTTATGAAGTACTTTGAGTTTAAAATAAATATTAGTCCTTTTATGAAGCACTCAATGTTACCTAACTAAGGTATGGTAAGTGCAATAAAAAATTATTCAACTAAATAATAATTTATCGCCTATTCGTACGCCTATTTATAGGCGTATGTTTGGCGTAAGTCAAAAGAATTTTTGACACTTGAATACTAGTTTTGGGTATTTAGTATGAATACAATACTTTTTCCATATTACTATGGTAAAAAAAGGAAAATTAAAAAAGTTGGAAGGAGATTTGAAAAGTTCTTAATTTTTTCCTAAATAATAATAATAATGCCCTAATAATAAGTCTGAGCCCTATTTAAAAATAATAACAATGCCCTTATAATAAGTCTGAGCCCTATTTAAAAATAATAATAATGCCCTCAGTGGCGTAGCCAGGGGGGGCTGAGGGGGCACCAGCCCCCCCCCCCGAAATTTTTACATAACCTAAACCCGCAATAAATGTGACAAAAAAAATAAAACCTATAAAAAATATATAACATAACATATATTTTTTTACAATAAACTATAATATAAATATCATAATTCATAATTATATAAAAAAAATATACAATGAAATTGAAAGATATAAAAATAATTTGAAAACATTGAACAATATACAAATATACAAATATATATATATATATATATATATATATAATATATATATATATATATATATATATTTACATATAGAATTTTAACATTCAGCCCCTCAAACATTACAATGAAATTGAAAGATATAAAATAATTTGAAAACATTAATAATAATAATAATAATAATAATAATGGTTCTCGCTGTTACAATCCAGTACGATTGTCTAGCGACGTCAAATATATAAGACTAAAATAACTAAATCCTATCCTCCAGGAACTCGTCTATTGAGTAATAGCTTTTTGAGTCAATAGCTTCTTAATATGTAGCTTGAACGAGTCTTCTGGTAGCGCAGAGTAGGAAGCTGGAAGATTATTAAAGCATTTCCTCGCCAGATAATGGGGTGATTTGTTTGTTAAGGTGAGCCTGTGTTGAGGTAAGTTGAGTCTATTGCAGTTCCTGGTGTTGTATTGGTGATCCTTATTTTAAGACTATTGTAGTTGGCTTTGGCATATATTAGGAGGTTTAGTATGAACAAGATGGAGAGTCAGTATTTCCTGATCTTTAAAACTATCTGCACATGATGTTCTACTGCTTATCCCGGTTAGTATTCTAATAGCTCTCTTCTGAAGGAGGAAAATTTGTACAGCTTTAGATGCTCCGCCCCATAATCTGATACAGTATGCGAATGCGGGAGTGGAAATATGCATAATAAATCATTTTAAGAATTTCTTTGCTCAGTTTGTCCTTCAGACTCCTCATCATGTACAAAACTGGAGAAAGTGATTTTGACAAGTGATCTATGTGCTTATCCCAGCGAAGGTGGGAGTCCCACGTGATTCCTAGGATCTTAATAGTTGCACTATTTTGTCTTTCTCTAAGAGTGAAGGTAAGTTGCTGAGTTTTGTCCTCATTCAAGGTAAGTCTGTTGGCTAGGAACCATTCTTTTGCAGTCTGCATTAGTAGCTTCATATTATCTTCCAGATGTAGTGAGTTTAAGGCTTTTAAGAGGAATGTGGAGTCATCTGCGAAGAGGATACATAGGTAGATAAAAAAAGGTAGGTCGTTGATGAAGATTAAGAAGAGAATGGGTCCTAGGACAGATCCTTGTGGAACTCCATATTTAACTTTCATCCTAGAAGAAAACTTATCACCAAAATACACCATCTGCTCCCGGTCGGTAAGGAAAGTTATTATTAACATAAGCACAAGGCCTTGTAACCCATAATGGGCTGCCTTCTCAAAGAGAATTTCAAGGGGCATGCTGTCGAAGGCCTTGGCTAGGTCACAGCAGACCGCCATAGCTTCTTCCTTACCTTCCATTGCCGATAGGATGTACTCAGCCATTATATCAAGAGCATCCATAGTTGATTTATTTTCTCGAAACCCAAATTGAAATTTTGAGAAAATATTATAACCTATCTTTATAATTTGTACCTAACTTTATACAATTTGTATATTGTATATTGAACAATATACAAATATATATATAATATATATAATATATATATATATATATATATATATATATATATATATATATATTTACATATACAATTTTTAACATTCAGCCCCTCCCGAAAATTAAATCCTGGCCACGCACTGAATGCCCTTATAATAAGTCTGAGCCCTTTATAATAATAATGCCCGTTTAGAGCCTTGCGGCGCATCAGGGATAAAATCTGCGGAAAACACCTAAAGCGGCTGTGGCATCCGTTACGCTTTAAGTTTAATTTTATATAAACTGAGAGCGTAACCTGGGATGCGAACCCTAGTCCGTGGCGTCAAAGGCCCTATTATAAAAATAATTTGAAAACATTCAACAATATACAAATATATATATAACTCATGTATAATAACAATGCCCTTATAATAACCGATGCTCAGTATAATAACCGATGTAAAACGACCTCGACCACGGAGTTGGCTCCTACTTAAAAGTATGATAATAAATGATGCCCTTTTTTAGAGCCTTGCGGTTCATCAGGAGTAACCCCTTTGAGAACCACCTCAGGTAGCAATGGCAACCGTTACGTTCAAAGCATGATCTGAAGTTGGTGATAATTTTATGGACATAATCTTTTAATAACTGAGAGCGTAATCTTGGATGTAAACCCCTGACTGTTATGTATCTAAGTACATAATACAATATTATATAATATAAACTAATCATTTATAATAAGAGTTCAATGTAGATTTTAAGAATCCAACACAAAAAACCATTTATTAATAATATAACAAACAAACTGACAATATAGTTGTCATAGTAACACAAACATAAACAAAAGTAATAATTTGAATCTTGGAAACATGACAATATTTCCCCCCTGAAAGGAATTATGGAACATATCTGTTTGGTGAGCTCCGGATCCGGTAAGATCTTCGCAAAGGTTGTTCCACATCAGATTTCTTTGGATGGCAATGGGTGACTAACAGGCTGGTTGTCTTTGGAGTGAAAACTAGCGCTTCTAATTTGATCCACATGTCGCTTGTGATAGTAACCATCAATCTCAACAGTATAGTGCAACTGACCATCTCTGCTTATAATTATCCCAGGAGCCCACTTTTTATAAGGCTGGTTGTAAATGCGAACAGCAACTTGTTGACCAGGAGCGAAAACCCTATCTTCAAGGCATAACTTATCTTTGTATTGATAATTCTTTATGGAACTTTTGAGATCAGGTCTTAATGATGTTAAATTAGTTCTTATTTCTCTTCCAAGAAACAATTGAGCAGGGCTGATGCCTGTTGTAAGATTAGGAGATCTTCGATAAGATAGTAAGAAGGTATTTAGTTTATCTGGTAAGGACCCTGGGGTTCCTCTGAGTGATTTAAGAGTATTTTTCAGTGATCCAACGCATCGTTCTGCTTGTCCGTTAGTGGAGGGATGGAAAGGAGCACATGTTATATGGTGAACTCCGTATCCTCTCAAAAACTCTGAAAATTCACAGCTTCTAAAAGCAGGGCCGTTATCACTTACAAGAATATTTGGGAATCCATATCTGGAAAATAATTCTTTTAGTTTTTCTATGGTCGCCCGACTTGACGTGGACTTGACTATAAACACCTCCATCCATTTGGAGTAAGCGTCTGCAACAACCAGAAACGTTGATCCATCAAATGGCCCAGCAAAATCCACGTGGATTCTTTCCCATGGCTTGGTGGGGTATTCCCAGTGGTGAACCTTACACTTCGGCGGGTCTTTTTGATTTTCTAAACATTTCAAACAACTGCTAGCTATCCTTTCTATGTCTGAGTCAATTTTAGGCCAGTAGATGAGGGACCTTGCCAGACACTTCATTTTTAAAATCCCTATATGACCTAGGTGTAGTTCTTGAAGGATAAGTTTTCTAAATTTTGTTGGCACATACAGGCGACTGCCATTAAAGATACACCCACTTTCTAAGGTAAAATTAGTTAGTCTGCCCCCTTGTCTGAGTTCATCATACAGTTTCTTCATGTCCTCATCATTTTGTGTTTCCGCCGCAATCTCTTTAGATGTTACAGGTAGAGAATCTATTTGAGAGAGTAAATAGAGGCCTAAATCATCTTGTTGGAATATTTCTTCTGATGTAGTAGGTAAACGAGATAGGCAATCAGCGTTACCGTGTTGATCAGTTTTTCTATATTTTATTTCAAAATGAAACCCTTGTAGATATAATGCATATCTCAGTAATCGAGCAGCACTGAGACTGGGTAAGCCACTTTTACTACCAAATATATGCACCAAAGGCTGATGGTCCGTATATAAAATGAATTTACGACCATATAAATATTGAAAAAACTTTTCAACACCCCAGCGTATGGCCAATGCCTCCTTGTCTAACTGTGAATACTTCTGTTGAGTCCTTGTTAGGGTTTTTGAAGCGTAGGCAAGAGGTTTTTCGGTTCCATCAGGAAATGCATGTGCTAGCACTGCACCAATCCCTACAGGAGACGCATCAACAGATAAAACTATTGGTAATTTTGGGTCATAGTGAGCTAGTACAGGTGGTGATATTAGAGTTTCTTTTATTTTCTGAAAAGCTTTTTCACACTCGTTACTCCATAAAAAAGGTACATCTTTTTTAGTAAGTTTGTTCAAAGGATACGCAATAGTGGATAATTTTGGCATGAACCTTCCATAGAATGTTACTAATCCTAAAAATGCTTTCACATCTTTTACTGATTTTGGTTGAGGGATTTCTTGTAGAGCTTTAATCTTCTCATCAGTGGTGTGAACTCCGCTTGCATCTATTTTAAAACCAATGTAGGTAACTTCCTTTTTAAAAAATTCACTCTTTTCCCTGTTTACTCTCAAATTAGCATCTGATAACCGCTTTAAAACCTGGTGTAATCTATTTAAATGTTCTTCGTTTGTTTTCCCAGTGATAGCAATGTCATCAAAAAATATACAAACTCCCGGTATATCTCCGAGTAATGAGTCCATGTACTTCTGCCACTCGGAAGGAGCAGAGCTAACTCCAAACATGAGCCTGTTACACTTGTACAAACCCCGGTGAGTGTTAATAGTCAATAAGTGGGCACTATCTTCAGTCATTGGCATATGTAGATAAGCTGTGCTAAGATCTAGACGAGTAAAGTGCCGTCCTCCATTTAATTTTGCAAAAAGGTCTTCAGTTCTTGGAAGTGGATACTGGGTAACATGTATGTGTGGGTTTAGAGTGACACTGTAGTCAGCACACAAACGTATCTTTCCATTTGATTTCACGACGGGGACTACTGGTGTCGCCCAGTCAGAGAAAGGTATCTTTGTAATAACATTTGTTTTTTCTAAATGGTCAAGCTCTTCGTCAATTTTAGATTTCAGTGCAAAAGGAACAGGTCTTGCTTTTTTAAAAATTGGTCTGGCTCCCGGTTTAAGATAAATTTTACATTCATAATTTTTTATTTCACCTAAGTTATCGTCGAATATGTTGGGATAAGAATTCAATAGTTGATCTAACTGGTCCTGAGATATAGGGTTCGGCTCGGTTTTTATAGAGTAAACTTTTGGCAGTTTAATGTTTAATTTATATATCCAGTCTCTTCCTAAGATAGTTGGTAAATTTTCTTTAACTATAAATAATTTCAGTTTCTTTTCTTTATTTCGTAACCAACTTTCACCCACACTAACCCCAGTGGTTTTACTAATTGTTGGCTATAACTTCTAAAAACAACTGATGTTGATTCCCATGTTTTATTTGAAAATTTTCTGAAGTTTTTCAAACTCATCACTGAAAAAACAGCTCCCGTATCCATTTCCATAAAAATTGGGTGGTTTTCTACTTTTCTTAACCATAATAGGATTTTTAAAAGAGTGCTTACCAGATTGAGAGGTCTCTACTTGTCTCAAAGGAACAGGCAGCGTACTTTCAACACTGTGTACGCTCTCTCTAGAGCTGTACCGAGATCTTTCATCCTCTTGATCTATTGCCTACCATCCTTCGAATATTTGTAGATTTCTTCATTTGTGTCTTTTTAATTTTGCAGACTATTTCTAAGTGATTTTTTCGTTTGCAGAAATTACATTTCAAATTCTTTTCCTTACACTCACGAGATAAATGTGAAGCACCACAACGGAAACAAATTATTTTATTGTTTACACGTTTTTCGGGCTCTACCTTATTACATGATGTGGTTGAGGCTTCATCTTGATTACAACTAGATATGCTGTATTGTTTTGTTTGGTTAGATCTTAACAACAAATCCGAATTGATCGAAGCTCGCTCTATTGCTTCAGCAATTTGTACGGTACGAGCTAAAGGAATATCATCTTCCTCAAAAAGTCGGTCTAGTATGTTTTTAGATCTTATTCCTCCAACAAACACATCTCTTAGAACTATAGGCAACATGTTCTCTGGGTACTCGCAGATCGAAGCCATCTTCCTTAGTTCAGTAAGGTATTGAGAGATCGACTCGCCTTCTCGCTGCTTTCTATTAACCAAGGCATAACGACTAGGAATTACTAAGGGTTTTGGATGTAGATGTTTGACTAATATGTTCTTTAAATCTTGAAAAGATTTATTTTCATACGTCTCGGGAAACAGAAGACTCTTTAGCAAGGTAAACATTTCAGGACTCAACACCGTTACGAGAGCTTTAGGCCGCATACAATCTGAAACATTTTGTATGTCTAAATAAGCCGTGAATCTCTCTAAATAAGTTTCAAATGTTTCTACCTGATCGTCATACTTGTCAAATGAGAGCCCCGATATACGCGGGACGTACTAGCCTGTGATCTACTTCCTTCCTCTTTAGACAGAGTTGTAATCGTTTGAGCATTTATCAATAGAGCGACAGCTTCCTGAAGTTGTTTGTTTTGCTCCAGCAATGCTTTAAAGAAGTCATTAGTTTCGGTCCTAGCTCAGATTCTACCGTTTTCCTTGAACTTCTTGTCTTAACCATAATGACAGTGTATGTATAATTAATTCGCTTTTATACTTACTGAAATTATTAAGTCTGAATTAACCAAACGATTACCGATTATTCTAAATCCAATACCGCACTGCGCCACTGTTATGTATCTAAGTACATAATACAATATTATAATATAAACTAATCATTTATAATAAGAGTTCAATGTAGATTTTAAGAATCCAACACAAAAAACCATTTATTAATAATATAACAAACAAACTAACAATATAGTTGTCATAGTAACACAAACATAAACAAAAGTAATAATTTGAATCTTGGAAACATGACACTGACCTCGTGGTTACAAAGGTTAATATAAATAGTAAGGCTTCAACGACCTTGACCACGGGAGCAGCACTACTTAATTGACCATGTACACTATAATAAAACATGTACACAATTCCGTCTAATTTATTATTAAAATTAATAGCTACGTAAATATTTACAACAACATGAGTATTTTAACGTGATTTATAAGTGTATTTACGTTAAATTATCACCTGTGTTTACATTAGCGTAATGTAAACAACTAACAATTGACTTTATAGTAGCTAAAGGCGTATTTTTCATTAACAAAAACGTTGTACAACTACTATGCACGTATAAAATAGTCATATACGCAATACGCATGCGTTGGTGTCAGAAATAGAGTTATTAGACATACGTGTAATAATAAGTAGTATTTACCAGTTATAAAATGTAATGTTGTGTTAGGTTGTTCAGATACGTAAATATGTTTTTGTGTAAATGGTTGTGATAATGACAATACAAAGCGTTATCAGACCAACATGACGTACAACTATGTTAATTTAAGGGAAGTTGTAAATTTTTTAACGTTTGTTTTTTTAACTGAGTCATTATTTTTTTTATTTAGTGAATTTTAAAAGAAAATTGAGCTTATGAAATTGAGGTCATGAAGCGGGGAGGGGGGGGTAACTTTTTTGGGTAGGGGACTTACTGATCTAGAATTTATATCAATCGATGAATGGATCGAAATGAAATTTGAAAGAAAAATCGAACTTTTTGATGTTCGATGTTATAGACCAAGAGCCCAGGGGTGTTTTGTTAATATAAAAAGTGTAATGGCTGGAACCGGTCTCAATTTTTCGTAAATACCTTCCTGAACAAGGATCTGCAATTCTGCCGACTCGTATCGGATGGGTGTCCCAATAATAATAAGCATATTTATGTCTAACTCCATTTTGAGTATCCGCCCCACAAATCTTACAAATTTTTGTACAAAACAATTTGTAACAACAAATGTCAAAAATAAGAGTTTCACGAATATCATTACAATTTATTGTAACCTACAAGAGTTTTAATAAACAATGTGTCAAAATCTTAGAATAATACTATATATAGAAGGAGCACTACTGTTTAGGAATGAACATTTTTCTTGCATTTTTAAGTATTTTTAATATTTTCTATTTTTGTAATTTCTATTTGAATTTGGTTACTAACTTTTTATAATGCATATCCTATAACCTTTTATATCTATTTATATATACCTGGAACATTTCTATCTTACTCATATCTTACTCATATCCAATTATCTACTTAAGGGTCAGTCCTTCCTTCCTCCAAGTCTTGGGAGTCCTAATCCGCTAACAATAGATTCTGCCAACTTTTACCTCAACCTCCGAAGATCTACAACCTTTTTACAGACACTTATCTTTACATTATCTTTTTACACCAACTCCATTTTTAGATTTCTGCTTAAATCACGCCACCCTTCTTCCATCATTTCATCATATTTTTCTCCATTCTCTGGGGTCTGATTTACACTCAGTCCCGGACCAAGCCTTGTTCAGAGCACGTCGATCTACCACTTAACCGAATAACTCCGTGGTGTTCAAGTGCGATCTAAATAACTTTTCTGTTCGAGTTTATTCTTAACGTTAACTTCATCTTTAACGTATTTGTCCGGTATTCAACTGATCTAGCAAAGTGCGCAGCTACTAGATCTAAACTCAACTGTTTTCCTTCCGTTCCGTTCGCCCGGCTTCAGATTCGGCGCGTTCGCGTCGTGTGAATTTTGGAGTGAAGTTAATAGCCTCCTACATGCGGAATGAGCTTATCTAACATACATAACCAGCTCTTAACTAACTTCTACAACTCATAACTATCTTCTCTAAACTCGCAACCTTGCCTTCGCTTTCTCTTCTACTTCAAGATTGGAATACTGCCATCTGACTCATCTGTATGGTCATCATCAGCACCATTAAGTAACAACAGCAAAGGACGTAACCCTATATATTTAATATTTACTTAACTTAGTTCATAACTATTTTCAGTTCTTATATTTTATGACATTATTTCAATTATTTATTGACTTGTATATTTATTTATTTTTATTAATATTATGTGTAACCAAATCTTTTATCTTTTATTGTGTTCGATTCCCTATCCCAGCTGGGTGTGCTGACAGGAGCCGGTATTTATTTCGAATCGTAAGTTTGCCGTCAGGTGAAGTAGTATCGACACCCCGTCTGCTTACATTTCTGGTCCTCCGGGCCGGATATCCTGTCACCACTTCCGGTTGGTGCATAGTGAGTCAGCACTTTATTTTATTTATTTTTATAGCCCTCCAATTATCTAGCTTTTTAACATTATCATTTTAATGCCTTTTAACTACTTAAAGTATAAATTACTATATTTTTATGAAGGTTTTATATTTTAAATTTTGCCAATTTAGTCTTCTTGTGGCATTAGGGTAGTTTTTATGTCATTTCAGGATCACGAACAGAAGGAATTTTATTTGTCTGATTCTTTTCTTGTTCATTCTGTACTTATACTGTCGGATAACGAAGGAGTCAATAACCAACATCATAACAACAGTGCATTAAACATGGGTGAACACAATTTTGAACAGCAAGCCGCTTTTATGCGCAATAAGCTGAACTGCATTGTTGTAGAGCTTAGGTCTTACTGTCATCATGGTCGCGAGTGTGCTACTGACAGCAGTAAGATACCAGAATTTAAAATCAAAGCTCAAGACACACGAGCTGTTTATGCTAGGTTTACACAAGTGTGGGATGACTTGATGGAAGCTCACGCTGTCAACGGTGAACCTGATAACTTCCCTTCAGCTGATGATACTGCTAAACAAACTGACGCTAAGCGTTATTATTATGAAATATTAACAACTTTTGACAGATATTTCCCTCCTGTACAACCTCAATCTATTTTACCTCCTAACTTTGCTGCAGAACTATCAACTATTTTAAGTGAGACTAGACAAGTTAGAGCCAAACTCCCAGATTTAGACATTCCTAAGTTCAGTGGTAAGTCTGAAGACTGGCAACCTTTTTACGATGCTTTTTGTTCTCTTATTCACAACTCTAACTTATCTAATACTGAAAAGTTTCACTATCTAACTGGTGCTTTATCAGGTGATGCTAAAAGTTCAATTAAGGCTATTCTTATCACGGATTCGGGTTATGAACAAGCGTGGCAAACTCTTATAGAAACATATGCTAAAAAACGCAAGCTCGCTTCGTCTTACCTATCTAACATTTTCAATTTCACACCTTTAACCAAACAAACTACCTCATCTTTAAAAGAATTTCTGCGTCAGGTCGCTGAAAACATAACAGCTTTTCAAAACCTGCATATAGAAAAGGAATCTGAGTTTATTCTTTTTAATTTAGCCATCAAACTATTAGACTCAAAGACCCGTGAACAAGTTGAAACCAAGTTTCAGGACACCGAATTTCCAACATTCATGGAGTTGAAGGATTTTATTCAAAAGATGTAATGTGCTAGAGATGGCAGCTTCTTCAGTACCTACATCAACAAACTCTAACTATGCTAGAAATATCTCTAGTATTAACAACAAAAACTACAATAATTTTAAACCAGCTAAGTTTAGTTTACTTTCTAACTCTTCTCAAGTTAAATCTAATGCTAAATCTAATTTTAACCAACGCTCTCATTCTTCTTCACAACACCCAAAAAATAATTCCAATTATCAGCCTAATTACTCCTGTCTACTTTGTAAAAACCAGCATCCTTTGACTAGATGTCCCGTTTATCTTAAACTTACTCCTTACGAACGCAGAGCCAGAATAAGCAAACTCAAAGTATGTGAGAATTGCCTATATGCTGGAGGGCACTTATTGAAGGACTGCATATCTAACAAAACTTGTATGTATTGTTTTTCGCGTCATCACAGTTCTTTGTGCGACCAGAGCAGCTCATCTTCTTCAAACTTAGCTCAGGAAAACAATAAAGTTGAAACATCTTCGGAGAAAAGCTCAAAATCAGATTTCGTTGGAACAACTCAACCTACATCAGAATCTAACGTTCTTCTAGGCACAGCATGTATAGCAATTCAAGACAGTACAGGAAAGTTTCATAAAGTAAGGGCTTTACTAGACTCATGTAGCCACTACTCTATGATTTCAAAGCAATGGGCTAAGAAACTAGGTTTATCCCCTCAACCATTCAACAGAAAGCTTACTGGTGTTAATCAATCTATTTTAGCTGGTGCTTCTGGCAAAGTTACTTGCCTCATTAAGCCTCTCAATAATGACAGCCAGTCTCTTAAAACTACAGCTATCATTTATCCTCAAGTTACAGGCACTTTACCTCAAAATCCTTTACCTAAGGAAATTTATGAAAAATACTTCAACTATTCACTTGCTGATCCAGAGTTCTACTTACCTAACACTGTAGACTTCCTTATAGGAGCTGATATCTATCTAGACACACTTATTGGAGCTCCTATTACCATTTCTAAAGATGAACCAAAACTACTACCTACCATTTTCGGTCATGTAGTGTCAGGAAAACTTGATAACGAATCTGATGACTCTGACTGTTCAACTTTCTTCATAAATAGTTCTTCTGAAGACACCAACAACTTAATAAAGAAATTTTGGGAAGTTGAAGAAGTTACTTCAGCCTGTCCTAAACTTACAAAAGAAGACGAGATGTGTGAGAACCATTTTCAACAAACTCATAGACGTTTACCATCTGGAAGATATGTTGTATCTCTCCCGTTTAAACCAAAGAAACCAGAAGTCACACCTTCCAAAGAAATAGCTAAGCGAAGACTGCTTAACATCGAGCTTAAGCTGTATAAAAATCCTGATCTCAAATCTGAGTATACTCGTTTTATGAAAGAGTATATCGATTTAAATCATATGGCAGTAACTGAAGAAACTGCTACATTTATTTTGCCACATCATAGTGTTCTTAAGCAAGATGGTGATGTAACCAAAATACGTGTTGTTTTCGACGCTTCATTCCGTGGTTCATCTCCTAACTCTCTCAACGATCAACTTCTAACTGGACCGAAATTGCAAACTGATATATCCGAAATAATTCTCAACTTTAGAACATATTCGATTGTTTTTACAGCTGACATTGTAAAAATGTTCAGACAGATTGTTCTGGAACCAACTGACAGAAAATATCAGCATGTATTATGGCGTTTTAACCCAGAACAAACAATTGAAGAATACGAACTTCAAACCTTGACTTACGGCTTATGTTGTTCGCCCTATCTTGCCATACGTGTTCTGAGACAACTTGTTTCTGACGAAGGAGAACCGTTTCCTGAAGCATCGCGAGTTTTAGTCGAGGAAACATACACAGATGATATTGCGACAGGGGCAAATAATATCCAAGATGCTCTTGCTCTTAAACAACAGTTAATTGATCTACTTGCTAAAGGAGGTTTTGAACTTAGTAAGTGGACTAGTAATCATCCGGCTCTACTAGATCCAAACTCTTCTGATCAACAAACTATATCTTTCTCTGAAGAATCTGATTGTCGAGTTAAAATACTAGGTCTCCAGTTTGATCCTGTGAAAGATGCATTTTCTTATTCTGTCAACTTGGATAAAAACATAGTCTACACTAAACGATCTATCTTGTCAACCATAGCGCGACTCTATGATCCGCTTGGATATCTATCACCCGTAATTTTTATGGCTAAATGCATTCTCCAAGAGACTTGGCTAGCTAACCTTGATTGGGATGACACTGTTCCTGAGCCGATTTTATCACGGTGGGCGGTGTTTATCTCACAACTTCCATCTTTATCTCAAGTTTCTATTCCTAGATACATTCTAACTACTTCTACCTACTCTGCTCAACTTGTTGGATTCTGTGATGGATCACAACGAGGCTATGGAGCTGTTTTATACTTGCGTTTGGTGTGTGAAGATTCTATATACGTCAACCTCATCAAGGCTAAATCAAAGCTGGCACCAATCAAAACAATAAGCGTGCCACGCATCGAACTATGCGGAGCATTAGTGCTCTCTCGACTAGTAGATTCAGTCAAGAAACTAACTAACAAGCTAAGTATCTCTGAAATAATACTTTTCACTGATTCTACAGTAGTCCTATCTTGGCTATCATTAGTACCTAACAATCTAAAAACGTTTGTGGCCAATAGGACATCAGAAATTCTTACCTTAACAGACATTGCTGTCTGGAGACATGTTCGATCCCAGCTTAATCCTGCGGATATGGTATCTAAAGGTTTACAACCTAAAGACCTTGTCCAAAACCAACTTTGGTGGAACGGACCTGCCTTTTTAACCTTACCTCAATCTTCTTGGCCGAAATCTTCTGTCATCTTACCTAATCGTGACGAACTTCCAGAACTTAAGAAAGAACCAGTTTTATGTCTCCTATCTAACAAACCTGACTTAACATGGATGGAACATTATAATTCTTACATGGAACTTATTCGTCTTGTTGCATACATCTTAAGGTTTGCCCGCAACACTAAGCTTCCGCGAGATAAACGTACTCTTTGTTTTAACTCCTTCTGAGTTTCACGATGCTAACCTCAGATGTATCCAACTAATACAGAAACAACAGTGGCCCGATCTTTTCTTATCTCCACCTAAAGCTAATACCTATCAAGACTAAAACATCTTACCCATTTATGGGACCCATAATGTACTTTGTGTTGGTGGCCGCCTAGAAAACAGCAACTTGAGTGCCACTAGTAAACACCCAATTCTTCTTCCTAAAACAGCTCACCTTACAAAACTTATTATCGACTACTTTCATGTCCAATGTTTACACGTGGGTCCTACTACTTTACAATCTATCATTCAAAATTCCTACTGGATTCCTTCTTGTCGTAAGCTGGTTAAAGAGCGAACATACAAATGCTTAATCTGTTTTAAATGGCGCTGTAACCCTCAACCTCCATTGATGTCTGACTTACCTAAAGTTAGATTCTCTGAAAGGCGTGCCTTTTACCATGTTGGAGTGGACTTCGGTGGTCCATTTCAGTGTAAGGAGTCAACTCTACGAAGATCTGTTGTTACCAAGGCATATCTTTGCCTTTTCGTTTGTTTATCAACCAAAGCCCTTCATTTAGAACTCGTTCCATCTTTATCTACCGAGATGTTTCTTAACGCTCTAGAACGTTTCATTTCTAGAAGAGGGATGCCAGCAATAATAGTATCAGACTGTGGTACTAATTTTGTAGGAGCAGCCACTACTTAAAAGAAGTACGGCGCTGGCTTCTCACCAGTAAAACCAGAGACGAATTGACTTATTATACGTCTTCGAAGGGTATAACATGGAAATTTAATCCTCCTTATTCACCACATTTCGGTGGGATATGGGAGGCTGGTATCAAGTCTGTTAAGACCTTAACGAAGAAGGTTATTGGTGAAAATGTGCTCTCTAAAGAAGAGTTAGAGACTCTTTTCATTAGAATTGAAGCTATCCTCAATTCAAGACCTCTGACCCTTATATCTACTGATCCCAACGATCCTCAACCTCTAACTCCAGGTCACTTCCTCATCGGGCAACCTCTAACATCCTTACCTGAACAGAACCTCGAACATCTTCCAGAAAATAGACTCTCTAGATGGGAGCTGGTCAAGCAGAGTACACAGAAGTTCTGGAACCGTTGGCGCTTAGAATATCTTCAGACTCTCCAGAAGAGAAATAAGTGGACCAAAGGACAGCCCAATTTATGCATAGACGACGCAGTTCTTCTCATCGAAGATCACGTTCCTCCTTGCTCGTGGCCAATTGCTCGAGTCATTGATGTGCATCCTGGCACAGATGGAGTAGTTAGGGTAGCTACAATCAAAACGGCTAAAGGAGTCTACAAGCGACCCGTCGTAAAATTAGTTTCTTTACGCTCTATTGTAAGCTCTGATGCCACATTTTAGTTTTAAGTATTACCTGTAAATTTAATTTTAGTTCTTCCTGAACCTTAAAAAAGGCCTTAGCCCTTTTTGGTGGGCGGAATGTTTAGGAATGAACATTTTTCTTGCATTTTTAAGTATTTTTAATTTTTTATTTTTTGTAATTTTATTTGAATTTGGTTACTAAACTTTTTATAATGCATCCTATAACCTTTTATATCTATTATATATACCTGGAACATTTCTATCTTACTCATATCTTACTCATATCCAATTATCTACTTAAGGGTCAGTCCTTCCTTCCTCCAAGTCTTGGGAGTCCTAATCCTCTAACAATAGATTCTGCCAACTTTTACCTCAACCTCCGAGGATCTGCAACCTTTTTACAGACATCTTATCTAATAATTATCTTTCAACACCAACTCCATTTTAGATTTCTGCTTAAATCACGCCACCCTTCTTCCATCATTTCATCATATTTTTCTCCATTCTCTGGGGTCTGATTTACACTCAGTCCGGACCAAGCCTTGTTCAGAGCACGTCGATCTACCACTTTACCGAATAACTCCGTGGTGTTCAAGTGCGATATCTAAAATAACTTTTTGTTCGAGTTTATTCTTAACGTTAACTTCATCTTTAACGTATTTGTCCGGTATTCAACTGATCTAGCTAAGTGCGCAGCTACTAGATCTAAACTTAACTGTTTTCCTTCCGTTCCGTTCGCCCGGCTTCAGATTCGGCGCGTTCGCGGTCGTGTGAATTTTGGAGTGAAGTTAATAGCCTCCTACATGCGGAATGAGCTTATCTAACATACATAACCAGCTCTTAACTAACTTCTACAACTCATAACTATCTTCTCTAAACTCGCAACATGCCTTCGTTTTCTCTTCTACTTCAAGATTGGATACTGCCATCTGGACTCATCTGTATGGTCATCATCAGCACCATTAAGCAACAGCAAAGGACGTAACCCTATATATTTAATATTTTACTAACTAGTTCATAACTATTTTCAGTTCTTATTTTTATGAAACTATTTCAATTATTTATTGACTTGTATATTTATTTATTTTTATTAATATTATGTGTAACCAAATCTTTTATCTTTTATTGTGTTCGATTCCCTATCCCAGCTGGGTGTGCTGACAGGAGCCGGTATTTATTTCGAATCGTAAGTTTGCCGTCAGTGGTGAAGTAGTATCGACACCCGTCTGCTTACAATACTGATAACACGAAAGGCGGTTCACTGGTGCAAACAAGATTCTAGGGATTCTATGGGAAGGCTTTTTTAAATGTGATATTTAGGGGTATTTAACCCTCAGGTTAAGTTTATTATTTTTTTGCATTTTCAAGAAATCATGCGGGTTTAATCTATTTACGGGTTGATTTTTTGAGAAAATGTATTCATATCATTTTCACAAATTCTACGGTTTTTATTAAATATTTATTTTTATAGTATAAAATTAAATTATTTTATTTTTTAAATTTGAATACATATTTTTTAAACTTTTTCGCTTTCAACAACGGTAAAGTCTGGTCGCTAGCGATCTTGAGACTATGACATGTTCTCCTAAGCTAATGATGAAACTTTTTTGCTTTGTAATCGTTTATTCTCTTGCCTCTCGCTATTTCCTTTATTTGATTTCTATTTTTAAAATAATCCATAAAAAAAATGGACCACAATTATCATCTTTTCAAAAGTGATAAAACATTTACATGTGTACAATGAGGTCCGTTTTAAAGAAATTTATGATTATTGGAACACTTTATAAAAAAGGTTTATAAAAAAAACAATTTTAAACCTTGGAATGTGACAATGCTTACAGCACAAAGATAGAGTACACGCAGCATTTAGAAAATGACCATTTCGAACATTTTGAAAAAGAAGTAAGAACATTGAAATTATGAAGTTTTTTAAATTAAAAACAAAGAAGAAAAGGAAAGTACTACAAAATTTATTGTGCGGGCAAAATCATTTTTATTTTCATAGAGATGGAATTGGAATGGATAAGAAATGGAACAAATCTAAGTCAACCGGTAAGAGACAACTTTGGGCACCAATAAGATGGATGGTCACTATCCAGGTAAAATGTCTTTTGACATCTTTTTACAGGTTCGTGTGATTTGGGAGTATACTCGTATATCTCCACTCACGTGGGCATGAGTGTGAACTAGGAAGACTAACTTTAAGTAAGTCGGAGCGAGAAAAACTCGCCAAACAAATAGCCCAAAAAAATTCCTTTGGATGTTATTTTAGATCAAGTAAGGGTATCACTGGTTGATAAAACGTTTATCAGATCCATTTACTTAAAAAATCATTGTAAAAATTGTATAATGTATAACTTAAATAAAAATGAAGTTTTGCCTAAGAGTGTTCATGCCTGTGCAGCAGATGCAGAATTTTAAATAATATGCTGTCGATTTTATAAACCGAAAGGTCCTGTCATGTTCTGGAAGACACATATTTTTGAAACAAGATGATTTTGTCTTAATCATATTTAACGATGCTCAACTAGATATTCTAAAGAATATGGCAGTGATGTCGTGGCCTAGATGAACACATGGTTTTAACCCTTGCAATTTTGAACTTTATACAGTGCTTGTTCTTGATGACATGAGAAGAGGTTTCCCTGCTGCTTTCGATGATTTTTAACAGAGGCGAAACCTATGACATTATTTCTTTCAAATAATAAAGAATCATCTCGCGAATCGCTGAACTAAAACCTTTATGTCCAACATAGAGTGCCTATATAACAGAGTAGAGTGCCTATATAACATGTTGTATGTTATGTAGGCACTCTAGTCTAACATGGCCGAGCAATTCTTTTTAGCCTGGTCGGCAGTAATGCATTCTGCTTGACAACGGACAATATGTCCCTTATGATTGGGACCAATACTCCCATCTCCCTTCGGTTGAGTTTGGGTGATTTGGGTTAAGAATAAAATTATTTTATTTATATATATTAACTATATTAACTTTATATTTATTTATTTATATTATTTATTATTATTTTATATTATTTATTTATATTATATTATTTCATTATTATTCTATTTTATTATTATTATTATTTTATTATTATATTATATTATTTATTAATTATTATTAATATTTTATTATTGCCTATTACTTATACTTCCTATATGTTTTGCCAAAAATAAATGTTATTTATATTGAATAAAGAAATTGATAATTATATAATAAATTAATTAAAATAAATTATATGTATAGTAAGGGCAGCGAGAGTAGTGGGGGTGGTTGCTGGTACCTCGAGGGGGCGGGGCGTACCCACTGTGTCCTATGCATAGTGGGGGTCCCGTGTGGAGGGGAGTGGGCGGAGTCAGAGAGTACCTCAGAGCCGCGAGTTTTGGTATTAATTACACTTAGTCACTTTTTAAAAAATACTAAACTTTATTAATACACTTAACAAGTTGTCACAATGAAATATTAAGAACAAATACAACGTGTTTAACCAAAGTACTCATATTTATAACTTATTCTAGCTGAGGTGTTAGATCCTTAAGATACTAGATCAGCATTATATCAGATTATAACTCCTCCCGTCTTAGAGGCAAGTCCTGATCCTGAAAGTGTTGAAGGATCTTGGAGTTGATTATTATGTCTATTAAGTTTAGTTTTGGTTAAACGCATTTTAAAATACAAAAAGTACAAACATATTGATATAACAGCTAAAATTACAATTACATATAAAATTAATGTGTATACATCTACTCTGTTGAAGTTTATGCCAGTTGACAAACTAGATAACACAGTTTTTTGATAATTTATTTTATCACTGATTTGGCTAATTTTTAGATTTACAGGTTCTAATGTTTGCTCATTTATAATACTCATTTGATCTGAGTTATAAGAGACATTTATTGTGGGCAAGTTTAGATGTATACTATCTATTAAATTATTATAAGAATTAGGATAAGACTTTAATACATAATTTTCTACATCTACTTGACAATTTTCTTCTATATCTAAAACTAAAGTCCCTTCTAAAAAATAAGATTCTTTATTATTTGGACATTTCTCTACAACTACTATTTATTAGGAACTATTACTAACCATTTTCTTTCGTCTAGTTTATTGACTAAAACACTTTTAATATTCATTTTAGATACTACACAGTTACGTGTCGGTGTATGTTGTATTATTAAATTAATCTCGCAAATATCGTTTTCTTTGTTTAATTTACGAGGAACAAGTCACAACAAATGAAATGGTTTGATGAGATTTCACGACAATTGTCATAGGAATTAAATTGAATGTAGTTATTGTCGTTAAGAAGTAGGTAATTGGATGAAGGTATTATAGATTCATAGTGGTTAGGCTTTTTTATTGGGGTAGGAAAGAGTTTATAATAATGATAAGGATTATTTTGGACTATAGGTATTTCGAATATAAATATAATTTCATTTTGTTTACTATAACCTTTTATTGATATTATTTTTTCAAACTGTAGAATATTTTCTATAGTGGGTTCGAAAGGGAAGGAAGAAGAGTGATCAAGGATCATTGATATGTTACTTATTTTTGATAACAGTAAATGTGGATTTACCATAGAGTTATGCAATGTATTAATTTTTGCAAAGGAAACAGCTACTTTAATCCGTTCTAATGAGTCGTAGATGGCTTGGAAGCTATTTAATATCTGTTGCATAATAGTCTGATAACCGAAATGATGACAGAGTGACTTATTCATTCTGTCGTTAACAATGTGCTTAATTTGTGTTTCCAGAACCAGCTGGTTTCTATATATTGTCTTTATACTTTTTTGAAATTATTGTGTAGTGTTTTCAAATAATGTCATTTGAAGTGATACCGCATACTTTATTTTATCTTGGTTATTAGAGAGGTCAGTTATCTGTTGATCGTATTTAACTGCGTCTGAATGATCTAAGTTACCTGTGATTGATTTTATTATTGTTCCTAATCCATTAATTAACCTCTTTTATTCCTAGTTTTAGTTAAAGGATTTAATTGACTAATTTGATCTTCTATTCTTTGAATTAATGAATTTATAAGTTTAAATAAATTGTCATTATTGTTTATGTAAACAGTTCCTTCAGTAAGTCTTTTGACGTCATGGAATGATTTGACTAGGATTTGGAATTCATCTATAACTTGTTGAATATCATACACCTGAACGAATTTCCATTTGTCCGTCACTAGTTTAGCTTGTCCTAATTTTAAAGGTAATAGTCCTGGGTTGTCCTTTACGTCTGTTCTAACTGTTCGTCCCTTGGTTTGTCTGAAACATCAGGTTTTCTTAATTCGTTAATGTGGACTATTAGTGTCTTATTATTATTTTTATTTCTAATTTGTACTCTATTCCGGCTTAATAGATTAACTATTTCGTATGGTCCTAAGAATCTGTTACTTTTCTTATTTCTACGTTTTGGGTTAATTTTAAAAACAGTTTGGCCAATATAAAAATTTGGATTTTGTTCTCCTTGTGTGTTTGTTTTCCTAGCTAATCTAGTTTTATCTGCGATTAGCTTATCTCTAACCTCTTTATAAACGTTTTCAACCTTTTTCTTATGTTCTTCCACATAGTTTGAATAAAATGATTGAGGTAAAAATAGTTCATGTGGATTTCTTAAGTCAGTGTGCCCGTAAACTAGTTCTAATGGTGTAAAATTAGTTGTCGAGCAAATAGAACCATTGTAAGCAATAAGTGCATAGTTCATTAGATCTCCGTTTGTATCCGGATTTGATTCTTTGATAGTCTTAAATGTTCGATAATGGTACTGTGAAATTTCTCTATCATTCCGTTTCCCTCATGATGGTTGGGCGTAGTAAAATGAACGGTTATTTTGTGAAGTTTTAAAAGGTCTTTAACCACCAAATTATTAAATTCAGAACCGTTATCTAGAACAAATCGTTTTGGTATTCCGAAACACGAAAAGTACTTTATGAATGCTTGGCTTATGTGAATAGCACTTTTACTTTCAACACATATTGCTTGGGCAAATTTACTAAAAGCGTCTACTAGAGTGAGGTAAATTTTACCATCGTATATAAACGTATCACAATGCACTAGTTCAAAGGTTTTGACGCCGTTTCTGTTAACATCATAGGAACATAAGGTCTTTTCCTCGCGTATTTAGCTTTTTTACAAGTTTCGCAATTGTTGATTATGTCTGTTATCAGCCGTTTCATTCCTTTCCAATAATATCTTCTTTTCAAAGCTGAGAGAGTTTCGTTTATTCCCCTATGGTTGCAATGGTAATCATTAACTAGAGTTATTCTTTCTTCTTCGTCTATTACATTATTTAATAATTTTGTACATTTTATATTTCGGTCCGTCAACAGAGAACGTCTTCAGATGTATTTTACAAACGTCTTTAAAAATAGTTTCGTCTAAAAAATATAGATAGTATGTGGTACCTGGGGCTGTATATTGTTTCAGGAAGTCTGTAATTATTTGTTCGTTATTATCCCAAGGAATTTTTATTTTGGTCAGGTTTTTCCCGTCAATATTTTCTATTTTCACGTCCAATTTAGGGTAGACATTCGGTTGGATGATAATTTGGTTATTTTTATCATTAATTATATCGTCTAATATTTGTATGCCCTCATTGGTTCTGTCTTCGCAAGTATGTTGTGTTTCTAAGGCTTCGCTATTTTCGTCTACTGACATCATAGAGTTATTAGGTTGTTCGTTTTGAGTATTGCTTAGTTCATTGGTAATTTGTTGGTTATTGTCTTCGTTATTATCGTCAAGGTGTTCATTTAGGTTTTCACAAAATGTTCTTAGATATTCAGCGGCGTTAAAGTTACTGTCTCCAACGTTATTATGAGTACTGTCAGCTGTGTCCGCGATAGATTCGTTATCAATAGCGTTGATTTTAATTCTTGATAAACAGTCTGCATTTGTCTTTTGAGAACCTTTCTTATAAATTATTTCATAGTCATACTCTTCAAGGCGTAGTCTCCATCTTACTAGTTTCGAGTTCGGTTCTTTCAGGTTAAACAACCAAGTTAGTGGTCTGTGGTCTGTGTAAATTTTAAATTTCCTACCAAAAATATAATGTCTAAAAGTCTTACAAGCGTAAACAATACTTAAACATTCCTTCTCTATAGTGCTGTATTTGCACTCGGATTCGTTTAAAGTCCTAGAAGCGTAAGCCACGGGCTTATCGTTTGGAATGTTGCCTTGTGATAAAACTGCACCGATAGCAAAGTCGCTTGCATCTGTTGTTATGATAAAATCTTTATTAAAGTCAGGGTATTGTAGTATGGGGTCATTAGTCAGCAGGTTTTTACAAGTTTCAAAGCAGTTTATGTAAGCTGAGTCTTTTAAAGTCAATTCTATTGTGTTTTTTAAGACATTGCGTCAAGGGTTTTGTTATTTTGCTGAAGTTCGGTATAAATTTTCTATAATATCCTAAAAGTCCAAGAAAGCTTTTTATTTCACGTGGTGTTTTTGGGATTGGAAACTTTTTGATGGCCTTTATTTTTTTCCGGATCTGCTTTAACACCGTGTGGGGTTACTATGTGGCCTAAAAATTTAACTTCTGTCTGAATAAATTCGGATTTGTCTAATTGTATTTTTAAGTTGTACTTTCTAAGTCGTTCGAAAACTAATTCTAAGTTTTTTATGTGTTCTGTTAGATTAGTCGAAAATATGATGATATCATCGATGTATACCATACATATTCGATTGATTAGTCCTGCCAATACGTTGTTCATAATTTTTTGGAAAGTGGAAGGGGCATTTTTAAGACCAAAAGGCATTCTTAAAAATTCAAAGTGTTCGCTGTCAGTTGAAAAGGCAGTTTTAGGAATGTCTTCGGGATTAATCTCTACCTGCATGAAGCCGCTAGCAAGGTCTAGTGTAGTAAAATACATGGCTCTCCCTAATCTGTCTAAAATGTCATGGACCTGTGGGATCGGGTATTTAAAATCGATCGTTTTTAAGTTAAGAGCCCGATAATCAACCACAATTCTCCACTTTTTAGCCCCGGAGGCGTCCAATTTTTTGGGAACTACCCAAATTGGAGAAGAGTAAGGGGAATTTATGTCTAATGATACCTTGTTCTAACATTTTATTTATTTGATGTTCTACCTCTTGTTTATGAATAGGAGGGTATCTATAGAGTTTTGAGTGGATCGGTGTATCGTCAGTTAGTTTTGTCTCATGTTTGATTGCGTTAGTAAATGTAAGTGGTGTCCCTTCGCAATAAAATATATCTCGGTATTTATAACAAAGATTTTCTATGGCTATTTTTTCTTCTTGATTACAATGAGATAATCTAAGCTTCTGGAGATTCATTTTTTGTTGTTCGTCGTTATCATTGATTTTGATATTATTACAACCTATTTTGGGTAAAAGTTCTGTGTCTTCGTCTTTGATTAAATCTACTATTAGGGGTTTTATGAGTTCTAATACTTCGGTTTTGTCATATAATTAAATATACTTGTTATAGCGTAGAAGTTATCTATTTTAACTAAAGCTTCCGGCATTATCACGCCTTCTTTAATCTTTAAATGTGGCAGGATTCCTAAGCCAGATTTTGTATTGACCGGTATCTTAATAATTTTTTGTATATTAGGCGGGATTGAGTAGGTCATTAATGTAGGCACGTTATTACCCTATATTACAGGTATTTTTGTCCTAGGTGTAATCAAGTATTGCTTTGCCATATATATACTAGCATTTAATTTTTTTATTAAATCAATCCCAATTATTCCGTCAAAATTGTTATCAAAATTAAATAAGAAAAATGTGTGGTTTTGGTTTGGTAATTCTAAGGATGGAAATATAGGAATTTCAGTAATATCGTCGTGTATTGATGTGTCGTGAGCGGTTTGAATTTTGAATTTCTTTTTAAAAATGCAAGTTGGGTAAAATTTCTGGGCTATTTCTGGTTTTAAAAGGCTTTTTGCACTGCCGGTGTCTATTAAAAATTTTGCGTTTAATTCTGGAATATTAATGTATGGTAGGTCTTCCAGATAGCAATTAACCTTTATTAACTCTTCTTCTCCTGAGAGGCTGATTCCCGGAAAAAGAATTATCTGTATTACTAGAATTTTGAGGTGTTAAAATTGAATTTTCAGGGCTTTGAATGACTACTGGGTCTAAACATAAATTTTGAAAATTATTTTCTAAGTTATTTTGGTCATTTTCGTACGAGGAATTATCATCAAACGTTAGCGTGTCGTATCCTGAATATTCTCCTTGATAATAGTAATTGTCATAGTTGTTGTACGTTAAAGGAGTTTCAGTATTGTCTGGCAAGCCAGTAATGTTCTGCGTAAAGAGTCTAGTATTAGTGGAAATATCCATAGGAGTTGGGGTAAACTGATTTGATGGTTTATTTTGAGGGTTATATGCATTATGATGTTGTCTCAAGTTAATATTTTGGGACATGGGCCTAGGTTGAAAATTTTGCGGGTTTATATGCTGGGTAGGTCTTTGTATATTTTGTGCATTGTTCGGGAAATTTGGCCGTACCTGATGATGTTGATATCTTTGATTATTATAATATGAAGGACCGGGAAGGTTAGGGTATTGGAAAGGTATTCTAGGCATATGCGTTTTGTTTATAGGGCGGTTTGATTACTTCAGGGTGTTATCCTGGGTAAAGGAGTATAGGTTGAAAAGTTAAGTGTGTTACATTGTCTTGATGCATAGAAAAAGTTATTTTCTTCTATCACCAGACTCATGGCTTTTTCAAGGGAATCGGGGTCTCTAAGTCTTATATTAGTTTGCAGAGCAAGAGGAAGTCCTCTAATATAAGTTCTTAAAGCTAAATCACTATAACTTTTCATTCTAATCAATTTCTCTGCAGCATCTATCTCGTCCATTGAGTTTAATTTTGAGTTTATTAAACTCCTGGCATCTTGGCACCTTTCACCAAATTTATATGGTGTTTCATCCTTTTTTGGTCTTAGGACAAGTAAATCTTGAATAAGGCACTCAAGATTTCTTTGTCACCAAAGGATTTTAATAATAAGTCTTTTATTTCGTCCCAAGAGTTAAGCTCAGTCCGAGATCCTACGAGAATAAGAGCTCGATCTTTTAGCTTTCCCAACAAAGCTCTCAAAATAAAATTATTTATAACAGCGTTATCAGTCGTAACAAATTGAGCAATTAAATTATTGGCATTATTCAAAAATACTGTTAAAGTGTGAGGATTACCATCATATGGTGGGATGGAATCAAGATACAGTTTAAGTAATTGATAATCGACAGGCATGGTTGCAGTATTAGTTCCTGATAAATTAGATGCCTGGTTTAAATTATTATAATTATTAATTTGATCTTCAATATTTAAATTAAATCCACTAAGATCTGATAGATCGTTCATAAATACCTATCAATATTTATTGTATTTATACAATAATTTATCTATACTATTATGTATTATTTATTATATTATTATATTTATTTATTATTAACTCAGAGATATTAGCGATGTTTGTCTAATATCTTTTGTTAATTAAGTTTTATTAATTATTCTTTGTTTTATGAATTTTATATATTCTAAAACAATATGCACTCTATTCAATATATTTTTGTTTTCATAAAATTTTATGACTTACGAAACTACTACTAATACTAAGATGTAGATGACTGCTAAGCTACTGCGATTGAGGTTAACCATCTTCTAACATCTAAAGAAGTTCCAGAATTTTCGGCGATGCTGTCCTATATGTTCTGTTCTTCTTGGTACAACAATTAGCGATTAACTGTCGGGTAAAAGTTTTAACACTTCACTGGATTTAAGTTCGTCTGGTTATTAATGATTGAAATCAAAATTGATTGGAAATCAATCGATTACTTACGATAATTACACAACCAATTAACCAGTCCTACCGACTGCGCCAGTTTTGGTATTAATTACACTTAGTCACTTTTTAAAAAATACTAAACTTTATTAATACACTTAACAAGTTGTCACAATGAAATATTAAGAACAAATACAACGTGTTTAACCAAAGTACTCATATTTATAACTTATTCTAGCTGAGGTGTTAGATCCTTAAGATACTAGATCAGCATTATATCAGATTATAACTCGCGACACAAGTCTAAGGCATCAGTCGTCAGGTGTTCTGCTGGCTGGTCGCTTCTCTCTCTCTACCTCTCCTCTACCCTACAACCACCTCACTCGGGACAAAGGATCCTCCTCACTACCCCTTACAGGATTTGAGGAATAAATGATCTAAAAATGTACGAGTGAGTTGTTTATTACGCCTTTACCTCCTTCCCTTACACCGGCACCCTGATCCCAGGGCGCGCCGGAGTGATACCCGGCCGAGACTGGGCTAGGAGTTCTAGCCCTACCTCGACCTCTTCGTTCCCCGGAGGCCTAGCCCAGGTGTTCTGGACTAGCCTCCCTACCGCTGCTTGTCAGGTGTTCTGACGGATGGCGGTAGTTCTCCCTCCCACGGCTTCGGCTCAGGCAGGCGTTCTGTCTGAGTCGTAGTCTTCCCTCCCGGAGGCCTAGCCCAGGTGTTCTGGACTAGCCTCCCTACCGTTGCTTGTCAGGTGTTCTGACGGGCGGTAGTTCTTCCTCCTACGGCTTCGGCTCAGGCAGGCGTTCTGTCTGAGTCGCAGTCTTCCTCTCCCGGAGGCCTAGCCCAGGTGTTCTGGACTAGCCTCCCTACCGCTACTTGTCAGATGTTCTGACGGGTACCGGTAGTTCTCCCTCCCACGGCTTCGGCTCAGGCAGGCGTTCTGTCTGAGTCGTAGTCTTCCTCTCCTGGAGGCCTAGCCCAGGTGTTCTGGACTAGCCTCCCTACCGCTACTTGTCAGATGTTCTGACGGGTACCGGTAGTTCTCCCTCCTACGGCTCAGGCAGGTGTTCTGTCTGAGTCGTAGTCTTCCTCTCCTGGAGGCCTAGCCCAGGTGTTCTGGACTAGCCTCCCTACCGTTGCTTGTCAGGTGTTCTGGCGGGTAGCGGTAGTTACTCCAACACCTTGCGAGGGGTCCGGCTCTGCCGGGCCCCGCGCGTTACGTTTGGTTATCCCTCCCCCTGGGTATCGAGTCGGCCTTAAGTTAGAATCTGTTACATGGTCTTCCTTTTTCGAGTTTGTCCTTTCTCGTTTCATTCCATTAAAAAAAAGGACTGGCGACCGTTTTAACCGTCGCCTTATTGCGCCCCAGGCTGGTCGGGCTCGGACAGGTGGGCCCGTACCCCCTGGCAGTGTGGTCTCGGCAGCAGCTGGAGTACCACGCGCCGGTGTCAATCTGGCGACCGTGACAGGACAACTAATTCAATTCAACTCAACTAGTTATTTATTCTGAATTAATTTTTTTTTTTCTGGTTCTAATAATACGATTATGATTAGCGCCCGGGTACCTGTGCCATGGTGCTTCGGTCTTTGGGAAGACCAGGTAGAGGATTATCTTTAAATGAAGTGACCAGTTATACGGTTTATTTGTTTTGCCTTGCTATAAAGCGACGATGATCTTGTGATCTATATATATAAAAAAAAAAAATTATTGTTAAAACTTAATTTTTGTTTCTTATTTATTATTAATAATCTTAGGTATATTCGTGATATTGAATTGTATTTAATATTTTGTTCTGTAAAATGCATTCGAAGAAGTTACGTGAGATGACCGCAAGGGATATGCGACGAGAACTTGCAAAACGTGGCCTTCCAACTACTGGAGGTATCAACGATTTATTTATTAGACTGGACGAATTAGTAAGGAATGAAGGTGGGACTCCGGATGAGTACTCGTTTTGGTGCCCGCCAGGCCAAGAGGATGAACAAGATAATGAAGATATCCAGAGTAGGTTTGAAAGATTTTTGGGTTCTAACGCTAACCAGGACCAAGACACTGGTGGAAGCCGAGATCGACCTGTTCCTAATCTAATGGGTAATATCTCACCTATCCTTCACATTCAAGAGGAACCTGATGTCCAGAGGAATCCTGGTAGATCCACTCCTGAGGCAGAGCACCCGCCCAATGGTGGGCCAATGTTAAAACTAATGTCGGATATTAAGACATTACTGGGTCATGTTGTAAACCAGTCAAATCTAGAAAAGGCAGAATCGAAAGGTTTTCGACATGGTTTGACACTGGGAATGCGTCAACCGATGCAATCTACTAGTTGGGATCCCGCCGTCTTAGAGTATATTATGACGCCTTTCAACGGGAAATCTTGGGAAGATCCGACCGCAACAATCCAGCAGTGGAGCAAGAACTTAGGGAATAATCACGTACCTACAGCTTGCTGGGTAGAGGTTGCCTCTCGTTATCTGGCACCGGAAATACAGTTGGCTTGGAAGACTCAGTGCAAAACTAACGCAAGCTGGGAAGAGTTTTCGCAATTTTTGACACACCGTTATGCTGCTCCTAGCAGTATATCATCCCTTAAAGCTAGTTTCCATGGTGATCGACAGCGCGAAGGAGAAACAGTTGAAGGATTTCTACAAGAAAAGTTAGCTTTATTTAGGAGGTTGTATCCTACTGAAGAAGAAGCTACCTACATTAATCAGGTCATCGAGCTTGTCCATCCCCAACTCAGGCAGCTGCTTCGAATGGTGAAAGCCGGAACTGCCGCAGAGTTCATCAGTATGGCCAGGCATTTGGAAAACGACCAGAAACCCACAACATCCTCTGCTACATCACTGAATAACTCAGCACCAATACAGAACATAGTTACGCCAGCTAACCAACCAGCTACAAATGTGAGTCACCCAGCTACTACCACAACCCCGTCTAATGCCAACATTAATCAAGCTGCTGCAATTGTCAGTCAGCCCAATACTCAGACAACACCTGGAAATTGGAGAAAACCAGCACCTGGTTATAGAAACTACAACTACTATAACTACAGGAACCGGAACCCCAACACCGCTCCTGCAGTTAATAACTCTGCTTCCCGACAACAAACTCGTCCGGAAAACAAGTAATGAGGACTCAAAACGGAGCCGTGAGCCCTCAATTGAACAAAAGGCTCCTGCATCTAGAAGACCCTGCCGATTACAGCTTTCCCATAATTGCTTTTCGGTTATCAAGAGGAGAAGAGTACCTAGCCCTAATTGATACGCAAGCTAGTACGTCGTTCATTGGAGATCCCTTGATTAACCACGCAGACATAAAAAGAATAAATAGCAGGAAAGGAACTATTAAGTTTGGAGTGAAAGGTAAACGACCACAACTAGCGGAGAAGTGGAGGTTATCATTAATATCCAAGGGAAATGTTATGAAGTCAAAGCATCTATTTTACCTGGCTTGCCTTATGATATGATATTAGGAAATACTTGGCTTCAAAGTCAATCGGTGGTTATCGATTATGGAAATCGCAGTTGCTCGATAGGTGCTCTGGATCGAACCACAGTTAGCTGGAGAAATAACGAAACAATTAATGAGTCAGATAAAGAAGTG
>JACMZG010000008.1:89065228-89084857 GCA_018340805.1 Microvelia longipes | reverse complement strand
TGTCATATAAATAAACACCGGGAAGAAACCACTGGCGGTCATCGGAAAAAAAAAAAAATAGAACACGAAAATTTTGTAATCCAAATCTCGAGGACAGCTAAGAAGAGTAAACAAGATACACAATACAATCACAACAATTGATTCAAAATCATTAATAACCCAACAATAAAATATATAAAAATATAACAAATCGAAGTTTCGATAAACATAATATTAATTTAATGTATAACGCACGATTAGAGATGTGCTAAAATGTCTAATTAATTAGATTTCATTGTTGGCACTCGTAAACTTATTTGATAGACACTGGTGAAACCTGAAACAAAACAAACAACTTTGTAATACCAAATATACGCACACACATACACACACACAAACATACAATAAGTCAACTAGCAATAATCGCACCTCAGTACACCTTCATTGGTTACGATAATGCCTCTGCGCAAAGTTCAGTATTCTGTCGCTCAAAAAATAAAGAATAAATAAAACAAAAAAATTAATAAGTAAATAAAATAAATAAAAAATAATAATCATGGTATGATTAATAAAATAGCACCTAGTAGTAAAATAGTACCTGAAAGTAGTGAAGTATGTTTTAATTTAATCATTTGATTTATTTATTTAATTTATATATATTTTATGTATGTATGTATGTATACGTGTATGTGTGTATGTATGTGTGTATATATATATATATATATATATGTATATGTGTGTGTATGTGTATATGTATGTATATAAATATGTATATATGTATGTATATGTGTGTATTATTTTGCATGTGCATATCTAATGTATATCCTTTTTGTTTTGCTTTAGTATGTAGTATATTAAGAGAGTTCAATTGCATGGAGCTATTATTTTTAATAAAAATAAATTAAGTAGAGTAAATTTTATTATAGGCTAACTCATGTTTAAAATATTATTTTGCATGTCAATAAATATCTACCTTAATTTATAAATGTAATAATAATATATTAAGAAATACAAACTCCAGGCAGACGGCTTTGGCCATGCCTTACTATGTATCATTTAATTGTAATTTTAATTATTTTTTAATTTGTAAATATACATATTTACTTACTTACTTACTTACTTACATACAATAAGTCTACGCATTGGGTTACGCACGCGTACATGTTTGAAAACAAAATTTCGACAAACATTACTCCACACAAAATTTTTTGCTTGTTTAACATTAATCACAAAATAAAATTGAGCCTTGTTCCCAAAAAGTACAATTTTGACCTCAAAAGTACACTAAGTAGTCAAGAGAACTAGCAGTAAAATTGATAATTCAGCATAATGTTATTCTTCATAAAATTACTCCTTTTTGAGACAAATTGAAATTTGTGGTAAAAATTGCTATAATAAGTTATTTCCTCACTTGCTCCCTCCACTATATGTCCCCGATTGAAGACAATAAAATAATATTTTTTGTAATAAAATGTATATATTAATTTAATAATTTTCAATGAAAAACAATTTATTTATTTATTACTTTCCTCATTTAATCTGATTATTAATAAAATATTGTTTGCATTCAGAATCAAATTTAAAGATGATGATAATGATATTATTATATAATATCATTTATTATTTCTTAATGATATTATTAAGAAATTATAACATAACATTATTATATTATTATATTACTATTTTATTATTATATAATGTATGCGTATATGTTTTTATATATGTATTATTATGTACTTATATATTGTATATGTACTTGAAAATTATTTATAAATTAATTGTAATAATAAATTGATATATGAATAAAAATATTTATTTATTTATTTATAATATGTATTTTATTGGATAAAATATTTATTTATATTAATTATAAATTGGTATTTATAGATGGACTTTACCTGGGACCATCAAGATCTTATGTCAGATTGTTTTTTAGTTTAGTTACGTTTACTTAGCAATCTCGTGACGGCTCACAGCTCTTTATTTATCCCTCAAAAGGTTGACTTTATTCCTTAAACTAAGGCTACGCTAAAGTTAGTGGGCAAAGTTAAGGCCTGTAGTAGAGAATGCGATCAGCGTTGTTAGACGTTTTAATTGCATAGAGTAAACAGCGAGTTTCAGGAAGGCAGTATACTCGTTAGAATTGTTTAGCACATAAACAAGATTTTAAGAAGAAGTTTGGGTAATTAATATGGACCTAATTAGAGTAATTTATAGAAACTTTTGCTAATAAGTTTGTGAAAACATAAAATTAATAAAAAAAATTGTTGGCAAATATTTAAGTAAAACTGACCTATAAAGTCTAGATAACGTTAACGTGTATCTCTAGACGTGGTCTAGAGTTGTGTTGCCAGCACTGACCCGGTAAACTACTGAAGCCGGTAGAACTCCGACTAAACCCGCGACACATCTCCCTGATAACGGGGTAGGCTTCTCCCTAGCAAAACAATCATCTTTTCGCAGCATCAACAAGTTCTCTTTCAAAACAATCGCTTCTCCCGCTGCCTAGGCAACTGTAGCTTACTCCTACTAAACCCAAACAAAAACAAAGCTATACGTTATATCAACAACTCTTTTAATGTATTTAAATGACACTACAGGGAATATATAAAAAACACTCCTTACTCCATACATTATACTATATTTCGCCCCCTAGTCATCGGGGCATATTCATGTCTAAAACATACAAAGATGAAAAATAATTATAAAATAAGTTTAAAAAAAAGAGAGTTCTTTTCTAAAACTTATTTAATAATTCTTCATCTTTGTATGTTTTAGACATGAATATGCCCCGATGACTAGGGGCGAAATATAATAGTATATTATATGGAGTAAGGAGCGTTTTTTATATTTCCCTTTAGTGTCGTTTAAATACATTATTATGAATATAAGGGAACTTATTAATAATTAAACGATTTTACAATCTTTTTTTAAATTCATAATCTTATCATATCAGTATCGAAAATAATACTAATAACAAAGTAACAAATGATGTACCAAAAAGAATGTTAAAAACAATTCTCTTCTAACAGGCAAAGTGTAGAGATCCTTCAGCTTTTATATACTTATTTACTATATAAATAAATGGCAATCCAACCCATTTTACTAATTAAATAACAGTTGTTAAAGACAGAAAATTAGATTTTACTTATCCAGTAGTATAGACCAAGTATCATAATGTTGGAGTTTTGTCAATGAAGATATTGTGAGTAATTTGATTACAATCGATCAAATTAACTTTTATATGAATGGCTATCAAGTTAATTTGTTTCATTCTAAACTTCATTCTATCTTCTGCTTATTTGTTATTTTTGTGCCCTTAAATTGTTCAAAATAATTAAAACGATTTATTTTTTTTAAATTTATAATCTTATCATATCAGTATTCAAAATAATACTATACCAGTAACAATGATTTAAACAAAAACACGAACAATATATATTATATATATATATATATATATATATATTATATATATATAATATATATAAATATATATAGTCCGAGTCACTTGGGACTTCCCTACCTAACTGACAGAAGAAACGTATGTCGAAAATTTCAAGACCCTTAAATCTCTTCTCACCTCCTGTAAGTTATTATTATAAACTCTGTTATAATATATATATATATATAATATATATATATATATATATATATATATATATATTATATATATATAATATATATATGTATGTATGTATATATATATATATATATATATATGTATGTGTGTGTGTGTGTGTGTATGTATGTATATATATTGTGTTTTCAATTAAACTTCTCTTTCTCCCTTCTTAAGCTCATTTTTCCTTTGGAAATTCACTAAAAATAAAGGAAGGAAAAAAAGGATTTATATAAAATAATAAAAAAAAAACAAAAGCAGAATCTTTTTAGTTTTTAAATGGTGAGGGGTGTAAAAGATGTCTTTTTATTAATTAGGTCTTCCATTTATTTTGACGACAGATCATTAAAATAACTTCAGAGGCGGAAAGGTGATGAACTCCTGTATAAAAGCAAACCTTGTTTGATAACCTTACATCATCTTCTGCTTCCTCCGTTAAGAATCGTTCCAAATTTGACTATTAATCTTCCTCTGATAGTATATTGCGTCAGGAAATTACGAGACAATATGGTTGGTATGATTCAAACTATGACCACTTGGGGAGTTCGTCGTCATGAGAATAACAAAATAAGTCACTTCACTCAAAACTTAGTCCAAAAGATTCAGAACTTAATTTTCTAACACCTCACTGGCACTGATGACGACCTTTATTTGATTGAAAGTTTGTTATGCTTTAATTTTAAATAAATATGTACATCAGTGGAGAACTCATTTTATTATTTTGAATTTGATTGGTGTTTTTATTAAGGCCCACTGTACTTATTGATACTGTATTAAACTGTAATTTAAAGTCATCTTCATCTGCCAGAAATCTTATTTTTGGCAATAAATAATTATTTATTTATTTTATTTTATTTTTTTCTTTCAATTCTTTTTTATTGATTGACTAACAACACATAATAGTTGCATAGGTTCATATCTTTAAAGAAATTTTTTCATTGTTAATAATAATGTAAATAGCCTTAAACTAACTAATAATATAAAGTTACCTATTTATAAGTCTCTTAAAGAAATGTATATAAATTGTGATTTTTTTATGAAAATGTTAAAATTCTTATTGTTTGTTTATTTTAAATATTATTCTAGGTTATAGTTTATATGAAAAAGTAGATAGTGAATTATCACTTACATGATTTTATTGGTCTATATTTTTTTTCTCTTTCTAAATGTTTCATCTTCTGTTCTGATATTGTAATGTTTTTTTCTGGATACATGGAAGATCTATGTTTTACATAGAATGCATTCATTTTGTAATATTTCTTATTTGCAAATAAACATTTTATTTATTTATTTATTTCTTTATTATTTATTGGTCCTGGTGTCGACCGTTAAAAAACGTAACTCATTTTGTACTGTTTTAAACCAAATTGTTTTTGAAAATACACCTTAAATTATGCAAAAAAAGTAGTCTGTCTATCTAGAGTAGACTCTCCACATCATGGCGCACGTTGACAATGTTAAAAATAGCAGAAATAATAGGTTTGAGGAAAAATATGTTTCCCTGTTGGTCCTGCGGAAATATTGGGGAAATATTATTACTCCTGTGGCTAATATAAATTTTCACTTAATCAATTGTTTAAAGACTACAGTCCATAAAAACTACAGTTTAAGACTACAGTCCATAAAAACTAGTATTTAAAACATGTTTTTTTTGTTTTTAATCAGTTGATTATGGTGAGTTATTACTTTACATATTTTTTAAATTATTGTTATGTAAGGTTATTAATTTTTTGTTAATCTGGTGCTGAAATAGTTAGATTATTCTACTACTGATAATGCACAGTTTTACTCTCACTGAGAAACGTTTAGTTATAAATGTTTTAGATAAAAGTGTTTTTTAAGGACTGCAATCTGGTGGATTTATTTTGATTTTATTTAAGTACACATACATATTATTTTACAAGTTTATTATATTACACAAGTTATGTATTTATCTTGAAGGCACAGTAAAGGTAGATTTTGATTGGCTCTCCCTCCATGGTGAGAAACACGCTACATAGCTTCCGAGTGAAGAAATTTAGTCGGCTTACGAGACCATTAACGCCATTGGTAGCCACGCCGCCGCTACTCAAATTTGGGTTTTCTTACAAATTTACCGCCTCCGTGCCGCCTCAAAGTGTTTTATAATTTGTTTTTCTTGAGCACAAATTTCATTTATCGTTTACTTCTCTATAAGATTTTTAATTTAAGTTTTAAAACGACTAGATCGCCAAGCTGCCGTACCCCGGGGTAGAAACCGCGCATCAACAGCATCAAGGTGAGCCAAAAATACTTGTCTACTTTATTATTCTTGTGCCTATTAAGTACTATTATTTAATACGCATTCCTATCTCATTCATACAGTCCTATCTAGCTCATTTATATATTTTTATTTAATTTTGTCATTTATTTGGTTAAACCACCATACAGGTGGTTACCAAACTCCTCCACCTGCGTGTTTACTCCACCACGCAGGTGGATTGTACTTCCATATTACTGGAAACGTTTCACCAAATCAATTTCAACAAATTGGGTATAACATCAACAGTGCATTAAACCAGTTCATTAAATTGAGTGTTTATTCTAAAGTAAGATATAAACCAAGTAGGGAAACAAACGCCCATGTATTCACATTTTGTCCACCAGGAAGTTGGCTCAAATTTTCCTTTGGGCGGGGCCATTTAGTTTTACCCTAGTAAATGTAAACAAACTATTTACGGTAGTTTTGGTATTAATTACACTTAGTCACTTTTAAAAAAAAATACTAAACTTTATTAATACACTTAACAAGTTGTCACAATGAAATATAAGAACAAATACAACGTGTTTAACCAAAGTACTCATATTTATAACTTATTCTAGCTGAGGTGTTAGATCTTTAAGATACTGGATCAGCATTATATCAGATTATAACTCCTCCCGTCTTAGAGGCAAGTCCTGATCCTGAAAGTGTTGAAGGATCTTGGAGTTGATTATTATGTCTATTATGTTTAGTTTTGGTTAAACGCATTTTAAAATACAAAAAGTACAAGCATATTGATATAACAGCTAAAATTACAATTACATATAAAATTAATGTGTATACATCTACTCTGTTGAAGTTTATGCCAGTTGACAAATTAGATAACACAGTTTTTTGATAATTTATTTATCACTGATTTGGCTAATTTTTAGATTTACAGGTTCTAATTTGCTCATTTATAATACTGATTTGATCTGAGTTATAAGAGACATTTATTGTGGGCAAATTTAGATGTATACTATCTATTAAATTATTATAAGAATTAGGATAAGACTTTAAAACATAATTTTCTACATCTACTTGACAATTTTCTTCTATATCTAAAACTAAAGTCCCTTCTAAGAAATAAGATTCTTTATTATTTGCACATTTCTCTACAACTACTATTTATTAGGAACTATTACTAACCATTTTCTTCGTCTAATTATTGACTAAAACACTTTTAATATTCATTTTAGATACTACACAGTTACGAGTCGGTGTATGTTGTATTAAATTAATCTCGCAATATCGTTTCCCTGTTTAATTTACGAGGGAACAAGTCACAACAAATGAAATGGTTTGATGAGATTTCACGACAATTGTCATAGGAATTAAATTGAATGTAGTTATTGTCGTTAAGAAGTAGGTAATTGGATGAAGGTATTATAGATTCATAGTGGTTAGGCTTTTTTATTGGGGTAGGAAAGAGTTTATAATAATGATAAGGATAATTTTATAGGTATTTCGAATATAAATTAATTTCATTTTGTTTACTATAACCTTTTATTGATATATTTTTTCAAACTGTAGATATTTTCTATAGTGGTTCGAAAGGGAAGAAGAAGAGTGATCAAGGATCATTTTGTTATGTTACTTATTTTGATAACAGTAAATGTGGATTACCATAGAGTTATGCAATGTATTAATTTTTGCAAAGGAAACAGCTACTTTAATCCGTTCTAATGAGTCGTAGATGGCTTGGAAGCTATTTAATATCTGTTGCATAATAGTCTGATAACCGAAATGATGACAGAGTGACTTATTCATTCTGTCGTTAACAATGTGCTTAATTTGTGTTTCCAGAACCAGCTGGTTTCTATATATTGTCTTTATATTTTTTGAAATTATTGTGTAGTGTTTTCAAATAATGTCATTTGAAGTGATAACGCATACTTTATTTTATCTTGGTTATTAGAGAGGTCAGTTATCTGTTGATCGTATTTAACTGCGTCTGAATGATCTAAGTTACCTGTGATTGATTTTTATTGTTCCTAATCCATTAATTAACCCTCTTTTATTCCTAGTTTTAGTTAAAGGATTTAATTGACTAATTTGGTCTTCTATTCTTTGAATTAATGAGTTTATAAGTTTAAATAAATTGTCATTATTGTTTATGTAAACAGTTCCTTCAGTAAGTCTTTTGACGTCATGGAATGATTTGACTAGGATTTGGAATTCATCTATAACTTGTTGAATATCATACACCTGAACGAATTTCCATTTGTCCGTCACTAGTTTTAGCTTGTCCTAATTTTTAAAGGTAATAGTCCTGGGTTGTCCTTTACGTCTGTTCTAACTGTTCGTCCTTGGTTTGTCTGAAACATCAGGTTTTCTTAATTCGTTAATATGTGGACTATTAGTGTCTTATTATTATTTTTATTTCTAATTTGTACTCTATTCCGGCTTAATAGATTAACTATTTCGTATGGTCCTAAGAATCTGTTACTTTTCTTATTTCTACGTTTTGGGTTAATTTTAAAAACAGTTTGGCCAATATAAAAATTTGGATTTTGTTCTCCTTGTGTGTTTGTTTTCCTAGCTAATCTAGTTTTATCTGCGATTAGCTTATCTCTAACCTCTTTATAAACGTTTTCAACCTTTTTCTTATGTTCTTCCACATAGTTTGAATAAAATGATTGAGGTAAAAATAGTTCATGTGGATTCTTAAGTGTGCCCGTAAACTAGTTCTAATGGTGTAAAAGTTAGTTGTCGAGCAAATAGAACCATTGTAAGCAATAAGTGCATAGTTCATTAGATCTCCGTTTGTATCCGGATTTGATTCTTTGATAAGTCTTAAATGTTCGATAATGGTACTGTGAAATTTCTCTATCATTCCGTTTCCCTCATGATGGTTGGGCGTAGTAAAATGAACGGTTATTTTGTGAAGTTTTAAAAGGTCTTTAACCACCAAATTATTAAATTCAGAACCGTTATCTAGAACAAATCGTTTTGGTATTCCGAAACACGAAAAGTACTTTATGAATGCTTGGCTTATGTGAATAGCACTTTTACTTTCAACACATATTGCTTGGGCAAATTTACTAAAAGCGTCTACTAGAGTGAGGTAAATTTTACCATCGTATATAAACGTATCACAATGCACTAGTTCAAAAGGTTTTGACGCCGTTTCTGTTAACATCATAGGAACATAAGGTCTTTTCCTCGCGTATTTAGCTTTTTACAAGTTTTCGCAATTGTTGATTATGTCTGTTATCAGCCGTTTCATTCCTTTCCAATAATATCTTCTTTTCAAAGCTGAGAGAGTTTCGTTTATTCCCCTATGGTTGGTTTTACCGCAATGGTAATCGTTAACTAGAGTTATTCTTTCTTCTTCGTCTATTACATTATTTAATAATTTTGTACATTTTATAAGTTTCGGTCCGTCAACAGAGAACGTCTTCAGATGTATTTTACAAAAAATACATCTGAACGTCTTTAAAAATAGTTTCGTCTAAAAAATATAGATAGTATGTGGTACTGGGGCTGTATATTGTTTCAGAACTGTAATTATTTGTTCGTTATTATCCCAAGGAATTTTTATTTTGGTCAGGTTTTTCCCGTCAATATTTTCTATTTTCACGTCCAATTTAGGGTAGACATTCGGTTGGATGATAATTTGGTTTTTTTATCATTAATTATATCGTCTAATATTTGTATGCCCTCATTGGTTCTGTCTTCGCAAGTATGTTGTGTTTCTAAGGCTTCGCCATTTTCGTCTACTGACATCATAGAGTTATTAGGTTGTTCGTTTTGAGTATTGCTTAGTTCATTGGTAATTTGTTGGTATTGTCTTCGTTATCATCGTCAAGGTGTTCATTTAGGTTTTCGCAAAATGTTCTTAGATATTCAGCGGCGTTAAAGTTACTGTCTCCAACGTTATTATGAGTGCTGTCCAGCTGTGTCCGCGATAGATTCGTTATCGATAGCGTTGATTTTAATTCTTGATAAACAGTCTGCATTTGTGTTTTGAGAACCTTTCTTATAAATTATTTCATAGTCATACTCTTCAAGGCGTAGTCTCCATCTTACTAGTTTCGAGTTCGGTTCTTTCAGGTTAAACAACCAAGTTAGTGGTCTGTGGTCTGTGTAAATTTTAAATTTCCTACCAAAAATATAATGTCTAAAAGTCTTACAAGCGTAAACAATACTTAAACATTCCTTCTCTATAGTGCTGTATTTGCACTCGGATTCGTTTAAAGTCCTAGAAGCGTAAGCCACGGGCTTATCGTTTGGAATGTTGCCTTGTGATAAAACTGCACCGATAGCAAAGTCGTTTGCATCTGTTGTTATGATAAAATCTTTATTAAAGTCAGGGTATTGTAGTATGGGGTCATTAGTCAGCAGGTTTTTACAAGTTTCAAAGCAGTTTATGTAAGCTGAGTCTTTAAGTCAATTCTATTGTGTTTTTTAAGACATTGCGTCAAAGGTTTTGTTTTTTGCTGAAGTTCGGTATAAATTTTCTATAATATCCTAAAAGTCCAAGAAAGCTTTTTATTTCACGTGGTGTTTTTGGAATTGGAAACTTTTTGATGGCCTTTATTTTTTCCGGATCTGCTTTAACCCCGTGTGGAGTTACTATGTGGCCTAAAAATTTAACTTCTGTCTGAATAAATTCGGATTTGTCTAATTGTATTTTTAAGTTGTACTTTCTAAGTCGTTCGAAAACTAATTCTAAGTTTTTTATGTGTTCTGTTAGATTAGTCGAAAATATGATGATATCATCGATGTATACCATACATATTCGATTGATTAGTCCTGCCAATACGTTTTTCATAATTTTTGGAAAGTGGAAGGGGCATTTTTAAGACCAAAAGGCATTCTTAAAAATTCAAGTGTTCACTGTCAGTTGAAAAGGCAGTTTTAGGAATGTCTTCGGGATTAATCTCTACCTGCATAAGCCGCTAGCAAGGTCTAGTGTAGTAAAATACATGGCTCTCCCTAATCTGTCTAAAATGTCATGGACCTGTGGGATCGGGTATTTAAAATCGATCGTTTTTAAGTTAAGAGCCCGATAATCAACCACAATTCTCCACTTTTTTAGCCCGGAGGCGTCCAATTTTTTTGGGGACTACCCAAATTGGAAGAGTAAGGGGAATTACTATGTCTAATGATACCTTGTTCTAACATTTTATTAATTTGTTGTTCTACCTCTTGTTTATGAATAGGAGGGTATCTATAGAGTTTTGAGTGGATCGGTGTATCGTCAGTTAGTTTTATCTCATGTTTGATTGCGTTAGTAAATGTAAGTGGTGTCCCTTCGCAATAAAATATATCTCGGTATTTATAACAAAGGTTTTCTATTGCTATTTTTTCTTCTTGATTACAATGAGATAATCTAAGCTTCTGGAGATTCATTTTTGTTGTTCGTCGTTATCATTGATCTTGATATTATTACAACCTATTTTGGGTAAAAGTTCTGTGTCTTCGTCTTGATTAAATCTACTATTAGGGTTTTATGAGTTCTAATACTTCGGTTTTGTCATTATAATTAAATATACTTGGCGTAGAAGTTATCTATTTTAACTAAAGCTTCCGGCATTATCACGCCTTCTTTAATCTTTAAATGTGGCAGGATTCCTAGGCCAGATTTTGTATTAACCGGTATCTTAATAATTTTTTGTATATTAGGCGGGATTGAGTAGGTCATTAATGCAGGCACATTATTACCATATATTATAGGTATTTTTGTCCTAGGTGTAATCAAGTATTGCTTTGCCATATCTATACTAGCATTTAATTTTTTATTAAATCAATCCCAATTATTCCGTCAAAATTGTCATCAAAATTAAATAAGAAAAATGTGTGGTTTGGTTTGGTAATTCTAAGGATGGAAATATAGGAATTTCAGCAATATCGTCGTGTATTGATGTGTCGTGAGCGGTTTGAATTTTGAATTTCTTTTTAAAAATGCAAGTTGGGTAAAATTTCTGGGCTATTTCTGGTTTTAAAAGGCTTTTTGCACTGCCGGTGTCTATTAAAATTTTGCGTTTATTCTGGAATATTAATGTATGGTAGGTCTTCCAGATAGCAATTAACTTCTCTTCTCCTGAGAGGCTGATTCCGGAAAAAAGAATTATCCGTATTACTAGAATTTTGAGATGTTAAAATTGAATTTTCAGGGCTTTGAATGACTACTGGGTCTAAACATAAATTTTGAAAATTATTTTCTAAGTTATTTTGGTCATTTTCGTACGAGGAATTATCATCAAACGTTATCGTGTCGTATCCTGAAATATTCTCCTTGATAATAGTAATTGTCATAGTCGTTGTACGTTAAAGGAGTTTCAGTATTGTCTGGCAAGCCAGTAATGTTCTGCGTAAAGAGTCTAGTATTAGTGGAAATATCCATAGGAGTTGGGGTAAACTGATTTGATGGTTTATTTTGAGGGTTATATGCATTATGATTGTCTCAAGTTAATATTTTGGGACATGGCCTAGGTTGAAAATTTTGCGGGTTTATATGCTGGGTAGGTCTTTGTATTTTGTGCATTGTTCGGGAAATTGGCCGTATGATGATATCTTTGATTATTAAATAAAGGACCGGGAAGGTTAGGGTATGGAAAGGTATTAGGCATATGCGTTTTGTTTAAGGGCGGTTAGTGTTGAACGCTTGATTACTGGTTTATCCTGGGTAAAGGAGTAAGGAAGAAAGTTAAGTGTATAACATTGTCTTGATGCATAGAGAAAATTATTTTCTTCTATCACCAGACTCATGGCTTTTTCAAGGGAATCGGGGTCTCTAAGTCTTATTAGTTTGCAGAGAGGAAGTCCTCTAATATAAGTTCTTAAAGCTAATCACTATAACTTTTCATTCTAATTAATTTCTCTGCAGCATCTATCTCGTCCATTGAGTTTAATTTTGAGTTTATTAAACTCCTGGCATCTTGGCACCTTTCACCAAATTTATATGGTGTTCATCCTTTTTGGTCTTAGGACAAGTAAATCTTGAATAAGGCACTCAACTTTGGTCACCAAAGGATTTTAATAATAAGTCTTTTATTTCGTCCCAAGAGTTAAGCTCAGTCCGAGATCCTACGAGAATAAGAGCTCGATCTTTTAGCTTTCCCAACAAAGCTCTCAAAATAAAATTATTTATAACAGCGTTATCAGTCGTAACAAATTGAGCAATTAATTATTGGCATTATTCAAAAATACTGTTAAAGTGTGAGGATTACCATCATATGGTGGGATGGAATCAAGATACAGTTTAAGTAATTGATAATCGACAGGCATGGTTGCAGTATTAGTTCCTGATAAATTAGATGCCTGGTTTAAATTATTATAATTATTAATTTGATCTTCAATATTTAAATTAAATCCACTAAATAGATCTGATAGATCGTTCATAAATACCTATCAATATTTATTGTATTTATACAATAATTTTATCTATACTATATGTATTATTTTATTATATTATTATTATTTATTTATTATATTAACTCAGAGATATTAGCGATGTTTGTCTAATATTTTGTTAATTAAGTTTATTAATTATTCTTTGTTTTATGAATTTTATATATTCTAAAACAATATGCACTCTATTCAATATATTTTTGTTTCAATAAAATTTTATGACTTACGAAACTACTACTAATACTAAGATGTAGATGACTGCTAAGCTACTGCGATTGAGGTTAACCATCTTCTAACATCTAAAGAAGTTCCAGAATTTTCGGCGATGCTGTCCTATGTTCTGTTCTTCTTGGTACAACAATTAGCGATTAACTGTCGGTAAAAGTTTTAACACTTCACTGGATTTAAGTTCGTCTGGTTATTAATGATTGAAATCAAAATTGATTGGAAATCAATCGATTACTTACGATAATTACACAACCAATTAACCAGTCCTACCGACTGCGCCAGTTTTGGTATTAATTACACTTAGTCACTTTTAAAAAAACTAAACTTTATTAATACACTTAACAAGTTGTCACAATGAAATATTAAGAACAAATACAACGTGTTTAACCAAAGTACTCATATTTATAACTTATTAGCTGAGGTGTTAGATCCTTAAGATACTAGATCAGCATTATATCAGATTATAACTCGCGACACAAGTCTAAGGCATCAGTCGTCAGGTGTTCTGCTGGCTGGTCGCTTCTCTCTCTCTACCTCTCCTCTACCTACAACCACCTCACTCGGGACAAAGGATCCACCTCACTACCCCCTTACAGGATTTGAGGAATAAATGATCTAACGATGTACGAGTGAGTTGTTTATTACGCCTTTACCTCCTTCCCTTACACGGCACCCTGATCCCAGGGCGCGCCGGAGTGATACCCGGCCGAGACTGGGCTAGGAGTTCTAGCCCTACCTCGACCTCTTCGTTCCCGGAGGCCTAGCCCAGGTGTTCTGGACTAGCCTCCCTACCGCTGCTTGTCAGGTTCTGACGGATGGCGGTAGTTCTCCCTCCCACGGCTTCGGCTCAGGCAGGCGTTCTGTCTGAGTCGTAGTCTTCCCCTCCCGGAGGCCTAGCCCAGGTGTTCTGGACTAGCCTCCCTACCGTTGCTTGTCAGGTGTTCTGACGGTAGCGGTAGTTCTTCCTCCTACGGCTTCGGCTCAGGCAGGCGTTCTGTCTGAGTCGCAGTCTTCCTCTCCCGGAGGCCTAGCCCAGTTCTGGACTAGCCTCCCTACCGTTGCTTGTCAGGTGTTCTGACGGGTAGCGGTAGTTCTCCCTCCCACGGCTTCGGCTCAGGCAGGCGTTCTGTCTGAGTCGCAGTCTTCCTCTCCCGGAGGCCTAGCCCAGGTGTTCTGGACTAGCCTCCCTACCGTTGCTTGTCAGATGTTCTGACGGGTACCGGTAGTTCTCCCTCCTACGGCTCAGGCAGGTTCTGTCTGAGTCGTAGTCTTCCTCTCCTGGAGGCCTAGCCCAGGTGTTCTGGACTGCCTCCCTACCGTTGCTTGTCAGGTGTTCTGGCGGGTAGCGGTAGTTACTCCAACACCTTGCGAGGGGTCCGGCTCTGCCGGGCCCCGCGCGTTACGTTTGGTTATCCTTCCCCCTGGGTATCGAGTCGGCCTTAAGTTAGAATCTGTTACATGGTCTTCCTTTTTCGAGTTTGTCCTTTCTCGTTTCATTCCATTAAAAAAAAGGACTGGCGACCGTTTTAACCGTCGCCTTATTGCGCCCCAGGCTGGTCGGGCTCGGACAGGTGGGCCCGTACCCCCTGGCAGTGTGGTCTCGGCAGCAGCTGGAGTACCACGCGCCGGTGTCAATCTGGCGACCGTGACAGGACAACTAATTCAATTCAACTCAACTAGTTATTTATTCTGAATTTTTTTTTTTTTCTGGTTCTAATAATACGATTATGACTAGCGCCTGGGTACCTGTTTCATGGTGCTTCGGTTTTGGGAAGACCAGGTAGAGGATTATCTTTATATGAAGTGACCAGTTATACTGTTTTTTGTTTCGCCTTGCTATAAAGCGACATGATCTTGTGATCTATATATAAAAAAAAAAAAAAATTATTGTTAAAATTAATTTTTGTTTCTTATTTATTATTAATAATTTTAGGTATATTCGTGATATTGAATTGTATTTAATATTTTGTTCTGTAAAATGCATTCGAAGAAGTTACGTGAGATGACCGCAAGGGATATGCGACGAGAACTTGCAAAGCGTGGCCTTCCAACTACTGGAGGTATCAACGATTTATTTATTAGACTGGACGAATTAGTAAGGAATGAAGGTGGGACCCGGATGAGTACTCGTTTTGGTGCCCGCCAGGCCAAGAGGATGAACAAGATAATGAAGATATCCAGAGTAGGTTTGAAAGATTTTGGGTTCTAACGCTAACCAGGACCAAGACTCTGGTGGAAGCCGAGATCGACCTGTTCCTAATCTAATGGGTAATATCTCACCTATCCTCACATCAAGAGGAACCTGATGTCCAGAGGAATCCTGGTAGATCCACCCTGAGGCAGAGCACCCGCCCAATGTGGGCCAATGTTAAAACTAATGTCGGATATTAAGACATTACTGGGTCATGTTGTAAACCAGTCAAATCTAGAAAAGGCAGAGTCGAAAGGTTTTCGACATGGCTTGACACTGGGAATGCGTCAACCGATGCAATCTACTAGTTGGGACCCGCCGTCTTAGAGTATATTATGACGCCTTTCAACGGGAAATCTTGGGAAGATCCAACCGCAACAATCCAGCAGTGGAGCAAGAACTTAGGGAATAATCACGTACCTACAGCTTGCTGGGTAGAGGTTGCCTCTCGTTATCTGGCACCGGAAATACAGTTGGCTTGGAAGACTCAGTGCAAAACTAACGCAAGCTGGGAAGAGTTTCGCAATTTTTGACACACCGTTATGCTGCCCTAGCAGTATATCATCCCTTAAAGCTAGTTTCCATGGTGATCGACAGCGCGAAGGAGAAACAGTTGAAGGATTTCTACAAGAAAAGTTAGCTTTATTTAGGAGATTGTATCCTACTGAAGAAGAAGCTACCTACATTAATCAGGTCATCGAGCTTGTCCATCCTCAACTCAGGCAGCTGCTTCGAATGGTGAAAGCCGGAACTGCCGCAGAGTTCATCAGTATGGCTAGGCATTTGGAAAACGACCAGAAACCCACAACATCCTCTGCTACATCACTGAATAACTCAGCACCAATACAGAACATAGTTACGCCAGCTAACCAACCAGCTACAAATGTGAGTCACCCAGCTACTACCACAACCCAGTCTAATGCCAACATTAATCAAGCTGCTGCAATTGTCAGTCAGCCCAATACTCAGACAACACCTGGAAATTGGAGAAAACCAGCACCTGGTTATAGAAACTACAACTACTATAACTACAGGAACAGGAACCCCAACACCGCTCCTGCAGTTAATAACTCTGCTTCCCGACAACAAACTCGTCCGGAAAACAAGTAATGAGGACTCAAAACGGAGCCGTGAGCCCTCAATTGAACAAAAGGCTCCTGCATCTAGAAGACCCTGCCGATTACAGCTTTCCCATAATTGCTTTTCGGTTATCAAGAGGAGAAGAGTATCTAGCCCTAATTGATACGCAAGCTAGTACGTCGTTCATTGGAGATCCTTGATTAACCACGCAGACATAAAAAGAATAAAGCAGGAAAGGAACTATTAAGTTTGGAGTGAAAGGTAAAACGACCACAACTAGCGGAGAAGTGGAGGTTATCATTAATATCCAAGGGAAATGTTATGAAGTCAAAGCATCTATTTTACCTGGCTTGCCTTATGATATGATATTAGGAAATACTTGGCTTCAAAGTCAATCGGTGGTTATCGATTATGGAAATCGCAGTTGCTCGATAGGTGCTCTGGATCGAACCACAGTTAGCTGGAGAAATAACGAAACAATTAATGAGTCAGATAAAGAAGTGAACATCCTATGGAAATCATTGATGCCAGCCTCGATAACTCCAAGAAGTCGGAAATAACGCGGGTTTTAGAAACGCATTTTCTTGTTAAACGGCGTAGGTCGGACCCAAACTATAACTCATAAGATTCAAGTTAAAGACGTTTCCAGCTCGAAGACAAGGGCCATATCCTTACAATGATGAGAAGCGTGCTGAGATCATCCGTCAAGTGAAAGAAATGGAAGCGAAGGGATTCATTCAGCCGAGCAAATCTCCCTGGTCAAGTCCTGTTGTGTTAGCGAGGAAGAAGGATGGTGAGTGGAGATTTTGTGTTGACTACCGACGTTTAAATGAAGTTACAACTCATGACGCTTACCCCATGCCGAACCTGCACCATCAATTACGAACAGTGAAGAAGTCAAAATACTTCACTAGATTGGATCTTAAATCTGGATATTGGCAAGTGGAGATGGATGAGGAATCACGGAAATTTACTGCATTTTCAACTCCACTTGGGCTCTACGAATTTCTAGTAATGCCTTTTGGTTTAAAAAATAGTCCAATGACATTCCAAAGGCTAATGGAAGAAGCATTACGTGGATTTATAGGAGACTTTGTGGAAGTGTACTTGGATGACATCTTTATACATAGCGAAACCTGGGGAGATCACTTGAGACACGTTTCACTTGTTTTGGAGCGCCTATCACGTCATCATCTCACTTGTAATCTGGAAAAGTGCTTAATAGGAGCTCAAGAAATCGAGTTTCTAGGCCATCGCATCAACCGGGATGGAGTGATGACCCAACCTGAAAAACTCAAAGCAATCGAAGAGTTTCCTCAGCCCAAGAACAAGAAGGGAATACGACAGTTCCTAGGACTCTGCCAATGGTACGGTGACTATGTGGACCATTTCGCAGATACAGCTACACCTCTCACGGAGCTTACCAAAACAAAGGTCAGATGGAAGTGGACCAGAGTAGAAGAAGAAGCGTTTCAGACACTCAAGAGGAAATTATTGCAGGCACCAAGCCTCAGTCATTACAAGCCAGATTTACCAATAATTCTACAAACTGACGCCTCAGATGTAGGTCTTGGAGCAGTGCTGTATCAAGAAGCTGAACGGAAATACATCTTAAGTTACGCCAGTAGGAAGTTGTCAGACACCGAAGCTAAGTATACCACCATGGAAAAGGAAGGATTAGCTTTAATCTGGGCTGTTGGGAAATTTCGCCCTTTCCTAGAAGGCAGAAGCTTCACTTTAATTACAGATAATAGTGCCCTAACGTGGATTGCCAGAAACAAGGACGTGAACAGCAAGGTTCACCGATGGTTCCTTACATTAATGTCTTACGACTTCACGATACAACACTGTCCTGGTCGCTTGAACCAAGCCGCAGACGCTCTTTCTCGAGAACCAGTTGGAGAGGTAGAAGAAATTCTCCTTGACGTGTTCTCACCTCCAGTTGCGAATAAGAGTATGAGTCTCAAAGTTATGAAGAGTGATACAACTCCTGACGAACTAATACAAAAAGCAATAAAGGAACAAGACCAGGATCCAATCATACATAACATAAAACAGTGGTTAAAGGGTGAAGATAGACCTGCAACACACAGGAAAAGAAGGGCTTGGGCTCGACAGAAGATTAATTTTGTCCTTGACAATGGCACAGTCTACTTTATAAACAGTGACCATCCAAGACCCTATCTTCCTCAACATCTTAAAGAAGAAGCTCTACAAAGATACCACGATCATCCTTTGGTTGGCCACCCCGGATACGAGGAAACTTGTAGGACTCTGAGGGCTCGTATTTATTGGCCAGGGATGACCAAAGAAATACGAGAATACGTGAGAAGCTGTCAAACTTGTCTAAGGAATAAACCTCTTACTGGGCGTCCACGCGCTGCACCACAGCAAAGGAAAGAACCAGAAGTAGCATGGGAAACCATGGCCCTTGATTTAATGGGTCCTTACCCCGTTCGAAGACTGGAAAAACCTGCCTTTTAGTGTGCACAGACCTGTGGAGCCGGTGGGTGGAAGCCTTTCCATTGAGCAAATCTAATACCGCAAAAATCGCCTCTGTTTTGGAAAAAGAAGTTTTTCCGCGATTTGGGTATCCAAGAGAATTCTCAGCGATAACGGACCACAGTTTGTCAGTAAATCTTGGAAAGAATACCTAAGCAAGTGGGGATGCGTTGCGTGGACAACGCCGGTGTACCAACCTCGGCCAACCCTACTGAAAGAAGAAATCAAGAATTAAAGAAAGGAATTCGTATAACGCTTGAAGGCCGGAATCATAACAGATGGGATGAGGATATACCAAACATCCTCTTCCAGATAAGACACAGGAAGAATGTCTCCATTGGAGTTAGTCCCGCCGAGGCTCTATACGGAAGGAATCTTAAACAGCCAGGAGATTGGAATCTAACTTCT
>JACMZG010000008.1:88752471-89064961 GCA_018340805.1 Microvelia longipes | reverse complement strand
CAAACAAAATCCTGACTTTTTCAACGGGTTTCAACGAAAACATCTCTCCGAATATTTTCAACGAAATTCATTTACTTATTAATTTTCAACCACGTCGCGAATATAAACTAACCAATATTAATTTAATTGTTTTAATTTATTCTCTTAATAACTTCTTAACGAATATACCTAATTTAGTAACCTAAGTGCTGAGTTCTAAGTTTTAAAGTTATTGGTGGATATTAATTTAAATATACATTTTAGAAAATAGAACTATAATTATTAAAAACTACTAATTTTAGTCAATTCATTACAACAATTATTTAAATATTTTATTTTATTTTATTAAATAGTATTAAAACTAGTATAGTGTCTGACCCATTTTGGCAGACTGTATTTGATTTTATGTTAAAAAAATTTAATTTGTTAATGAACTGTTATTTTTATGTACTAATTAACCTTTGTAAATAAGATTCACTGGATATTGAAAGATCTCTAAATGTTTACCTATTGCTGATCAAAGTTTATTCATAAAAATAAAAAAATCTTTGACAGCCTCTTATTACGTTAGTCATTTACTGGGCGTTGAAGCATTAACTTTATTTAATTCTTTTTGTTTTCATGCGTAACTTACGTTTTTTAATGAACATTTATTAGGCTGTTAAATAGTTATTAAATTACAGTTATCTTGTGTGTTGAGAAAGATTTTTTTTATTGAATATTTAAATTGTAAAGAAAGTGTATTAGTAATCATTGTTTGAAATTAATGTAAATTTGGTGAGTAGCGAATATTTATAAATAAATTAATAAAAACAATCTAAACTAGGAAATTAAATACTATATCGATCGATTAATATAAATAAATTAAAACTTTATTATAATTAAAATATACAATTTATGAATTAAATTAACTAAAACTAATCATAATAAACTAATAAATAAAACTATTAATAATATAAAAATAATAGATAAATAAAATAACTTACCTTCAATTAATATCTTGCAACAGTAACTGGCCATTTTTTTTTTATTATCTTTTTTTTAATTAAGCTCTATCTTCGAGTTAGTTGATAATTAATAGTGCATTTAGTCTATCCAAGTTTAACTTCTATAAAAGGCGACTCAGACCTACGTTTTACCTTCCTTCTATACTTCTTGTTTTTCCTAACTTTACGACTTCTTTCCTTCTCCTGATTCTCGGAAACGAGAGGAGAGACAGCGACCGTCACATATACTTGATAGAAATTAGTAGTGAGTGGGGAGAAACAGGAAGTATCAGATTTATTTTTTTTTCAGAACCTGAAACGTAGTGGAACGTAGAATAATTTGGTTGATTTTCATTAACATTGTTTTGGTTGTTTAAAAATAAACATGGAGAACAAGATAGACACTAAGGACGTAAGAAAGAAATACACTGACTTGCAAAAGCAAGTACGTAAAGCAGAATTCTTCCCTTACCCTCCTCAAAGCCAACACGAAATAACGGGGGCGCATAGCAACCTGAAAGCTGACGCCTTCCGCCGACCGCCACCTCCTCCCCGGAAGCTGATTGTTGGGACAGGATCCGCGACAAATGGCAATCCACCACCCATCCAAACCACCTCCAACCCGGATCCGTGTGTAAGAGCCAAGGGACGCAGGAAGTTGGAACCGGCAGGCCGAAAACATTCCTTAGTAAATTCATCAAACCAGACTGTGTTAACGGAATGGGAACAGCGACCTAAAAAGGTTACGCCTCCCGGACCAAAACCCTCTCTAACCATCTCTTGTCGCGAAGGTTCACACAGATTAATGAAATGCGGGAACCACACCGACAATAAGGCACAAACTGACACTTTTCTATCCCTAAAGAACGAAGGAGGAACCACTTGTCCAAGAGATGAAGCCATTAATAAATTCTTAAAGTTTGTTGAATGTGGTCAAAAACCTGAAGTCGTTCAACCTCTTTACATCTTAACACCTACGAAATTTAAGGAAACTGTGGTTACAGAGAAGAAAGAGCTTCCCAAGGAATCAAACGAGGCCAAATCAGAAAAACCCGTCTTTGGTACAGATGAGTTGCTCCAGGAGCTGGACCACTTTCTCAGTGATGTGAAACAAAGCAACATCAATAAAAAGAAGATAGCGAAACCTGTCGTAAGGAAAACAATTAAAAAAAAAGTAAATCCCAAGAAGGTAAAAAGTGTGGTACGAAAACTTGGCGAAGACTCCGCATCTTTATTTAAAAATTTTCACATAACTGAAAGTCATCCGAGGGTCTTGTGGTCAACGAAAAAGGAAGATACAAAAAGTAAAATGGAAAAAGAAAAGACCAAGGAATATAACGAGAACAACAAGGGCAAAGGACTGACAGAGGATGACAGGGAACGGATGATGAAGGCGGCCTATGAGAAAATGATGAAGCTTCAAAGCTCATCACAGCTGTTGAAGAAAGACAAAAAATAGAGCTATACATTTAACTTTTTTTTATGTTCTCTTTATTTTTATATTAACAAATTGTACCTTTTTTTTTTTTTTTTTTTCTAAGAAACTCGAAGACTGAAAATTATAATTTTATGTTTTTTTCCTTTTGTTTTTTTGCTCAATTTTTGTAGTTGCTTTGTGAGATATTGTAGGAGAGGATGGGAGTGTCGGTTGAGCAAGAGGGGTGATAAGAGACATCACCTTCTAGTCAAAGGATTAAACCGACACTCCCACTCTCAATAATAAAAAGCAAAGAATAATGGTAAGGTATAATGGAAGCAAAGAATTAATATATATTTTTTTAAAATTATTACTCATGTGATAAGACTGATTCATGTTTCAAGACGGATTTTTTTTTGTTCTTTTTTTTATCGATGCTATTTTTTTTTCCTCTCATAAACTTATGTTCTCATTAAACTAGTCTGAAACTTTATAAATGAGAGATGGTAGTATTGGTTTCTAAAGGGGGGAAATATTGACAACGGACAATATGTCCCTTATGATTGGGAACCAATACTCCCATCTCCCTTCGGTTGAGTTTGGGTGATTGGGTTAAGAATAAAATTATTTTATTTATATTATTAACTATATTAACTTTATATTTATTTATTTATATTATTTATTATTATTTTATTATTTATTATATTATATTATTTCATTATTCTATTTAATTATGTATATTATTTTTATATTATATTATTAATTATTATTAATATTTTATTATTAGCCTATTTACTTATACTTAACCTATAAAGTATTGCCAAAAATAAAATGTGATTTATATTGAAATAAAGAAAATTGATAATTATATAATAAATTAATTAAAATAAATTATATGTATAGTAAGGGCAGCGAGAGTAGTGGGGGTGGTTGCTGGTACCTCGAGGGGGCGGGGCGTACCCACTGTGTCCTATGCATAGTGGGGGTCCCGTGTGGAGGGGAGTGGGCGGAGTCAGAGAGTACCTCAGAGCCGCGACACAAGTCTAAGGCATCAGTCGTCAGGTGTTCTGCTGGCTGGTCGCTTCTCTCTCTCTACCTCTCCTCTACCCTACAACCACCTCACTCGGGACAAAGGATCCTCCTCACTACCCCTTACAGGATTTGAGGAATAAATGATCTAAAAATGTACGAGTGAGTTGTTTATTACGCCTTTACCTCCTTCCCTTACACCGGCACCCTGATCCCAGGGCGCGCCGGAGTGATACCCGGCCGAGACTGGGCTAGGAGTTCTAGCCCTACCTCGACCTCTTCGTTCCCCGGAGGCCTAGCCCAGGTGTTCTGGACTAGCCTCCCTACCGCTGCTTGTCAGGTGTTCTGACGGATGGCGGTAGTTCTCCCTCCCACGGCTTCGGCTCAGGCAGGCGTTCTGTCTGAGTCGTAGTCTTCCCCTCCCGGAGGCCTAGCCCAGGTGTTCTGGACTAGCCTCCCTACCGTTGCTTGTCAGGTTCTGACGGGTAGCGGTAGTTCTTCCTCCTACGGCTTCGGCTCAGGCAGGCGTTCTGTCTGAGTCGCAGTCTTCCTCTCCCGGAGGCCTAGCCCAGGTGTTCTGGACTAGCCTCCCTACCGCTACTTGTCAGATGTTCTGACGGGTACCGGTAGTTCTCCCTCCCACGGCTTCGGCTCAGGCAGGCGTTCTGTCTGAGTCGTAGTCTTCCTCTCCTGGAGGCCTAGCCCAGGTGTTCTGGACTAGCCTCCCTACCGCTACTTGTCAGATGTTCTGACGGGTACCGGTAGTTCTCCCTCCTACGGCTCAGGCAGGTGTTCTGTCTGAGTCGTAGTCTTCCTCTCCTGGAGGCCTAGCCCAGGTGTTCTGGACTAGCCTCCCTACCGTTGCTTGTCAGGTGTTCTGGCGGGTAGCGGTGGTTACTCCAACACCTTGCGAGGGGTCCGGCTCTGCCGGGCCCCGCGCGTTACGTTTGGTTATCCCTCCCCCTGGGTATCGAGTCGGCCTTAAGTTAGAATCTGTTACATGGTCTTCCTTTTTCGAGTTTGTCCTTTCTCGTTTCATTCCATTGAAAAAAAAGGACTGGCGACCGTTTTAACCGTCGCCTTATTGCGCCCCAGGCTGGTCGGGCTCGGACAGGTGGGCCCGTACCCCCTGGCAGTGTGGTCTCGGCAGCAGCTGGAGTACCACGCGCCGGTGTCATGCTGATAGATTTAGACTATTTTGCCCTTGGCATATTGATAGAGCCTAGAGATAGAATTTGAGTAATAAAAATAAAAACGCAAAATAAGAAAATAAGTGTTTATAAATCTTTAAAAGTTTTAGCAACGCAATCAAATAAGCAAAATTTTAAACAAATGAGCCAAAAGTTTCTTGTACAACGATGCGGACTGCAATTTGGATTAATCAAAAATAAAACATTCATTAAAATTTAGAAATAAGTATTTTAAATTCAAAATAAAATAAGAAATAATTTATATTTCTAATATGATATAATTATAATATAATTTAATATAATTTTTAATTTATAATATGACCATAATTTTGTTTTCTATTACTTTTAGCGAATTTCCTTTGGAAATTCGCCTAATGGGATAGGCGTCATGGCGGAATTTGAACCTCGGACCACGACACAAATCCGTTTCAGAGGTCCCTAATGACGAAAAAATAAGTTTCGCGAGACTTTATATATATATATATATATTTATACATATATATACATATATATGTATATTATATATATATATATATATTAATATATATATATATATATATATATACATATGTATTTCTAGACACTTTCTTGTAAACACTCTATCTTTCGAACAGATTAATATTTTTTAACCGAACTTGGTACAAAAATCAACCTTTGGGAGGACACGAACTCTATTGAAAACCAGGTTTTTGTGACGTCATTAACCCGGTTTGCTGAGTCAGCGAATTTTTCAAAAATCGGCAAAATTCAGGGTTAATATTTTTTGCCGCGAAAAAGGTCAATATTTATGTTTTTTGAGACGCTGAATCGAATGAAACCGGTCCGAAGTCGATACGACCACTCTAAGTGACCTAAAAATCGAAAAAAACCATTGTAAATAACCCAAAACCAAAATTTAGGTCGATAAAAAATAAATTTCGAGTAGGGTGTCGTTTTCTATGTATTTTTGGGCGCTGAATCGAATGAAACCGGTCCAAAGTCGATACGACCACTCTAAGTGACCAAAAAGTCAAAAAAACCACAAAAATTATAGAAAACCAAAATTACGGTCGTTGAAAATTAAATTTCGAGTAGGGTGTCGTTTTCAATGTTTTTTGGGCCTCTGAGTTGAATGCCAGTGGTCCGGAGTCAATACGACCACTCAAACTCAAGGTACCTGGGTTCACATCCTGGAAGGGTCGATAATTTTTATCGTTTTTTTTTTACTTAATATAAGTTTACAACTAGAAAATAATTCTGGCACGGTGGTCCGCATGTCGGGCGAATTTCCTTTGGATGCGAAAACTCAAACCCAGAGTACCTGGGTTCAAATCCTAGTAGGGACAATAGTTTTTTATCGTTTTTTACCTAATATAAGTTTACAACTAGAAAATAATTCTGGCGCGGTGGTCCGCATGTCGGGCGAATTTCCTTTGGATGCGTGTTTCCGTGCTTTTTACATTATATAAGTTTACAACTACTAAATAAATAATTCCGGCGCGGTGGTCCGCTGTCGGGCGAATTTCATTTAGAATGCGTGTTTCCGTGCTAAACAACCCATTTCTTGCTTAAGGTTCTGGTTCATGCTTTAGAACCTAAGCAGTTACTCAATTGTCAAGCACTGCTCGTAACTCATTTTGTCTGTATTTTCCAAAGGAAATGCGCTTAAACCTTTAAAGATAACTGACTAAGCTTAAAGATAAGTAACTAAGCTTTAAACTAGTGCAAATAATAGTGCGTACTTCTAATTTTAGAGGCATATTTTTGTACAACCAACTGGATAATTATGCGCATTTCCTTTGGAAAATACAGACAAAATGAGTTACGAGCAGTGCTTGACAATTGAGTAACTGCTTAGGTTCTAAAGCATGAACCAGAACCTTAAGCAAGAAATGGGTTGTTTAGCACGGAAACACGCATTCTAAATGAAATTCGCCCGACAGCGGACCACCGCGCCGGAATTATTTATTTAGTAGTTGTAAACTTATATAATGTAAAAAGCACGGAAGCACGCATCCAAAGGAAATTCGCCTGACATGCGGACCACCGCGCCAGAATTTTTTATTGCAAGATGGGCGGAAGAACTGAATTTTTTAGAGTCCATCCTAGTTTATACTATAAATTGATGTCAAATTGTTTTATTTTATTTGTAATTCAGTATAAATAAACATATTATTTATTTATATTTGACACTATAAAGTAAATATTTATTAACTTTTTAATAAGAATCGTAGAACTAGAAAAAATTAAAATGAAATGAAAACATTTCCTTAAAAAACAACCCGCAAATAGATTAAACCCGCGTGGTTTATTTGAAAATGCCAAAAGAGTTACACTAAACCTGGGTGAAATCTCTAAATATCACATTTTAAAATATCCTTCCCATAGAATCCCTAGAATCTTGTCTGGTGCAACTAAGTAATGCTGCCACCCTAACAATATACAATTTTCTAAAAAAAAAGTTGGCAATACTTCCGGTTGCTGAATTATTATGTTCTATTATTAATTAATGATGATTATTCATAAAATACTAATATAAATATCGGTGCATTACAATATTTTAAGCATTTTAAATTGTAGTTTAACGTATTTATTAAAATTATATACAAATAGTAGTCCTCGTCAACTAAATGTAGATTCTCGTATTCCGCCACCCTTTTGCCATCTAAGACCAGTTTTATTAAATACTCAGCAGGTGTTTTAAGTTATTATATTTGTTCTTTACGAACTTTCTTCATTAATAGATATTTATGACAAATATTTAAAATAATGTTTTGTTGTCAGGTTGGCAGCATTACTTAGTTGCACCAGTCAACCGGCTTTCGTGTTATCAGTGGAATTACATTGTGTTTACGGCCCTGTGCTCCTTCTATATATAGTATTATTCTAAGGTCAAAATATTTTTAAAACCCAGTTTCATTCATACGAGTAAATTATTTCGAATGCAATTATGTCTAAAATGCGAAAAGTAATATTTAAAAAAAAACGTTTTACAAACTCATATTGAGCACTAGATTAGAAATAAACTAAAAGTTTGCGATAAGAACTAAGTTTTATATTAATAAAATGAACTTGTAACTAAGTCTACCTAGGTTCGGACTTGGGTAGAAATTTTACAAGTGAATGTTACAAGTAAATGTTGTTTATTAAATAGAAAAATGCTACAAATCTACAAGTGTATCCTTGGTAAAACAAGTAAATTTGTCATTACAAGTTGTTTTTTTACAATTTTTGTAACTACAAGACTTGTACTTTTGTGAAACGGTCCCCCTAATCGTGGTGAAATTTTATACACACGTATTTATATAATTTGATACTACCGAGTTTTGCAAAACATGAATAGTTGACACAATATAATTGAGTGAGAGACACCTAGGAAATGTAAAAAGCAAAATGCAATGCTACATACATGTTCCATCATTCGACATACGTCATCATTGATGGCTCGACATAATGTCATGTTCCACTGTGTTACATGATTATGTCCAACAGAGTGGGACATGACATTATGTCGAGCCATCAAAGATGACGAATGTTAAATGATGGAACAGTTCCCAGATGTAGCATTGCATTTTGCTTGTTACATTTCCTAGGTGTCTCTTGCACAATTATATTGTGTCAGATGTATTTATATTTATAAATCGTGGCAGTACGATACTTTTATGAACTAGTAATATGACAAACTGATATGGGACACATATGGGCAACATCGAAGGCCTTATGTTTTACTGTTTAAAAAAATGAATACAATAAAAATAGTAATAAATTGCTATTCTCAGAGGCAGAGAAGAATGCTGTATGTTAGTCAGATATTATGACTATCCTATTGATGGACAAACGCTGTAATAGGCTATCAATATGCTTCACTTAAACATACATTGCCTGCATTTTTTTATTAACGTCCATAATCTCATATTAAGGGTAAAATTTAACTCAACTTTTTTTAATTACATTTAAATGCCATTCTATAAAAATTAAACTAATGCTGATAATGAGATGAAACTTAGCACATTGGTTCTTCCTACTTAGAACCTAATGCGTGCCAAATGTCAAATTGACCTAAATATGTTATCGCGTTTTTATAAATATTGAAATTTGTTTTTAGTTTTAAATTTAAATTTAAGAATCAATAAATATTGAAACAAAATCATTACAACCTGCACAACACAGATTATTTATTAATCTAAAGTGCAGGTCTAAATTTCTTAATAATATGTATTGTATTGAATTCATATTCTGTTAAAATAAAGAATTTATTACAAAAAATTATAATGATATAAATAATTATTTTTTGAGGTAGTACGTAATTGAGCACTTTATTGGACCGTTTTTAGGATGAGAAGCCAATCATTATTGTTATAGGAGGTTATTTAGTACTTTTCACCTCCGAGGACAATAATGATTGTAAAAAAACTCCTAGGACGTAAAAGTAATTCATATATTGCCGCCATTACTGTAATGTAACGTGTTCAAAAAAACAATCTGTGTAAAACCCTCATGAGATTTCTTTAAAAACGTTCATTTTGTTCATAGAGAAGAGATTAAAATGATTCTGTTTCTGTTTTTGTTCGTAGACTATTTTTTTCGTTTTTAAAAGGTGTTCTAACTAATTGACAATTGTTGTGTGTTTATTTGTAAAGCTTTTACATTTTTGAGTAAAAGTGTGAAGCTATGGATGAATTCAATGACGACGATAATATGGAGTTAATTGGACGTTTGTTTTTTTCAATTAAGTATATAGCGCTGTTTATTTAATGAGTGCTACCTCAAAAAAAGCGTATGCCATCCGGCTGAGAATGTCTTTATGTCTTGGCAATTTTTCCCGACTCGCTTCGCTCGTCGGTAAATCTAATTGCCGTGACATAAAGACACACTTCTCAGCCTTATGGCATAAATAACTATTTTTTAATTTTTATTCTATTAAATTCTGTATCAAGTTTAAACTCATTAATATAAACACGTGGGGGAATTCGGTCGATCCCCTACCTAACCAACCTAACCTAAACGTTTTATTTTGCAAATGTAAAAGGAAAAATAGAACAACAAATTACATCCATAAGGAAAATTTATTGTAAAAAATATTTGTAATAGTACTATGAATAGTATAATATAGTATAGTATGTAGTATACATAGTATAGTATAATAAAGTAGCATAGTAAATTATATAAAGTACTATGAATAGTATACATAATATAGTATAGTAAAAGTAGCATAATATATTATATATAGTTCTATAAATAGTATAATATAGTATAGTAGTAGTTGTCATGACATGCCGTGACAGATAATGTCATGGTTATTTTTTTGTTGTTATATTATCATGAATATAGTTTCCTTTATAGTTTCAATTAAAATTAATAATTCACTGAGTAAAATTATCTTACAGTAGTATACATAGTATAGTATAGCAAAAGTAGTATAATATATTATATATAGTACTAACAATAGTATAATATAATATAGTAGTAGTATAGTACATAGTAAAAGTAGTATAATATATTATATATAGTAGTATGAAGATTACAAACCTGGTTGTAAGGGATCCTCCTCAGTTGGTTCATTATACTGTGTATCACATACATTGTCACGCTCTTGACTCGACATATCGTACTAAACAGGGCTGCAACAGCGGCCCGCCACCAATCGAACTTCATACAACACCGTTTTATCACTTACTAAAGTAGTTTCCAACCGGCCGGCGTCCCAACCAGCTGAGAGCTACGTCATCTAAACGTCATATACACCTCCCTACCCTCTCTACTCTGACGCACCAATTATATATTAAGTCATAATATAACATAATACCAAAATATGAATCATAATTAAACCAAACAAATTTTATTATAATAGTGCATAACTTCATACATTAACCTATTTTTGATAATTCATATGAATAAAAATTAAATATTTATGTACATATACAAGCAAAGTATGTACATATACAAGCAAAGATTGACACAATATGTACATATACAAGCAAAGATTGACACATAATACTTGAAATATAAATACAAAAGAGGCCTTCGTTATAATTTATAAACAAGAGTCTCTAGATTTTATATTGGCTGTTACTCAGCGTGGGCGGTGAGAACCGCTTCGCAGCCACATGTTTGTTGCCTTATGTATCAGTTCGTCATATTGCTAGTTTATAAAAGTGGCATACTGCCATATAAGCGAATTTGGAAATATATTTGTAAAAAACGCGATTTTATTATATTTTGTTTTATATGTCAATCAATAAATCGGAACTGATGCGGATAATAACTTTTTAAATATATACATATATTAACAGTATATAGTAACACAGCCCGATCAAACATATTTTTTAAGTAACGTTTGTTTTTTGAAAATTTTACTGAGTCATTATTGTGGGTTTATGACGTCAAACATATTTAAAAAACAGTAGGGTTCAGGACATTGACATGGTTGATTATTGTACCAAGTTTAATTTCGATTTAAAAAAGCGTTTGAAACGTCTAGGAACAATATCTCGACATACATATATGATTATAAAATACGATGAATAGTACCAACATAATAATATAAAAAAAACAAATGTTAAAAAATTGTTATACTTACAATATTTATTTCTTTAATTTTAACAGAATTGATTCGAATTATACAATGTATTTAATAACTTAAATAAATAACATTAGCTAATTTTTTGCATACATCACAAGAAATAAACATATTAAAATACTAAATTAATAAATTAAACAAATAAGAAAAAATGAACCAACTGGTCCATGAAAAGAACTAACAAACTAGTTAATAATACTATTAATAATTAATACTAATAGTACTAGTTACTATGATACTAGTTAATAATTTTCTTTAACTATTTTAATACGTTATTTAAGGGAACGTTTTTATTTTAACTTAACACAATTAATTACTAATTTAAATTAATAACTTTTATGTTAAAAGTTTAGAAAAATAAGCAGAACTAATTCTTAAATATGTTATTTCGTAACATAACATGGTACTGTAATCCATAAGTTAGAGGTAATTTATAAAAATGCCTTAAACAAAATTTTTAAAAATAAATTAATTATTTAGCACTGTTTAACATTAATATTTAAATAAGCAAAAGTGAATTAGCATTAATTGTTTTTTAAAATACTAATCACATTAAAAATCAATATAAAATAATAAATTTATCACTAAACTGAAAGATACAAGTTACTATAGTAACATAACAATATAACTAACAATACTACTACAAACACACTGCTACAACACTATATATACTACAATACTACTACAAACACACTGCTACAACACTATATATATACTACAATACTACTACAAACACACTGCTACAACACTATATATACTACAATACTACTACAAACACACTGCTACAACACTATATACTACAATACTACTATGACTACATTCTTATCACAATTACTTGCTATAAGTTGACATTGATACTTTTAGCTTAAAAATGTATAACATAAGTAGAAATTAAACTTACGTCAGTTATTTAATATCATTAGTATAATAATATATTATATTACATATATAATATATTATAATGTAATTATATATATATATATATATATATATATATATATATATATATATATATATATATATATATATATACATATATATCATATATTATTTATATATATACCATATATTATATTATATTTAATATATATAGTATTTAATAGCAATTAATTCATAAATATACTATTATGCTAAGTGTTCTGTAATTAATAGAACAACTTATTTTATATTATTTATATTAAGATTTGTTAATTTATATAAGTCAAGTAAAATTGTGATTTGATCGAGTAATATATATATATAATTTGATTTCGTAATAAATAGTTTAGCAGAGAACCTTGAAAAAAATTTGAAACTCCGTTGAGTCTGGTAAAGATAAGAGAAAAAAAATTGGCAAGATGTTCACATAATGGAGGCTTGATGAACACGACCTCCTCAGCTCTGTATTAAACCTACTAAAACCGTTCGTTTTTTTTTCTTAATTTACATGCTAATTTTTCGAACGTAATAATACCTTATAAAAAATTTACCTCTTGTTGACTCGATATTCAGAATGTTTACGTAGGCCAATAACACCAAAAAATATATACTATCTTAAAGACTAAACCTCTTGTTAAGCAAAGACAAAATACCTGTAGGATAACTATACGATATTGTTGTTTTAGTATGAGCATGAATAGAGTCCACTGTAATAGATCGAAAATATAGAACTTATAAATCGTTTATATTTTATTTATTTATTTATATTTTATACATTTATTTATTGATCACTACATTTCCGTAATTTATCTGTTTTCTTGGGTATAATTTGTAATTTTGTGTTTAGGTTTTGTTTTGACATTTTTTGTCTTATTTGTTTAATAGGCACTGATGATGACCTCTTGTTAGGTCGAAAGCGCTCTGCTTTACTTTTTATATAATCTTGAAGATACTCTTTATTTTTTCCTTCTATACGATATTTTGTTTTAACATAAAAACTGGTTAGTATTCATATTTAACTTACTATGTATTTATATATGTATTTACTTATTAATGTATTTAAAATATATTTATGTTAAACAGTAATTAGATAGGGGAGGTCGTATTTACTTCTTCTGAGTACATCGTGTCAAATTATTCGAGTAAATAATTTATACCTCCTAACATTGGTTTTTTTTCTTATAGTTTTCAATAGTGTTTTACCTTTTGTTAATCAAAGATAATTCTTAATTAACGCCGCCTCCGTGGCCGAGGTCGTTAGAGCGTTAGTCTTTACACTGACCTTTGACACCCACGGAGGTCTGGGGTTCGCATCCTAGGTTACGCTCTTAGTTTTTATAGATGATTATTGTTTAGATAAATTATGCCAACTTCAGAATACACTTTGAGCGTAATACCGTTGCTATTACCACCCGAGGTGGTTCCCGCAGGGGTTATCCCTGATGAGCCACATGGCTCTAAACGGGCATTATTATAATTATAACATTGGTTTTACTAGGAGAACTACTGCTCTACTTGTAAAGAGTAGCTTAGAAGTCTGCTAGCTTCTACTAGAGCGGCAAAGTGTTTTAAACTTAAAAATAGTATATTAAGCTTCTAAGCAGAATAATGGAATTTCACAGACGATTTTTATTTATAAGCCCCTGGGCCGAAGGCAAAGGTTATGGAAATTACCTGCCGAGGATGGTAAATTAACAACTTGGCTGACGAGGCGAAACCGATACAGGAAATTTCCAACTAGCCTGCAGAGGCGAAGCCGGTGCAGTCAATTGCTAGTACGAGTTAGCAATGTTTTCTTTCCTGTATAGTAGCATATACTATTTTATCTACTTATGGCAGAGAAATATAAGATTATCAAAACGATGAGTTTAATTTCAATGATTGACAGCTCGATGCAGACTAACTTGTATGATAAAAAAAACTGCAGACATACTTGCTGTATTAAAACTAAACTCCAGTATAATTATTTGTTTTGTAAAACAACACACTTGTACTAAATAGATCGATACATTTATTCGTATCGATATATTTATTTTAGTAACTATTAATAAGTCGTTATTGCCGTTTAATGGCGACATAAAAAAATCAGGAATACACAACTAGACTTTTGTAACAAGTTTAACTCTCTACCATAAATGCTGTGGGGGCTACGATGATAACAGACACGCACACATTCTCACTCACACACAGACAGGCAACATTGTTAAATCTACTCAGGAGGTTTTAAAAACACCTGAAACAGGTAATTTATATTAAATCTCGGTTTTAAGTTGTTTAGTGCAAACACAATACTTTTCCTATATACGTACGGAATAAATGAGGAAAAATAAAAATTGGGGAACCAATGTTAGTACAAGTAATTGGGATATGTAAGTACAAGACTTAGTAAAATCCTCTATGTTAGTTTAAACATGCGAACAATTTGATTTTTATTATATTTTATCTACTCCTTGTATTGCAAGTTCTACTTACAGTCTTGTTATCTCACACTGTAAATGTACTTTTACTCTCTAGGGAGGAAAAGTGAAAGTGTTGCCAACTTGACAGAATTTTTTAGTAAAATTTTTAGGAATTTTAGGAAATTTTTAGGATTTTTTTCGGTGTTATGTTGGTACTACGGGAAGAATATACAATATACACACGCTAATGTTTAAATTACAAATATAGTATTACACATTAATCTATTAACAGCTTACAATAAAATAATGTGAAGATAGTGGCTTTATTCTCTCTTCATCAGAGTAATTGACATGGTAAGAATAAACTAAACTAACACAATAACAATTAAGGAGCTGAAGAACATATTAATAGTTGTTAGTATTAGTTCTCTAGTCGTAGATAAAATTTAATATGCAACAAGGGATGAAAGTTTTCAGCTCTCGTATTATCTCCCTCGTCAAGCCTCGGGAGCCAAAATGTTAGTTAACTCCCTCGGCAAGCCTCGGGAGCTAACTAGTTTATCTCCCTCGGCCTGCCGGCCTCGTGAGCTAATGAAGTTTCCTCCTTCGGCACTGCCATAGGACGAAACTTTAACTTGAGCTGTAAAACTTACTTTCATCCCTTGTTGCATAAATAACTATTAATTTATTAAGATAGTCGGAAGGAAAAAATACATCAAGTTGTCGAAGATACGTCAAAGTATGCTCTTAATGGGCTCGTGGGGACTATATTATAAAACTCTTTGTAGTTATTGCATCATTACGTCTTGCTTCTTGTTATAGAGTTTCTTGACCTCACATATATTTCGCTTTTAGACTAGAATGACAATATTAATATCAATTTTGATATTGATTGAAATGTCTTGTTATCATGGGATCAAACATTTCAAAGGGTTCAGTATGTTCTTTAAAGGCGCGCTGTGGATCCCCTTCACTAGGATTATTTTAAATTAAGGGTGAGAAGTTTGGAAAGAATGTTCAAAAATCATCTTAACATTAAACTTAAATTTTAGGTGGTAGAATTTTAAGCAATAGTGTTAACGTTAATTAGATAATAAACGTTAATAATTTGCAGTAATACTGGGAAGTCTGATATTGGAATAATAAAATTAATTGGTGTACCAGCCGTATATTTGCATGTGTCGTCTAAAGTAACAAACAAAAATAAAATAAATTTTAGACGAGGATAAAAAACTACTCTACTTAAAAGTTTTGGGAAGGCAACATTTTTACAATTAAAATTTGCAAATTGTAAAAACTGCAAATTTTGCAATTAGTATAAACTCCCTAATGTATTCCACTAAACATATACCAATTTGTGCAAAAGTAATCTACGGGTATACAGCAATTTATTTTTCGGGACGTCGACAAAAGTAGCAGTTGCTTTGGCTGATTACTAGAATGATAAAAAACTAGTCATAAAAAGTAAAAAAAAAATATAATTAAGCTTAACCATAATAAAATAGAACCTAAACATAAAAATAAATATTAACAATAAAATACAACAAATCACATAAAAAATTTGAAACAAAAAATTATTTTAAAAATAAAATGTGGTATAATAAAAGACGTTGGGGAATACATGCTTTTAAAGCTGCAAAACTATAAAAGAACGAAAGAATAGAAAGTCTCTCCACAGTTTAAGATATTTATTTACAATGAAGCAGAGCGCTTTCGACCTAACAATAGGTCATCATCAGTGCCTATTAGACAAATAAGACAAAAAAAAATTAAAACCCTACTTAGAAAAAAAATAAATAAAAACGTCTGCAAAACTATATTTTAGTCTAAGCATTGATTTTAATGCTGTACATCTGCATTGATGACTCCCATATCTCTATTCTAACCAATAACGCAGCGTGATAACTTTACTGCTCTTAATGTGCTAGAAGTACCTGCATATATTTTAAAATCGCATACCCCTCTAGTGCATCTAACCAATTACCTTTACTTTTTTAACCATAAAAAGGAGGCTTTTTGATAAAGCTTTGATGATCAACTTTACTGTGAAGCCTTTACTTCTAATATGTCTATGCTTGCGAATAAGTCTCAAAGAATGCTCTGCTAACCTGACACAGTACTTACGCCTTTATATACGTTATATTGAAGCCTTCACATATTATTATATCAGATTTGGAGGTCCCAAACACATAATCGCGTTCTTCGTCAGGAATAGCATCTTTCCCTTTAGAGACCAAGTCTTTCATGTTCCTATTGATTTAGAATTTAACCTATCACCTTTATTTATACCTTAGCCACATTTAAAGCTAACCCTACGTAAATAAACTCCTAATTAGTTAATATTAAAAGAAAGTTTGCCAATTCTTGTTTTATTTAACTATAGAATGAAAAGTAAAATAATAAACAATAAATTGTGGGAGAGACACCTGGGAAATGTAACAAGCAAATACAAGGCATCCAGAAACTATACAATCATTCGACATTCGTTCGACATTCGCTTTTTCCATTTCCTAGGTGTCTCTTGTACAATTATATTGTGTCAGCTTTTCATGTTTTGCAAAACTCGGTAGTATCAAATGATTTATGTATCGCTTGCCTAGCATTATGGATGAAAGAGAGCACCGCTCATCTTTGGTAAATACAGATTACATTATATTAATCGAATTTCAATTGAAGATCAGAATGAGTTCAGGCTCTGTCAGTGCCCTGATGAGTTAGGCGTAATGAAACAAAGCGGGACATGACATTATGTCAAGTGTCAAGCCAACAAGGATGTCGAATGATGGAACAGTTCCTAGATTGAAGTAGCATTGTATTTTCTTGTTACCTTTCCCAGGTGTCTCTTGCACAATTTATTGTGCCAACAATTCATGTTTTGTAAAATCCGGTAGTATCCTATGATACTAGGATACTACCGAATACTACTTTCTTTAAATGCATAAAGAAATAAAATAACTCAATAGTATGCTAGTCAGTAGTATGATAATTATTGAAAATAAACTTTTTGGTAGAGGATTTGGAAGCGTTGAATATGTCTAAGGATGGAGAATATTTGTTACCAATGGAATGAAGTCTAGGAATAGAGGAATATTTAATATAGTTGAATATTTAATATAGTTGGTAGGATGAGATTGTGTTTTGATTTTAAAACGATAATGGTTGTTGTTACATTTTAAAACTAATTAGATTGAGATGATTGGTCAGAAGACGAGACTAAAGCTTGACAAGAAGAAGTAAATCCAATGTTGATGATGAAGTCATCAATATTCTTGGTTAACACCGCGCTATTACAACACAATAAGTGTGAAAAGGAGTTCCATAAAACTTATCAACCAGGACTTGTAAGACTTGTTAGGTCTGTGTCTAGCATTATAACTTTAAATGAACCTTTTACCGTCCATTTGAATTTGCTGACAGATTTATGCTTTCGAAACTCATTCCTGTGTCGATACAGACTGAACTTAACAAAATTTGTCTAGCTGTATGTAATTGAAGTCGCTATTGACAATATTTGTTTACTTGCGGAAACAAATGTAGCCGACTCATTCTCACCTTTAAATAAAATAATATCATAACAAATTAAAACATGTACGAATCTGGCACGTGGATATATTCGTGTGGGAGTAAATTGTTTAGAAATAACTACAAGACATTTATTTAATTATTCTGCGAAAATGACCTACAATTATAATGACACACAGTGACTTTGAATTCCCTGGGGTTTGAATTTTATTAAAATATTTCATTATTTAAAATGTGGAGACAATAACATACTTTGCATTTTAAACTCGAAAATAATTGTACATACCCTTAACTAATGAGTATTGTATAAGCAATTCATAGATAGCAACCCGATAGCTATTGCATATACATCTCATTAGTGTATCGAATTTTAATGGTGATGGGGTACACATGCCATCATAGAAACCAACTAATCCCTCTTCCACTCTTTTTTTTCAAATGTATTGCGGGTTTAGGATATTTTAGCGAATTTACTAAGGAGACGTAAGCTTGGAGCTTTGAGCTTGGTTGAGGACTTGGAAGAGAGATTCACTGATGAATAAAATATATAATATAAATATTATATAATATATATATATAATATATATATATATATATATATATATATATATATATATATATATATATATATATATACACACATTGATTCTAATTCCAAGACATTCGTCAAAGCGGCTATATCAAGGGGAATATTAGATGCTAACTTTTTTTTAACACTTTTATCTCTTTATAAACTTGAATAAATAAACATTAATCAATGGAATCAAAAACCTAGAAACAATAGGTGACGACGACACTACTATACCTAGAAATATCTAAAAGAAATAACACAAATACCTAACAATAATCAATAATATATCTCAATTTTATAAATTATTAAAAGAATATCTGTAATTTCCAAAAAATATCTGATACTAAGTGACCAAAAACACAATGTATCCCACACAATCGGAACTATTAGTATCGCTCTATACTTAAACCCAAGATTACTGGATGCAGTGAAATTAACTCGTGCTAAAGAGGTGAATCAGTAAATGGTAGATAATAGAATTATATTGGCATTAAAATCAAATAGGGCAAGTCCATTTCATATGATCAAGAAAAAAGGAAAGTACTTGGAGACCATGCGAGACGACTACGGGAGCTTAAACAAAATTACTATACCAGATACCTATTACCCCGAATCGAAGATATTCATAATATTTTAAAAGGTACCAAAATTTATTCGAAAATCGATTTGCTTAAAGCATATTAAATTCCAATGTCTGAAAAAGATAATCATACAAGTGCTATTATAACCCCTTTTAGACTTTTTGAATTTAACGTTATGAGCTTTGGACTCGCCCCGCTATGTTTCAACGATTTATTAATCTATATTCAGTGGTCCAGAATATAATTTTCTGTTCCGATAAATCGACTACTTCTTATAGAATCTTCTGATGCTATAAAACATAGGTATCCAGAAACTCATAAAAAAGATCTTCTTGATGTATTCAATAAATTAGACCAATATGGCCTTCGAATTAATGTAGATAAATTTATAATGGGAGTAAATGAGGTCGAATTTTTAGGTCACACCTGAAGGAACTAAAACCCGAACTAAACCCTTTAGCTGAAACTAACCCCTTCCAGCAAAAGTTAAAATCATCCCATAGTTAAAGACTCAAAATTACCCATAGCATTAAAATAAACTTCGTACATTTCTTGGTCTAAATACCTTTTTTAGAAGACACTTAAAAGATATCCGCACAATCACAAACAATGTTACATAATTATTTAAATGGTGCTTCTAAAAAATATGCTTCTAAGCCAAAATAAATGGATCGCGGAAGCCATAAAAAATGTTTACTTAATGAAAAATTGGTATAGCCAATGCAGATTTACTTAATTTTCTAGATCCAAAATTGCCTTTCCTTATATTAAGCTATGGGTTTAGTCTTACAACAATAAAAAATAATTCATGGAAGCTTGCATAATGGAAGCAAAAGCTAGATGATTCTTAAAAATTGTATAGTACCTATGACTGCGAACTTTTAAGAATATATACATAATATATCAATAAAATAAGATCATTTTTTTCTTCAAAAATTCACTAAAATTTAATTATTTTTTAAAAGGTCGGGATTTACTGATTCTTTAAATAAATTGTGACAAGACAAAAACGACATTTTCAATATATTTCACAAATTTCTACCAATATAAAATATATAAATGGTAAAGATAACATTGTTGCAAACTTAATTCTTTAACATAAAATAATAATTCTCCTTAAAATTTAATAAATAATAAAAATGTTTATTTATTATAAATACAAAATTAGATTCGTGAATACAATATGTTACAAAATAATTTATAATAGAGCAACTATCAAACTCTTTAAGAGAAAAAATAAACTTTAAGCCGCAAAGCATGAGCTTGTGCGCGGCTTTAGTCTTCTTGTTAAAAGTTTCTTTTCCTTATTAATAGTTTCTTATAAATAGTTTAGTTTCTGTTAGTAGTTTCTTAAATTATGTTTACTTAATTAGTATTTTTATACGACTTGGTTAGTTTTTTTTTAAAAAATTGAAAATAAGATTTCTTAATTTAAGGAAGAGAATTATTAATTAAAAAGTTAGTACAAAATAATAAATAAAATAAATAAAAAGAAAATATTATTTAATCTAAGGTTAGAAAAAAAAAGAAAAAAGAAGAAATAGGTTAATTTGGAGGTGGTTTTAACCACAGGATTATTTCTTTTTTAAAATCTTTAAAATACAGGTTAGTTTTTATCTCATCTGGTAGCATATTAAATAAAATTGGACCTCTAGTAGCAGCATGTCGTTGCATCATTGATGTTCTACATTTTAAACTTTTTACTTTTCTATTAGTTTTGTTTCTAGTGCTGTGATTGTGATTAATATACTCTTTCGGTTGATTAAAGTATTTTAATAGAACCTTTTTTGTAAATAACTGTTTGATTGTGAGAACAGGGAAATCTTTGAAAAGTTGATCAGTAGAATATAGTCTTGGTTTCTTAAGGATGGTTTTGATGACTGATTTTTGAGCTATTTCTAACGAGTGCAAGTGAGTTGGATTTGCTGATCCCCATCCAATAATACCGTACCCAAGAATAGATTCCACTAGAAATCTCCACTAGAAATGAATTTATTTAACATGTTTTAACTACTGTCCAAAGACAGTGGTGCAATATATCTTCTTCCAACATCCGTTCATATATACCATCACCTGTTTGAAAACAATATTCAGGTATCCGAAAAGGTGGTGTGGGCGGGTGTTTACATTTTTCTCGCTTATGATGGATCGCCTTTATCAAGTTTTGATAAAGGCAGTATTCAAAGTATTTTTTGAGTGCCACAAAAAATACTTTTTATTCCTTATAAAAAAAAATATTTAATTCTTATAAGTCCAAAATAGTAAAAATCACCATTGACCACCTGAAACCAGCCTAATTACTTAATGAAGACTATACCGGAGACATCGAACATCAAACTCTAGGCAACGAGCACCTGACCCAAAATTATCCTAACAAAAAATAATTCTTGTCAATGATGACCTTTCTATTACCCTACCTCCTATTCCTTTGGTATTGATTTTATATATTTATAAAAAATCAATTAAAATATATAATAGATACATAAATAAATTATATACACACACACACATATCTAATATAATATATATATTATATATATATATATATATATATATATATATAAATATATATATATGTGTGTGTGTGTGTGTGTGTGTGTGTGTGTGTGTGTTATATATATGTACCTACATAAATACATATTATTATACATTTAATTTAAATAAAATTATAAAAACGTGGGGAAAGGACAAGTGTAGGGACACAAACAGAAATGGTTTTTATTTTTATTTTAGACATTACAATTTAAAATTGTCATTTAGAAATCAGTAAATTATTAGTATTTGTTTAAACTTCAAAAGAGTTACATATAAGTTAAAATATTGCAGTTGTTAGTAAGCACTGCAGTAATGTTACATTAAAGATTTTACTTTTAATTTTATAAATGCGACCATAAAAATTGCAAGATAGAAAATGGCATACAAATGTGTCTAATAATAGATATAGTTTTATTCATTGAATTTTTATTCTGAATATGATTATCTCTATAAATAGGGCTTTTCTGAATTATATTTGAATAGATTTTAGTAGAATAAAATAATTGGAGTGAAAAAAGCTGGGGTGTAGAGATATCTCTTGTCACTATAAGAAACTACTCTTATAAAGTTTCGTCGAATGCCCACTAGAATGCTCCTATGTCTTTCTCTTTTTGAAAGTTGTTTCCTATGGTATGCTCTGCTACTATATTGTTTCAAATGATTGCTAGTGGTCGACGAAAATTATTTCGATTTCCTTTCGATTTTAGCCATCTCCAATAATTAATTATTATGCGATAGTATATTAGTTTATTAGTACTACTAGTAGTAATTATAATAGTTAATTTGTCTTTAGTATCAGTGCTGTTTTATTGTCAAACATCGATCTTGAGCTCAGAAGGACTCGAGATAACAATGAAGTTATTTATTGGAATCTACATGAAGCTTATTAGACTAGAGCTTTAAGTGAAGCCAATGGATCAGTCACAAAGATTGACTGCCTGAAGCATAGAGATATGATTGTTAGAGCGGCTCTATGAGTTGAATTTTGAAACAACAAAACAGTAACCTGATCACCTTCGATTATTACAATAATTAAATAAACAGTTAAAAATACAGTGAAGAATATAATACACCGTTTATAATAGGACAAAAATAAAAACAAATCGGGTACGAGGTACCTCGAAACATTTTCCCATAACACACCGATTTGCTACGTTCATTGTCCCTACTTCGGACTCGCTTCGCTTGTCCTCAGAAAATTTATCTGTTTCCCACCGGTCGCCCATGCAGGCACAGGCAACGCTCAACGCTGCTTCACTTTTATGAACCAACAGAAATCATGGATATACTTGTCGTATTAAAATCAAACTTGGTGTACTTATTCGTACACTAAAGATATACACTTGCATGGGCGTCAGCAGGGGGGTCAAACGGGTCACTTGACCCCTCTGGAAAATAAGATGTCAGATTAACCCGCTCTGCTAATTATTAATAGTTTAATGATAGTATCCTATATTTTTTAATAAAAATAACTAACGCTAGATTGTGAATGTCGAAAAAGAGGCTTGTTTCGCTCGCTAGATTGCTATAAATATATGCGTGAATATCAGAAAAGAGCCCCACGAGATTGCTAAGTAAAGGAGCATGCTTCGCTTGCTAGATTGTTGAATTTAAAAATTATCCTAATAGAGGCTTGCTTCGCTTGCTAGGTTTATAATACCCTTATTTAATTTGTTTTAAGGAACTCGCTTCGCTCGCTAAATGTCTAATTGAATTAAAGTATTTATTTTAGCTCAATAAATGAAATACTACATAATTGTTTGTCAATATATTATAATTTATTTTAGCAAAGCCTCACTCTAGTGGTTTGCTGCACTCCTATGTCTGAAGTTTGAAAAAAGGGTGCTAAATACTAAACCCGCAATAAATGGAACCGGGGGGGGGGCTTTGAACCCCTCCTGGAAAAAATTCTGCGGGCGCCCATGTATATGCACTTGTATTAATTTTCAACACAATGGGATTATATACAGACACATAAAGATGCAGAACTTTGAGAAAACTACTCAGAAGGTTTTAAAAGACCCGAAACGGATAATTCCGGTGTCATCCCGGTTTCGGATGTTTTGGCTAACACAATACCTTTCCTATATACCTACGGTATAAATGAGGAAAATTAGAAATGAGGAAAAGCCGACAACGATTGATTAGTTAGAGACTTAATTTACTCTTAGATGAGGTTACACAGAGCCCCTGAAAAGGATATATTTTTTCTTGTTGTTCGAGTATAAGATTCGCTTGAAAAACGAAGCCAATAATATTATTGGCTAAATAATAATATATTATTATTTAGCCAATAATATTGGCTAAATTTACTATAGTCAGGGACTTATATTAATCATAAACTGATTAATTTAAATATCTTTTGAATTACCTTTTTATAGCGTTTAAAAATCAATATTTCACTTACAAATAATATAATAAACTAAGAAATACCTAAGTATTATACTACCTATAACCTTATTTTAAAATCTATATATCATAATATTTTAAGTAACATACAAAATACCTAATTATAATATCTAAACCTTGATTTATTCAAAACAAAGTTTGGAGGAAAACGTGGAGGACCAACGAGTTTGGTTATTTGTAAATCCAATAGTATTCGTGGTCCTTTATGTTAATCATATAATTGTACCAGAAATTATGAATAATAATATCAGGAAGTAACCGAGGCCGGTAGCTCAGTGGTAGAGCAACGATTCGACACGGTCGAGGGTTTAAATCCAGCTTAATATAAGGTCTTAAGGCCCGGCCAACAGAGTTTTAGTGTTTCCTTGGTTGCTAATACGCAAATGATTTGATTCCTGTTTCATCTGAGACAAGTCTGGATCCTCTTTTTCGTTGTCTCCAGCCAAAGAGACTAATACTTAAGAGGGGAGGATACAACAGCTGTTATCACTCCTTGGGTTGATCACTCCTGGGTTGATCACAGGAGCCGTTGAGCTAGGTGCCGTAACTGTACATTGGTGACGTCATTTTTTTTATTTTTCCTAATAATTACAATCCTACGTAAACATTAGATTATTTTTTCACTATTTTGTCTTAATTTAAGCAAATTAAATTTTAAATAAGTTTTAATTATTATCTATTGCATGTATTCTTTAATTGTCTGTATAGAATAAAGTGGTTTAATGTGGCGTCACTGAAAAATGCCCGTCGTTGAATCCGTGGTACAATACAGGTTGTAGAGGGATGGGGGAGTATCTAGTCTCTCTCTAAGGAGACTATAGAAGGGGTAAGTACAGTTATGGCACCTAGTGGAAGCTGTCTCACATCCAGACCCCTTATCACTGTGTTATTCCGCCCGTGTACTACCTCTAAGTATTAGTCTCTTTGTCTCCAGCTCACGAAAAGTGAAGGTTATGCGGGCAGATGGAGATGAATGTCGGAAAGTTATACTGAGCATTCGTATGTTCGAAAACTTAGTCAATGAAAGAGAAGGCGGTAACGAAGGAACGTAAGTAACACGAAAAACGTAAGTGACTAGGAACAACGTGCTCGTTTCTTTAAGACAGACGTCTTCTATTGCATTACTGCGGAACGTTGACTTTCAGGTCTGGGCTATAGAATGAGTTTGTGCATACACTGACGTCGGAGTTGCCAGAGTTTTCTGTTGGGTGGCACTTGACTAGCCAAATCAGTGAGCCTAGCTAGAGGCTGGTGATGCTAGAGGATCTGATGAGATTGGTGAGACTTGCTAAACAAGGACGGGGCCAAGTGTGACTAATGTGATTAGAGGAGCTAGTAAGACTAGATGACCCTAGCAAACTATGGACTGATAGTCGGCGCTAGCCAAAGCAGTGAGTCTAGCCAGAGTCTAGCTAGTCAAGATGAAATAGGCACAATATGAACTAGTTGCTGCACTAGGCAGAGCAGTGAGTTTGGATAGAGTTTGGTTGGGCTGGATGAACTGGCCACACTGTGGACTAGTCACATGTGCCTCCATGTACGGAGGGTGTGCTTCCTAGTTTATTGGGTGCGTACAGTCTCTAGGGTGGATTAGTTGAGTGAGATTTGAGTCAGGGAAGCGCTAATTTGACCCTACGGGTTTAAGCGTAAAAAAATATTATTTTATTGAACTATGGTCAGTATTATTAAAAAAATACTGATTAATCCTTTAATATTAGCGTATATTTGAACGCTAATATGACACTAAGGGTTTAAGAGAAGAAACAGGAACTAATGTTTATTTTATGTTGTAATTAATGGTAGTTTATGGTGGTTATTTTGCTACATTGGAACCGGCTGCAGTAATATGAGGAAGTAAACCAAAAGTTGATGAGACATCATGACAGATATCATGGAATAAAAGACAATGGCGGGGACATATGTAAACATATTTTTAAAAAGAAAATTGAATGCCTTCTCACATTTTTGTCGAATAACAAATGAAATTTTATGTTATGTTTGTGCTTGCGTATTCCTTGTTCTGAATTGATAGGGACGGGACTTTGTTTACGCAATACAACTGTATTTAATTAATTAGTACTGTGTGAAAGTTATATGTAATGATAAAGTGACAAATTAAAGCCAGGTGTCCATGGTATAGATATCGACGATGACCGAGCAAAGATTGGGAAAACAAAATATTATCGTAATTAGTAAATATAGCTGTAGAGTCGTATAATAAAGGATTTAATAATTAGTCGCTCAATTAATATTCGTATAATAATATAGCCGTAAACTAGTTAATAGAGTATTTGCATTAAAAAAAATGTTTTTGCTCATAAAATGATTAAATGTGTTTAAAAGATACATTAAGCTGTAAAACAAAATTTAATTTAAATTTAATTAGTCGAAATAAGCATTAAAAGAAGAGTAGAGGGGGAATGTGTGTGAGAGTGGGGTGAAAACGGTACGTTCTAAAGGTAGGGTCGGTTAAAGTACATATGGGAGTTTTAGTTAGAATTACCGTAAGGTCAACAGTTGCTTACAGTTCAATAGAATGTAAAGAAGACTGAAACAAAACAATTCCGTCCAGGTATTACAATGCCTAAGTGACATAATGACTACAGCTATCAGTATCATCTTATAGACAGTATAGAATAAACTCTTATGAGTTTCGCTCCCGTGAATATTGTACTACACGGCAGTATTCTTACGTCTGACGTCACACAAGTTATCGAGGCCGTTTTCCCGCCAAAAGAACATGTTAAAATATTTTTCGTTTTTTTGCTGTATCATCAAAAGTATAAGTTTTTTCATTCTAATATTTTACAGGGTGTTTCTTTATATGACGTACTTTAAGATAATGCAATAAAAATGTGCAAATAGTCTATAAAATGTATTCTATTTCATGATATCAAAACTTATTAGTGGTGGGTTTTTACTTTTCTACATTTCTACCGTAGGTATATAGGAAGAGTATTGTGTTGGACAAAAAAATCAGAAACGGGGATGTCACCTGAATTATCCGTTTCAGCTGTATTATAACCTATTAAGTGGTTATCGCAAACTTTTCTGTCTGTATATGTCTGTTATCATCGCATCTCCCAGTGCATATACGCTAGAAAGTTGAAACTTGGTACGAAAATCACTTTTTAGGTGTCAAGTTGTGCTATCAAAAATATTTTTATGATGATTATTATTATTTTTATGAATATTTTATTAACCCTTAATAATGACTCAACAAAAATGTTTAAAAAAATCATTAAACGCAAAAAAATTATCGATTGGTTTGAGATCTAACACGCATGTCTTCGTACTTATGACCAACATATGTGTCAAGTTACAGCACATTATCAGTATTAGTTTAATTTGTATACATTTATTTAAAAAATCAAAAAAAAACTCCAATTGACTTGAAAGTCGCTATGTGTATCAAAATTAGTTTAAAATAAATCGGGTTCGGGGTACTTTTCCTCATGAAGCGAGGACAGTGCCTGGATGGGTGACCGATGGGAATATAATTAATGTATTTCCTGTCTGAGGACGAGCGAACAAGCCCGAAGACGAGTTTTAGTGTAAATTTGGCGATTTTTATATTCTAAGGGCAAGCGAATCTGATATGATAAGGAAAAGTTACAGGGTGGCCTCTACCCAATTGATTAAATCATTTAAAAATAAACGTGGCTTATTTGCTTGATGTCGACAGATTTATGGTGGGATTCTGAGTGTAGAAGGATTTTTTTTTAAATGATTAAAATGAAAGTTAAATAATTGACCGAAAGTCGCTTTTTCAGTCCGACGATAAGACTCATTTAATTACTACGTACACACAGTGTATTTAACAGGCGATCGAGTGAGATTACGTAAAAACTGATCCCGCCAAAACTCTATCTTTGATAGTGAAGGTTCACTTTTGGTTATAAGGAAGTTTAAAACAAAAAATATAGTTAATTAAATTGTGATTTCTTTGCATAATAATAAAGTTACACTAAAAAAAATAATATTCCAAAAGTTATTTGATCAAAAAAGGTAATATTGAAGTGAAATTAAGTGAAATAAAAGTTGGAAGAGAAGGTTATCCGTTAAATACGATCGTCTCTAAAGGTACACACACAAAAAGACAGCGTATCGAGGGATCCATTTAGATTCCATCTCCCTAGTTTTAGCGTATGCGATCGGATCCCCTCGGTTCATCCAGCTAATATTACCGTATTGTGAGATCGTATCCCATACGATACGCGGATCTAAAATTGTATGTGAACGTACTAAATTATGTGTGATAATATCAACAGATTGTTGGATATTTTTAGACAGAAAAATATTCAAGAGCATTAAGAAAGCAAAATCAATACAAGTTCATAATTTAAAGCAATACAAAAATTTAAGCACTAATAATTAATTCCAAATAATTAACTTTTCAGCTTTAACTTTCATTAAACAGATGAAGTTGAAGCATGTTTTAAAAATCCAAGTTTATAAGGAAACATGCGGATTTTGTGTTTAAACACAGCCAATGCTTTTCTACACAATAGGTATCTTTGAGAAACTAAGATGCGGAGCATCCAGTAGATATATAAAAAACAAGAAGCGAAGCCCCCCGGGCCTCTATCCAACTACACACTTGGGAAATAGACGTGTGGGTGGGGTTACTGGGGGGCTCTTCCTATTTTTATTGTTTTCTTTTTCCCCTTTTGAGAGCCGGATTGTTTTTTCGTAAAAAAACTCTCTTAAAGGGCCAAAGAGGAAGTAGTTTACAACTGGTCCTTTTTTCCTCTACGCGTTAGAAAACCCCCTTTTTGTAACTTTTTGGACAATGAAACCCCCTTCATATATTGTTAAAAAAGCCGAAGCCAACAATAAAGTTTTGGTAGAGAAAAAGCTCTTGGGACACTTGAATTTTCATACTACAAATCTTATATTTGTGAGTCTACTCTGGAGAAAATCGGATTTCGCCTTGAAGAGGGGCATCAACTTAAAACTCACATTTTCTTCAAACAACTTTTTTAACAGAGATTTATTTTTTAACATATCTTGTACATAAATTCATCCAATCTTATAAGAACTGGAGGAACTATTATTGGGAAATTCTCTTAAAAGTTTAACGATGTGTAGACACAAGTTCTTACCGTAAAGAACACGACACGGATTTTATTTTCTTGATTGACTCGATAAAAATCACTAGAAAAAAACCATAAAAAAGAAAACCAGAAATGTAAAACTACGAAAAAGAACTTCTAAAACCACTACTGATGCTCAAAACAGTAATCATAAGCAAATGTTGATTATATCTTATTTAAGGATAAAAAAGATATACTAATCTAGGTGGTTAGCAAGAATGTAGAGCATTTTTATATGAGATAAGTGACTTAATAAACTATGTAGACTTCCGCGGTTACTTTTATGAAGATTTAGGTCTTCCGGTGGTGACTGCATGAATGTAGATGAAGAATACGAGAGTTCGCTTCATCGCAAAGTGAATATCGATGTTCTTGCGAATGGTTCTCGATATCGAGACAGGCATGTCGGGGAAGCTATAGAGATTGCCAAGCACAGGAATAACATCAACAGGGACACTGTGTGAAGATCTCCAACACACGGATGCCGCTTATCTCTTAACTACGTGTTCCGGATAATTCCATGGACCAATCTCAACCTTCAACTACATCACGGAACACCCAGCCACCGATTACGTCATGCAACGGATGATTACGGATGCAACGATTACGTCATGCAACGGATGAGTAAGCACATCAGCCTAACAGAACGCTCCTTCGTGCCCATCTACAAGAATACGCCATACTAGACCCAAGAAACCTACTATTCCTTCTCATGGCTATAATCTTCGTATTTGAAGACATGGTCAGAGACAGATATAAATAGAGCGACCCTCGTCGACATCCTTGATTTCCTACATACCTAAAGATGCATCCCACAGTGGAAGCGAAAATCGAATTCTTCATATAAATTGACTTGGAACCAACAAAAGACCTAAATCTTCATAAATGACGAACAAAGTTATCTCTAGGTCAAAGGTCTAATGACTAGAGAAAATTAACCCGTACTAGGGGTCTTATGAGACATAACAGATAAAATGAAAACTACAATTGTTGTCTTGTCCATCATAGCGCAAAATGTTTTAAATCTCTAGAAATGGTACGTCCAATTTGAAGCCGACCAAAAAGTAAAAACGACTGTACAGCCAGTTTCAACAAAATGGAAACTAGTCACGGTTAATTTGACTTATTTTTACTAAAGGTTATATCTGTAATTAAAGCTATAATTTGATTTGTTCTTTTTGAATGAAATTAATAAAATAAGAATTGAAATTACACAGAAATTTTAAGAAAGTAAGTGGTATTCAAAATATGCTAAAAAGGATGAAAATTGATAAAAGTTGTTTTGCTGCTACGTATTTTTAAAATAACATTAATATACTTTTAACTTCTATTTCTCCTTTAGATAATAGAGCTATCGGTTCGAGACCTGTTTTTCAGTCCAGATCGTTTGATAGACACGCATACAATATTGTATGTAATTTGATTGACAGCTCATGCAACCTTATACAGTCAATAAATTTAAAAACACATGAAATGTCGACTTATTGAGGTAATAATGTATAGAATAGTGAGTAGGGGTTAAAGGTATTGCTCCTCAAAAATATATTCTTTGATAAAATATTTTTTATTTTATGCATAGGTTTTGTTTTGACATTTTTTGACTTATTTCTTTGATAGGCACTGATGACCTCTTGTTAGGTCGAAAGCGCTCTGCTTTACTTTTAATAAAAATTTTAACTGTGGAGAGACATTTTATTCTTTCGTTCCATAAATTTAAGTTTGGAAAAAAATTAAATTATTTTTACATTTGGATTATAGGTTACAGTGAATAATAAATGGAAACAGCCTTTTTAATATAATCTAGCTCTCAAGGCTATAACAAGGATCATTTAGCTCTACGGTGTTCTGGAATGTCCAGTACGACAATCTACTTAATTTAATTCAGCCATCTAATTGTATTGCCATCGCTTTAGCGGATGACTGACAGCTGTTTAGTGCCACAAAACAGAAAAAATCTTGAAGTCATAAAAACGAAGAACTGTGGAGAAAAGCGTCAGTTACTATATGTTACTGAAAAAGAAAATGAGCACTAAATCTGTTTTAGATACAACTAAATTAAAAAAATTAGGAAACTAAATTATTTAGGGATATTTAGGGAACTCACGTCGAGTATAGGTAAATATTCGAACATCTACAAGCAAGAGCCAATTATTCAGATTTTATCAATATCTATTAACGTCCATTGAGGATTAGGTTGCAAAGCTCTAAAAATCATATACGATATCGCCTTTATACGATAGATTAACTGAAATTCAAAGTATGTCAGCAGGTAATTACATCAAGGATGTTAATGTGATGCAGAACTGTCTCTTGCCTCTTTGGTAATGGTAATTCACAAGAATCTGACCATTACAACATTATAACTGAAAGCATATGATTAGATAGATGTCTCGAAGTACGAAAGTTCAGTAAATATACATTTTGCACTCATACATCTCATCAAATGTATAATAACAGAAGATAATTGGATGATTTATACTTTATTGTGGCTAAAAGTTCTTATACAGATGGAAGTAAAAAATAATTCAGATGTTCGGGATGTGCGTTAACAGCACTCTTCTCAAACAACACAATGACTGGCTGCATGTCTCGGTTACATCCATATTGTTCCAACTATCAAACTGAATAAGTAGTAATTCTCAAAGCTCTAGAATGAACAAGAATCGTAACAAGGTAGAAACAACAGCTGGTATAATATTAGAACTGACAGTAGATCATCCCAGGACACACTAAACAATTCTACAGCTACAAAACATTCTCCTTTAATAATCAATATACTGATAAAGAACAAAATGTCGTTCTAGTGTAAACTCAGGAATAAGAAATAACGAAAAAGTTGATTTATAGCATAACATAGAAGTGAAGACGATTAATTTCCAACCAGCAGTCCATAATTTAAAAAATCGCACATAATAAAACCATGAAATGAGAGAAGCTGTATTAAATGTAATCCGGAATGGATAAAAAAGATGGAGAGTGGCCAAGTTACTAATGTGTTTTTTCCTCGATCAAGGAATGACAAACGTTTGTAGTAGTATGGAATTACTTGTTAAGTTAAACATGGTAAGTTTATGTTTAAAACCAGATGCGAAACTTACCAGAAACTTACCAGATGCGAAAATAATGAAGACTCAGTTAATCGCAGAATAAATTATTGTCCTTAACTAGGTAAAAAAAGATAATTGTAATCCAGCAACCAATGCCTTTTGGACTGACCTGACTATCAATTATTATCAGACCTTAAAACATACTTAAATCATTTAACAAGACAAAATAATTAAAAAAACTAAATTTGAATAATTTTCAATCGTACATAAAATTCAAAAACTTTAAAAGCTATAAAAAAACTACTTTAAAAGCTCAAGAAATCATTTTTTTAAAAATTGTATAGTTTTGATATAAAAAAGAAATTGTGGAAGACTCAAAATTGTGCTATAAGGAATAAAGAAGAAACAAGGTAAATATTCTTTGAAAGACAGAATGGATGTACAAACTTATTGGTTTAAAAAGCCTGTAGTATGTATATGGGACGTGCTGATAATATACTACACACAGGCCGGGCCTACTTCGACGGTTTGAGGAAAAGTAATAAACATTTAACATTAACCAAATTTAATTTTTTGGAGGTGTGCTACTTGGGAATAAAATATAAAAACACACATGCAGACAAAAAGCTTATATAGTAAAATACACTTAGGAAGTCTTTAAAACACTTGAAACAGATAATTTCAGTTGACATAAGGTTCCTATACAACGGAAAGTACTTCCTGCAAGTAATACGGTAAGTTCTTATCACTTTTAGGGTACAAATGTGGAAATGTAATAAACATAGTTTTAAGCTTTTAAGTTAACATTTAAGTATTGCTTTTTCTTGATTGCAAATTGAATAAGATAATATTTACTTCGTTTTAGGAGAAATGAGGAAAATATTATTTTCTTCTAAAAAATTACTAAACTTATCATTAATTTTGTAAAAATGGGTCATGTAGTGAAAGAGAGTTATGAGTTTATATGATGAGAATTAAGGGTTACCTGGTGCTTTATAAACCTGCTCTAAGGGTGCGTATAGCCGAGGCTCTTTTAACTGCAGGAAGGGCTTGGTTGGGGTTATAACTCGGTAAGGGATTAAGGAAACAGTAATTAGTGGGTAAGAGACTCCAAGTGGAATAATCAAAGCTAACTGTAAATGACAAGGTAGTGGATTAGTGGACTAAACTTTCCCTGAGTCCTGTACTCCTTGTGGCAGTATTACAATGTCATCATGGCAAAGTAAGGCCTCTAATTTCATCTAGGTAGCTCAAACTCACGCCGGTTCTAATTTACATCCCCTGTATTCCTAAAATTAATCAACTTAGGGTTGAAACATTTCCTTCACTCATCTCCTTCTCTTACTGACACTGAAATTCATTTATTTCTTCTAAAGTATAATTTACATTTCATAATATTTATACTAAGTCTTCCTCCGTGGTCATGATCGTATAAACGCTCGTTTTTAGCACCGGAGGTACGTGGTTCGCAACCCGGGATATGCTCACTGTTTATATGAATATTATTTCTAGTGAAAATATTTCGCCGAATTTTATTAATAGTAAGAGCATATAAAAGATGCTAAAACAGAATAGATAGAAGGGGAAATAATTGCAATTATGAAAAATATGATACCCTCTTTTTCTATCCAATGTCTTCGTTTCACTAACTATAAATCCCATAAATCGAAATTTGCTCGTGTCTGATTGTATGTATATTCATACTAATACATGTGGTTGGATGGATGGTTATGTGGATGATTTCTGCGTAAACATATTGATCCTAATACTAATTTATTGTCTTCTAGATAAAAATTATGGTAAATTTTAACAAAATACATACTATCTTGGTTAACATCATAATGTGAACATTGGTATCAGCAAATATTGCTAATACCAATTCTCACAGGTCCAGTAATTTATTAATAATTACGAACGAACGTCAAAATGTAAGAAAAATAAGACTAGCTGATGACAGCGTAAGAAAACCTTAATGAATAATAAGAAGGGACTATTAAATAGATTAAGTTAGACAACGTTATCTTGGGACCTTATCTTGGCAGTTATCTTGCTAGGTCACAAAGGCAACTTACTTACTTATCAGTAAGTAAGTTAACCATGAATGAAAAGTATGTTGCTGGAATCCTAATTCTTATCTAGAAGATAATAAAATAATATTAAGAACAACAAGAAACCGTTGTAAAACAGTTCAGGCCAAAAGTTCAACCAATCAGACGAAACTTTGTACGACAATCAATTATTTCGATTAATAATTAATTTCAGTAAAATATCTAACTTCTCGACTTGAAATATCAAAATAAAACTTTGTTCTGAGTCTAAAGAATTCAGTGTCCACCAAGGCCTCAGCCACATCGGTGCCTAGCAGAATTCTCGTGACATCAAATAATTTGTTCTTCTCCACATCTACTGCAGTAAACATTAAGAAAAGTAGTGTGTTATCCCTTAAAATATGAAAATGAGATTTAATCAGAATTATCCGTTTTAGGCGTTTTAAGTCGCACCGATGGGGTTATAGAAAAGTCCCAAGGAACCCTGTATCCATTTTTTAATATTATACAAAGAATTTATATCTATCGATACAATAGGTAATTACTTATTATTTATAAAATATAAATAATAGATTACGAGGTGCATCTTAGTAAATTAAACTAAGATATGAAGAAAAGACGTGTAGGAATAATTATTGGAATAAATTTGAACATTAGCTAATAATAAATTATTAGATAATAATTTGTTATTTATTACAAATATACAGTCAGTCATATCAATGATTAATTATTTAATAGACTGGGCGATGGTGAAAACCAGGGATACTCTTCAAACAAATGCTAATTGCAGACAAGCTTGGAAAATGTTGAAGAAAGCCAACAATGCCATGAGTATATGGGCTCTCTCTTTGGGGAGGAAGAGCTTAAGATACCTGGTTGGTATCTTGACAGGTCATTGCTGGCTTCAGAGACATTTGCATGCCATGAAAATAAAGGCAGAGCCAATGTGTCCCAAGTGTGAAGTTGGGGAGGAGACGACAGGTCACTTTTGGGATCGTGTGAAGCATACGCCAGATTAAGATTTTGTATATTTGGATAAGCCACTCTTATAGATGATGACAGCAGATGTTCTGAAGTTCATTAAGGAATCAGACAGGTTCAAAGAGAATAGAGTTTCTTTTAGGTAAGAGGTGAGGACGTTCTTGGGGCTGGCAAAAAGCGTCCCAGAGACATAATTGCTAAGGATCTTCCCCACCTTTACTACTATACTAGACTAATTATTTAATATCATTTAAGTTAAGATACCTAAATTTCCAGTGTCTCATATCCACTGGGAACAACAATAATAAATGAATCGGATAATTCCGTTGACATCCCGGTTTCGGATTTTTTTAGCAGACAAAATACTTTTCCTATATACCTACGGTATAAATGAGGAAAAGTAATAAAAAGTTAAAAACAAGCTTTCTATAAATGTATGTAATATCATTTGATGTACTTCAGATGAAGCCAAAATATAAAGAAAGATGGTTGAATAAACAAATAAATCGATTGAATGTAACACAAGTATTTTTTAACACCTACAAAGGGAAACAAGATAAAAGAAGTAATGTATAGAATAAAGAAAAGTCTGACATAAAGACATCGACCATCAGCACTTGTAAAGAAAAAAAGCTGCTCCCCTCTTTCGATATTGAGAGGCGAATTTTTCTTTCACTGATATAATTCAAAAAAATGCATCTCAACATTTTCTATTTATCCTTGTCAATAAGATAAAAGGGAAGGAAAATGTAGAGGAAATGGCAAGATAAGAAGGCACAAGAAGGAAACAATTTCAACAGGCAGAGTGGAGAAGAGATATCATTGAAAAATAACCTTCTTATTGAAATAAAAAAGGTAAAGAGAACTTTGACAAACCAACATCATGAATAAGTACTCTTCAAAAAGACTTTAATAAGGATGTACCGTATAAAACACTTTATAGAACCATGTGACTTCATTATTAACTTTATTATAACTTGATTTTGTTTTAAAATCCTTAAAGCGCAGTGAAGCAAATTGAATTAACTAGACCTACTGTCTATTGTCTAATGAATGTTTTTTATCTCATGCCTCTAGTATAGCTTAGACGCCTTTATATCATGCCAGGTTAGACGCCAAAGATGACACTATGACGGCAAATATTATATATATATATATATATATATATATATATATATATATATATATATATATATATATATATATATATATATATATATATATATATATGTTGTTAGATATAAAGGGATTAACGAAGCAAGCATCACTAATATAAAGATGAAGTACTCGAATTAAGTCGATTTAGTTTGATTGAAAATTTGATGAATATGCTGAGATCTGTGTTACTGTTTTGTTAAAGTTTGCAATTTATGGCTAGTCTGAGGACCCTTTCTTACAAATGGGAGACTGCTGGAGCTAGACCAGGATACTTGGAAGGAGGAGTACTCGTAAGCAGTCCCAGTCTGGATACGGAGGAGTGTTAGCCGTCACAGTTACTATTACTATCTCTTACTAACTATTACTAACTCTACTTGAATATTCTTGGACTAATAAAAAGTTTGAAAATAAAAGGAACGAAGAAAAGCGTCTCTCCACAAAACTATTAATTTATTCAAAGCGCTTTTAACCTACATGAGGCCATCATCAGTGCCTGTACAAATAATTAAAAATAATATAAAAATAAAAACGGTTATAAATGTAAAACAAACAAGTCACACAACAGTAAAGACATTACAATAAAAAAAATCAAATGAAATTACCTGAGATAATTAAATTGAAATAGTAATATTCTACCTCTTCTTTTTCGACTCAACGATGTCGGTGATCCGTGATACAAACCTAAGTACTCCGACAATAAAAGTTTGTCATACCTAACTTTTCTAGATTCCAGAAAACATTTTGATCTTGGAATATTCAGGGTGAATGCTTTTTTTTTGTTGTACTGAATATTCCAAAAGATCATTATGCTTTTAGAAGGATAATAATTAACCTAATCCTAAACTTAGAAATTAAATATCTAAGATTATTTTGATTAAATTAAAAATCTTATGTGATTAATACAGGTAGAAATAAATAGATCAACATTTTGTATATTAATAGTATAGTAAACAAAAGTTACTAATTATGCTTAATCACAAATTGACAGTCCAATATTATAATTTAAATTCAAATATCAATATCACGTCTGTCAGAAAGTTTTGTAATGCTATTAGAATGACATTAATACAAAGCACTTATCAGTTATCATCACTATCAAAAAGACTGACATTATTAATCCACTGAATAGTATCCAAGGATTTGACCCTACAAATTGAGAACTAACGATAATTCTAAGTGTCAGAGACAGCTGATTTATGTTTGTTATTTTTATTTTTTATCAGCTGTTCTGTTGTAAGTTTATTTTTATTTTTTAACTGGGCAAAGTAATTAAGTTACTATGGTAATTTTAGGGGGGTTTTTTTAGGAGTATTATTTTTTTGAGAATTTTTTGTATTCACTTGGCATTATAATTTTGGAAAAGAAAGGATTAGTTTTTTTGTATTGCGCTCTACCTCGGTTTATACATAGGAACAATCGAATCTGCAACATTGTGGCGACCGTAGCAAGTAAGAATTTGGACTGAATTGGTGAGTTTGGAAAATTTGAAATTATTTACTTTAGTTTGGTGATTTTTGGACTTCAAAAAAAAAAATTCTGCAATGGAAAGTGAAAAGAAAATAAGAGGTGTATCTCGAAGGACATTCACTAGAACATTAAATAGCTTTGATGCAGAAAAGACTAAAACAGACTTGGACATAGAAAAACTTAAACAATATTTTGAAACTTTAGTTAATGTCAACAAAAAATTAATTGAGCTAGATTCAGTTATTATGACGGGGCTAATAAATTTGGAAACTACGGATATTGATTTGGATTCTGAGGAAATTGGGGCACAAGATTATCAATTTAAATTTAACGGGGCAAAAAATTTTTATGGACGAAGTTTTTAAATCAAAAGATATAGGAATGAAAGGGAGCCTAGATGATAGGAAAAGGGTTCGCTTACCACAAATAGAGTGGGTTAAATTTAGTGGAGAACTCAAAGGATGGTTACCTTTTTGGGCACAATTTAAACAAATTCATGAGGATAAGGGAATAGGGGTAGAGCAGAAATTTCAATATTTAATACAGGCCACAGAGCCAGGATCTAGGGCAAGGGAGTTAGTAGAAAGCTTTCCTGTTAGTGTGGATAATTATAGGTTAGTGATTGAAAGCTTAAAAAGTAGGTTTGGGAAGGATGACTTACTCGTGGAAGTTTATGTTAGAGAGTTATTGAAATTAGTTTTGAATAATGCTTTAAATCCAAACAGTAAACCACCTTTATCGTCATTATATGATAGTATTGAGTCACAGCTGAGGGCATTAAGCACAATAGGAGTGACATCTGATAAATATGCGTGTATGATTTACCCTCTAGTGGAGTCTTCATTACCTGAGGAACTATTGAGAGCCTGGCAAAGGACCTCTTATGGGAATAGTAATGGAGAGATAGAGTTGATAAAAAACATAAAACCAAATTAGATCAGCTTATGGATTTTCTCAAGGGGGAAGTAGAGGGGCAAGAGAGGATTAATTTAGCTGTAGCAGGGTTTGGATTGAAAGTAGATGATGGAACTCATAGAGTAGGCTTAGGAAATAATAGTATAAGCTCAGATAGGACAGATCAAGGAATTCCTAGTGCTTCTTCACTTCTTGTGAAAACTATAGGTAAACCTAAGGAAGGTTGTATCTTTTGTTCGTTGGTTAACCACTCTAGTGAGAACTGTTTTAAGGCACAGAAAATGTCTTATGAGGACAAGGAAGCCTTGGTAAAAAGTAAAGGTTGTTGTTTTCGTTGTTTAGGAAATCGGCATAGAGCTAGGGATTGCAAAGCTAATGTTAAGTGTTTATTTTGTGGTAGGAATCACTTGGTTTTAATGTGTAAGGATTTAAAACAAAATAGAGGGACGTATAAGCCAGAAGTTAGGAAAACAGGTCAGAACAACAGTAATAGAGGTAAGGAAAATCCAATTGAAGCACCTCCTAGATCAAAAGAGACTCTGACCCAATCTAGTTTAGTTTCGACTCAGGATATAATGCTGCAAACTATTGAAGTTTTGGTTAATGGTAAAAATGGAAGTAGGAGAGTTAGAGCGTTAATAGATAGTGCTTCTCAGCTCTCTTATATATTAACAGAGACAGCTAAAGAATTAGGGTGTGAAAAAATAAGCGAAGATACTTTGGTTCACTCATTGTTTGGTGCAGAGAGAACTGGGAAAATTCATCATAATGTTTATAGTGTTGAAATATCTGGAATACTTAGGGACTTCAAGTCAAATTTTATTTTGCTAGACATGGATAAATTGTGTGATAAAATACCTCCAGTAAAAATAGATAGGAATTTAGCTAAGGAATTAGCCAAGTTGAAAATAGATATAGTGCATAGTGAGAATTTAGACAAAATTGACGTTTTATTTGGAGCAGATGTGTTAGGTGATCTGTTATTAAATGGTATGCATAAGCTATCTTGTGGTCTTTTAGCTATGGATACAACACTAGGTTGGACTCTTATGGGTAAAAATAAGCAAGAAACAGGTAATAAGTTTAAAACCGTTCCTTCTTTGCATGTGGCAATTCTTAAGGAACCAATAGAAATTTCTGTGTCAGATTTATGGAGTTTAGATCTCATCGGCATTGAAAATCCCAAGATTTAAATCAAAGACTGAAATTCATATAAGTACTAAAGAACACTTTGAAAATACTGTTACTTTTTTAGGAGATAGATATCAAGTTGATTTGCCTTGGATTGAGGGTCACCCACCCTTAGGCAGTAATTTTGAAATTTCAAAGAGAAGGTTAGAAACCACCACTGGAAAATTAAAACAAAATTGTTTATACAATGATTATGATCAAGTTTTTGAGGAATGGTTATTTGAAGGAATTATAGAAGAGGTACCTATGGAAGAATATGATACTGGAAGAGTTCATTATTTACCTCACAGGGCCGTGATAAAGGAATCAAGTGTGACAACGCGAGTACGTCCAGTGTTTGACGCCTCGGCTAAGTCAAAGGGATCACCATCTCTCAATCAATGTTTGGATAAAGGGCCAAATATGCTGGCTTTAATACCAGATGTTTTGTTAGGTTTTAGGGAAAATGAAATAGGAATCCAAGCTGATATAAGGAAAGCATTTTTACAGATAGGTATAAATCCAAAGGATAGGGATTTCTTAAGATTTTTGTGGTGGTCTGATTTAGAGAATAAGATATTAAAAATATTTAGGCATTGTAGGGTTGTATTTGGAGTTTCATGTAGTCCGTTTTTATTGGCTGCTGTTATAGAATATCATTTAAAATTATTTTTAGGCCCAGACAGCAAATTTAAAGGTGACGTTCAAATTGTGCAAATATTGTTAAAATCTTACTATGTTGATAATTGTTTAACTAGTGTTAGGAATAGAGCTGAATTAGAGTATTTTAAAGAAGAATCCGTTCGTATTATGAGCTTAGGAGGTTTTGAATTGAGGTCTTGGAAAAAATTCTATTGTAAATGAGGACAAAAAAGAAGAAGTTAGTGTGATTACATCAGTGTTAGGTTTAGAATGGAATAGGGCCACTGATGAGTTAGCTGTTAAACCTGTCCGTATTGACTTAGATACTAGGATTACTAAGCGAACTATTCTGTCTGTGATGAATAAGGTGTTTGATCCACTAGGATTTGTGTGTCCAGCGATGCTTGAAATAAAAATTTTGCTAAAGGAAGCCTGGACAGAGAGTAAAGCCTGGGATACTGAAGTCAGTGAGAAGGTATCTTGTAGATTTTTAAAATGGGTAAACCAGGTAGAATGGCTTAATCAAATCAGAATTCCACGGGGTCTTAAGATAGGTATTGAAGATTTAAATAAAATTACTATGCATGTTTTTTGTGATGCTAGTAAACAAGCATATGCCGTGGTTATCTTTTTTAGGATTGAATTAGGTGATGTAAAAATTTCTTTTGTTCAAGCTAAGTGTCGATTAGCTAGGGAGTTGTCAATTCCTCGGTTAGAGCTCATGGCGGCTGTTATAGGAGCTAGGCTAGCTGCTAATGTTTTAAAATCTTTAGGCAACAAGTTAATTAAAACTATTTATTGGTCAGATTCAACCACTGTTTTGGCATGGATTAAGAGAGAGGATTTATGGTCTACTTTTGTTAAAAATAGGGTTGATGAAATTAGGAAGCTGTGTAATACTAATGATTGGAGATATATACCTGGGGAGCTGCAACCAGCAGATTTGCCTTCCAGAGGTTGTTGTCCTAAAGTTTTAAATGAGTCAAAATGGTGGAAAGGTCCTTTGTGGCTCAAAAATCCAGAAGGTGAGTGGCCTACTACTGAGGGTAATTTTGATGAAAATTCAATTTGCTTAGAGAAGAAGAAAACTGTTATTTCTTCTTCAAATATTACTAATTCTGTGTGTGAATGGTGTTTTAAAGACAGGGGAGGTTTAGATGAGCCATGTTGTCAGGATAGTGGTAAAAAATGGTATTTTAGGCGTTTTTCGAGTTTTAGTAAAATTGTTAGATTGGTGGGATATGTGATTAGGTTTACCAAAAATTTAAGACTGACTAAAGACAACAGGCAAACAGGACAGTTGTTAACTGTAAAAGAAATCAAGGAAGCTAAGACATTGTTATGAAAACTATTCAGCAAGAATCTTTTGAAGGAGAAGACGATAAATCAATAAGCTCGCTAAATCCATTTACTGATGAAGAAGGAATCATAAGAATAAAAACCAAAATTTTACAGAGGGAAGATGAAGACAATTTTTTATTACCTGTAGTGTTACCAGCTAAACATGAAGTGGTTAAAGCATTAATTATGGAGATACACCTTGATAAAAGTCATGCAGGAACTCAAATATTTGAATATATTAAGAGAAGAATATTGGATTTTAGGAGGTCGTAGAACAGTTAGGTCGGTTTTAAGGAAATGTGTGCAGTGTCAAAGATATAACGCTAAACCAGTCAAAACGCCACCAGCTGCATTACCAGAGGTTAGAGTGAATGATGCTAAAATTTTTGAAATAACGGGTATCGATCTAGCGGGGCCGTTGATTTGTCGTGACGGTAAAAAAGTATGGATCGGGCTTTTCACGTGTGCAGTATATCGAGCTATTCACTTAGAAGTGATTTCTAGTTTGACAACCGAGGCATTCCTTCTAGCATTAAGAAGGTTTGTAGCAAGACGTGGGCGCCCAAAGATGATTTTGTGATAATGCAACTAATTTTGTAGGGGCTAGCAAACAATTAAAACAACTTAACTGGGAAAAAATTACTAAGTACAGTTCTACTAGCCCCATAGAATTCAGATTTATTCCGCCTAGTGCTCCGTGGTGGGGAGGATGGTGGGAGAGGCTCATTGGACTAATGAAAAATCTTTTAAGGAAAGTTCTTGGAAAATCTAGTTTGACTTATGAAGAGTTGCTTACTGTTTTGTGTGATTGTGAGTCGGTCATCAACCAAAGACCTATCACTTATTTGTCTGATGATAAAAATCAGTTGTTACCACTCACTCCGGCTATGTTTTTACATGAAATCAAGGAAACCACTTTGCCAGACTGTGATGAGTTAGAGATAGAGGGTCTCAACCGTAAATACAATGCTCGTATTCAACTTATGGAAGAGCTTAGGAGAAGGTTTAGAATAGAGTATTTGGGGCAGTTAGTCCATCATCGGAAAATTACACCAAGTAGGGAACTTGAGATTGGTGAGGTAGTCTTAATTGGATGTGATAACGTAAAGAAGATAGATTGGCCTCTGGCTACCATTCTAGAGCTGATGCCAGGTACCGACGGCATTGAACGAGTAGCCAGATTAAAGACTGCAACAGGCGAGTTCATAAGGCCTGTCCAGAGGCTGTTTCCATTAGAGGTGAGACCATCGGACTTCCACAACTGGAGGCGAGTAGGAGCAGAAGTATGAATCGCTGCGGTTGGGAGGATGTCAGAGACAGCTGATTTATGTTTGTTATTTTTATTTTTTATCAGCTGTTCTGTTGTAAGTTTATTTTTATTTTTTAACTGGGCAAAGTAATTAAGTTACTATGGAAATTTTAGGGGGGTTTTTTTAGGAGTATTATTTTTTTGAGAATTTTTTGTATTCACTTGGCATTATAATTTTGGAAAAGAAAGGATTAGTTTTTTTGTATTGCGCTCTACCTCGGTTTATACATAGGAACAATCGAATCTGCAACACTAAGTAAAAAGTTTCTACTTCGGTGATTTTTTCTACCTTTAAGTTTACCCCTAAGATATGTATTTGATTAACTTAAAAGATTTTGGTGTCAAAGCTCTCTATCCCCCATGAGTAGGGAAAAACTTCTCCCTGAATCCGAGCAGGATTTAAAAGAAAAGCTCGTGCTTCCCCTTCTTATGCTACGTCTATTGAAAATAATAGATAATTTAAAAGTAAGAGACATAGCTGAAGGGAAACAAGATATAGTTGAATAAGATCTTGATGAAGTATTGTGGGAGGAAAACTCCAACTAAAATTCCCAGCACGTTCCAAGGGGACAACAAGTCCTAACCAAAAAATACTGGCTTTTCCTGAACGTGCAAACCCAAAAATATTTCCCACAACCTCGTATAACCTAATCATTCTCTTCATACGTCATATTATGGAACTAGATTTTCACTAGCGTTTCCTCGGGGATTTACGCAATTTCAATGATTCCAAAATGTAATTCCATACAATTCAAGTTTCTTGCTTTGTATAATATTTTCAAATAGTTCAAGGTTGACAATAATATCTGGTTTGTTATTGTCCAATAATTGAAGCTAAGGTATCTCTAAGGATGTATATTTATATATTCTGTAAAAATAGGATTTGCTCTACGAGGGTTTGCTTTTCATTGTATCAACTAATATGAGAAAGCAATAAAAAAGTTAATACCACGAAAAAGTCCCTAGCTTAATTTAGCTACACATAAGCTTAATCCAAGTAAGTGATCGGAGTCACAATACTCTCACTGCTTTTTCTAACATACAAAAATATATTGTGTTCAACCAAAACATCCGAAACTGAGATTATACATGAATTACCCCTTTCAGGTACCTTTATGATTCCCTAAGTCGTCTTTCACCATCGTGCTTTTTTATTTTGTTATGTCTGAAGGTAACAGAAGATTAAGATTGTTAATCCTTATCCATAATTTAATTTATTGTACAATTCAATTTAAATTAAACTCTGTCCAGTGAAAACAAGAGATTAAAAATTTGACACATATTTATTTATTTATTTATTTTACAATACAACGTATTAAAAATATTAAATTAGACTTAAAAAAACAGAATTGTGAACTCCTCACAAAAAGACTAGTCTTGCACCGTGAGGAGGCGTATTTAAAATATTAAGCAAGTACTATCAAAAATGTAGCCTATGTATTGTTATATATATAAATAACTATACTTTATATATTTTATAAAAAAGAAAAGAGATAATCATAACAAAATATAAAGATTAAAAATATATTTACAAATTCCTATTTTGCTTATGGAATCCCAGATATTTTTAAGTTATGACTCTCTTACATGTCGAAATTTTGACATTTAAATACTATTAGAAAGTAATGATTTATAAGTAATAATTTCAAGACTTCAGTCAAGAAATAGTTTTTATGACTTCATAAACTGGAAATAATGAGCCAGCTAAAATTTCGAGAATTCATAAAACGCAGTAAAAGTTTTCAAAATATTTTAGATTTGGCACACATGTAGTCACATATAAAAACAATATATGCGCAATATAAGTTTTATCTAAAATTAAAAAGGTTGTATTTACCGCAAGTTGAAGAAGCAATCGAAGAATCAGCTACCGTCGATACTTGCTGTTGATAAAACAGCAAGTATCGACGGTAGCTGATTCTTCGCTTGCTTCTTCAACTTGCGCTAAATACAACCTTTTTAATTTTTACATAGCTAGTCATGCTAACATGTTAAATGCCTTCTTCTTTCTATCTATTAAACTACATAACACTATTGCAAACATTTGGTTTAACAGACAATGTCTTACACATAGAGTCACACCTACTTATGCTAAAATAATAGTTAAACAAAAAACTCTGGCAGCACATCGTACACTAACAAAGCAGCAAGTGTCGACGGTTGCTGATTCTTCGATTAAGTTTCATCTCGTTATCCGCATTAGTTTGATTTTGATCAAATCACTTATAAACGTTTTTTAAGAGTTGTAAAAAATAAAAAACGAATACAATTGAGGTAAAATTTAACTCAAGTAATTCCCTTTATTTATTAGGGTTTCGAAGATAATCTTCGAAACCCTTATACTTTCTGTCGAGCGTCTGTCTGTCCGATTTCTCATCTCAGGAAGTACAATAGCTAGGAAGTTGAAATTTGGTATACATGTGTAACTATTTTATCCAACAACAGGAAAAATATAGCCCACTATCTCACACGCGCATCTGTCGATTTATGAGCGAATGCGCACATTCGCCAAAATTTTTTTTTTAATTAATTAGAGTATTGAAGTTTGTGTCAATGAGGCAAGTATATCTAAGGTTTTTTAGGATCATCAATTAAGCGATGTCACTGCCTGGATGGGTGACCGCTGTGAATAAAACGAATGTATAGTCTGAGGAAGAGAAAAGCGAGTCTGAAGACGCGCTACAGTACATTTGGTTATTTGTATATTTTGAGGATGAGCGAAGCAAGTCTGAAGTAGTGAGGATGAGCGTAGCGAATAGATGTGGTAAGGAAAAGTTCCCGAGATCCCCTGTACCCAAGTTTTTCTTTATAAATGAATCACCTTAGTTTTTTTTTCACTTTTACAACGTAATTATTTAACCCATATACATTGTATTTGAACTTAAGATACGTCATACTATTGATGCGTCTAACGTATGTTATTAAAGATTCTTAAACGTTACAAGGCAGAGTGATTATAATGTCTATTACAAAACCTTTTCCTTATCCTTAAGATATTCTAGATAATCCAAATCAAAAGTCAGATAAGGCACGGAGTTTCTATGGAAAAGCTTTAATAAAACTTCTATTAGATAGAGACTACTTAAAAATATGTTTAAGTATTAAATAAAAGCTGAGTAAGGGTTTTAGACTTTGCTTAGACCTGTGTTAAACTTTTTCACTTTACTTTTATTTGATGTTATAACAGGGGCCTTCAGCCAGCTTAGAAGAAGTTCCTTGTGTATTGGTTGTTTATTTTGTATTATTTGTTGTTACGTGGCATTTTGCCATGTTATTAGCGAAATTTCAACGTGTGGGCTGGTCCACACATAGAAAGCATGCGGGCCGCATGCTTTCTATACCTTGGTCGTCGGGCCACGTTTTGTTCCTGTGACATGTAGTCATTATAAGCATAATTGCAAATGCGATGTCGCTACCCTAGTGTTCCCGATTGTATTTCGTATCGCTTTGGGACATCTTTTGTCAAGAAGTTGCATTTACGGTTGCTTTTGTCTTACTGGTAGGAATAGTTCGATTCAAAAAGTATATAGATCAAGAAAGATGATCATAGGAAATAATATTTCGGACAAGAAAAGATTAGTTCCTTATTTCATTGACAGGAGCTCTAAAGTATACTTTGGTAGTTTCGCCATGACAACTACGAGAATGCGTCACTGTCGTCTTATTTTCAGCAAACTACTTCTGGCACAAAACTAATAAATCCAAATATTTGCTTTATATAAAAATGGCCAATTTTAAGTAGATACTAGTGTCGTTAAAATGGTGATAAATTTCATAACAGATTTCCTAATACAAACTTAAAAAAGTGGAAATGTTATGGTAAGGAAAGTTAGTTTCAGAGCGGCTGCTAGATGCCAGCACCAGTTCACCCCAAGTTTCTTTCTGACTCTCTTGTATACCTTCCAATATTCTGTATCTATATATTCTTTCCGATTTAACGAAAACTATCTTAGTGGCACAGATAGTTTCAAATACGTGGCAATTACGTTTCATCGCAACTTTAAAGGTCGCAGCAACGTTCCATTAGGCCTTTAAATACACGTATTGAGACGTTTCTATTTCCCGGCATTTTGATTATTTAACTAAAAAATAACATTTCTGCAACGTTTTGTGAAACCTTTACAGACACCGTCTTGCGACTAATAATGTTGTTTATGCAAAGTTTAAAAAAAAAAACTTGTTGCATTCTGTATAATTCTTAATAGAATTAAAAGATCCAAAAACATCATTTCGCCCTATTGTACCAATTTTTTAACAAATTTGATGGCATTATACAATTTTTATAAACAATGGCTTTCAAAGGTATCTGTGATTTTTTTAAGATTTAGTCTCCATCTGAAAATTCTTTGACAGTTATCTTTGGACATATTGAAATCTTTATATTTTTCGAATCTGTTGCCCAAGCGGTAATAATTCGTGTGACCTACCTAATAAGCGACATTTTCATGAGCGTTCATTTAAAACGTATTTATAAAAACTACTATTATTACTATACATACAAAAAAGCGCAGTCAACGACTAACAAAATAATAAACTAGCAAACAGCGTGGTATAATATTAGGTCTCCAGTTCATCGGCGACCAATTGGCTGTTTTTTCAAATTTGCTACATGATAATGACGCTTGTTAGGTTGCTGGATGATAGTTGAGAGGTGGAGTGGGGGATTCCGTTTGGCTTCCTGATACCTAAAATCAAATTACACACACACACACACATACACACACACACACACACACACACACACACACACACAGGATCCCAAAAACGGCAATGCTTCAAAGCCGCGTAGTGGCTACGAATCGAAGACCCGTATGTTAATTTTTTTTGTATTTTTTTAAGAAATTAAGTTTGTGAAATCACTCTGTTGGTGCAATTATTAGTACTCGTTTTATTACATGAGCGCTTTATCAATGAATATTAGTATTAGTCTCCATATTATGAGTAATTTTGATAACGACAGTTTATAGGTCTTTAATAAATACAATTTCAACTAATAAAAATGGCATTACCTAAATCGCTATTATTCATACAGCATATTCATTCTCGTAATTATTATTTATTTATATTAAGTGCTTATTTATTTTTGAAGTTCAATGTTTACAGTCTTTCTTTATTAACCAATAAATGTAAAAATTGTAACAAATAAGTAGTATAATATTCACCATCTAAGTATTTTGCGATATTTTGTTAATATCAAAAGTGGTAGTCATTAAAATTATTGAATGACTACTATCACTCATCTATCTACAATAGTGGATTTTGCAATTATGTAGAAATATTCACATTAAGATTGATGATCATCAGCTAGATCACAAAAATGATGTGATTTATGTCAAATCATGTCACTACTAGTTTTATTAATATTCTACCTTATATATTTCATTTTTTAAATGATATCACTACATTTTAAATTTCATATAAAAGAAAATTATTTATGATTAGAATGCAAGACACTCAATGAATTATTGCTAAATATAAGCAATTGTTATTTTGGATATATTTTTTGTTATATTGTGGTTCTGATAAGTTAATAAGATATTTGCTTATTGCTTAACATAAGTAATGTTTTGGATGTAACATATTCGAATCATTTGGTTTAAAACGTAACATATGTGTACAACAGCTAGGCTAATGCATAACATAAATATCTTCAAATGTTGTCCAATATAAAAGAAGTATAGTATGTAATATACCTTTATATCCGCACTTATATCTAGTATGCATTTAATATTAATATACTCTCACCCTTTCGGACAACATGAAGCCCATATTTTGTTTAAACTAGGGAGGTGTAATTCACGAGATATAAGGAACCATATTGGGCTATGTGACATACGAACGTGACCCAACCTAGTGTGGAAAATGATGGTCTTTTTTAACGTTATTTTTTCTCCGAAAGCCAGCTGTCGCTTTCGGTTCAAAAATCTTTTTAGCAAGGTTGTAAGCGTTTAAAAAAGTTATCTGGTGGATGTGACCGTTGTGTGTTGCACGTAGAAACACTTTGTAGAACTTACTGCCTATGAAGCTACGATTTTAACGTACTTCTAAAACGACAGCTCTACTTTAAAAAAAGAAAGGTATATATTTTTATATACATTTATTTTGGTAGGCGGTATGTTCTTGCCTATGTTATTATAAGAATTTATTTCTTTGAAGTATATTTTAAAGCGATATTTTTCTTGGCATGAAAAAACCTTTTGATTTTTAGTCATATCTCTTTTATTTTACTTTATAAATATCAAGTAGACATTTCTGTACGATAATATATATATATATATATATATATATATATATATATATATATGGACGTTATGTAGGATAATGTAGGATACTACATTTTCCCAACATTACATTGTTTTATAGATAACCATTAAAGCTTAATTCCTATCCATAGAAGGATACAGTGTTAGCTAATTATGAAGTTAAGAATGATATGTAGCGTACACATGAGATACATCCATGGTGACTAAACGTACCTTTAATAATGTTATACTCCATTAACAGCTCTTGTAGTTTCACTCTAGAGCTTTGGTGTCACAAGCATACCAACCAAGTGCTGGATGCTTTATAATAAACCCTATAAATTGCGAATTAGCGAGCTCACAGAGGTACACTTTGAAATTATGTGAGGTCTTAATGCTGAAGACTACCTGACATTTATGTTGAGAGTCAGCTCTACTCTACTCTCAATTTGACGAGAAGGTAGTTTAGAATTACTCTTCGGGTTGATAAAAGCTTTCTATGGTGCCTGTCACGGACTGAAAAAACGTCTAATTTAAACTCATTAGATAGTTACCGAGAATATAGATATCGTGGAATCATGTATTTGCAAGTTGTTACTGCTTTACTAGCTATCTAGCTGTTGATGCAACAGTCTAGCTGTGGCATATAAGCGCTCTATTATTTAAGACTCTATTACTATACTAGAATAAATTCATAAGAGCAACAAACCCTAAAACCATACGTTTTAAGAATACATATCACATAAATCCCTTGTTAGTTTTACACCCTTCTCTAAATCACTAAGATAATAGAATCAAAATCACCCCTTACAATTCCTGTGTAACACAAAATGCCTGTAAGAGGGTAACGAGTGAAAAAGGTCATGATTTAGTTTAGGATAAAGTTATGTACGACGTCACTAACTAAGGAGAATTAGGGTCCGAATCGTTAGCGCGTCACATGACACTCTCACTAATTTTTACATTACTCTCCCCTTTTAGTATCAAAAGAAAAATAATTTTAAGGAAACTCAATTTCAAGTAAAGTTTATATACTTCAATCAGTAAAGTTTATTGAGGTAACATTAGGTAAATTAATTAAGAGTATTTTAATTTATAATTAAGGACATTTAAGTAAAAGATTTAAACGCTCAATATTTGTGTATTTTTAAAATTATTGTGTAAAAAATACTTTAGTTGTAGAGCAGCATTAAATTTAATAAAGGATAACAGAAAAGAAATAAAGGACGAAAGTTTTAGATAGAGTTACAAAAAGAAAAATAATTTTATTAAACATGTCAGTGAATAACGAAAACAAAATGAGAAGAGTAAAAGATAAAACTGAATTAATGTGAGTATATACTGAATTTTAAATTCAATAAACAAATGACAGTTACTTCATAATGTTAAGTGTGCTTTAGAATGTAAGGCGTACAATAAAATAATTGTAATATGCGGAGTCGAGTTATTTTTGGCAGGGAATGAGAAAGGGACTAACCCAATCCTCTAACTAGGTTCCGGGGCACGAACCCAGGTTTAATCCTTGAAAACTTAATTCGAACTCATTTACACATTACTTTTAATCTAGTGAAGTATGGTTACATTGCAGATTTTATATCTGTCTGTGTTCTCATATTTTATAAATTTAAATCAGTTTACATTTTCAACGAAACAATATACAAAGTATCAGCCCTTCCTACTAATAAATCAATTAATAACCTCCTAAATACCTTGCTCAAAGAAAGGAACAAGGTAGAAGAAACAAAATACTACTACATAATTCCCAAATATTTACACAAATATGAGATGGGTCCTTAGTATGTCATATAAATAAAATAATTCTGGCGCGGTGGTCCGCATGTCGGGCGAATTTCCTTTGGATGCGTGTTTCCGTGCTTTTTACATTAATAAGTTTTCAACTACTAATAAATAATTCCGGCGTGGTGGTCCGCTGTCGGGCGAATTGCGTAGTTCCGGTTCATGCTTTAGAACCTAAGCAGTTACTCAATTGTCAAACACTGCTCGTAACTCATTTTGTCTGTATTTTTCAAAGGAAATGCACATAATTATCCAGTTGGTTGTACAAAACTATGCCTCTAAAATTAGATGTACGCACTATTATTTGCACTAGTTTAAAGCATAGTTACTTATCTTTAAGCTTAGTCAGTTATCTTTAAAGGATTTAGCGCATTTCCTTTGAAAAATACAGACAAAATTAGTTACGAGCAGTGCTTGACAATTGAGTAACTGCTTAGGTTCTAAAGCATGAACCGGAACCACGCAATGGGCATGGATCTTGCATAAGCAAGAAATGGATTGTTTAGCACGGAAACACGCATAATAAATTAAATTCGCCCGACAGCGGACCACCGCGCCAGAATTATTTATTTAGTAGTTGAAAACTTATATAATGTAAAAAGCACGGAAACACGCATCCAAAGGAAATTCGCCCGACATGCGGACCACCGCACCAGAATTATTTTCTAGTTGTAAACTTATATTAGGTAAAAAAACAATAAAAAATTATTGTCCCTACTAGGATTTGAATCCAGGTACTCTAGGTTTGAGTGCACGCATCCAAAGGAAATTCGCCCGACATGCGGACCACCGCGCCAGAATTATTTTCTAGTTGTAAACTTATATTAAGTAAAAAAAACGATAAAAAATTATCGACCCTTCCAGGATTTGAACCCAGGTACCCTGAGTTTGAGGTCGTTGACTCCGGACCACTGGTATTCAACTCAGAGGCCCAAAAACATAGAAAAACGACACCCTACTCGAAATTTAATTTTCAACGACCGTAATTTTGGTTTTCTATAATTTTGTGGTTTTTGACTTTTTGGTAACTTAAAGTGGTCGTATCGACTTCGGACCGGTTTCATTCGATTCAGCGTCCAAAATTACATAGAAAACGACACCCTACTCGAAATGTATTTTTTATCGACCTAAATTTTGGTTTTCGGAAATTTACAATGGTTTTTTCGATTTTTAGGTCACTTAGAGTGGTCGTATCGACTTCGGATCGGTTTCATTCGATTCAGCGTCTTAAAAAACATAAATCTTGATCTTTTTTGCGGCAAAAAATATTAACCCTGAATTTTGCTGATTTTTTGAAAATTTTGCTGACTCAGCAAACCGGGTTGATGACGTCACAAAAACCTGGTTTTCAATAGGGTTCGTGTCCTCCTAAAGGTTGATTTTTGTACAACACACACACTTATATATATATATATATATATATATATATATATATATATATATATATATATATATATATATATATATATATATATATATATATATATATATATATATATATATATATATATTATATATATATATATATATATATATATATATAAAGTCTCGCGAAATTTTTTTCGTCATAAGGGACCTCTGAAACGGATTTGTGTCGTGGTCCGAGGTTCAAATTCCCATGACGCCTATCCCATTAGGCGAATTTCCAAAGGAAATTCGCTAAAAGTAATGATAAAAACGATAAAGGAATGACGCGTATCAGTTACGAGTAAAATTCTACACAATACCGTATAATTTCATCAATTCCTATAACTCTTTAGTAATTAAATATGAGAGCAGGTCTCAACTCGTGTATAAGACATGGTTAAATTCATGCTAAGTATAAAATACCCTCATAGCAGCCAGAGTCATTCAGCTTTGTTTCACAAAAGAACTGACAATAAACCCATTAACAGCCAACTATCCATGATTATTATTAAACTCTTGAAAATAGCTTGGCAGCTTTTATTTTTTGTGACATGCAAGTATGTTAACCTTTAAATTAAAACTTGAAGCTACTTAACATATTTTAAGTATCAGGAGGCTAAACGGAATAGATTCCTCCACCCCCTCTCTCCACTTCCATCTTCCGATCAACCTTATACGCATAATTTTCTGGTTAAAACTCGCTAAAACAAAGGTTCTAACACCGTTGAATTATTTTTATTTAGATAAATACAGAACAAAAAAAATATTTTTCTGGAATTTAAATAAATTTATATATTCCCCATAAAATATAATAAGTATATAATGTCGGAAGGTATACGAAACAGTCTGACAGAAGTTGGGAGTAAACTCGGTGCTGGCATCTAGTGGCAGCTCTGAAACTAACTCTTCTTACCATGACATTCTTCCCATTTATGTCACAAGTTAGTATTATGACATCATCGTTCTCGTTCTTTATCGCCATTTTAACGACCCGAGTATCTAATTGAATTTGGTCATTATTATATAAAAAGAATATTTGGATTTATCAGTTATGTGCCAGCATTAGTTTACTGAAAATAAAACGACAGTGGCACATTCTCGTAGTTGGCATTGTAAAACTACTAAATTATACACTAGTGCTCCTGTTAACTGGCTATGGAACTAATCATCTCTTGTCCAAAATAATAAATCATAGGACCGTATTTCTTTATTTCTTTTATATTGCCATTATTAATTTATGTCCTGCAAATAACCAATACACAACACATCCAAGAGAGCTGATGTCCAGGTTATATAATAAGTTATCAGAAATCTACTGTGACAATTAAGGACTATAGGAATCCCAACGAAAACACGTGTGTAATAAAAGAGCCAAGTCTAATGTAAAAAGTTATGAGATCACTGAAATAGTCAAGTCGTAGGATTATTATTATTATTATTATTATTATTAATTGTAAGGTAGGTGTAAAACCTTTTGCACTGCGACTTTAAGTCTTTTGTACAAGTACCATCGTGTTCTAAGCTTATAGGAGATCCTTTCCTTTTATTATTTCGAAAAGTTTGTGAACTAAATTGGCATCTGGGTTTTCAATTCGGCTTAGCGTGGCTTCTCCAAACAACAGAAATCTCTTGTATGCTAGAGCTTTGCATTCAAAGATGATGTGTGATGATGTTTCAGGGCATTGGCCACAGAGTCTACAGACAGGCTCTTCTTAAAATATGCCGATTGTATGCATATGTTTGCGTAAGTGACAATGACCAGTTATTAAGCCCGTCACTATACTCAAGATTTTCTTATTTAGCTTTAGAAGAGCATCTGTCAGTTTGGCTTGAGGACCTCTCAACATAAGTGTACTGTGCCTCAAACCAGGAGCATTATTCCAGTGTTGTTGGTGTTTACCTCTAAGCCATTCATTCACTGCCGTCTTGACTTGTGTTTTCGAAATGCCAATAACTGGTTCAGGTCCTATTGGAGTTTGATTTGAACCTTGTCTTGCTAAATCATCTGCAACCTCATTACCATCAATACCTTTATGTCCCGGAACCCATCTAACTGATACTTGATTTAAGTCGTAGGATACCAATTATGTTTGTAAGTATATGAAGTCTTGGCGATTTTACTTTGTGACTTGGCCATTACGCAGCTTAAGGTACTTTGGTACTAAACATATTGCATTGAGTTTAGAAATACACTATAATAATATATTCAGCCTATTTAATAAACTTATTATGCATTTCTGTGTGTGCTGCGTAATGGCCAAGTCACAAAGTAAACTCGCCAAGACCTCATATATTACAAGCATTTTTGAGATCCTACGACTTGGCGTGTTCAATGATTTCACAGCTTTTTACGCTAGACTTGGCTTTTTTTTACACGCATGTGTTTTTGTAGGGATTTCATTCCTTTTTGTAAAATTGAACATTATTGCTTACATAAATACGCCATGAAATATTATTAAATTATAAATTAGTTATGGCATATTACTACACTTTTTTATTACTAAACAGTTTCATTTACGAGGGAGCGAAAATAACCACGAGAGGCTTCCTGTAAAGGATGGTACACCATTGACCGCTAGACATGGTGCCCCAGATACCATTTGAAATGAAAATATTTTCAAAATATACATATTTATAATGTTTCTATAAATTATGACATTGGGTCTGCAAACGGCAGCGGTTGCGAATCGCTGGGTCGTATTGCAACCCACCAAAAGGAAATTCAACTGTAAATGTTAAGGCTTATTTGAAAAATTTCAAAAGAAAAGTCAAGTTTATGCACTTCATAAAGTTTGATTTGTTTCGTTAAAAGGTAAAAAGTCTCGATATCGTTGTAAGAAACTTAAATGACATGGTACCAGGAGCTAATATTGAATCCTAAACATAACACAAAAGCACTGCCTCCGGTCTTTTTACACAAAAAACTTTAATCAACCTTTTTTAAACGATACAAATGTACCATGTATTTCACCTTACAAAAATAATAAAAAAAGCTATGTCTTTGAAGTTTTTTCAATATGAAGTTGCTGTTAGCATGACCAGAGGGTAAAGTTGGGTAAGTAAAGAACAAGAACTTAAAAGACCAATTTTAAGACACAAAGGATCCCCTTGCAGATCGCACCGTACTTGAAGTTAGGCCCTTTTCCTAACAGACACAGTGTCAATAAAAATGATATTAATATTTAATATTTACAAAGGCTATGGTGTAACTACAGGGGTTGGGAGATTTACTGCTTTCAAGTATATATCTACTTTCTTTCTAGAGTTTAACTTGTGAAGAACTTGATAAATAAAGTAATAGCATGCTTTAGATCAAATTGTAATCACTCATCTAAGGCGTTGTCCTGCAATAAAAATAATTTTAGGATGCTATGTACCGCAGATAACATAACTCTATATGACCGACCCTATATGGTCGACTTCATTCTTCTTCAACCTTGACAGATTACTAGCGCTGAAAAATAGCAGTGAAAAATGGAAACAAAAGTGACTATCTCACGCTTTTTTACAAATCTTTACTTGATTGTTTTAGAAAATGGTATGTAATAGCTCTTTGAGCTTTAATGGACCTCAGAAAACGGCACAGCGTAGCATTCTTTCTGTGCCAAAGAAAAAATTGGCCCACTCCTGAGTCAAAACTCGGTGCTCTGCTGTATTTAAAAATGTAATGTATGAATTAATTTAACACAAATAGTAAAAGCATATACTTATGCCTCATTGAATTAAATAAGCAAAATTAAAATTAATTTAAAAGAAATTACCAAAAGGAAAAACTAGTGATGGGCGATCCTAAAAATTATAAAATAAATGTAAATATGTAAATTAAAAGCAAAACATTCAACTGGTTTCGTTTTAGAGCCACCAATGTTTATTTTGATATTAATGATTGACATATACAAAATATATTATTTGACATAATATGTCAAATAAATAAAACATCAAAACTAAAGGAAGGAAAATTACTAAAAAAGACACGAGAGATAAGAGTGATTGAGACAGTAAGCGGAGGCATGATTAGCAAAAAAGAAGTATGGACAATATAACAACTAAAACTACTCTACAAAACCATTCGCTAAGGAAATCTCAGGATCGACTTCGAGCTCAATCCCAGGCTCAAGATCAATCCCAGGCTTATTGTCGAACACGGGATCAAGCTCGAGCCCAGGCTCGTTGTCAAACCCAGGGTCGAGGTCCAGCCCAGGGTCGAAGTTGAGCCCAAGATTCAGCTCAAGCTTTTAATAGAAAACTCGAGCACACTTAAAGCTCGATCCCGGCTCGATCCTCGTCAAAAGCTCGAGTACTCGAACTTCTAGCTCGAGGTTAACCATCATTAGGAAAAACTATAACTAAAAATAGTTATTTTCAATCAGACGTACACAAATGGCAAGATGTTAGAAATGAATAAGGTGATTAAATTCGATGTAAACAAACCAATCGCATTCGGAGGTCTGCGTCGTATTCGGTAGTCTGACTTTTTTATGAATGAAGTGTGACGTCATTGCAGGACTTGGTATAGGCGGTCAACATTGAAAATTTACTATTTAATTCTGCAATGACGTCAATTTTGGACTAAAACTTAACATTTAAAACTTTTTTTATTCATAAAAACCCTCCAATTGAATCACCTTATATATTTTATCAGCTTGCACAAATGGTTATAAAATTAACAAACAGTCCTATAACAAATATCTAATAATTAAGTAAACATTTTGAACTCGATTTTTCTGTCATACCGGAAATACACGAGTCTGACCGATTATAATCGACAAGCTTACTATTTTCTCCGCTACCTTGGAGGACCGGTGCTGCAACGGAACAACCAAATCGCTGATGCTTCTTTAATACCTAAAATTTTAAAAAATGAGCTTTTATAAACTCTATTGGTGCAGCCAGCATTATATTGCAATAATCCTTCTTAAGAGCCTGGCTTCTTTTAAAAAAATCCTGTTGACATTTAATACCCTTAAAATCTTTATCACCAAAATCTTTCGCAACATTAACTTTCTTGACAATAAAACTTGCTTTTCTATGTTGCTTAGAGGAGCAGAATTTTCTAAAGGACAATTCAAGATATAGCTGAATACGCATATAATTTTATAAAAGAACAAAAAACACCAGCTAAATATTTGGACAATATGTTTCAACGATTATATATAAGATAATTTTATAATTTGCAAACACCGCTACATAGGAACTTCTGCTCACTTAATAACAAAATATTCATATAAATTATTAAACTAATAATCCATTGAATGCAAGTATGACTAAAACTTCCAAGACTCAATGTCTCATTAAACATTTATTTGCATAGATAGAAATTAAAAGTGTTTCTCAGATTTTTTAGGATTTAATGACTCTGGTATTTAAAATAATTTAATTAATTATGTAAATATTTGTTAAATATATAGCTACATACATATGTCTATCGATTGACTAACGCATAGATTTACAATATACTAGCTAAGAAACCGCCCTTCAGACGGGAGACGTAATTGTACACGAGTTTCACCTCACTAATTTGCTTCACAGCTTATTACAACAAATTGAATAATTTCTTTACAAGGCACAAAGGGACAACTCAGCTTAAACAACTAAATTGTTTTAGCGTTTTGCGTTTACTATGAATATTTTATAATCCGTTTTTGTTATGAACCACAGTTAACGTTTTGATAGCCACACTTTCTAATCAAACACTGATCGAAATTATGCTACCGCGAATGACCTGTAATATTTGATTGATTGATTAATTTAACGAATCATGCATTTATATTAGGGTGAAAGTCTGGTTAAAAACATTTGGAAAAGAAAATCCACTATATTCTTGTAAGCTCAGAATGAAGAAAACGAAGACACACGGTTGAACGGTCAAAATCATAAGATAGACCTCACTAGATTGAGGAACTGAATCAATAGAAGTCCTTCCTCATAATCCTGTACACCCCATTTTACTCGAGGAAAAAAAATTTCTTTGATGTCCTTTATATTAAGTTGTTGTTTACATCATGGCCGCAGGCTCTTTTTCTAAACTCCAATAAGTAACTTCTTAACTTTGTACATCGTTAAGTTCAACATTACATTGCCACGTAAACTTAAAGATTCGAATGCATGTAAACTCGTTTAAGTTATACAAAAGAACTAAGTCGAGTTTATAAGTAACCCCATAGGAACTTAACCCTATTTTAAACAATATGGTATCCTTTGGTCTCTACGGTTAATATGGTATTCTATGGTCTCTATGTTTCCTTTTTTTATTTTTTTTTATTCAAAAATATATCACACATATAAACTTATTACAAAAACCAACATACATATATTTACAACAATACAGTGAAATCCCACATGGATTGACCCGTAAGTGGGAACATTTTTTAATCACAACGTATTCTGGTGGTTAAAGAAGCAACTAATATACATTTATAAAGGCTCATTATGTATTTAAAGTACAAAAGAAATAGATAAAAAACTAGAACAAAATTATAATAAGGTGACTTTTATTGCTTTCTTTATAAAGTTTAATAAGATTTTTTGTTGTTTTTTTTTTTGGAAAAACAGAGAAAGATAAACAAAATAAAAACTAACAAGTTAATTTAAATAAAACAAGGTAACACCTAGGAAGTTATAAAATAACTTGTTTTTATTAGTAATATAGTTTTATAGTATATTATAGTAATATTTGTATTAGTAATTTAAAACAACTATTTTTTTTAAATAGTGACTTAAATTTTAATTGTGATTTTTTGACTAACTAATTAACAACTGAAAGTTTAGATTAATCTTTGGCAAATTAAGTTCAGGAGTATAACCTTCACCTTAATAATACTACTGTGTTCTGAGATAATTTATACTCACAAGTCTTATTCATTGCACAGCCTATAATTGCATAGTCTAAGTTAGAGCATAACTACACTGCAAATATATTTCTATAGCTTCCTAAAACATTTTGAAAATATCTGATTGTTTCAGTAAAACGATTATATGTCATGAAAAAACACAGGTCTCTTTATAAATTGAACCATTTTAAACAAAATTACTATTTCTTTATTGTAAAACCTTTTCAACTATTTATGAAGATTTGAAGCCTCATAAAACTACTTTAATTTAGAACCTTAATTAGACAAATATGGTAACAATTTTGACATCTGTCTTACACTTAACCCCTATTATTTTAAATGAATAAATAAAAAACCATTCATTACTTTCAAGAAGTTAATACAAAGAAACATAAAAACAAAACAAAACATAATTTTTTACATAACTAATGATAATAAAGGGGGGAGTTCAGGAGTTAAGAAGCCTTGCAGGTCTATTCTGTCCTATAAGTGCTTTAAATTAAGTAATATCTATATAGTAATGGTTTGTTAAGTAGATTCCTAGCTGATGTTATTTCAAGATCAATAAAAATGTTATTTAACACTATACTCTGTATTATTTAGGAACATATCCCAATAAGCATAGAACGTGTCTATTCTGTAGAACTATGAGTAGTTGTTAAAAGTTTAGTCACGATCCATTAATTAGATTTTGAGCTGAAAGCACTCAAAATTTGGTCTACACTATCCCTATTATTTCAGAACGGATGAGACATAAAAGGTGTCCATTGTGTTCAATCATAAGTTTGAATTTAAAATCAAATCAAGACTCACAGAGTAGATCTGTTAGCACCAACCATTATCTTACACTAACCCCTATAATTAATTTAGAACGCACCTCGATGAGACATAAAATATGTTCATCCTGACCTATGAGTTGTCTAAGTGTAAAGTTTAGTCAAAATCCATCAATTAGATTCCAAATAATAATCTCTTCAAATTTTAAGTTACATTAAACCCCTATTATTTCAGAATAAATCCCGATGAGACTTTAAAGGTGAACACTCAGACCTATGAGCATCCTATGTTTAAAATTTAGCTTAGATCTATCGATTAGATTCCGATCTATAAGTACTCAAATATTATTTTCTCACCAAAATCTTCTATTGTTTTATTAGAAAATATATCAATGAGTCATAAAATATGTTAATTTAGATCCATATTAGTATAAGTTTAATGTTAAGACAAGATCCATCAATTAGATTTAGAGCAGTAAGCATTTAAAACTTTTGTTTATGCTAATCTCCTATTGTTATTTTTTGTGAACGAATCCCGATGATACATAATTGGTTCATCATAACCTATGAGTCGTCTATGTGTCGAGCTTAGTCAAGATCCTTCTATTGAATTCCGATCTGCTATGTTGCACTAAACCCCTATTATTTTCAAACGGGACTCGATGGTCTTTAATGATCCATTCAGACTTAAGAGTAATCTGAAGATTTTTTTTTCAAGATCTCTCAAGTATATTCTGAGCTGTAAGCACTCAGAAAAATAATTTTTACATTTATCCCCTACTGTTATTTTATGTATGATTAGTCTTAGTTTAAAGTTTGGTTCAGATTTTTTAAAACCATGAGTTACCATTATTAGCCAACTATTTTAAAATTACTAATCTTTTAAGTTTCTTTGATTTTCTCAGGTAGACTGTTGTAAATTTTGATTCCTTTGACATACAGAGATTAACACTTAACATCATTGTTACAAGAATCTTAAAAAATTCGCTTGCTCTGATATATAGTGGAGCAGTTATTTTTACGAATGGGAAAAGCATGCTCATTTTTGTGAATGAAGCAACAAACTTGTCTGCAATACAATTGATGAATTGAGAAAAGATAACATAAATTAAATAGTTTAGCTATACTAATTTTTTTTTATTTCTATATATTTTTTATTTTGATATTATAATAATAAACAATAAATAGGTTTATTTATTATAATAAAACAAATTCAACTTTGAAGACAAATAGGATTGCAGAAGGTTTGGAAATATGTTTTCGGACTCTCTTCGCTAGTCCTCGGGTAGAATGCATCCGTATCATATTCAGCGGTCACCTATACAGCACTGACCACGCTCAATGCTCCTTAATATTTATAATTCAACAAAAATCATGGATATACTTGATCCATGATTGATCCATTTCGTCGTATTGACACGATACTTAGTGTACATATTTAATAAGTAATAATAGTATACTCGTACACTGGTACCAAATTTAAGCTCAATTAAATCATTTTCTGATTTTTTACAATTTTTTTAAAAAAAACGAGCATAAGTCACTCCATAAAAATTAAATTAATTCTGATAATGAGAATTATCAATGGTAGATTGATTTTTCTACAAAGTTACAATTTTCTAGCATAAATACACTAGGAGCTACGATGATAACAGACACACACACACATGCAGACAGACAACTTTTAGAAAACCACTCAGGAGACCTTTAAAACACATGAAAAAGATAATACCGGTTCTATCCCGGTTTCAGATTGTTTGCAAACACAATAATTTTACTATATAATTGAATATACTAAGGGAAAGTAAAAATAGAAGAAAATTGCCCTAACTGTCAAAATAATGAAAAATCAAGAAAAGATTTTATTTTGATAAAGGTTTATTATCATCATTAGTCAGTTTTTCTTTAACGTTTGTTTCTACTTTAAACCTCATACGTAACTCCTTTATGTTTTAACCATGTTAGAGTTATAACATAGACAAACTAAAAGTTTCAAGGCAATTATTATATTAATGGTTGGGTAGTTTAAGTCATGTATAACCATATCAAGGGGAAACTTGATGGAGCTTGGCTGAGACGGCTATATCGAGCCCTGGGGATAAGTTAGGCCCCTCGCCTGGTAAAACTTTTACCTTGTATGGTCGTTTTCTTCTAACATTTTAATGTATACCTTTAGGTCTATAACCATGTATTTTCCCCAATGGAAGCACGTGCGAATATTAACATGAGGTTAGTTTTTTGGTTTTGTTGTACACACGAGTACAGTATTGCTTACTTCAATATAAGTAACAGACTTAATCAACCACAATAATATTATATATGTTAGAAGAATATAATATTATATTCAATCGCACTCTATTTAATACATTTTTCTATGATAGATACGATTATACTTTCATAGAAAGCATAAGCCCATGGGTAATAATTTTTCTACATTAATTTTAGAGGCATAGTTTTGTAAAACCAACTGGATAATTGTGCGCATTTCCTTTGGAAAATACAGACAAAATGAGTTACGAGCAGTGCATGACAATTGAGTAACTGCTTAGGTTCTAAAGCATGAACCGGAACCACGCAATGGGCATGGTTCTTGCATAAGCAAGAAATGGGTTGTTTAGCACGGAAACACGCATAATAAATGAAATTCGCCCGACAGCGGACCACCGCGCCGGAATTATTTATTTATTAGTTGTAAACTTATACAATGTAAAAGACACGGAAACACGCATCCAAAGGAAATTCGCCCGACATGCGGACCACCATTTAGAGAGGTCGTATTGACTTCGGACTGGTTTCATTCGATTCAGCGCCCAAAAATACATAGAAAACAACACCCTACTCGAAATTTATTTTTTATCGACCTAAATTTTGTTTTTTGGTAATTTACAATGGTTTTTTTCGACTTTTTGGTCACTTAGAAATGGTCGTATTGACCATATTGATTCAGACTGGTTTCATTCGATTCAGCGAATATATATATATATATATATATATATATATATATATATTATATATATATATATATATATAATTTTTGCGCGTATGTTTTCGTCATTAGGTACCTCTGAAACGGATTTGTGTCGTGGTCCGAGGTTTGAATTCGCCATGACGCCTATCCATTAGCCGAGTTTCCAAAGGAAATTTGCTAAACTTTATGTCCGAACTTTACAATGACATTTAACGAAAACGTTTCAAATAAAGCACTATTTTATTGACGAGGACTTAAAGATTTTAAATATTGTAAACAAAACCACGGTACTAAACCAACAACTTAATGTTTTGCCGAGAAAACATTGGTTAGACAGAACGGTTTAACTAAAACATTTTATTTGAACTATAAAACCAAGTCTTAGATATGCGTTATAAAGTTTAAATAGAGAAATAGGTTTGATATTAACACAGTGAGTTAAGTATAATGTATTTGACTTTAAGAAGAATGTCATAGTGAGGTCGGAGTGGTTTCGATTCGGAGCAAGAGACTGAAACATAAAAAAAGCATAAAAGCAGCAAAGAAGAATGTTACATAGTGCCTTTTATGCCCGACATAGTCTTATTACCGACCTTTAAAACCCTAAACATTGGTTGGGGTACCTTATACCCTTAAGGCAAAGCTGTAAAAAGAAAGAAAATAAATTACTGTTTTTCTTACCCTCCTTAAAGTATACATACACACAAAAGTGTAAAAACCTTTTGGTAGCAGTTCCTTTTTTGAAATTTTTATACACAAGTAACAGTGACACATCCTTTTTGACTGTTAAACAAACATTTTTAATACTCTTTTTGGGTTTATTTTTAATTTGTGAAACTTGAATATTCTTAAAACTATTACATCTTAATTTGCTTTAGCCCCAGTTCGGTTTTATTTAGGAATTAGGCAGTAAAGTTTAATTTTAAATTGAATATTTAAAAAGTTTTTCTTAGTAGTAGAGTTTTACATTTATTTACAACTGGCAGTAAAACTTAGTTACTTACTTGGTGTTGTAAATGATTTTATTTTAGAATTCAATTTTAAGCTTTGGATTTACAACATTGCGCAGCTTTTACAATGCGGTAAAATTTACTATGTGATAAAATTCTACATAGATATTAAAACATTATTATTGTTTACATTTTATTATTTACTTTCACAAACCTAGTAAAAATTTGATTACATAAACAAAGATAGGTGACTATTAGACAGGAAAAAGAGTAATCAAGTGAGAAATTCAGTTACGGGGTTTTTCGGGACTCTTCCTCATCACTTCGGATTAGCTACGCTCATTCTCCCTACTTTGGACTCGCTTCGCTCGTCCTTAAATAGTAAATACATCCGTCTGATTCTCAGCAGTCACCTATCAAGAGACTGACCACGCTTGATGCTGCTTAAATTTTATGATCCAACGAAAACCATGGATATACTTGTCGTATGAAACGACACTTGATGTACTTATTTATCACGTACAGGTATACACTTTGGAGTGGAGTATTTTCCGATTATTTACAATTTTCCAAAAAAAACGTTCACAAGTCAATTGGTAAAAAATTAGACTGATGCTTATAATGAGATGAAACTTAGCACATATGTTAGTCATATACATGGCTACATGCGTGCCAAATCTCAATCCGATCGCATCATTTTTCGCGTTTTATGATTTTCCGAATTTCACTAAGACGTTATTATGAGTTAGTGACGCCATAAAAATATTATCCAGATAGCACAACTACACTTATAAAATAACTTTTGTACAAAGTTTCAACTTTATAGCATAAATACACTGGGAGCTACGATGATAACAGGCACACACATATACCCACTCACACAAATACCGATAGACAACTTTATGAAACTGCTTCTTACTTACATCTTTTGGTTTCTCATATAATGCTAACCTAATTTGAATGACTATTATTTTATGTCCTAAACTTGTTTTTAAAGTAAAAGTAAGAAAATCTGTTTATGGCCTACTATATTCTAATTTGAATACAATACAATACAAATATATACAAATATATATTCAATATCTACTAATTTGGATACATATACTAATATATTCATATCTATAATTTGGATACAATATACAAATATAATATTATTCAATATCTACTAATTTGGATACTATATAATAAGATTATAGATTTAAGGTTAAAAGAATAGGACTTACATGTATTATTACATGGCGAAGAGGTAAGCAATCAACTGTCAGGTGACGTCATTATCCCGTATCCCAGCCGAGATTCAAGTCTTCAGGGACAAAAATGATTCTCTTAACTGCGAGATAGGGTCCTCTCAGATTAGTCCTAGCTCACCACCTCTGACAAAATGTTATGAATGGAATAAGAGTCTTGTACATTTTACTTACGACGGTGTCTTTAAACAACTATCAACATTAGACAAACATCATTGCTGCCCACTATTCGTATTAGTATTTAAAAAACATCTAATAATGTACAAATGTATTATCAGTCACTATATACTAATTCAGAAGGAAATAAACAAATACGATCAGTTAAATATCTAAAAAACTTTTGCAACAGGTCTTTCTTTTGAAACGAAACACGTATCCTTTGCTGTAACCAGTTCGATGCATTTCACAACGTTTTTGGCTTCATACTGCATTATTCTGTCGTTAAAACGGTGGCGTTAAATAAATTATAAATAATGTATTATTGAAAACAATTTGACGTTCAAATAAAAAAGTGACGTTAAAATGAAACAACTTAATAAAAAGTTGTAATAACCTTTTAACACACCAGGTTTAGAAAAAGTTTTAAAATGTCAAAGTGAATATAGAGATAAAAAAGTTTTTTTTATTTTTGCAGTAGCAATAGCGAGAAGTTTTTAACAGCTTATTTCCTGGTTTAACTAGTTTTTTAACAAGTTTTTCATCGCTTCCTCGGTTTGAGTGATAGATTCTTTGTTGGTAACAAACTTGAGTAAATTACCCATTAACTTAACTTTTCCACCCGTGGATATTTTTCTATGATTAAATACTTAAATGAATTCTGTTTAAGATACTTACGGATTATTTTTTTTGTTGGGAAAACCTCCCCCCCCCCCAAAAAAAGATAGTTTATATTGAATTTTCCTATTTTTAAAATCATAATATTATTGTTACATGTGAAACTAATATTATTTTGTAACAAATTCTGATATTACCAATATTATTGTTATTTCATTAATTTTATGTAAATAAAATAGACTAAATAAATCAAACTTAGACAATAATATAATAAAAACTTGAGTATAATATCCAAGTTTAATAATTTTCGTGGACGAAGCAATTTAAATCTTAATAAGATAAATCAAAATTGTCCCGTACTTAAATGATGTTTTGTCATTCAGCGATTAATTTAATATGAATATAGCACATTTTGATCCCTGCGATCAAAAACCTGATCATCAAAATTTGATTATTAAATGAAGAATTGAAGGTTGAGTGCTACTGAGAAAAGTTTCCGCAAAATGTTAAAATTAATGTCCTTACCGGTCAGATAAACTTCAATTTAAAATAACAATAATATTTACAATTTAATTTTTAAAGTCAGACATAGGTTGGTATAATGTTATATAGCCATACCTGTTTGGCTTTTACGAATTATTAGGGATAACCTAGTGCAAGTGTTGGCACTACTGAGATTCTTGGCTATTTTAAGTATTGAGTACGAAAAAATAAGGCAAAAGGCATCTAACTTTACAACCTATCCAAATTCATATAGAGCACTTAAGTTTAATATAATTTAATAAGAAATTATATTAATGACAAGCTTATTGCATTCCAAACAGAAATAATTAGAAATGCTATGATGTCGTTTCCTACAGCAATTTGTTAAAGAAATAGAAACCTAAAATAAAGTTTTAGCGATTTTTTGAAGAAAATTAAAAAAAAATAGGTAGGGGGTGGATTTTCCCTCCTTGACGTTTCTATAGGACACGATAACTTTCGAACGTTCCCGTTTTTCGCTCGACTTGCAGATCACCGTGCCAGAATTATTTCTTGTTATAATACTATATAATATTAAAAAAACAATGAACATATTATCGTCCCTACCAGGATTCGAACACGGTACCCTGGCATTGAGTGCTCTTATCAACTTATTCAACAACAGGCCCTAAAAACATCGAAAATGCGTGATTCAAAAACGACAAGTCATTCCGCGAGGGCAATGGAGTAGGACTAGGTTTGAATTTGAATCGTTATAGTATATCACACGGTTATAATCAGTTCACAGCGTGAAAAGTACTGTTGAGAAACCAATACGGTTATTCCGATATGAAATTGTTTTCGTAGTTTAACATCCAGGACTAACCTCATTGGCTCTCTCACATTAGTTTCCCACGCTGTCAACTGATTATAACGGCGTTTCGTACTTAATATGGGCTAGTGTATCGTTTTGACGTGTCCAATCTAGTTCTCCTTATTATTTTAATGTTACAAGGGGTTCCTTATGACTGTATTCTTGTAAAATATAGTAACAAATTTTAAATACGCACTATGCTATTCTGAATTAAAATTGTAATTATAAAACCAAAGTAGCTGTCTTTAAGAGGATTAATAAATAATAATTTATCTGTACACTACGATTTAATGTAAACTTTAGTGCATTCATTTTAACTAACGTTTATTAAGTGTTTCAGAACGAACAATATTTTACTATACATTTTTTCCCTATATTGTTACACTGGAAAATGCCGAGTGGATTTACTATGAAAGAGAAGAGTTACGACTACTTGGAAAGAATGAGTAAAATTCTAGAGAAAGGTTTAGGGGAAGTTAGAATAATTGAGAAGCTCTTTGCGACCCAAACCCTAGGGTCACTACTTGATCTTCTAGGCTTGTAATGCAAACCCTCTTACCTAACATACCAAGGATACTATCATAAGGAACCCCATATAACATTTACATAATTGAATACACTATAAAGCATGTAACTTGAATGGACACGGACACGTCAAAAATACACTAGCCATATATTGTATGAAACACAGTTATAATCAGTTGACAGCATGGGAAACTAATGTGAGAGAGCCAATTAAGTTAGTTCTGAATGCTATAACCACAACAATTTCATATTGGAATAACCCTTATAAATAGCATTAATTACAAAGAAGCCATAACGCATGTTTACCACCAGAAAGATTCTTATAAGTTGTTATGTTGTAGATGGGTATTTATAAAAAAAAAAAGAAAACCCTGATATAAAAACTAAGATTAGCTAATTCTCTCACACTAATTCTCTCTCAACACATAGGTTTGGATAATAGGTAGAATATGTTTTTATCAATAGTTACAAATTTAGTTTAATAGTTGCATTTTTACATTATATAAATTTTTCCTCATTTATACGCATAGGTATATAGGGAAAAGTATGGTGTTTACAAAAAAAACTGAAATGAGCGAAGCGAATCCATGAACTGACATTGAACTGTACATATACATATGTATATGGTCCGACTGTGTTAAAACCGGTCTCAATCGATTTAAATTGTCATATGTATTTAAATACGACACAATGCTTTAACGCCATTTTAAGTTTAAATTATTTTATGTTTTACGACTTTAAATTTTACAATTAATAGGCTATGTAACCTCCCCAAAATCTTTCCAATTCTCTGTTTTGACTTGAGAGGAACATGAAGATAGGTTAACAATTATATATGTTTTCACAAATCCTTGTCAAAATTGTGATAAAAATATACGGGTGAAAACTCACAGTTTTTAACACAGGCTGTATATTCAAACCATTAGAACACACAAACAGCTATCATATGACATAGGTGATCAATGAAAATAAAAAAAAAATAATAATGACAACGTTAAAGTCGTACATTAACTGTTAAATAATTTGATTATCAGTCTAAGAAATTGTGCGTGTGTGTGTTTGTGTAACAAGCATTATTGACTAAGAAATACAACAAATAAATCCGAAACAACGACCATGTATACCAGATGCTATATCATACTAAACCATATTATACTTACCAGATACCGCAGGTATGGTGAACTAGAAGAGCAGCTGCTTTGGTACACTTTAACAAAACTTTCTAATTGTGACGTATACAATTACTATTGTTATATACATATAATTGAGATATATTCTTCTACTACCCTTGGAGTATCATCTAATACCAAGTAGAGAAAAAAAGGTAGTCATAATGTATAAAGAGTAAAGGGAAATCCGAGGTTAGTAAAAAGCTATTTGTTATATTGGACAAAGAAAATCCTACGTTCAGTTTTCAGAACAAGGAACATAGCAGTACCTCCTAGTGGTCAACTTTCTCTGATATATGATCCTTTCCTTCCTACCATTCTAACGCACACCCTAACGCGTTCCCTACCTGCATATAACTACTATTATATTCTTTAAATAAAACTCATAGATTTCCTTTTTTATTTAAAGAAATAGAAATCCGTAGTAGTAAAAAATATAAAAAAATTGAACTTAACTAGGCACAATAATTTAACTTTAAATCTCCATACGGTAATTTATTGATGTAGGTTTTAGCAGAAATGTATTTCTAGTATCTTAGGAATTTTTATTATATTGTTTAAAGGGAAATACAGGGAAAAAGTCAGCTTTTATTCAATTATTAATTTTATAAATCTTAAATTAAATGTTCGTTTAATTAACATTTTTTATCTTGTTTTATCTTTATTTATTAGAAAACAAAATCACAAAAGTAAGAAAAACTTTTTCAACCTAATTATATCAGTTACATCTTTACATCAATAGAATCTTTTATTTCCGTTTTTATTTGATCTTTTGAAAAGAATGGTCAACCACAAAAACATCTTTAAATTAATAAAAGAAAAACTTTTTTTTCTTTTAGGGTTTTCTTTCCGAATAAAAAGGATCATTTTCTTTCATATTTCTTTAATAAAAAGGGACCAAAATTTTATGGGGTTTGAGAATATTATTGAATAAGGATAATAAGAAGGATGAAAAATAATAAGAATATTGTATGTTAAGGAAAAGAAATGTGGAAAAGTACTAAAGGAAAAATAAGGTTTTTAAGGATGCCCTCCTTCAGACAAACCCTGAGGCAGTCTACTAATGAAATCCTTATACCCCGCAGAGTATGGGGCTGGCTATAGCTTTCTAAATGAGGCATCCCTGGAATTTTATCTTCTGAACTCATTCTTTTTGTGAAACTTCTCTAAGAAATTCTCTCATTCTTTTAAAGAATAATTTTTCGTTGAAGGATGAAAAAACCCTCCCCAGAATGTTACAAGGAGTGGGTATTATCATAAAAATTGTTCAAATTTTCCTACTTTTAAAATTGTTTCCAGTGAAGATGATTTTTAATAATAGAAATAATGATTAGAATTGATTAACACATTTAACAGAAATCGTGAGGGATATTTAATTAATTAGAATGAAATCAGAACTTTAATCAAAATGTAAAGTTAAACTATGTTTAAAGATTTTTGGAATATAGTTTTAACTAAGCGCTGATTAAATCTAGTTAGCGTTTAGTTATTGGCATGATGCTTTATTTCGTCTTATTTAAATAAAAATGCTTGTTTCGGACAGTTGGAATGGCGGAAAGAGCTCTGTTTAAAAAAAGAAAAATCTGTATCAGCAATAATTTTTCACAAAATTGATTGTTTTCAAAACTCATTTTGATGCAATCATTTTATAGTTTATTAAATTCATTTCGATTTTAAAATTATGTGTTAAACTGATATTTTAATTATATTGTTTTAGTGTCATTCCCTTTTTATTTATTATCACGAAAGTTATGAGTAATGCCCTTTTAATTTATCTGTTTATTCTATAACTGTTATAGATAAATGTTTTGACATGTGTCTAATTTCCACTTTAGTATTAAATATAGATTAGATTAAATATAGCCCCATTTTACAAAAGTAAAAGTCTTGTATACTACCAGTAAAAAGCTACATGTTAGCTTATAATCATTAGTTGTTTTGACGGAGATTTTGTGGTATAGACTCACCATGACGTTTAATAAAAAAACACTTTTGAATTAAAAACAGGTCTGTAAACAGCTATGATGATGACGTAAAGTTGAAACCGGTCAGTTATAATTTTTTTATACTACTGTGGTTGACAATTAATTGTTTTTAATTCTAGTGTTTTTTATTAAATATCATAGTGTTTACTGATGATTGTAAGAAATTGTAAGAAACAAACTATTGTGCAAAACAACTTGTATCTACAAGTGTCAAAATTAAGCGTTTCACGAATATCATTACGATGTATTAACGTTGTGATGTATGTAATTTTGTGAAACGGGTCTCAGATAGTTGTTTTCTTGTGATATCATATAGTTTATACATGTAATAGTGCTAGTTTTTACAATAGTTATCGTGCTAGACTGCAAAATCACAATGGTTAAAACTATTTTTTTATTGTATATAAAGATACAAATATACATTAAAGACATTAAAGAATTAAACAATATACGATGATCAGCTACCAATAAGTACTAGACAACAGATATAAAAGCCGATGCAAAACTAAACATATTTGATGCTGTCGTAGAAGTACTCTTGTGTACCACCCTACGGGGCGGTACACAAACAAAGGATAAAGATGGCAAACAAAAAGATAAATAAATAAATTTTATTTGCATTAAGTACAATTTAAAAGTAAATATGTCATCAATAACGTTTAAGTCATTAGTATTTATTTATGGATAATAAACATATTAAAAGAGCAAAATAGAAAAACAAACCAAAAAAAACACCAAGACACACAGAAGGGACTCTGATGGACTGATTTAGGACTCACAATGTATAATATCAAATCTGAAGACGCATAGCAATCTGTAGTTCTATCTAAAGATAAAGTTATTATAATACATCTACACACAACAATAAAGAGCTGGACAATACACGATGATCAGCTACCGATAAGTATTTCACAACGTAGAAGGTAAATACTATGAAAAGTAAAACTGAATCATGATTAGAAAGCTTCAGATAGATGATGGGTCATCTTTATAGCAAAGTTATTAGTAAGCCTTGCTCTTATACAATATGCATGATAATTTGCGTTGTTTCTTTGATAAGATGTATAAAATAGTTAAAGTTTCAATGAACTTTAATGAAACCGGGATGAAACCGGAATTATCCGTTTAAGGCGTTTTTAGGCCTCCTGATTGGTTTTGCAAAGTTGTGTGTGTGTCTTTTGTCATCGTAGCGCCCAGAGTATTAATGCTAGAAATTTGAATCTTTGTACAAAAATCAATCTACCACTGTAGTTATGCTATTCGGAAAATATTTTTTATGTAGTCATTAACCCGTAATAATGACTCAGAGAAAATTTCGAAAAATCATAAAACGCAGAAAATTTATGCGATCAGATTGAGATTAAGCACGAAAGTGACTACGAATATGACTAACATATGTGCCAAGTTTTATCTCATTATCAGCATAAGTTTAAATTTTATCGAATGACATGTGTATGTTTTCTTAAAAATTGAAAAAAATAGAAAAATTGTTCCAATTGAGTTAAAATTTTGTAAAAGTGTATACTATTACTTAATAAATAAGAACACTAAGTTTCGTTTTAATACGACAAATATATCTATGATTTTTGTGGGATCATCAAAAGTAAGCAGCATTGAGCGTGGACAGTGCTGTATGGGTGACTGCTGAGACTGATACGGATGCATTTAATAACTTTGCACCAGCGAAGCGACTTTGAAGGCATGTTGCAGTATAAATTTGCCGAACTGTTTTTCTAAGGGCAAGTCGGAAGCAGGGAGAATGAGCGTAGCGAATCCGATGTGATGAGAAAAAGTTCCGAGGTACTCAGTATCAGATTTTTTTTGTAACTAAATATATATATATATATATATATATATATATATATATATATATATATATATATATATATATTATAACAAAAATATTAAATGAATCTGTTATAAACAAACCCTCTCTGACACCAATGGCTACAACAGCAAAAAAATCAAATCATAGATATTATATTTTAAAAATATCATTATTTTATCGATGATAATAAACAAAATCCAAAGAACAGTACTCAAGCAAGAAAATAATTTGACACTATAATTATCTCAAGGTTTGGGTGTATTAATTATTTAAAAAGTATCGTTCTCTCTTGCTAAAGAATTCGGTTTTTAATTTAGAATTAAAAGAATTTAGTGCTTGGTAATCTATTACAGTCTTAATCAGGATTTAGATAAGCTTAATGGATAATGTATCAAGTTCTCTTGTCTTTCTGATATTGGGGGCTTCTGATAAGTCTAAATTAACTGTCGGGTGCTTCACCATCCCCACACCATGAAGCACAGCACGCTAGCCTGTATCGTAATCCTTCATCTCTATAAATAACTCTTACTATTTTAATAAATTCTCTTTTATTAAAATGACAGCATAATTGTGTATTAATAGGATTAGCATTTAAATTAATTTTAGAATTAATTCGGTAATGATCTAATAAAAATGATTACGTCATTAGAAAATAGATGGGTAAGGATTTAATAAATATGTAATTAATTTTTAAATAATCCTTACATAAATTAAAGGCGAAAATTAATTATTTCTTACTTGCTTAAAGTGGGTATTGAGTGACAAATATAATTATTTTTTGCTTTTTTTTTAATGTAAATAAAAAAATTGTATATATGTAAATGTATATTGGATATGTAAATGTATATTGGGTATCTAAATGTAAATTGGGTATGTAAATGTGTAATAGTTATTTATATGTATATTAGGTATTTAAATGTATAATAGGTATTTAAATGCATATTGGATATGTAAATTTATATAAAGTATTTAAATGTATATTAGGTATGTAAATTTATATTGGTTATGTAACTGTTTATTGGGTATGTAAATATATAATAGGTATGTGAATGTATATTGGGTATGAAAATATGTATTAGGTATGTGAATGTATATTGGGTATGTAAATATATATTAGGTATGTGAATATATATTGGGTATGTAAATATATATTAGATATGTGAATGTATATTGGGTATGTAAATGTGTGAATGGAAGTGCTGATGTTTTTTTTAACCTAAAAGTGTTTTTATTTTATCCTAAGAAATAGAAATATATACGATTTAAAAAAGGGGATATTAACTATCTGCGTATTGAATAATTTAATCAATATTATATTTTTTCGGAGTCATAAATTATTTAAACTATAGTATTCATTTTTTTAAAAAAGTTGAAGCTATCACAAAGTTAAAAAGTTAATATTTGGATCAAATAAAAAGGCACTCGTTAGCGTAATCACACATTTTAGCTAACTTGATTACTCTTCTTTATCTGCTTACATTGAGATCAGCATGTAAACTTTGATATCAAGCAACCCTCATAGACAGGTGTCTCGAATATGACTCCTCTCAAGAACAAGCCGTTTCTTTTATTTACAATGCTATAAAAATGAAGTCCTCACCAAACTATATTTGGTATCATACTAAGCCGTCTACAGCAAACTTTATAGGGCTAACGTTTTCCCTGTTATAGTTCCCATCAACAATATTTTCAATTTACTTTTATAAACTTTTATTTTCTCTAAAATATATCTTGAGAGATAAAAAATCTCAGTAATATTTTTTACTACTAACCCACTAAGAAAAACCCATCATGAAAATAATAACAATAAAAAAATATTTCCTAGTTGTGGAGCTTCAGAAATGAGAACCATTTTAATCCTTTAGTTGTGACGGATATTAAGAAAAATATAATACAGGGCGGAGTGATATTACATTACTATAGTGAAGTATAGAGCACAATAGCACTCTTAAAGCATTTGTCGTAACCTTTTTTTCTTGTCGTTTGAGGGAAAGATTTCTCTAGTGTGCTATCTCAGTGAAAATGGGAGGAAAAGAAAAAGTATTTGAGGAAAAAATGGTAGTGAGGAAATGGGTTATGGAAGGGGTAAAAGGTGACAATAGTATGAAAGTATAGAGATTTGTTAAGATGGGGGAATGGACCAATCAGTTAGATGAATCTCTCACATATGTCCAGTGTAAAACTCTTTCTACTAATGTTTGGTTATAAATCTATGACATGCCTCCACATCCCTTACTAAAGTAAAAGACATCTTTCTTAGTGTTTCTTATTTCTTTCTTTTATATTTTACAAGATAAAAAGTTTTGTTTGGCGCATCTTCTTTCTTATCTTAGAGTAAAAAATAAATCTTTAAAATGTATCTAAGATTGTTTCCAAGTTAGGTATAAAAACATATAGGTATTGCATTATTTTGTTTTAAAACTTTTGAAGTGGACTAAATATTTTATAAATAAAGTTGGCGTTAGAATAGTCTTATTAATCAGAAAAGATTTAGGCCATGATACAATACTAGGGATATTCTTTATCCAGCTCAAATCTCTTAGAATAGCAAGCAAATCTCTTAGCATTTGTCAACAAACTAAGCTATCCAAGAAAAGGAATAATTACTGCAACACAAAAATACTAGAAACTTAAATTGCGCCAAATGTTTTAATTCAGCTTTTGAAAATTAATTTTAGGTAATCTCATGATGCATCATTCATTCATGGTAGGTCCTTAGGTGGGACAAGCACTACTCTCGCAGTGCTGTATAAGAATATATAAAACATATTTTATTAAATTATTGAACGATTTCCAGAGCAACGCTACCTTATGCTTTTATCTTCTTTTATTAAGGCTAATAAGTTACAATATTTTATGGTCTTAGAGATAACACTGAGTTTAATACAAAAGTTTGACCCCATTAAACCAAAGTTGGTTCAAGTATTTTATTTGGTTAATGGCTTATTTAAGGATAATAAATTGGTGACTTAAAACTCTTGATGCGTTCTTTTAAGGTTTTAGAAAAATAACAAGGGAACTTTGGTGTTTCATCAAACAAAATTACCCAGGGTATTCTAAGCTTCCAAATCTCACATTTGTTATCACTGTGATCTTTAAGAAACAAAACAAACTCACATCAGTGATGGATTTCCAAAACTATTTTAGATAAAAGTTTTTTTTAAGAGGATTGGCATTAAGGTTTTTGTTTTAACACCCAACAAAAAAAATCACCTTCAATCCAAAAAAATCACCCCTCTTTGATTTTTTTGTTTTTGTTTTGCAAAACTTTTTTTTAGAGATTACTTTAAAAAGTACAAAAGCAAAACTTTTTTATTTTGCTTGTTTTAAAAAGGAGAGGATGAGCAGTGGGGATTAGGGCTGAAAGAAGGGATCCCCAAAAGCTTTAGAAGTACATTTTCGGACTCCCAGACCAAGTGGTTTTGTGGTAAGAAGGGGTAGAGTGGTTTTAAGGAATTTTTTTAGTATTCGATGCCAATTTTTTTCGTATCCAAATCCAGGTAAACAATGTGTTAAAAGGAAGACTTTTTATAACATAATAAAACTAAACCTAAAATAGAAAATATTAAAAATTTTGGATTTAATTCAACAAATATATGGAAAATAGCCAAAGAGTTGTCCACTATAATCCTTTTGTTCAAATTTCATTTAATAGTTAAACGAAACAAACGATGTATTTTAGAACAACTCTTGGACTTTCTATTCTTTGTAAAATAATCGAATTAAAGCTACGTTTGGCTAAAACTGTTTGCCTGAAATTTCTCTAAAACTCTATTGTTTGTTTCTTAAACGATTATCATTTAAGAGTAAAATGCATATATAAAATTTTCGACCCATTGATAATTTCATTGTTAAATATGATTCGAATTTTCAGCAATATGAAATTGAGTCCTTAAATATGGGAATGTTATTAATCAAATTTTAATAATATCAACAACAATCGAGTTTATTTCAATAATAAGGGCTATTCTACACCTAAAACAGCACAATATGAGATGGCAACCTATATTTTTAGAATTAATCCATTCTTATAGAATTAATAAGCTTTATCAATATAATTTAGAATGAACTATAAACAATTATGTCGAGAGAAAAGGTTTTAAATAAGAAGTCAGTTGTTGTTTTACTTACATTTGAATATGAGAATTAAAAAAACTTTATAGGGACTTCTATTTTAAATATTCAAGCTTTTGACAACAAATACCTTTTGTTTGTTGTTGTCCAAACATCTATTTGTTAGCAACCATGTAACTGTTTTTGTTATTATTTATTATGTTAAGCCTTGAAAAAGATAAAACTATATCGAAAGCTGGGCAAAATTAGTTTTTTTTTATTAATTAGGACCCATTCCTCCTCAAAAGCTTGAATATGAATAAGAGAATTTTAATTTGTCGTTTTCCTTACATTCGAATAAGAGAATTTTAATTTGTCGTTTTCCTTACATTCGAATAAGAGAATTTTAATTTGTTGTTTTCCTTGCATTTGAATAAGAGAATTTTAATTTGTTGTTTTCCTTACATTTGTATATGAGAATTTTAATTTGTGGTTTTCCTTACATTCGAATAAGAGAATTTTAATTTGTTGTTTTCCTTACATTGGAATAAGAGAATTTTAATTTGTAGTTTTCCTTACATTTGTATATGAGAATTTTAATTTGTTGTTTTCCTTACATTTGAATATGAGAATATTTTGTTGTTTTTCTTACAACAAATCCAAGAGTCACCCGTGGTGTAATGGATAAGGTACGCGGCCAATACACAGAATAAATGGACTTTAAACTTCCGTGTTTATTTAGTCATGGGTTCAATACTAGCATGGGCCTCTAGGATTTTAATAAGAAGGATAAAATTCTGCGTACCACGTTCTTCAGAAGGGACGTAACGCCGGTGGTCTCGAGCCTGTGCGTTGTCAAGTACTCGTTAAAGATCCTTACCCTAAATGAAACTGGTATAGTCCAAACTTTAGCCCTCATAGTAGATTCTTTATAATACTATAGTGTGTCTGCCTTGTTTAACAGCGAGGGCACGTGTTGTTCTAGTTTTCACTAGACTATACGAGTCATTGAAAATAATGTATGATTGCTTGAATAATGGGAGGAACCATAGAAAATCAAGGCTCTTCTGTCTAGATTAGATGGAATATACCTACACTTGAAATTAAAAGGAGTAGAACACTATCTCTTGGGGAGCTGGCAAAAAGGGCCCAACAACGTGGCCTACTTGCCTGGTAGTTACTAACACCCCCCCCCCCCCCCCATATTACTACTACTACAACAAATCCTGTTAAGAAATTAACTCCTGTTAATTTATAGTTAACAGGATTCAAATATTAATACTATACCAATCTGCCTTAAGAAATGAGTAGTTATTAATGTTATACTTACCATATATGTAAGTTATGCATGTTTTTATTTTCTGTAGAAATGTTTTTGAACATCCCTTTGTATGAGACATTCTTTGTGTATTTGCCGGTATTTTTAGAGAATAGTAACTTTGATTTTGATTTAACAATCATCAGTAATTAATTAAACAAAGCAATACAGAATGGGAGAACAATAATACATAATAGTGTCTATTATTATGACGATGCTGGTATTTTTAGTGATATAAATATAAAATAGAAAAAAAATATAATGTAAAAATGAAACATTTAGCACAAAATTTGTTACTATTGATAAAAACGTACTCAACCTATTATCCGAACCTTAATTAATTATAATTACTCTTTCGCATGTTGATTTCAAGAGAGCAGCTTTAGAGATTTCTTTTTCAATTTAGATTTTAGAAAATTATACAAAATTCTAGAACCAACTAAAAGGAATTAAAAAATGTGACCCTCTTACGATTAATTAATTAAATTTGTAAAACATTTAAAAAAGACTAGTTGGGAATTTTCTAAGCTCTTTAAAATGGGGAAATAACTTTACAGAAAAAGGTGCTCTTATTTAAAAAAGGTACACTCGACGTTTTTAAAAAAGAGGCTACTTGACTACTAAGAGGTTTTAGCCAAGTTGAACCAAACCTCAGCAAATTACTTCAACGCTCAACAACCCATAAACAAAACATTAATCAGCCAGAAAACGTTCGACTCCAGCCACTTCACTTTCCATACTCTAAACCCTTTTCCTAAGCATCTATTTAAATTCTACTTTTTAGAGTATTTTAGTTGAAAAAGAGAATTAAAAAAAATATATATATTGAAGTAGAAAAAACTAAATTTGAATTTTAAGTACATTAATTGTTAGTTATGACGAGGAAAGGAATATACTTTTGTTTAAAACATCATACAAACTTCAAGTATGATGAAAATGACTAAAAGTATAAAAAAGTTGGAATATCAAAAAAACTAAACGACTTTTTTAGTAAAGCTTTAGTTAGGTTTTTTAAACTTTTTCTGATAACCTACTGTAGTATATAGTAAAAGTATGTTTGCCCTAAAAATCTATAACTGAGAGTCCATCATGTTCACTTGTTTAAGGGACTTTTATGACGTTCGAATGTATTTTTTATACTACTGCTTGTATTTAATCTTACTTCTTTTAAATTTGTATGGTTTATACCTTAATTAGCTTATCTTTTTGATTTTTATTCCTTTTGCAGTACTCTTTAAGTTAGGTGCTCCCCTATGACGTCATTAATTTAATTTTATTAGTTTGCAACAGTGAAAAAACAAATTTAGAAATATGCTCTTAGGTGTAGGAGTTTTTCAGCTGGAGAGAAGTCGTGAGTGCTGGGGTAGCATACGGGTCAATCCATTTCAAGTGATCCAGAGATGTTGCTCGAAAAAAATAAAAACTGATTTTTTTGTGTTTGTCCTACCCATAGGTAGTCCAAAACGCCTTATTATTTTTTTCTACAGCCTTCTTCATTTTCAAAAATCGCTTTTTAGTTCCCGAGACACCCCAATTTTGCTTTTTTTGCCAATTTTTGAGGCCTAAAATTTCGACTTTGGCTCAACCTAGCTTAATGAAACAGGTCTCGTTTGAAAATTTCTTCTTTGGGCTTTACATAAGAACTAATATTTTTTTCTCCTGCTGCTAATCTATTCGGGAGATTGCATAATAAATTCGACCATATAGACTGAAACAAGGATTTTTTTTTAACAAGGAAGATAATTTTAGAAAATATTAAAATAATTTTTTTGTTACTAAGGTGACCTTAAGTAAGAAGAAAAAGAATATTTTAATGTTCCAAATTTTACCTTTTGAAGTCAATGAACTATTGAAAGTTGAAGTTTTCACGATTTTGGCGTTTATCAGGGCAATTTATCGTCTAATGGGACTGGGGTGATTTTATATGGAGTGGAAAAATTGTACATGGGACAGTGAAAAATTGAAACGTAAATGTGGTGCAAATTAGAAATATTTTGTTATCATTTTTACATATCCTCGCCTTCGCTAAGGGGGCAAGTTTTTATACTACACAGTACAATGCAATTTCCCTCCGAAAATTTCAAATTTTCAGGCGGTTTTCCACAAATAATTCCTATAAAGTCCGATAAAGTTCAAGAAAATCAGCAGATTTCTTTGATCTGCAAAAATTTCTTTCTAGAATTAAACGAATTTGTAACATGGACGTTCTATTTTTAGATTCAAAAATTAAAGGAAGTTTGAAATAAAGGATTCTGAAAAGAAAACTATGGAACGCGAGGGAAAATTACTTTTGAGTGAAAGGGCAAACCATTGTCCTGCTGCTGTTTGAAACTAAGTCCGAACCAGTGCAATTTTATTTTGAAAAGCATAAAAAACAAAGCTGAAAATAAACTAGGAAGACCGGGAAAAGGGGCACGTGTCAGTGCTCCCTTCAGCCGACATAAAACTGTCCCCTTCTTTATTTACTTACTTTATCCTCTTTCGAGTTACCGAATTTGTTGAAAAGAAGGAAGAATGGGCTTTAGACATTTTAACCAAATAAAAATAAGTAATAAAATATAAAATAATCATCTGGATATGTATAAGAATGATTTATGTTTGATCTAAGAAGCCTTAATAAAAAACAAGCGATATGTTTTACTTAGGTAATAAGTTTTAATTATACAATATGTAATCTATAGAGTAGTAGATGTGCAGTACATATGGATAGGGATAGATGAGATATGTAATGCATGTTAAGGGAGAAAGATAATAGTTATTTATGCATCAAGGGAGGAAAGAATGCTATTATTTCCCAGAGCAGTGAGTTAGTTCCTAAGACGAAAACCGAAGTAATCAAAGCATTTAACTGCTTAAAAGCTGAGGTGGTAAGTATTGCGAGGTGAGAATAGTAATTTACTCCCGAGATGCATACAATATTTCATCTCCAGACATTGAAGTCGTTTAATTAATGTTGTATTATTGTTTCCGTACGCTTTGAACGAGCAACGGCCAAAAAATGAAAAAATAAAATAAAAACATTAGTATAATCCTAAATAACTTATTTTGGCTTAAAACAAAGTTTGAGCAAATACTTGGCACATTGCCATGTAACAAAAAATAGTAATAAACAACAAATAATACAAAACAACAACGACGTGGCCGAGGCACAAAGCGCTGAGGCCGCGTAGCGGCTACGAGCCATAGGCCTGTAATTACATTTAGCACTCAAATGATAAAATAAATATAAAATTAGCAATAATGAAAGTAACTCATACTAAATTATTTGTCATTGCTGCATGTCTGATTCATTAGGTTTATTTATTTATTAGGTGTATTTACTTATTTACTTTTTAAATAATAATTTTTGCTGATTTAATTTAGCCCTTAAATGTAGAAAAATTAAGGAACAATGAGAAATAACTGATATTCTTTTACTGATTGCATGTATAATTCATAGATAAGTATCAATAATTTGTTGATGTTATGAATCTTCAGTATTTAGTGTGCGTCTAAGGGTTGCGGATAATATATATTAATAATAATAATAATGCCCGTTTATAGCATTGCGGCTCATCAGGGATAACCCCTGCGGGAATAACCTCGGATGGTAAGTAGCAACCATTATGCTCAAAGTGTATTCTAAAGGTGGCGATAATTTATCTAAACAATTATCTTCTATAAACTGAGAGAGTAACCTGGGATGCGAAACCCAGACCTCCGTGGGTGTCAAAGGACAGTGTTAAGACTAACGCCTTAACGACCTCGGCCACGGAGGTGGCCTATATATATTAATAGCGTCCCTAAAGATAATGGAGAAGCTTTAGAGACCTGTAGTCATACTGATGGTGAAGTAATCCTCAAAATCAGTATAGCTTATAGTCAGATTGAATTTTCAGTCAGACTATACTAAGTAAATGTACAGTTACTGTCCTAAATTTGCTTAAAATGGAAAGCATTTAGACTTAAGGATCTTAAACGAGTACCTGATATCGTACAGGCTCGTAACCACAAGTGTTATATGCATAAAAAACTAAAGGAAGGATTGAACCCAAAATATTGCTATTGAATATGTGTGGACTGTACACCACGACTAAGTCTTTTTTTTTTTTTTTTTTTTTTTTTAACATATTTTATTGATTAATACAACAACAATTATGATTGTTACAAGTATTAGAGTTAAATGGTTTTAGTGGCTTGAGAGACTTGTTAGAGAAACAATCCAGTGATTGCACTCAGGCGGGAGTAATTAAGCTAGTCAAAAATAGTGGTAAATAGATAAATAATCATAATAATAATAATAATAATAAAAATAAATAAATAAATAAAAAAATAAAAAAATAAAAATAATAAATAAAAATAAAAATATGAAGATAAGGGGAGCATATAACCTAAAGAGCCTGCAGCCTCTGACAGCTAAGGTCTCAATAAGAGGCTATTCATAGCCACAGCTTTTTAGCTGGGGGAGGCTGCAGTACCCTTAGGGGGAGGTGGTATTATAGCGGGTTTAATTGATCTCTGGGCCACTGCCGTCTCAGACGTCTGACAGGATTGTCCGGAAGGGTTTCAGAGGAAAGGAGTTGGACTAAGTCTTAAAAATGACTTATGGTGCTTTATTCAAAATTAGAAATATCGAAGAGTAGAACTCTCTATCGATGCATTCTTGTCTTTCCTCTTAAACCAAAGCAAGAAAGAAAATTCTCATTATTATATATTTCAGGATTATGCTATAAATAAAGACAAGTGTAACCCGCCCAGTGTAGGACCAAGTAGAAATGTATTTGGTTCTCAGCCAAATCCTTTTATCCTAGTATCACACCCTCTTTGGTTTCGCCTTTGTCCTCTACGTTCCATAGTTTTTCTAAAGAAAAAGTTTTGATTTATTACTGGAAAATTTTTAAACATATTGTATTTAACGTATTATACAATATGGCGTCGTTGAGTGAGAAGAAATTAGTGACACTATTAAAGACGTATTAATAGTACATTACACACTAGTGAGGGAAACAGAAGTTTGCATACTGGTGTGAATTTGCAGTCCGAGCGAAGCGAGTGTTAAAATACCCAGGCTCCAACGTTATGTTCTAATATCCAAGCAATGCGAAGACGTTTTACACGCATTAGTACCGTACTTTATCCACGATTGATAGGTTTTAAAAGAGATAAATAAAAATGAGTAAATACGTTGTTAACTGCTTTTAAATTTTGGCGATATCAAAGCGTTAGGGATGTTTAGGCTCGTGTTATAAAATAAGGCGGAGTATTTTCTTTTTTATATTTTTTTTATTATATTATCTTTATATTTTCTTATAATATAAGAAACAACTGTCACTGTCACTCATTTTTAAATGGTTATCTACTTTAATGACTACTAAAAAGTTATTGTATAAGCGAATGGGATAAACACTAGAACTCAAACTAGCAACAAACTAACTGATAAAAATACATGGAGACAAATTCTGCACTACTTTTAAAAGTAAGAAGAATTCCTTTTATGTTCCTTTTAAGTTCTAAAAGTAAAAAGAAGTTTTATACATTAATGCCGTATTTTCTGTTGAATTACTAACTCTATGTTTAGTATTTATTGATGTACACTTATTTATAGGTTAGAACTGTTTTCTAAATAAAGATCTGCTGTTGTTGTGTTCTGAAAAACGTGTTGTGCAGTTTATTTTTATTTATTCCATATTTGTTTATATTATTGCCCAAAATTTAAAAGGTTATGGGCTCAGTCACAAATAATTGATCGATCTGTAAGTAGAGTGTGTTTTGTTTAAAATGGATTTTTTGGTTGATAATTTACGACGACGGCGATTAGCGCCGTGATGCGGCAACTCTTTGCGACTAATTTTATCAATTAGAAGTTCAGAGTAGAGTGTATTCATGGCGAAAAAGGTTTTGTGTGTTCTAAATAAAAGTTCTAAAAATACAAGAGATGACGTGATAGATGAACGTGATAGATTTGACCTAACGGACGCGAAAGCCAAAACCATAATAGCTCAATGCATCACCGATAATCATTTGGAGCTAGTTAAAACATAATGCTTGTCTCTCTCACAATTATAATGTGTTAACTATTCATGTTTTGAAAAACTCGCTAGTATCAAATGATTATATGTTTTGCTTGCCAAGCATGATGGTGGTAAGAGAGCACCGCTCGTCTCTGGTAAATAAATCACATTATATTCTTTTAAATTTTAATTGAAGGTCTGAGTGAGTTCAGGCTCTGTCGGCTCCCTAATAAGGTAGACGTAACAAAACAGAGTACGACATGACATGTTGAGCTATCAATGATGGAACAGTTTCCAGATGTAGCATTGCATTTTGCTTGTTACATTTCCTTGGTGTCTCTCGCTCAATTATATTGTATATTATTTTTAATAATATTTTACAAAATTTAAAATTTTAGAGGGCCAACTTTCAAACGATTAAAGATGTAGATTTAAATGTGATATTTTGAAAAAGTAGTTAAAGTTAAAAATATGTCCACCATAGACTCTATCTAATCATACACAGATGTATTGCACAATTAGTATAAATATGAGATTTTAGGCGTTCCTTGTTAGAATTGAATTATACAATACCAATTCATAACCAATTACTTACATACCTTAAATTGTTTCGTTATTTTTTACGTGAAGCAATCGAGATTAATAGTTACCTTTAATGAAATTGAGAAATAAAATTTCAGATAAATACCGGAATATTTTTTTTAAATTACAACATTTTTATCTACCATTTGGTCGATTTTGATAAGACGAATTATTATGCTCTTTATTAGAATTATTATTTTTATTATTGCTGTTATTATTGTTATTAGAATTTATCAAAAGGGAAGATCTTTCCTTATTAGTGTCCTTATTCGAGTAGTAGTTAGGTCTTCTTTGATAAGTTCCCCTGTTTGAAGTTGAAGACTTGTTATTTCTGTCAGCCACTGATGATGGCGCCTTGATTCCTGATGCCAGCTCTCCAGCGGTGCTTCGATGTTGCAGGAACGTAATTAAGCTATCATATGTTGGAAAAGTATTTAAATTTCTTAACTGTAATTCGAAAGCCTCTCTAGTATGCTTATCTAGAACTCGACGTGCAAGATAAAAGAGAAGAAACAGTCTTATTAGGTATATCAATCTGCCTAAATGCTTCAACACTCTCTGCTATTTGGCAAGTGATTTCGATCAGCTGTTCTGTAGAAGGTTTAAAGGTCAATTGCTTAATATTTAACAATTGGTCCAAGTATGCTGAGGCCAGGACTCGAGGGTTATCGTAAGCATCTGTTAAGATTTTCCAGGCCACAGAAAAGTTTTCTACTGTCACTGACAGTTGCGCTATTTTAGCACTAGCAGAACCCTTGAGAGACGTTCTGAGATAATGAAACTTGTCGATGTCTCTTAAACCTGGTGCAAGAATGACTATTGACTCGAAAGTGTCTTTAAATTGTTTCCATGCAGTACGTTGCCCATCAAATTTTATAAGTTTGATATCAGGCAAGCCTGCAGGACGATGGCTATAGTAAGCTTCTGTTGCCGGTGCTGGAGGTGTAGGAGGAGGAGGCGTAGGTTTAAATTCTTCTGCTATGAAGCACAGTGCAAAATATAATTTCTTAACATCTTTTCTCATAGCTTGGTCTTGATCACTTAACTGCTCTGTGCCCAGCAGATCTGTTAACTAGTCAAAAAGATCATTAAACCGCCTGAAAACAGACTCTGTAGTAGCATTATGCATGGCAAGGAACCTTGACTGTCTGGCAGGGTTATTTCTCGCACCCAACCCGACAGCGTGAAGTTCTCGACAGCTCGAAGCAACTTGCATCTCAGAGCTGCAAAGGTTGAGTCCTCTTCCTCTAAACCCACGATTTCTTCTATAGGTTGGTCTGCTGCACCTGTGGTCTTGAACGAATATTTCCCTGAACCTCTAGTCACAGTAATATTCCTGAAAGGGTTGTCTTGATCTGGGGCATTGATGTAGATGTAATTTAATGTAGAATAGTCTTCATTACTTATAGAAGTTTCTTTTACAGATTCTTTTTCAGCCATTATGCTTGTATAAATAAATCAAAGTATAAATTAAAAATATCTTAAAATATAAGTACAAAATAGTTACTTTACAGATTAGTACATAAAAAACAAAACTTTAATAGTAAAATAACTTTTATACATAAGTAACACAATGACAAAATAGGAGCAATTATATTGGTATTATTTAGAAATAAATTGATATTTAACAATATGCATACAATAAAATATTAAATTTATCGAAATAAACTTTAATTTTATATGAGAAAACAAGTAACATAGTATAATAACAAAATATGTACAAAGTGATATAAGTTTGATTTAAGTAGGTATGCAAACCATTAATACTTAAAAGTGTTGTTGACAATAAACGAACTTGAATAAGTAATGCTTAAATCAAATTTCTATTCAAAACAAACATTCAAGTTGAAGTTGTAAACAAACATTCAAGTTGAAGTTGTAAACAAACGAACTTAAGTTTAAGTAAATCACGATAGGCAATTTCAAGAATATTTTTCCTCAAATTATGATTTGTTAAAAAGTTTGTGATTACCTTAAAACATTTAAACGAGTTAAATGAAGAAGAACCGTGAATATTTTTTAAAAATAGGATGTGAGATAAGGTAGGTTTCATAAGGATGTATAACTAGGTAAACAAACAAGAATACTGAGTTAAATAAGCAGGTATTCTGCATAAATGTTTTTAAATAATACAAATTAATAATATTCTTCATGAATCGAAAGTTTAAACTGAAGATAGAGCTAAGAAATATGAAGGAAGTGCTCTAATTGTTGTGAAAGTGTTCATAAATGTTCAGTGTAATTAATTATCTTATTTAAGTTATTTGTATTAGTATTTGTGTAAATTATTATTATATGGACTGTATTTGATAAGAAAATAGTGTAATAATTAAACAAAATTGTTAAATAGAGATAATTTTATGAATATTGTTTTGTCGATAACTTGAGTTAGATAACCTGACATTTATGAGTAACTTGGCTTTGCAAAACCGCAAATTTTAGCAAAATCATTTCTTAAGCTGTAAATAACTGTATCCCTGGCTCGAAGGTCCATTATGGTTGGGCTAAAGTGAGACTAGTCACGATTAACCCGCTCTGAGTACAACTCACTAGCTCGGGAACAGTATTAACGGCTAAGAAATCAACAAAAACAAATATAATACAAATAAATACTATACCATGTATTTTACATAAATCAAATAAATGGGGCCAAGCGAGCTAAGAAAGAAATTGGGTTATGGTGATAAACTTTGGTGATTGATACTCGTGGTGAATAAGTAGAATGCCTGCACCAGACCTCCAAAACAGAATAAATATAGCTAAGCTAAACCTGATTATGTTAATTGTTGGATCCAAAATTCCAATTTAGGTGTTTGATTTCTTGAATTAGGTGGCTTCAGTATTGCTGAAGAACAGCACAGTCCAAGAAGTTGAATAGTTAATGAAATTATTGGCACAAATTTTACCTCCAGAAAGGGGTTTATGTGAAACGGCACAAATTATAAAAGAAATCAAAATTGCAGAAAACTCAAAGGAAACCTTGTATCACCACCATTTTTTCTTCCTCTTTGTTACATTGCTAGCTGAATTAGCTGGTGCAGCAAATCTAAATTGAGATTCAGGTCCAGAGTTGGTTACACTGGCAAATAATTAAAAGATGCTAAATCAGCAACACGGCAAAGTCTTCCAGGTTTAGCAGTGAATGCCCTATTCCAGGGGACGGTTAATAACTTATTAAAAGGACAATACATGGTATAGCTCATGTTATCAATTTTAACACTAATATGGTAAGGCTAGTCCCGAACATTATGTATTGTAAAAAAATTCAGCCTACAGAGCATACAAAATTGTTTATCCTTTGATTTATAATTTTCAGCGGAGTTCCTTAAACTTGTGTGGAAACTCATCCTTTGGTACTCATCCTTTGGTACTGCAAAAAGTTACTGATTTGTAACTGCACTTGTTGTAAAAGTACTTACAGCAACTAACCAGTTTCACATTTCAACAATTTTGGCAACATATGCAAAAATTAGCATTAGCGTCAACACACACTCTCACTAGTCTCTTTAACATCATGAACAATAACAATTACGACAAGTAAACAAGCAGATTAAATGACAGATACAAACGACAAGAAGTTCGAAAATTTAACCAAATAAAACATTTTAATTTTGATTGTAGCAATACAAAAATATTTGCTAGTGCAATGCTTTCAATACTTATATTATATTTCAAAAATTCAACAACCATCTAGTGGTTTCCAGTAAGAACACATATAAAAACATACTATTATCTAGCCTCTAACACCATCAAAGGATATGGTGTTTAAGCATAGCTGTGTAAACTCTTTGAAGAGCCCTCTATAATATTTATATGAGAATACTTCAAACTCTATGATACTTCAGTTATCCGCAACCAGTACTTTAAACACAAAATTGAAACATATATTTTATCAAATTTTTCGTTTTTTATATATATTTAATTGGAGTTTCTTTTGGAAAATCGTCAAATCTCTTTTTAGATATCATTACAAGTAAATATTCGTTTTTGTGGTGTGCACTGAAGATGTCAAGATTATGGTATAACAAAGGAGCAGATATTTGCTTACAACGTCTAAAAACTTTTTTATTGATTTAATTTAAGTGAGGGACTTCACTTATAAATTATTTTTAAAAAAAGTATTTGTAATTCTAAATATTACGAACTGTAAAAATAATTGTATCATGTAAAAACCAAAGAAATGGAAATAAAGAAGTTTATTATTATTATTATTGTTATAATTATTAGATACATAATTTACTATTTATATTTTAGCGATAACTTATATCGTGAAATAGTAACATATAAAAAAGTATCTATATTGAGTTTACTACCGTATTCCTGGTGTCAAAACGTCTGACGATATCCGCCGCTGGGACTGTTTTAGCGTAATGCCTGCAATGGATGTAAAATAAATAAATGTCTTTTTGTCTGTCATTGTGGAGGGTATTTAATCATGAGATTTCATAACTTGTTGTTGTTTACATGTTCTGGATAACCGCGCTTAAGATCCAAAATCATAACATTATTAACTAAAGTTATGTCGAAATTCATACTGCAGGGGTGGAGGCGCGGGATACAGTGGTCCAACTCACTCGGAATAAGCTGTCAACAGTTGAAAAAAACTGGCCCGTCAACAGTTTTTTAGTTTGAAATATATATGAAATAATTATTTCTGCAACAATGTTGAAAATTGTAATAATTATTTTAAATGTAATTTTTTATAATATGTGATAAAAATATAAATGTTGTGTTATTTTTAACTAGACCTGATATCATGATTACCATGATGAGCTGAAATGGAAATTCATTTGCATGTTCTTTGCGTAGTTTTTAGTGAATTGTCAAAAAAAACAAGCTTATTAGGTTAGAATCATGAAGAGAAGGAAGTGGTAATTGGTACGGGGGACTTTCTCATTAACAATATATAATATTTTGAGGTATATATATATATATATATATAATTATATATATATATATATATATATATATATATATATATATATATATATATATATATATATATATATATATTATATAAATATATATATGTGTGTGTGTGTGTGTGTGTGTGTGTGTGTATATATATATATAATATATATATATATATATATATATATATATATATATATATATATATATATATATATATTCTGTGCATACACCTTCATTTCTTGTTAAGTTATTTATTTTTGTTTATTTCTGAGTTAATCTTGTTGTATATAGTAATTTTTGTTTGATTACAACCTATTTCTTGTTGTTAACTCCAGGAATTAATGAAGCCTAGGATCCCTGGGTGAAAGCTGTTCATTTATTTAAGACAAAAAAAAATTACATAAGTCTTCAATATCCTACCAATAAACTTATCAATGTTTTAAATAATTAGTCATTAATAGCAGTTTTACCTGACAATTAAAACAATCTGAATTCTACTTTATTCTTAAATCAGATTTATTATACAAATTTTACCAAGTTAAAAATTTGAATGCTTCACTGTAAGTAAACATTGACAGTTTAAAAGCTTTTATTTCGGGAACATTCTCGGTAATACAGTTTGTAGGAGTGAAGAAAAAGGGCAACCTTTAAGTGGCGTAAGAAAATAGCTGACGTAAAGGGTTTTAGATTATTCTTCACAAATTTTCTTTGAATTTGTTACGATACTTGTATTGGGTTTTAACAGTTTTTTCCCTACTTTCAGCCGAGAAAAAAACCCTTTAAATAGTGAATGACATTCCGATGGAGAGTGGAATTCCACTCTTTACCTTAGAATCTTCAACCTAAAAAAAAAGACGTGATTTGAATTTTTCTAAGCTTCTTTTAGAACGACGACTGAAACCTTAAAAAATTGTTTTTGCTCCTGGCTTCCAAAGTACCAACCCTTACGGTAAGTAATGTATCAAGCTTTTTCGTAACATTTGCCCTCTTTATACCATCTTTGAGCTTAAACTTAAATATACTTCCTAAAACCAAAAAAAAAAACCTCCCTTAACACACCACTCTTTTTTAAGCGTTTGAAGAAAGTAGTAGGCAAGAAGAAAATTCTTTAGGTATAAATGTCTTATAGCTCTGCAAACCACTTACTTTTTTCCCAAAACCTATATCTTCTGAATTAAAAATGAGATAGCGAAAATAACCACTTTTCTTCAAATAAAATCCCTAGAAAAAACATTACGGTTTATATAATATTATTGTAACAGTTTCATAAAAGAGTTCAATTTATATTTTAAAAGATGTATGGATCCGTTTGAATGTTTTTAGTAAAAAATTGTATTCTCTTAGTTGAAATAATATCGCAATTTATAAATGATAATTTAAAGAAAACATTTCCTGAGATATATTTAGAGATAATATTGTTATCATTACACTGAGGTAATATTATTGGAAATAAAATTATAAAACAAAAAAGTAGTAAAATGAGAACTCTAGAAAATTGGAGGTTTGTTTCATGTTACATGGGGACTAGCATGTTATAATTTAAATAAATTGGGATTCGCCTGATTGGATTTGCTACGCTCATCCACACCACTTTGAAGTCGATATAAAAATGACTCAATTTATACTGCAACATGTTTTGAAATCAGTTAGCTCGTCTTCAGACATTAAATACATTTTTCTTATTTGCAGCAGTCACCCAGTCATGCACCGACTTAACTCGATGCAGCTTAACTTTTATGATCCAACATAATGATCTCAATTGTTTTTATTTTGTTGCTTATTAAATGGTTACAGACATTTTATTTTACTGAAATGATATGTTGTTTTCTTGTTAAAATACTGGCATGTTGTCGTCTACAAACAGCATTTTTGCAATATATGACCCTAAGTTTTTTATAAAACTTTATTTCAAAATTTTAATGAAAATTGAGTATTTTAAATAATAACAGTTTTTTACAAGTACGACGTTACATTCAATAAATCAGTGATATCATAAGTATATGGATTTATAAACACGTTCAGTGCGGCGGTTGAATGCATTGGAAGATGTTTGCGTACCCAAGCTCTTCTGCGGTGCAGAACGCGAAGCATGTTTGCGCATCTATGATATTCTCAGGTGCAGGGCGCAAACCATATTGCTTCGTAATACTTTTATCGTTTAAAATAAACGTCAGCCCTGAGAACCCTGACAACAAAATGAATAAGTATATCGATGTTCCCGCACAAAGCTAAACTTGCTCTTTCCCGAACTACCCTCTGTTAAAATAAATATTTCAAAAATATGTTAACACATTTTATATTATGTTCATAACACCTTTATATAATACATACATACCTTCCTTTTCCGGAGCAATTACAAAACTTCTTTGTAACAAAGAAGTTACAAAACTTCTTTACAGGAATCCCAAATAGTAAAACTCATTATCGAAAAGTCATCTTTAAAGAGCATGTTAGCAATGCAAATTTAACGCTTTAAAAGTAGACTTTAATTTACATTTATCTCCTTAAGTAGCTAAGACACTAGCTTCTGACAGCCGTGTTGTAGGTGAGACAAAATATCCCTTTTATGATTTAACAGACATATAATGCTATTTTAGAAAATCTTCTTAGAGGAGTGGTAAAACAGCCCGTTATAATAGATCCTTAGATAGCCCGTAATAATAGATCCTTATATGGCACGTAATAATAGATAGCCCGTAATAATAGATCCTTAGATGACACGTAATAATAAATCCTTAGATAGCCTGTCATTATATTATATACTAAGATATCCCGTCATAATAGATCCTAAGATAGCCCGTCATAATAGATCTATAGATAGCACGTAATAATAGATCCTTAGATAGCACTTAATAATAGATCATTAAATAGCCCGTCATTCTAGGTACAAAGATAGCCCGTCATAATAGATTCTTAGATAGCACGTAATAATAGATCATTAGATAGCCCGTCATTCTAGGTACAAAGATAGCCCGTCATTATAGATACTATGATAGCCCGACATAGTAGATCCAAAGATTGCCCGTCATAATAGATCCTTAGATAGTCACAATTAGAGGATGCTATCTTTATACAAAGATGCCGAATTTGCAGGATTTGGTAAACATCCACTCATTTTACTGTCGTTACTGCAGTCCATTGGAGAAACCGCCAAGCGCGTCCGAATTATGTTAGTTATGTAATAATTTAATCCGATGACTGCACACTTTACTCGCAGTTATCGGATGTAATTTATTACCAAGCGATAATGGTTCATATTTTTTAAAAGATGTCTCAAAGGCTTAGAACTGAAAAGGGGGAAAGCTTATGAAAAGATTGTTGAAGAGGTAAAGAAAAACCCCCCGGAAAAAAGCTCCTTCCATATGATTGATGCCCGTCTGCAACAATAATGATAAAAATTGATGCTGCAACTCCGCAACGCACCATACTCCTCCCTCCACAAACCGTCAAAATAAAGCCTTTTCTTTACACCCCGTTCTTGCTGTAAGTAATGAATCGTCTACATCACATTAGGCTATGTCATACGAAAAATGATTGCTATATTATCTAGTACTTCGCAAAAGTGATTTTTTTTTTATAAAAATATTTTCATTACTTGGATCCAAAAATGCATTTGATATGCATTACAGTAATCATATACTTAATTGTGTTTTAGAGAAACGAAACAAAATTAATAAAGGTACTCAAAATCAAAAAATTGTTTTTGGCTTTTAATTTCAATTTGATTACTTACATAAAAATCTGAGCCATCTATAAAATATTTTCAAATAAAAACATCTTGACCTAAGAACTATTCTTTGAAATATTTCCATCTTGAATAAACTTTTAACTTTATTTATTCCCTTCTAATTATTTATCTTCATTTTCATTAGCAAAAGAAAAACTTGTTGATAAACCAGCAGTTATGAAAGAACTAAAAACTCTTCAAGAACACAATTCTTCTTCGATACTTAATAATACGCCATTTCTTTGCCCCTTTTTTCTATAAAAATTGGGGTTAAGAAATCGGAATAAGAAATTATGTAAATCCCTTCCAACTAAGTTTTTTTTGTGAAAAAGTCTTTTCATCCAGAAATTGGGGAGCCATTTTTTATACAAAAAATCAAACCCATTTTTCCTTGATAAAGAAATTATTTTTTCTCTTAGCAATCAATTAGAACCCACTTGGTTTTTGATTTTATTACTCTTTCATTTTTTTCCCTTCAATACTTTGGTTTTTAATAAATTAATAAAAAACCTTTTCATCTCAGACTAAGAAAAAAATGAATATACAAATTGGCTCAATATCTCAGATTGAATTTTAGTATTTCTTAATTTTTTTCTTTAATTCTATGATTTCGGTTTTAATAATATTTTAGTTTAATAAAACTTAAAAAACACAGAGCAAATTAATTATTCATTCATTATGTAAATGTAAAATAATTTTACAGGCTGAACCAAACCACTCCTCCCTTCTTAAATTTTAAACAATTAGACTAAAGTAACATATAAACCAAGTAGGGAAAGTCCTATACTAACCCAAAACAATTGGGTGCAAGGTATCTCAGAATTTTCCTCCTCACATCAGATTCACTACGCTCATCATAAGCGTCCGCAAGGGGGGTCAAACGGGTCACTTAACCCACCCTGGAAAATCAAAAAATTAGATTGACCTGCACTGCAAATTATTTAAACTTAAATGGTTACTATCCTGCATTTTTTCATAAACATATTTTTAGTCTAGCCAACATTTTAATAAGTTAAAATTTTAATTTGAGAATCAGTTTGAACATGTTTAGGGATACCCCAAAAGAGACTCCTAACTAATCCTAACAAAATCGCAGCTGATGCAAATGCGATGATATTAACGAGATTAACGAAAACATTATAGCATAGATATCAACGGGACATGTTTTAGTCCACTAGCATGGCAGCTGTAAAAGAATTTTTTAATAATGTATTGCTACAGATGATGTACGAGATAGTAAGATATTAGCGAAAGCATAAAAAACGAGACATATTTTGGTCCACTACAATCGCAACTGTGATGCAAATTTTTTTGAGGTATCCCTAAAATTTCCAAACAGATTCCCGAAATAAAATTTCAACTTATTAAAACTTTGCGAAAAACCCGTTTATTGACTAGACTGCTTGAATTTTTTTAATAAAATTAAATTTGAAATAGTAGTGCGTTGCAACAGGAACTCATGTTAAAGAATACATCAAATACAGTTAATGACCAACAGGCTCGCTTCGCTGGCTAGATAAGAAATAAACAAAGATAGCTAGGCTCTTACAAAAAAAGGCTCGCTTCGCTCGCAAAATTTTTAAATTATCATATTAGGTGCATTAAAAAGGCCTTGCTAGATTGTTGGTTCCAAAGAAATGAAAGTTCAAAGCTCGCTAGATTACAATAAGTATACATGCAATTAGGGTTTGCTTTGCTAGCAAGATTACTAAAATATACAGTTATAGTATCATTAAATAATTGCTATAAATATATACATGGATATAATAAAAGTTACTTGTAATAAAACCAAATAGGGAAACTTCTATAATAACCTGTGTAAAAAATTCTGACATGCGTTATTTCTTTGGAATAAATCTCTATCAACCTCATTACCTTCTATTGACTTGTTAAATATTATTGTTCAATTTATTGTATTGTAAATTGTTTGTAATATTATGCACTGATGATGGCCTTTAGTTAGGTTTAACGCACTTTTCCAATAGATTTTGGTTTTGTGGGGAGACTTATTAATAAGTTTTTTTCAATATTATTAATGAACTACATCTCGTTCAATCAAATTGAAATATCTATTAACTTCGATTCTTCAAAAGTTATTTTAGTAATATAATATCTCAGTTACTGTCTATTAATATCACCATCAATAAAACAATAAATTGTGTATTAGGTAAATCTTCGAGTGCCATAATGGATTTTATCCGAAACCATAATCTAATTAAAGGTTACGTTGCTCTAGGGACTAAACAGGGTTAGGAAAGAGGCTTGCAAAGTAACTTAGACAAGATTAGGGTAAAATATTTCTTAAGCTCGGTAGAACGTGCTAAGGATTTAACGTTTTGTCGATAATAATAATATTATTTCTCTAGAGCGTTGTATCAAAACACCAACCCTACTCTGGAGATAAACATTCGTGTTTCTAAAATATTTCTCTTTCTCTGTTGTCACAGCTACAATAGTGTGTATTATAAATCTTTAGTAAACAACCTCTAAATATTACTGCGATGAAATTATAACTATTAGTAAACCAATAAAATGTATAGTATGTATATAATACTAATTATATGCATTATTAGTATTAAACATCCTACGTATATATATATATTTATATATATATAATATATATATATATATATATATATATATATAGTGTGTGTGTGTGTGTGTGTGTGTGTGTGTGTGTGTGAAAATGTTGGAGGTTTGCAAAGCCTATTGTTTGTGGAAAAACTGTTACGTGAATAACCCTCCTTATAATTTAAAATTAACCCTAAAATTTTGAAATTCAAACTGAAGTTTAAACCAGGTGTCATAGTCTCTTGCTGAATCGATTTGAGGCCAGTTTCAGTTTAATCATACCCATAGCAATTCAAATATATTTTTGATATTCTTATGACAAAAATCAAGGTTCGTGTTAAAAAATTTAGAAAATAAAACTGAAAAAGGTGAGATAATCAAAGAATACAAAGGTTGTATTAAGTGCAGCTATCCTGTTATAGTCAGCCTGTGAAGGTATATGACATAGAGTGATTGAAATATTCAGGCAGTTGAATGATTAATGTAGGCGCAGAAATATACTTTCTGCTTTCATGTTTATCATCTATTATACTGCTTTTGATTTAATGAGTTAGAACTAATATAATTCAGGTAATTAGTTGACTTTATTGGTGTTTTTTTAACAGTATCAAAACACAAAGGATTTAATTAGTTTCCTATACCAGTCCAATCAAACAGAATTTATTTTATTTATATAACCAGTAAGGTAAGAGAGTGTGTTTTAAACCAGAGGCTTATTTCGATCTCACTTCAAAGTTAAGGCCACCTGTCTAAAAACAAGTATTTGTTGTTTTTAGCCTCGTTCCTCCTTTTTTTGGCAAAGGGTTGTGTAAATATTGGCTGGGTATTCATTTCTGAAATTTAGAGGGGTCGTATTTTTCCCTTTAATGTATCTTTCATCAGGTAGATTTTTATAAAAACATTTGCTTTTTCGCACGAGAGGCAGCTCAAGTTTTGCCTTTATGTGCTTAGTACTAAACATACCCATGCGTTGTTTTTATTTAAAATAAAATTCAATCAACTAATACATTCTCAAATAAAATAATTTGTTTTCTTTAATTAAAAAATGTTTTTATTTTGTTTCTTGAAGATTCTTTTTTTTATTTAAATCAAAAATTTAGTCGATACCAAAAGCATTGTAGAAATGTATAGGCTAGTAAAAGCTGGGATTTTATATCCTATAGTTATATATATATATACCTTTGACTCGCTTCGCTCGTCCTCAAAATAAAATCACCAAATGTACTCCATCACGTCTTCGTACTGGTTTCGCTCGTTCTTAGACAGTAAATACATTTTACTTTTACTAAGACTATCATGACTAACTCAATCAAATGCTTTTGATAGATCGCGGGATAATGTAATGACATCTTCCATCGATTCTAAAGCCTCATAAATGAAATTAGTCAAAGACTTTTATAATTTTTTCAAAAATTTTACCTAGGACTAGGGTCGAACTAATTGGTCTGTAATTGTTTTCGTCATCTGGGTCTTCTTCTGAAGGGACTACATCTGCTTGTTTATTACCTTCAATTCCCTTATAACCAGGCATCCATCTGATTGCTACATCATTGTTGAGTGACAAGGTCAGAAGATTTTGTTAGCACTCCCAGACAAGCTTAGAGTTGACTTTGTTTGAGCCAAGAGCTTTATTAGTAACTTAGCTGTCAGTAAAAACATCAATATAAGTCTGATTATGATTATTTTTAATAATTCCTATTGGACAGGCAATAGCAAATATTTCTGCTTGAAACACTGTGGCATACTTTCCTAAAGGAAGCGAGGTTTTTAGATTAGTATGAACCCAATATATGCCACTCCCAGAACCATAGTCCATCTTAAATCCATCTTTATGCCATAGATTGTCACCAGATGATTTATGTGGTTCTCCATTGAAACTATCACAACAGTATGTGAAAAGTTTTTTTCATAGTAGTAGTGAGTGGTCATGTAATCAGAGTTCATCTATAGTAAGGGGCTCTGAATTACATTCATTATTTTGGTGTGACCTAGTGAAAGGTGTATAGAGGTTGTGAGCATAGTAGAGTATAGTATATGTATTGTAGCAGAAGGGGTATAGTAGATTATGAGTATAGTAGAATATATTAGATGCATATTAAGAGATGTGTAGTTGAACAGTACGGAAAATGAACAACTATCCTTACATGAAATACTCTAGATTTACAAATATATACTAGGATTAATTTCCTTTTACCCAAAGATCTGGAGGCAATTAGAAAATGAGAGTTTAGTTATAATCCGCTATTACCCCTTATTAGGCGTGAACATATTACTGATAAAGTGAAGCAGTCAATAATTGTGCCATGGTTTTTAAAATGCGACAACACATCACTTGCTTAGGATCCGCAAAGTCAAATCATCCCCAGAAAGGAACACTTATTTCTGTTTTCGTTACAACTATTCCAATTCATTTTTATTTAGAGTCATAAAAAGGAGACACTAATTAGAAAATAATATACAAGGTTTGTTTAAGAATATTAATTAGATAAAAGGGAAATAGAACAGTTATCTATTGGATATGCATGCATTTGCATAGAATTATAGAATTATAGATGTTTCCAAGCAGAGAAGCCATCTTCTTCTAACAATATTTTCTTTCCTTAATTATTGTTTGTTATTTATATCCATTTGTATTGTTAATAACTTTAGAAATGCTCAGGAATAAAAAAAAATACATTAAAGAAAAAATTAAATGAAAATGAGGTGAAAAAGTACTCTAACATAAGGCTCAGTGGCTAGGTGATTGGCTAGAACCTCTCTATTCTTATTAGCTAAGGTATAAAGCGGCACAGCTACCAACTAGGAAGAGAAAATGGTTGAGAGAGTTGTCATTTAGCATTAAGAGTTCTTAATGCGCCACCACAAGAAACCTTTGCGTGTGGTTGGCCCTAAAAGTATAACTTGTATCTTATCGTATAAGTTATATTGTTAACTATAAGTATAGAACAGGTCCTGCGCATTAAAGATTCTGGACTCCAGATAATGGCTATAAGGATTAGCGCATTGAGGACTCTACACTTACCTTGGCTCTGCTTGAACATACTAGCATTGCTAAGCAAAATAGCATTACTGTATTTATGTAACTTCATGGCACCTTTATATACCAACATAAAAAATGTTCTGACGTCGGTTGATACCACACTTTTATGAAATATTTCTTTTAACGTAAAGGCAACCTGGATGCAATTAGATGTGTGACCTTCATCTTCCATTTGCAGTCAATACTTTTACTAGATTTAAAATTGTCCTCTTTTTTAAGCGAATTTGTGTAATAAAAATGACGCTTATGAGGTTGTTTTATAACTTCAAATAGCTAATGTTGTAACAATGTAGAAGTGAAGCCCTTTAGATAAAGCAGAAACATTACTGCTCTTGGCTCTGCTAACTGGTTCTGGTTATTGATGGACGATTCTCCATTGATAAGAAATCATTACAAGGTAACAAACAATTTCTATTCGTTAAGTAAATTACACAAACCACTATTTTTGAAGACAAGGACAAATTTAAAGACAAGGTAAAAAGAATAACACGAAAAATCATCATCCATCCACATAAATATTGATTTTCTGGTCTTTTTAAAGACCAGGGATTCAAACAGTTCTTTAAGTTATGGCAAAATAGTTCGTATTGCTATTGTCTGATAGCATGATCAGTAAAGGAATGAAGCATGTAGTGGCATGATATTATGGCATCGTGCCATGCCGCCAGCGATATTGTACGATGCCATTTTTGAGGCTATACCTTCTACATTGTAGGAAGACAATTAATAACTTATTTTAGCCTTCGAAAGCGCCTCAAAATATGGATGTGTGGAAAAATGAAGAGTATAGAATCTATTGCCAAGTACTCAAGACTCTTAGGGGATAGTAAGGTAGTGTTATACCTTATGAGTCCTACAGCTGGCGTTTTGCGTGTAATACACAGAAGAGCCGTGACTTTACTGCCAGTCTAAGCTTTGCTACTTTCGTAACCATGAGTAAAAAATATATGTATAATTTATACGAACTATCATAGAGGGCCTTAAATTTTGCCTAAACCCAAGTTAATTTTGGATTAGAGATCTTTTACGAATATCTGACACCGCACTGGCTCGGAACCAAAGGCATAACGTCCCTTTCAAATGGAGGTATGTAAAAGGATTTCCATAGCTTAAAAATCCTAGAGGCCCTGACTGGGATCGAACCCGACTGTCTTGGTTGCAGGCGACCGTGCTAACTATTACACCAACGGACAGGCGACCGTGCTAACTATTACACCAACTATTACACCAACGGAACCCCTTCCTCATTTAAGACTCTTACTTATCCGAGAGACAAATTCATTTGTGAACACACCAAACCGTTTTCAAAAGAAAACATAAAATTTTTCCTCTACAGAAAATAATAAAACTTTTACTTAAAAAAAGGTTTAAATTACATTTTGTTACACGTGGCCATTTAATTATTTTCGCAGAAAGTCAAAAGTTTAAAAATTATTTAAAAACAAAGTAAATAAGTTTTTTTATTATTACTTTGAAAAATACTAGTTTTTTCAAAGTGTTAGTCAAAAATATTTATTTTTTTTTCCTTCAATTATATTAATATTTGAAACTGTAGATTTAGTTTTCTCGGAAAATACTCACTAAATATTATTAAAAAAATATATAAAAATCTTCACATTTCTTATAAAAAAAACTTTATTATTTAATCTTAATTTTCAAATTAACTTAATTTTAAAGCAGTGATGAGTAAAATTAAATAGGGAATGTATTTCATTATTTTTATAACGTAGAAGCGAAAACATTTTCAACAGAGATGATGCGTATGCTATCATTTTTCTCATTATACTGAACAAACATGATTTTCATCTCTAACCTTGTAACCTTTTTTAATGTTTTTCTTTTATTTAAAACATTAATTGTTAAGAATATTAATAACGTATATTCATGGTTAAAATACAAATTTCAAATGAAAATTCATATTTTTATAAGCACAATAAATTCTTAAAATAGCATCCGGTAAGAAAATACATAATAAACAAAATCAGAGACGTGTACAACAACAGAAAAAGAAATGTGAAATAAGCTTAAAAGCATGTATTAGAGGAATACTGTGCAACAAGTCCGTGTTTTAAGATTTTTAGCAAATTTTTTAACCCATTTTGGATAGAGGACTCTCTGATCGAGAATATTGAATACTGTTTACACTTTAAAATTATATATATATATATATATATATATATATATATATTATATATATATATATATATATATATTATATATATATATGTATGTAGTATGTGTGTGTGGTGTGTGTGTGTTTATGTAGGACATTCAGTTCCTAGACATTTCTACGCGACATTCGTAAACTTGATAAAAAACCGACCTTGTTAATGTCCCTAACTCTATTGTTTATAAAATATGTGTGACGTAAATACGCCTAAAAAAAATGCGACACGGCCGCGAAATGGGTAAAGACCGAAGACCGCTTTATAAAACATTTATGAATAAGTTAGAATGTTTTTTTAAGTTAGATCATAAAGCTTACAGATTAAAATGCTTTAAAACTAAATTGGATGACAGTTTGTAATTTCAAAACCGTATTAGTATCTCGTAAAAAATTTAATCTGGTCTCTGAACAATTATTAATAAGGTTAATGTTGAAATTAAAAGTTAGTTAGGTAAGTGGTGTCGTTACATGGACGAAGATAAATTATGGTAGAATCATTATGGTTTAAATTTGCTTCATTACTAATGTTTTAATTAATTAAAACATTTTCTTTTTCAAATATTTATATATCTTATAAATGATCTTTTCAGAGAGTTTTAAGAAAAGTAAGAAAAGGGTCAAGGTCAATAAGAGGAAAGAAATTGGATCTGAGAGGATGATGAGACCATTACATTGGTCAGATAAATGCAACATCTCGAGTCGGTATTGTGTGAACACTTGAAACCTTTCTTAATAGCTACCTCACTGCTACTAATAGCCATCGTCTGTACTTGACAACGCCATATCACAGTCCTTTTATATCCTTCCTTATTTCTCTCTTTGTTAAATTCACACTTCATATCGGCAAAAGTTTGTAACGACTTCAGGATTTCTGAAAGGGAATGACCGAACCCTTTTATAAGCGACAATCGTTATATTACAAAAAACAGGCTGTCGAGTTTATTAGTAAATATATTTAAAAGGTAGAATAAAATATAGAATTTTTATTAAATTTATTAATTTCATAAAATTTCTATATTTTACTTAGATCAATAAATAAATCGAATTGAAGATTATTTTTAGCTACTTAGCTATATTAATAGGCTAAAATATAATGTTCTAGGACCTTGTGTAGTAAATGTAGAGGGCTTTGAATGGACGCCTTAGTGACAATATTAATATAATAAAAATACCCGTTTTGAGCCTTGAGGCTCATCAGTGCTAACCCCTGTGAGAACCATCTAGATAGTCATGGCAACCATTAAGCTTCAAATTTAGCGCAAAGTTAGTAATAATAAAATACTCTTACATAATGTGAGAGTGTTTTATAGGTTGCGAACACTAGACCTCCGTGATGTCAATGGTCAGTATAAATACTGACGCTCTAACGATCTCGACCATGAAGGTGGCTATATGAATATTTTCAACTCTTTTCAACGATTTTGAATATGAGGTTGTTAGCACTCCGTCTTTAACAAGTTTGTGCTCTAGCGGAGTCTAGAGAATGGCCTAGGATTTGAAAGTAGGATTACAATAGTAGAAAAAATGGTCCTTAAATAAAAAATGACTTGGGTAGTAAAAAGCTTTCGGTAAAATCAACTCTGATAATACTTCCTTATGTAGCCCGGACTGACTTGAAGTTATAGACCCTACAAGTAATCTGCGCAGGTTTATTGTTTAAAGTAATAATTCTAGCGTTACAAGGAATTTCGGTTTAAAAAAAAACAAAACACCACAAGAACGTCTTAAATAGAAATACAATGGTAAGGTCTAATTTTATTTGACTATTAACTTTAAGCCTAGGTTTTGTCATGAACTATATTATTAGGAAAATTAACCTCTTGCTTCAAAGGAGATAAACAAAAGAATATATACATTTTTTGTCTAAGAATTATTAAGATAATTTAAATAATAGTGTTGGTATATTAAGTAAGGTAATTTGTACTTATTTTAAATTAATTTGCACTTTCGCTATGTTCAAATTTTAGATATTGTAACTTGAGCCTTGTCTCTTTTGTCAATATATAATGCAGTTGTTTGCTACTTGTGAGACGTGATTGAGAGTAGTAAGTGGCTACTAGTGAGACTTTCATAAATTTCTACCACATTGCTTCATATTAAAAACTATATTTTGTATATTCTACGATAGATATACATGTTATGATACAAAAATGGTTAAAAATACTTGTATCGACGAATAGGTGAAATATCTTTTTAAACGGCTGTAAAGTAGGTGAAATTTACATCGTCTGCTTTTTTAACATCCACGACAGTTTCGTGATTTTTTACTGTCGGCGATAGTAAAACAGTTTTTACTGTCACTGGTTAAGTTCCTCAAGCATCCACTGTGGGCGCTAGTAGTTTCTTACATGGTTTATTATCTTTCTGGTTCTTCTTACTTTTTTTGTTTAACAAATAAATAATCCAACGTTTTTGTAAACAAAGTTTTGTTATTTTCGAAAAAAGAGTAATTAATTATTTATTATCAAGTTTTAAATAATCATGGATAGAGATTCAGACATTAAAAGTACAACGCCAGAATTAAAAATTTTGGCCAACGAGGCAATCGAAAGAAGTGTACTGGAACATTTTAATATGTATATCTTCTAAATAGTTTTTTACTATTAATACGCCCGAAAAAAATAGCATATGCTACAAAACTGGGAATAGCTTTTATACATTACCACCTTTTACTGTCTTGCTTTGCGTGACATTAAATATGGTCATCATGGTAAAAAAAGACTTTCTCCACATTCTTGTAATTTTTTTTAAGATCTCACTAGTGCCCAATTATGGAGACACACAAATTATAATAACAAAAACGAAAAAAATTACTAAAACTATTCTACAGATATAAATACTAACTATATAATTTATTGTTATCGAACAAATAATACTCTGAGAATCAGTATATTTTATTAATAAAATCTATTATGCGAACTCCCAATACAAAGATGCATTTATTTCCTCATTTTTTTGTTCTTTATCAAGTTCATAAGAACAAAATTGTTAATTTATCAAAGAGAATTAAAGATTTCACTAAAGTTTTAGGTCCTTAAAATTCGTACATTTAGCACTCAGGCACCCTAAAGACATCGGGGCACAAGACTTTGATAAGATTGAGAAACAGCTTTAAATCTATTCGTCTAAAGTAGTCCAATTTTGAAAAGCTTTTAAGACTTTAAGTTTATAAATTTTCAAAAGTTACTCCGACATTCCGAATATTCAAGTTTTTTTACAGTTCACTGGAGAGAAGTATGTTTGATATAAATTTCCATTTTTTAGGGATTTTCTTGAAAATAAGAAGAATGAATAAGTAAAAAGTAACATTAAGAAGGAACATGAAAATTCGTTTAGTAGAAAGACATTTAAAAATCTATTTTTTCTTCCAAAATGAAACTCTTAACACTTTTTTTAGAATAAAAAAAAACTACGTAGCACAAAAACATAAAAAATAAGAATAAAGAAAAAAAAGTAAAATGGGGTAAGTATTGTAAAACTTTTCTTCTAGCGAGATATGGAAAGTCCCCTAAGTTGTAGGAGTTGAGTGTATATCACATCTTTCCGGAACAAACTTTTCCGTAGAAGTAATATCGAGCGGAAAAACGTGTCTTTTTCTCATCCTTTAAGTCGTCATAGAGGCGGAGATATTCTTTTAGCACTAACTTAAATTCTTAAACTCAAGTGCAATGAACATTTTTTGTGCTCTAAAGTCATCTGAGTTTAGTAATGAAGCGTCTGGTTGTAAATCGCCGAGGCACTGGACCAACACAATCCTTCCACCACATGAATTACACCCTATCTCTCGCAACATTCCTCGCTGCTTCTCCTTTCACCTCGTAAACTTTTAAGGATAATGAAAAAATCCTATTTCATGTCTGACCCTTTTTCACTCTGATGGAAATGAAAAATTTAAATAATTTTATTTGACACTCTCCTTTTAACTTGAAAGTTATTTTTCTTCATACTCATAGTTTATGAGTATTATAAGCTTTTTGTTGTTTAATAAAATAAGAAAGCTTTTGAGTATGACTCGAGTCTTTACTAATACCTACCGTAGCATATACTGTAAATTAAAAACTGTAAAATCCACTTGTCGGATATAGAATGATAATAAGACAGGGTCTCTATCTGGCAGCTTTAAGAAGGGTTTGTAGAGATGAGCTGAAGACTCTAAAATATTTGGACTTAAATTTTTAGAAGATTCTCATCCTCCAGTGTAGAGAGATTTGTCAAATGGGATATTTAATATTTGTAAAAAAGTAATTTTAGGCAAGTAAAACAAGTAGTTTATAAAAATATTATTTCTAGTTGAACGAGCGTCAGTGAGTTCTTCATTAGACCTCTGTCGTTTGAAAGCTTTTGGAGAGTGGAAAAAAAATATGAAACACGTAATAAAAAATACAAATTAACGTCCCGTTTTCAAAATGGGTGTCAGAAATGCAGGTAAAAAATAAATTGAACAAAATAGGTCGAGTAATATATTCATGGAAAGCTCTAACTGAGTGCAGGACTAAATGTTATGTACAAGTTTCGAAAAATTCAATATGACCACCAAAAGTTTAAAACAATGAGAAAATAATGAGTTTCAACTTTTTAATGCATATAAAATAAATATTTTAACTCATTTAGTCTATGAGCAAGTAAAATGAGTTCTTTCTTTAAAATTAAATAAGCATCTTATCAATAAAGCGAACGAAGCGAGCCCTATTTTATCAACATGATAGTAAAGTAGTAACAGCAAAGCGAGTTTCTTTTTCTAAATTTATGTATACATTTATTCATGCATTTGTCAGCATTGACTATAATAGTCGTGAGCTGGGAGTTCTGACATTTATTGTATAGAGCTACTTAGAATCTAATTATACACAAGCAATTAAAACTAACTAAAATTGTGAAAACACTACTTATATACATTTATAGCAATCTTGTAAGCGGATTGAGCCCTTTTTTAATGTACCTACTTTTTATGTTAGCATTTTGGGAGTAAAGCGAGGTTTTTTGCATATACTTGCATATTTATAGTTCTTTTTCAATTATCCTAATGCTATATCTCCTAGCGAGCAAAGCTATCTTTTTTCACATAACGTTATATTTTGCCTTTTTTGCTTGCAAAGCAAGCTTTATTGCACATATTTGAATTATATTTATAGTATTATAGCTAGCAAAATTTATAAATAAATTATTTATTTATCATCTATTTTTTCTTGCTGGCGAAGCGAGCCTCTTGTAAATTAATTTAACTATGGTATTCTTCTAACGTCAGCTACTTATGCTAAACATTACTAGTTTAGAGCCTTGCGGCTCATGAGGGACAACTTCTGCAGGAATAACTTTTTTGTTGGTCGTTGGTCAAGTTTTGTCATATGTTCTGATAGGGCAGTAAGGTTAGAGTTGTAAATTATTTGGCTGTTATTTGTGTCAAGTCTTGATAAAGATAACTGTCGTATACTTTATACAGTATTTATACAAATTTTTAGAAATGCTCGTTATAAAAGGTGACATACACAGTATGAACAAAAAACAAGACATTAACATTCTCAGCAGTATTTATTGTAATATTATCCTAAAATCTTAATCTTCCTTTACTCTCCTTTCTTGTTTTTTCTGTTAATAATATTTCATCAATTTAAAAATCTGAATTTAGTTTATGCAATTTCATTTTAAATTTATTTACTACTTAGTTGGTAACGTGACATAAGAAAACATTTAAAATTGTATTATTTTGAAACTTCAGTTGAATCCTCACACAATTTTATGTAAGTTGATTCATCTAATGCTTATTAATAATCTAATAATGTTATTAATTTCTTGTTTAATCATTTAGATTTGTTATTTTTATGAGTTTAGTTTATATACATTGTAGTAGTATGATTACCTACTCTTGTTTTTTTTGTCAATTTCAGGAACTGACAAAGCTCAGGATCCCTGGGCTAAATAAATAATAACAATTTATTTTCAATAAATTGTTTAAACGTTGGAAGTCTTCATTAACAATTAAATTATCTTACAAATTAGTTATAGAGATTAAAGGTAAAAGAAAAAAAGATTCACTAATTCGAGACAAAAAAGGTTTTCGATAAGAATAAATTATATATTATTAAATGAGGCCCTAATCTATGTCTATCATAACTAATGAGAACATAACTATGTCTCATATGATTAATATCACTTTTTAAAAGGAAAGAAAAATAATTCCGATCCAATTAATAACAATATTTTATCATTGATTTAGTTTGTTAATTTTAAATGAATTTTAACAAAGTACGTTTTATAAGCCTACAAGGAACATTTTTCAACAGGATTATTTCAAAATATTTTATTTCTTCTGCTGGCTCCTTCTTCTAAAAGAGCGATGAGCAATTGTTATGTATTATATGTTTTATTTATAAGTATGATAGTCTTTAACGTTTTTAGCTCGTTTGATGGATAAGGCAACTAGGAAGCTTCAAGTATGTTTATGCTGATGCCTTCGAGCTACGGAGGAAATATCTAACGTTATGAAAAGTATAAAGAAAAAAATTCAAGATAACACCAAACCCCTTTCATACTCTTTACTTTAAAAAAATACGTTTTATACACTATAAGTTTTTAAGGAGGAAACCCGAAGGATTTTTAAGACGTTGCTACCTCCTTTATCTTTGAGATAAGGGCGACTTTAAAAAAAGGCTCAGTTCCCTCTTGATAGGTAAGAGTGGGTATCTTTATAAAAAGCAATGAACAGCTTGACAAGGGAAACTAGAAATGGCTTTTGATTCCGTTTTGTCATAAAAAAGAAAGATTACCTAATAAAGATGTTTTTTTTTAAGATTAACTTTTTTTATTACTTAAGTAATTAGGCCCTTAATAAATAAATGAGTTATTAAAATTTAGTATTACATAAGAAAAACGAATTTTTATACTTTTTTATTTTTCGGACACAGGATGGGACGGAATAAAAACTTCACCAAACTACATCAAAACGATATTTCGCCTTTATTTAAGCTCACAAGGCATATTCATGTTTCAAAAAATACCTAAAAAATTAAATAAGAGTTAAAAAAACAGATCTAAAAACATGCTCAAGGTCAAAAATGGAAGAAATAAGAAATCTACTACTTACAATATATACATAGTTGAAAAACTATAATGTCAAATATTCTAAAGAAATTATTTTAGTCTTCACCATAAAGTTAAAATTCTCTTAGAAAGAGTAAGAAAATATACTTAGAAAAGATTATCCTTTCTAAGTATATTTTCTTACTCTTTCTAGGAGAATTTTAACTTTATGGTGAAGACTAAAATAATTTCTTTAGATTATTTGACATTATAGTTTTTCAACTATGTATATATTGTAAGTAGTAGATTTCTTATTTCTTCCATTTTTGACCTTGAGCATGTTTTAGATCTGTTTTTTTAACTCTTATTTAATTTTTTAGGTATTTTTTGAAACATGAATATGCCTTGTGAGCTTAAATAAAGGCGAAATATCGTTTTGATGTAGTTTGGTGAAGTTTTTATTCCGTCCCATCCTGTGTCCGAAAAATAAAAGCATAAAACAATGGAGACTAATACTAAAATAATAACGAATTTTTATAAATAAAACAATACTTGTCTAAGGGGGAGGGAGAGGTTGTTTTACTTCTATGAGACCTACATGAGAAAGACAAATGTAAAATTGCAAAAAGTATGTCGCATTGAGTTCAGATTTTTATTTATTTTATTTATTTATATAATAAGTTGATACATATATATCTTAAACTGGATTAAAGGAATCATCAAATTTCATCTCTAGACAGTGTATAATATCAAGATTTTTGATTAGTTTTTAGCTAGTAATGAAACACTTTTTACTTGCAAGGGAGGGAAAAATAACCCCTATTATCCCATTATTAAGCTTAGAGCCAGTTATATCCAGTTTGGAGTAATTTAGAGTGGTATCCTCTAAAGTTATGGAGACCGATCAATTGTGTTACACTTTCCCGCCGTGGGCGGCACTTCAAATATTCATAAAGGGGACCACAGTCAAAAAATGTTTATGCGCTCAAAATCCGTTTCCGGTCACAAGAAATTTGGAGCAAAAAACACGTGCGACTTTTTAATAAATTTAGGGGTGCCATCTAAATGTATGAGAGGGGTCCGACCCCCAAAAAATGTAAAATAATATCCCTCTTAATTAATTATAATTATCAACCTCGGCTTCTCCTCGGAAGTTAATCTCGGCATATCCTCGGGAGTTGAATACGTAAATCACTCAGCTTCGCATCGAGAGTTAATAGTCATAACTTTCTGGGCTTTTTCTTGGGAGGGAGTTGAACTCATAAATCTCTCGGCTTCGCATCGGGGGTTGAATGCTTTGCTTTCTTCGGTTGTCGTCTTACACAACAAACTCCTCAGCGTAATAGCATTCTTTACTCCCTTGGTGCATAGATACCTGTTATATCCATTTGACAAACAATAAAGTAGGTGTCAATCAAGATAATGACTATATTTTGTGAAGCTTATAATACGTGACATTAAGTTACAAACCAAATTATCAGCATGATGAAACCTACTTGTATTTCATTTAAAATGTTTTTTTTTTGTATATCCGAGAACGTCTAGTAATGAACTATTTTTAATTCATAACATTTAATTAAGAATATTTTTTTTAATTAGCAATTACCAAGAATTCATAGTATAGAAGCATGGACTAAATCCACATAACTAACTAAAATGGAAGATAGAGTTGGATTTACTCATCAAGGAAATTTATTTGGCCAGTAAAACCAAACTTCACAGCTACCCAAAAAATAAAATCACTTTTATTTAATATGAATTTCTAACCCTTTGAATTTACAGAGTATAATTTCTCTGAAAGAGTAACAGAAAATAATTTTAAATCTAGCTGTTCGAAGAATATTAATTTAATAGTCGATGTTAAAAATCCCTTTTAAAAACTGATACCTTTCCCTAAAATATTTAATATTCTAATTGCAAATGTTATAATTATTGTTAATGACAGTTTTAATATTAAAAAAGAAAAATTATCAAGTAAGTCGAGAAAGTTCTCAAAGGTCCCCTCTTTTTGATTTTGAAGCTCGTTTTGAATTTCAAACAAATAAAAATTTCCTCTTTGAAAACTGAAAAACAGAAAAGCAGCTTTTTAAAATTAAATGTTTCATTTAATTTGGTTCAAAATAAGAGGAAGGGAGGATTATAATAATGGAACGAGGAATTTATTATAAGGTGACAGTTGCACGTGTTTTTCTTGAGCCTTTTACAAAGGGGTTAATTTTCTTTTTTAACTTGAAAAATCAAAAAAGGGCTTTTTATATGAATATTCAAAGGATAATTTCTTTAAAAAAGTCTAAAGATAAGTCAAAATAGGGGTTTATTAATTCAGTCTATAAGGAGTCGGTAAGGAAATGCAAGATGGAGGCAAGTTAATGGTAAGTGTGTTGCCGTGTTTAACCCCATCTCAAAAAACTTTTACCTTTAACCGTAAATAAACTAAAGTAAGATCTACTGATGTATTTTCTGAAAGGACCTTTTTCTTTTACTCCATTCTATCATTTACTTAGGGAGAGAATTTATCTGTAAAAGAGTATTTGAAATAGTTATTTATGAAACAAGAGATGAGAGTAAGTTTTAATGCTCAAATTTACATTTTTATCTAAGCGGATCCGAAGATTACTTACATGTTTGCTCCCAAGGCTCAGTCGAGGGAGCTAATACGATAGCTAAAATTGAAATAGTTAATATAACATACAAATATAAGAGAGCAGTCTACGGTTGTGGTTGAGTAGAAGGAGACTTGAGGTCGGTAAAATAGACAAAATTACCGTACCTGTTATTAGATTAAAATTAAACTATAGTACGACACACGGCTAAAATCAATTGACAGCGCGCCAAAAATCTGTGAGGGAAAGAATTCTATTGGTTCAGACCGACACGCTCTTTCCCTCTCCACTTCATGCCAACCTCGGATCAAAAAAATACCTTTTTTCGTAAATAAAATCATAAAAAGGCAACACTTGGTTGTAATTATTTGTAACTCACGTCACTTTTATTTCCCTCATTGTTGCATATTGATCTGTTTTGATTTCGTTTTCGTTTCATTCCAATCTGTTCAATTCATCCAATTTATGCGAAGTTGTAATATGATTGAGTACCATATCAATTACTGCCGTTGATATTGACGCTTGTACATTGAGTATTTTTCAAGCATTTCTTGCTATTTGAGTACAGGCAGGTTCTGTGCTCTGTCAACCAAAAGACAGTATTTTTTTTTTTGAAAATGCCATATCTTTCAATAGTGACAGTCTTGACTTTTTTAAGTCTTTTGAATGAATATTGTGTATATTATTTTTAATATGAAACAATACGCATTCAATTATACAAAAATTGACACAAAAAAAGCAGTTTGTTTTGGAAAAAAGAATTTATAGTGACAATATTTAAATCGTCAAACTTTTATCAAAGAACTTATTATGATCCTTGCATTTACCGTATTAACAACTTTAACTCACCTATTCATTACTCACGAACAAATTTAAAGCACACTAGTTGGTAAATTTATAAGATACAAAATATTCGTCTTAAAAAGTAAATATAAATTTTTAAAAATAAAAAAATACGTTAAAAAAAAACAAATAATAAAATTCAAAACATAACCTGACTTTCAGTGTTGCCAGAGTAGGGAATTTTTTTTTTACATAAATGAAGGGATTTTTTTTTTATTAAAGAAAGAGGGTTGAAGCATTGAGATTTTGGCGGCTGTCAATTGAAGTGATTTTAGGCCGTGTGTAGTTATAGTGCTGATAATAAGATGAAACAGCACATTTTTTGGTAATATGTATTATTCCATGTGTGTTTATTTCTCAACATTCTGATAATATGAACGACCCGATAAGTGTTTTCGACATTTTTGCTTGATAATGACGTCATAAAAATTATTTCCGGTTAAAAATAATTTCATTGAAATTTTAATATTATAATAAATATTTCAACCACCCTAGGAAGTAACAGCCACACACATACAGACTGACGAATTACACTCTCAAAATGTCTTAAACACTCAAATGGTAGGTACTCAAAAGATCTTAAAAACACCTGAAACGGATAATTCTGATGTAATCCCGGTTTCGAATATTTAGCGCAAACAAAATTATTTTCCAATAAACCCAAACTATAAATGAGGAAAAGTAAAAATAAATAAAATACTCAAAATAAAATGATAAAGTTATAAAAATATTTCAATGTCATTTTTTAAAAGAGAAAAATTTCCCTTGAAAATTCTAACTAAGAGTGTATTGAAAGATTTAATAACAATTAGAATTGTTCTTGTGGAAATAAAGCACTCCCTAACGATCAAACCAAGGAATTACCAAATCACACGACTCGCTTCACAATTCACTTTAGAACAAGGGGTCTTGCGCAGGGTGCATTAGCGACGGAAGTACCTCTCCGGCCTGTTTTCCAACCCATATTAATTGAACAACATTTTTCAGAGAATTTTCTTCCCTTTTAAATTTCTTAATTGTTCTTTGATTCATAATTTTGTCGACTCTCCTTTTTTATAATTGCCATATTTTTGGATGGCAATAATGGATACTATAATGTCAAGGTAATTTTGGATATTTGAGTTCACACACTTGTAGAAACATTGCAGTGTGCTACATATAAACTATTGCTTATATTGTAAATATAGTAAATCATTGATGAATTGTTTAACGTATTTAAGAAAAAGCACAGCTTAATGCTGATTTGCATGGATGCTTTGAAAAAGAATATGTAAATTTTAATTAGTAAAATCAAAATTTGCAATAAATGGTGATATGATATGATATGATATGATTTAAGAAGAACCATTTGGTTTTAATTCTTATAAGGAGCCAACTGCTTATGGCCCCAAAGGAGTTAGGTTGGCTCCTTACAAGGAATAAACCAACTGGTTCTCCTCTATATTCTTATCAAGTGGTTCTCGAAATTGATATTAAATAAAAATTTCCAATAATTATTTTTAGGTCTTCTTTTGTTCTCGACCTCTAAGGGACCAAGTGACTGATGTCCCAAAACATAGGCTCCTTCTAGATAACCACTTAGTCATTAGCCCTTTCATTGTTGATAAACACATACACAGATTACCCTAAAAAAAATTATGTTTATTTAAATGCCTGCTGTAACATTTTTATTTATTTTAATTAAATAAAATGTATATTATACAACGTAATGTCGCATATAAAAGAATGGCTCAAAGGTCCGCAAGCTGAGCGGATATTTTTGCATTTCTTGCTCAAGAGAGAAATATAATATATATATATATATATATAATATATATATATATATATATATATATATATATATATATATATGTATGTATATATCTGAAATTAATTTTGATTTCATTTCATACCATACAAGCTACCTTATTAGCTAAGTTTTCCAAAGGAAATTCGCTAAAATTTGTAAAATTCTTGGCAATACGATGTTTGGGAAATCTTCTCATCCTTGGATATTGTGATGAGTAGAGAAAGTGATAGGGGTGGGATGTTATGCCAACGACATTTGCTGTAACATTTTAATTGTCTGGTATGGTTCACGTCAAGCATAAATATCAAAACGAAACTGAAAGCCAAATTGAAACAGTTGAATTTCGTTGTATCATTGAAAAATTAGGGTTTTACAAGATGATGGAATGTCACATAGATTTTCATGCTTTTCGAGTAATCTTTTTCGTGAAATCTATTTTAATGAAATGTGGTGACTTATTTGAAAAGGGGAGCTAACTTGGTAAAGATGAGTCGAATATGTGGGAAAGATGAGGGAAGATATAAGCAAAGAGAAGCCAAGCAAAAAGTGACAAATCCTTGACTCGCAAGAAGAGGAAGAAACAGTGACAGCTAATCACTCACGCATTCAGGTTCCTTTTATTTCTCACTATCTTATTTTACCTCAAAATTCCCTTAATAAGCGTCATATCTACATAGCGTAATGTCTACATTTTGCGGTTTCACAATATCATACAATAAATGCAACCTCAAGATCGCGCAAACGCATTTTGATATTATTATGAGTAGACATAATTTATTTCCAAAATCATATTTTTATTTTGTATTTAAATGGAAATCTTAAAGGTCTATTCTTATAAAAGAATCTAACATGCGTGTTTTTAAATTTTATTTTAATTTTAATACCATAAGGGTGGCACGTGACATAGTATATATTTTTATAATAAGCATTATGTATATTTGTAATTTTTCCTCCTTTATACCTTAGGTATACAGGAAAAGTATTGTGTTTGCGAAAAAATCCAAAACCTCGATGTCACCGAAAGTACCCATTTCAAGTGTTTTAAGGCATCCTGAGCGGTTTTTGCAAAGTTTTCTTGAGTGTGTGTGTCTGTTATCATCGTAGCTCCTAGTGTATTTACGCTAGAGACTTGAAACATTGTACAAAAATCAGACTACCGCTGTAGTTGTGCTATTCGGAAAATATTTTTTTATGACGCCATCAACCCGTAATAATGACTCAACAAAGCCTTCGAAAATCATGAAATGCATTAAAATGATGTGATCGGATTGATATTTGCCACGCACGTTGGTATGTTTAAGACTAACATATGTACCAAGTTTCATCTCATTATCAGCATTAGTTCAATTTGTATAGAACGACTTGTGTACGTTGAATTGAGTTGAAACTCTGTACAAGTTTATACCTTGACGTAATAAATAAGTGACGTAATAAATAATTACATATTTATAAGTCTATCTTTGTTTACTCTGTAAATGTTCAGTATCTTCTTGTATTGTATTCGATTTACCATGAAGTTTTATTTTGAATTGTATTGTGTTACCTTGTTAAGGTTAACATTCGCTTTTAGTGACACTTAAGATATTGCAATGTAAGCAATTAAGGTCACTATGACAGAGCATGAGGTTCGTCTTTACTCCATCTTTTATGTTCGTCGATATAATATCTGCAAATCCTTCACATAATCTGTTTAAAGATGAATATACAAAAATTATTTAGAAAGCGGGAAAAGCTATGATGAGAGAGCTTTATAAAGTCTGCTTGGATTGGTAAACAATTGTCCGAACAAGTAATTTTTGACCAATTTATGGTTCGATAGAAGCATAAAAACTAACATGGATTAACTTACGTAATACTACGCTTACATCCATATGCTGAAGAAAACACCATAGAATAAGGTTTAAATAACCAATTCATTGCTTAATTTATTTATTCTTTTAAATTAGTTAAATACATACGTATGAATTGCTTTATAATTAGTGATAATACGTTTAAGGTAAGCACGTTCTTGTAAGATAACTGCAAAGATTTATGTTTGTATAATAACAATTAGATAATGTTCGTATTTATTTTTGAACGAACGTAAGTGAGTTCTTACATTTCAGAAGATTGGGACGGCGCGTTTGTTTGTGTGTTTGTGTGTTTGTGTGTTTGTGTGTTTGTTTGTACGTGTCGCGATAACTGCCGTAAAAATTGACCGATTTTGATAAAATTTTGTATACAGGTAAAACTAATTATGTGTCAGAGCTGTATAGTTTTTGGTAATATTCCGAAAAATATTTTCAAAATGGCAGCCAAAATGGCGGACCGGATAAAAAAAAATTTTGAGCGAAAAAATCGTGTTGTATATCGTTTGAAAGCTCTTAAAGAGTAGAAAAAGGAAATATATGTTTCATGGTCAAAATTTAAAAATTTTTTGAAAAATTTAAAAATGGCGGCTAAAATAATGAACCCAAAAAATTCAAAATTGAAGGAATAACTCGAGTAATATATCGTTGTAAAGCTCTTGATTAGTAGAACAAAAAATGATAAATACTAAATTCCGAAAAATTCAACATGGCGGCCATAATTTAATATAATAATTAGTTTTTACTAATTTTATAAGAATTTACAAGATAAAGATCTATTGTAATTTACTTTAGATACTTTTATACAAGTAAAATTAACTATATGTCAGAGCTGTATAGTTTTTGGTAATATTCCAAAAAATATATTTAAAATGGCGGCCAATATGGCGGACCGGATAAAACATATTTGAGCAAAAAATCGTGTTGTATATCGTTTAAAAGCTCTTAAAGAGTAGAAAAAGAAAATATATTTTTCATGTTCAACATTTCAAATTTTTTTATTAATTTAAAAATGGCGGCTAAAATAATAAACTCAAAAAAATAAAATTTAAAGCAAGTCTTCTTTTACCATTTAATATTATAAATATACGCGAGCCTTGATATGCATTAATATTACATATAAGCAATCTAGCGAGCGAAGCGAGCCTATTTTTAAGGTTGTATTATAACAAATATAAGCAATCTAGCGAGCGAATCGAGCCTTTTTTACTATGCATTAATATTAAATATAAGCAATCTAGCGAGCGAAGCGAGACTTTTTTACAATATTTTTATTATAAATATAAGCAAACTAGCGAGCGAAGCGAGCCTTATTTAACGTTGTATTATTATAAATATAAGCAATCTCTAGCGAGCAAAGCGAGCTTTTTTACTATGCAGTAATATTAAATATAAGCAATCTAGCAGCGAAGCGAGCCTTTTAATATATATTTTATAAAAATATAAGCAACTAGCGAGCGAAGCGAGCCTATTTTTAACGTTGTATTATTATAAATATAAGCAATCTAGCGAGCCGAAGCGAGCCTTCTTTACTATGTATTATTATAAAATATACGCAATCTAACAAAGCGAAGCGAGCCTCTTTTACTTGCATCAATATAAATTACGCAATCTAGCGAGCGAAGCGAGCCATTTTAACGTTGTTTATTATAAATCTACGCAATCTAGTGAGCGAAGCGAGCCTTCTTTTACATTTATTATTATAAATATACGCAATCAAGCGAGCGAAGCGAGCCTTTTTTAATATGCATTAATTATAAATCTACGCAATCGGCAAGCGAAGCGAGCCTTTTTTACAAATATATTTTATTATAATATAAAGCAATCTAGCGAGCGAAGCGAGGCATTTTTTACAATATTTTATTATAAATATAAGCAAACTAGCGAGCGAAGCGAGCCTATTTTTTCGTTGTATTATTTTAAATATAAGCTAGTCTATGCATTAATATTAAATATAAGCAATCTAGCGAGGCGAAGCGAGCCTATTTATTTAACGAGTATTATTATAATAAAGCTCTAGCGAGCAAAGCGAGCCTTTTTTTCTATGCATTAATATTAAATATAAGCAAATCTAGCGAGCGAAGCGAGCCTTCTTTTACTATGTATTATTATAAAATATAAGCAATCTAGCGAGCGAAGCGAGCCTTTTTTACAATATATTTTTTATAAATATAAGCAAACTAGCGGCGAAGCGAGCCTATTTTTACGTTGTATTATTTTAAATATAGCAATCTAGCGAGCGAAGCGAGCCTGTTTACTATGCATTAATATTGAATATAAGCAATCTAGCGAGCGAAGCAGCCATTTTTAACGTAATTATTATTATAAATATAAGCAATCTAGCGACGCGAAGCGAGCCTTTTTTCTATGCATTAATATTAAATATAAGCAAATCAGCGAGCGAAGCGAGCCTTTTTTTACAATATATTTTATTATAAATATAAGCAATCTAGCGAGCGAAAGCGAGCCTTTTTATATAATAGTATTTTATTATAAATATATGCAATTCTAGCGAGCGAAGCGAGCCTTTTTTAATTATATATTTAATTATAAATATAAAAAACAAAAGCGAGCGAAGCGAGCCTATTTTTAACGTAGTATTATTATAAATATTAAGCAATCTAGCGAGCGAAGCGAGCCTTTTTTACTATGCAATAATATTAAATATAAGCACTCTAGCGACGAAGCAGAGCCTATTTTTAACGTTGTATTATATAATTACGCAATCTTTACGAGCGAGCGAGCCTTTTAATATGCATTAATATAAATTCTTACGCAATCTAGCGAGCGAAGCGAGCCTTTTTACAATATATTTGATATAAATATAAGCAATCTAGCGAGCGAAGCGAGCCTTTTTACATATATATTATTATAATATTAAGAAACTTAGCGAGCGAAGCGAGCCTATTTTTTTACGTGGTATTATTTTAAATATAAGCAATCTAGCGAGCAAAGCGAGCCTTTTTTTACTATGCATTAATATTAATAATAAGCAATCTAGCGAGCGAAGCGGAGCCTATTTTTAACGTAGTATATATTATAAATATAAGCAATCTAGCGAAGCGAAGCAGCAGCCTTTTTTCTATGCATTAATATAAATATAAGCAATCTAGCGAGCGAAAGCGAGCCTTTTTTTACAATATATTTTATTATAAAATATAGCAAACTAGCGAGCGAAGCGAGCCTTTTTTATATATTTATTTTATTATAATAATCATCTGCGGCGAACGAGCCTTTTTTAATATATATTTAATTATAATATAACAAACTAGCGAGCGAAGCGAGCCTATTTTTAAGCGTAGTGTATTATAATATAAGCAATTTAGCGAGCGAAGCGAGCTTTTTTACTATGCATTAATATTAAATATAAGCAACTCAAGCGAGCGAAGCGAGCCTTATTTAAATATATTTTATTATAAATATAAGCAATCTAGCGAGCGAAGCGAGCCTATTTTTAACGTTGTATTATTATAAATATAAGCATGCTAGCGAGGCGAAGCGAGCCTCTTTTACTTGCATCAATATAAATTACGCATCTAGCGAGCGAAGCGAGCCTATTTTTAACGTTGTATTATTATTAGAATCTAGCGCAATCTAGCGAGCGAAGCGAAGCTTTCTTTTACTATGCATTAATTTTAAATATAAGCAATTAGCGAGCGAAGCGAGCCTTCTTACTATGTATTATTATAAATTACGAATCTAGCGAGCGAAGCCGAGCCTCTTTTACTTGCATTAATATAAATCTACGCAATCTAGCGAGCGAAGCGAGATTATTTTTAACGTTGTATTATTATAAATCTACGCAATCTAGCGAGCGAAGCGAGCCTTTTTTTAACTTTGTATTATTATAAATATAAGCAATCTAGCGAGCGAAGCGAGCCTTTTTTACTATGTAAATGTTAAAGATACCTAAACTAGCAAGCGATGCGAGCCTTTTGAGTTTATACTTTAAATAGTTTAGCATCCGAATGTTTGATAAACTCATTTCGCTTGTTTTAAATTAATATTTTTTTTTGTATTCTTTGCGTGAGTTCTTGATGCAACGCAATTACTAGTTAGTAATAGGAAAAAAAGGATTAAATTAAATAATTTAATTGTGTAATAAGTACATTGATGCTCTAAAACATCTTAAGTATTAATTTATAATTGTAAACTTATTTGATAAGTCGATCTGAATTAAAAATATATGTTATTTGCCATTGTTTTATGTGTACGTAAACTAATCTACTTGTCTTTGCATGTCTGCTATTATATGTGTATATATATATATATATATATATATATATATATATATATAATATATATATATATATATATATAAGTATATATAGCATATTATATATATATATATATATAATATATATATAGTTTTATTTTTTTTTTTTTTTTTTTTTTTTAAATAAAAATTTCCTTAATTTAATTAAAACAATACATATACACTTTAGTAATAAATAAAGTAATATAAACATTTTGTTTATAAAGTAATAATGTTTTGGATTATTATTCCACTTTAAGGCGTTAGCCTTGTGCTGTGGATAACATATATATATATATATATATATATTTATATATATATATATATATATATAGTATATTATATATATATATAGTATATATATATAATATATATATATATATATATATAATATATATTATTTTTAAATTATGTTAATGTAATGTGTGTGTACAGGTTTTTGTAACTTACATTCCTTTAACTAAATTCTAAGAATAAAACTTATTTTATAGACTTGTTTTCTGTAAAATTCAGCAAGAAACTTAATATGTATAATACAAAATTTGCAGTACTTCACGAATAATAAATAAAAATACCAAAAAAAAAAGTAAAAAAAAAAATAATAAAAAAATATAACATAAATATATATAGATTTTATATACGTGGGACATATAGGCGAGATGTATAGGTTGGAGTGTAGGAGCATAGAAGAGACATTACTTGTGTCTTATTATCTGGCGTAGATATAAATGATGATGTAGAGATCCCAGGAGATATTGTGGCATCTCTTCATTCATACGATACGGTCTACAACATATTACCACTTCTCTCTACCATTCCATATGTATGCTATGAAAAGCTCATTTATTTTATGGTGAAAAGATTTTTCGGTTTGAAATCAGTCTAGGCACACAGATTTATCATATAAACCGAAAAATACCTCTTCACTGTGATAGAGATAAAATATAATCTAATATCCATTTCTCTTTTTATTACGGTTGAACTTGATTTTTAATTGCATTCTACTTCTCATTGTCATTCGAAATCATAATCAAATCATGAGAAATACTTTTTCCAAAACATTAAATTTATTCATGAAAAACAAACATGAGAACATAAAACTGTAGGATATATGTTTTTATAATATGTTAAGACTTTATTAACTTTATGTAATATACATACAGTGGTAGAAATTAATTAAGACGCTAAAGAAGAAAAAAATTACAAACGGATTTACAGATATGCCGTATAGTGTACCTTAATAAGTTTATGGTAAATTAAGTGAAATTGTTATTTTGTAAATAAAAGTATAATTGCATCATTTTAAGAAGTTGAAGATTAAACAGTAGAGTATAACTATCAAAGTTATTAAAATAATTTGGCGATTTTGCCTGTGAGGTGATCTAGTATTTCTTGCTATTATCTCCACAATATTAGTGTGTATTTAGAAAGTGTCTAAAACAATTTGGAGCGCGCGAGTTTTCTCAATTTGTTCATAATATGAATCTTTACGCTATTTTATTACTTAATTTCATTAACTTTATGCTATAACTATTTATTATTCATACGAATAAAGTGTTTACTCCGACAAAAAGGTAATTTGAAGCTAGTTTGAATTTATAATTAATTTCAAAAATTTAACTAATTCAAAAGCGGCGGTGAATTAAATTAGCTTGAGTGGTATTAAGTGACAAAAAGTGAACTAATAAGAAATAAGACGTCAAGTATAACTTAGATTTGTTTTAAAAGTTTATTTTAGGTTACTTGGTCGTTGAATTAGTTTCATTTCCATCTGACAAAGAACAGCGTAATAAAATTTCATTAGAATTTAATACTAGAGGAATATTTGAAAGAGGTTAACACACGAACAAAACATATCAAATAAAGTAATAAGATAAATAAACAAAACAGTCGAGACGTTAAAATGCCGTTGTATCACTTATAACGATTCCGAAATTAATCGTTTTTGAAACTAAGCAGATTTATAATCTGTACATGTATAATCTTTTGCACTAAAAAAGATGGGAAATCTATATTATAAATCAAAATAACTTATTTTTAATTATTAACTTATGCATTTAAAATCAATTAAAGAAAAGTTTTAATAGTTACACATAAATTTTATAAAGGTTCAAATATATTTCAAGAAGAAAACAAAAAAAACACCAAGTGTTCCCCATAGCGGAACACTTGGTGTTTTTTTTTTGTGGGGTTACAATATTTTGATTTCATTCATTTCCATTACGAAAAAAGTAATCTAATAGATTATTTGATATTATAAATTATTTGTAAGATTAAATTCTCAAGGTAATTTAGAAAAAGCTTTGTTACATTATTATAATTTTTTACTTCAGCTAAATTTATGAAATGAATAAAATGTTAAAGCTAAATTAGTGTTAAATTTAACAAAAAAGTGATTCGATAGATACATAAGCTAAATTCAATGAACGTTACAAGTTGAATTAAAATGATCGTTCACAAAGGAAACTATGCAAAAGCTTCATAACAGTAAAAATGAATTTTACTGAAGTAGATAATTAATTTGCAGTGTCCCCATGCAGACATAGAATGAGATTTATGGAGGCCCAATCAACAACACAGTTAATAAATTACCTCTGATATGACACTACATTCCAAATACTTCACACGCGAAAATATCTCGGAGAACATTACGATAATTATAAAATTCTTTTGAATTTTTTATCACAAGATAATAATTTTACTATCTACAAATACGGGGTTGACAAGTCGTGCCGTTTTTATCTGACGTTAAAGGGTCAGTTATCCTCAGCGATAACAATGATTCCGTGACACCTTAACCTGTTTTTATTGATAATAAAATTACAAAAAAAACTGGACGGAGGAAAAACTGAAGATGGATGTCATGTGTATAGAAATATTCCGTGCTCTTTTTTGTGCCGTGTTTTCACTATGTATAGGCCCAACTTTACTTTAATTCTTTTAATATTATGTGGCTCTGTGCGTGATTAAATGCAAATTCTTTTGTCTTCTGCGTTTTTACATTAAATTGCGGAGTTAAAAATCGCATTATTACTTCTTATTTTTAGCGAAAATATATAATGAAATGTAATGTTTTTGTACTAAAAGTCTTACTTTTTCCTTTTGTACTAAAAGGAATAATTTGAATTATCTGTTTCAGGTGATTTTACAAACTCCTGAGTATTATTGTACCATCTTAGTTTTTAATGTGGTAGTGCTAGAGAGTCAAAACTTAGTACAAAAATACTTTTAGTTTAATTTCACTATCCAGAAAATATTTTTATGACGCCATTATAACCGTCGTTCATGACTGAGCAATAATTAAAAAATATATAAAACTAGAAAAGATATTAGAGTCAATTTGAAGTTTGGCACGCATGAATCATGTATAAGATCCAGTATAGGAATCATCCCGAAACAACTCTCTACAAGTTTAAAGACTCTAGACCTGCCTGACCAAATATATATTAGAATGCAAAAATCAATAATTCTACAAACAAGCCACATAGTTAAAGACGTTCCTGATGAATGGCATTGCTCCCTGGGGAAAAAAAAGACAAATAAAATATTAAGTTTCTACATTTAAAAACTTTAAAAAAAATACTTCTTAAAATATACGATACTTGTTTCTTATCCTGTTACAAATATCTTCTTATCTAAAAAAACAGTTTTTTAATCCTGAACTAAAAGCCCAAATGTGTTATACCTACGCCACCTAAATAAACTCTTAATTGGTTGAGGTGTATAGTGGTAATGAAAAGTGTACCAACGGATCCCCCCTCCCCCTAACGATTTGTGGGTGAAAGAACTATGTATTTGAATTTCTCTTAAAAGTGTTTATCTTTAAACAGTTTTATATTCAATAAAATAAATTTTGACCATGAAATATTATATTTTTAGAGTCACTTTGTAGTGGACAAATGAAAAAATCATATAAAAGAAGAAAAGGAAACTGAAAGTACAAAATATAGAGACCTTAAAAAACATGAATAGTAGGCAAAATTATAGATTATTGGAACTGTCGGATAAAAAATTCTTAAGAACTATTTATTTTATTTTATTTACAATAAGATTACATTAAACAAATATAGTGTTGTCATAATGTTGATACTATCTAAATTTACATGCCTCTCACGTCAAACCGACCTCATAACACCTAGAAGTAGTTTTATGTTTTTATGTTTTAATTTTGTCTCATTCTACGGCTCAGATGATAACATCTCAGAAGTTTGAAAGCGCACTGCCAACAAAGCTATTTTATTCAGAGAATTGTGTTTCATCCTTTTCTGGAAGAAATCATAATTTTATACAACATTGTTTCAGACTTTGGAATTTTGCCATTTTACATGTGCACAGTTTACTGGGAACACGGCACAGAAAGACAATGCTGGAATGAGGAAATGGCGTTGCAATAAGAACTGTAGAAGAACTGTGGGCATTTTCAAAGATATTTGGTTAGAGAATTGTAATGTACCACTCAAAGACGTGATTATATTGTGTTAACATTAGGCAAGAGACTAACATGCCACTCAATTATTTTATAAAATGATTTTGGTACACAATACGTAAGTAAGGTAAGTACATATGGCTGATTGCCATGCGTTTGTAATCAATCAATTATTCATTAGTGATCGTTTTAAAATTATAGGTTCTTGAACAACAGTATTATGGTGGATAGAAAGGGGTAGGAATAGATGTTTTCAAGAGCCTAGGTGCCGGTTAGATGATCCTTTAGATTTCTCCTTCCTCTGATAAAAAATAAGTACAAGGCCAAATACTACTATCAGATTGTTGGCCAGCATACAACGGGATTCAAGATTTACCTGGTATTTACTTTTCTTGATAATATTAGTATTTATCACCATTATAATTACAGGGGGGGGGGAATCTATAAAGCGTGAAAACAAACACTTGCTAAGTAGATGGCGAAATATTGTCATATAAATAAGTAATGAGGTATTATTAAGTCCCATCGGTGTTCTAAATATTACTTTTGATTTCTTTTTTGGCATGCTACAAAATAATTATAACAAAAAATTATAAATAAATAAATAATTATAGATATGATATTTAAAATGGCTCAACAATGCGAATACAAAGTGTTTAAAAAGGATTCAGCCCACTATACAGGATCACTATACACTATACAGCTATCACAAATATAACTTCGTTTATCCCGAGAGTGGAGAATAATAATATTATAGAAAGTCTGTGGCAGAAGTTTAATTTAAGACACACGGCTGAATATGGAACAGAGCGAAGCATAGTGGCCAGGTTTGGCACAGTTTTTGTGTTAACGAAGTTAAAAAAAACTAATATTGGTTGTATAAATTGTGGATGGATATAAAATACTATAAACCAGCCCTAAACATCTTCTTCAACTCGTCTTTAAAATCTCTTATCTTAGTTATTTAATGATGATTTTAGGTATTTCTTAAGGTATTATAAATGGGTTATTGGGTTATTTTTATATAAATGGGGATCCCTCTTATATAAAAGTATAACCTTCCAATATTTTCTTCTATCAATGATTATAGCTTTTAACTATTTTGTGGTGTAATTGATGTCTTTGTTTTCTATTCACAGATGGATATACTCACTACGCAGTAAATCAGTCTGAAAACGTTGTAAATCTGGTCACTGGGGCTCCTCACAAATTGCTTTAAGAGTAGCTGGCACACATTTAGAGTACATCATACGAGTCTATTTGCTACTGACAGGTATCTCTAGGCAACATATGTGGCAAAATTTTTATAGCGCAACCAACTTCTTAAAGATGACCGTGTATTCCACCTTTGCGATGGTATTCTTCGGTGGGATAATACTGACATTTTTGAGGAAAAGATTTGATTACGGTACTTATTTACTTCGTTCCCGACATAAAATTGGGACCCAAGTAAATATAGCGATATAGCGCAATTATTCACTTAGGTGCCGACAGTATATTTGCTAAATTGTAAAAAGAAATTATTTAACAATCTTAATAGGGGATGTTGAAAAGCAATGGGGCTTTTGAATGGGGTTGAGAAGGGGGGAAAAAGAAAAGAGAAAGATAGGTAACCGTGCAAATAAGGTGATAAGGGCAAAGGTTCCCTTGGTTCCCAACATAAAATTGGGACCTAAGTAAAAAAGGTGATATAGGGCAAATGTTTCCTTAGTTCCCAGCCACCGTGCGTACTTTTTATGCGACCTACCTCATTAACGTAATTTATCATTTATGAAAATTATTGATTGAAAATGGTGACATTGATTTTCAAATTGATTACAAATTGTGAGTTGTCTAGCATGAAATAGGAAATGGAGCAAACTGAAAATTTAAATGTATTCAGAGGTATAAATTTAAAAGAAGTGTATCAGTTGGTAGATTGGAAAAGTGAGGAGGAAATGTTTGAGTTTTATCAAGGTAAGAAAATAGATTTGTAGTAAAAGTAATGAGTGTAATAAAATTTCAGAAATTGGTGCAATAAAAAAAGAAAAAAATGTGTATGCGGGAAAATTATGAAGTTAAGATGCCCAAGACAAGGAAGGAAAATTGCTACTTGGAGATGCACAAAAAAAAGTTGTCAAAAAACTATGGGAGGCTTGTCCGGAGGTTTTTCTGAAAAGCCAAAATTATCCTTAAAGGAGATTATAATCTTTAGTTATATGAGGTGCAGGGGAATATTTACACAAGAAGATTTTAAGCATGAAATGAAAAGAGAAGGTGAGACAACTCTATCCAGCAAAACAATTGTTGATTGGAGCAATTCTTTTCGGTAAATATACAAAAACAAATAAGGTAATTATATAGAAGAGTTAAGCGTGTCATTATTGTTAGACATAGTGAGCATTAATAAAAACATTATTATTTTTTTCCAGATATGTTTGTGCTATGCATTTTAAAAAAATTAAAAGATTGGTGGTCCCAATGTTCCAGTTGAAATTGACGAAACAGTTATAACCAAAAGAAAATATAACAGAGGAAGAGCTGTAAGTTAATTGGTTATAATTATAATAATGGTTATAGTAATAATAAACCTTAATTATTTCATTGTTAATTGTCATGTTTAATGTGATTGATTAGTACGCTGTGTGTTTTTGCAACTCATTGTATATGAGCAGCCCCACTATGTATTTTTGTTTGTAAATATATTGTGTTTCTCTCTCTACGAAATTAGTCATTTTTTTTTCTTTTAAAATTAATGTTACAGATAGAAGAGCAATAGTTTTTTGGAGGGATTGAGAGAGGGAATGGTTCAGCATTTATCGAGCCAGTAGCCAGGAGAGATGCAGGAACTCTTCAATCAGTGCTTAGACAGCATGTACTGCCGGGTTCCATTATTTTATCTGATGGATGGGCTGCCTATGGGGGTATCCAAAATTTACCTGAGGGTTATCAGCCTTATTTTGTTAATCACTCAAAAAATTTTGTTGATCCTACCACTAGGGCCCACACTCAAACAATTGAGGGAAGCTGGCAGAAATTTAAGCACCGGCATAAGAAACAATATGGTACTGCAAGATCCCTTATGAATTCATACATCAGCGAATTCCTCTGGAAAAAAAGTTTAAGCACGATTTTTTTCACTTATGGGAAGATATGTAAATGGGAGAGAGAAGAAGCAGATAAGAAAAAGAAGTGTTCAAGTAAAATATTTATTCAAAATAAAATAAGGCATTTTATTCGTATTTTAGAACAATTACAAAATATTTTGTAATTTCATAGCAAAAAACTTGTAACATCTTAAAGTCTAAACTCTTTTACAAATCCAAACTAACGGGTTTTAATAGAGTTAAGACAGACCACCTAGTTCCTACACCCAAACCCACTCGATTTTATTCAGAAAAATTGAGGTTGGAAACCAAGTAAATAAGTGGCGAATTGTCCACTTTCCCTCCCAAAAATGGGTCACATAATCTAAAAAAGTACCAAGAAAGCACTTGAAACCATTATAAGTTTAATTTTAACAAACAGAACAACAGTAATTAAGTCAACATACCAAGTAATTCGGTTTCATCAAATTATGGGATAATTTTGTGTTGAAAATGACACTTTGACAGAAATATCTTCGACAAAAATAAATAGACTTCAACAAAAGTATAGACATTTTTTTTACCTTATGTCGTAGTTTTGACAGAAATCAATATTATTTCTATTTTTTCAAATTTCTGTCAAATTTATGATGTAAATGTCATTAATGTTGTGATATGGAAACTTCATGTGTCACATGTATTATTTATTTTTAATTGAAGGCAAATGAAAAACACACTCAGAACCAGGGGGTGTTAACTTAGGTGAGGAAAAGTTTGGATTCGATCATCGTAAGCTACTAGAAATCAGCGTTGCGGTGTACCAGTGCGGAAAACTTAAGAAACCAACGCCGGTTGCGTTCTTAAAATCACCAATTGGTTTTCTAAATTTATATTTTTTAACACCATAGCAACCATAGATAAGCAATATTAACATAGATGGTTCACTCAAAGATTTAAAAAAAAAAATAGTTGATGGGATGCAGGAGGCTTAAGTAGTACAGTCTTGTGGTGGAAGCGTGAAACTGTCAGAAATTTATATTTCTGTCATTTTTATTTATTTATTTTTATTCAACCAAACAACGAGCTGTTGAGGGTAATCAAGTCTTTCCACCCCCTTTTCAGCGCTAGAATGATGAGGAGTCGATGGATGAGTGATCCCAAGAAAGCTCTATAAGAATTTCGTATAAATTGGTAAAAAGTGAAAAAATTTAATTTCTCACTCTTACTTCACCCATACTGTCCCCATGCTGTCCCCCCTTGGATTCGAACCTCTAATGTCAGAGTTTAAATTTTTGTTTGTTTCCTTTACTTATCCATTTGCGCCAACCCGAGATGTTATATTCAGATAGCAAATTTAAATCTTTAGTCTAAAACACTGAAAATGAATTATTGTTATTTTTTTAAGAAAACGATGGTGCTGCTTCGCGTGATGAGGCCCCCAAGTTTTGAAATACAAAAATACATCGCGAATACTACAGCATACCATAAATCTTTGTTTACTTTTATTTTATTTTACTAAACGATTGGCAACTGTTTGTATTTAAAAAATACTACAGCACAATCTAGTCGAGAATAGAGCAAATATATTTTTACTACTAGCGCTCTTCAAGACTCTAGTGATGAGGCCCCCAACTTAAATCATAAACAAAAACTTGTCAATTGAGTGTTCCTACTACACTCGGGAGTGAAACATCTATGTTAATATTGTTTATCTATGATAGCAACTATTGGTTATGACTACTACATTTAATGTTAGAAGTTAGAAGTATGACTAAACGAAGTATAAAATGTTAATTTCAAATTGAATAAGGACAAACATTGGGAAATTAAGCCACGCCCACTTAGTTGAAAGGTAGGTCCTCAGCCGCGCTGGCGTTGACTGGAATTCAAATTTTCCCATTATTAAGTTGACAGTCTTGCTTTATATGTATCTATGGCCTCTGCTTAGAACTCCCCAGAAAAGATACTTTCACGAAATATTATCCAGCAAAGTATCATGAAAGCCTAACCATTATATTGGTATTGGACGTGTTGAACAAGATATACGGAGTCTTTGTAGAAATGGTAGATATGTGAAACCAAAAAGTAAAATTTTAAATCTATTGACTAGGAAACCATATTATCGGAAATAGCCTTTTAGCAAAATATGAAAACTAGAAAAGTCAATTATTAAAGGCCTATAAAAATTACAACCTGGAAATCATAGTAACAGAAAATTTGATGACATAATGTTACCTGAGGAAAGATCAGTTACCACACAAATCCATCATTTCTGAAAAACTATTTTATTAAAGAGATTGGGTATAAATTGTTGTTTTATCGTATTTGGTTTTTTGTTGTTATTTGATTATTTAATAAAACCATTTTCAAGTAACATTCTCTTATTAAATAATTATTAATTTTTATTTTATAAATCATAAATGTGTAAAAATATGAAACTAGGCCCATTGTATTATATTCAACAGCAAATGCTAGTCATATATTAATATTAATTATTTAATTTAATTAATTATAATTATGTGATTAAATTTCAAATATACAATTTAAACTGATATAAACCGGGAAACAATGTAGCTGTAATAACGATAAAATTTTGTTACTTTGTTTAACATAATCAGTCAAAATATTTTTCCTCACGTGAGAAAGGCAGTATTTTTTTTATAAAACCACCATCTTTAGAATTATAAAATATATTGTTTTCTGGGTTCATTAAAAATATATTTCTTTAATAATAAAATCGTATTAATTATGTGTTGTGACTTGTTTGAATTTATTTAACCATAAATTAATAAATAAACCGTTATTTTAATGAATTAATTAATTACAAAAATCAATTTAAACTTATCATGATTAATAATATAATATTAATAATATAATCAAATATAATATTATATAATATATAAAAAAATATAATAATATTTTAATAATAATATTTTTTAATAATAACTAGCAACGCGATCATCAAGAACTCACGTTAGAAGAATAAATTGAATAAAATAAATTAACAGCGGCCTTCTTCTCTCGCTATATTAGATAATAAATAAATAAAATGACGTAAAGATATTGCTCGCTTGAAAATAGATACGTAAATATTGGAAAAACCTTGGTTTGATCAGAAAATTGTAACATATAAGGCTTGTTTTGCTTGCTAGAATGCTATAAATATATACGCAAATATTATATGCAAAGAGGCTCGCAAGTTTTTTCAAATATTGGCTAACAAATGAGCTCCATTCGCTTGCTGGAGTGATATATATATGTATGATATAAATATTGAAAAAGAGACCTTTTCTATTAAGACCATTTTCCAAACTATTCCTCCACAAAATAATTTAATAACATCGTGCTTTAATATAAAAAATATGTTAATTTTTTTATATTTCAGACTTATAAATATGTTAAAATTTTATGAGTCTTTGACAGTAATTGTTTTTTGATAGATTGTTTCAGAATTTATGATTCTCTCAAATTTTATTAAATACTAATTACAATGGAAGTCATTTTATGTAATTGAGAACACACTAAATCTCTTTAAATTCCTCCTCAACAACGAGATCTAAAACGAAATATCACTCCTAATCGTTATAACTAAACCTTACCTTTTTAATTATTTAACTATTTTTTTTTAATAATTCTTTTATTTTTCAAATATACAAAAATACAATAAAAAACAAGTACAGGAAACAATGAAAATGTCTCAAATCGTAAGATTGTGTGAGGGGGGAACAATTAAAAAAATAATAATTAAAATAAAGTTAAGTAAATAAATAAAATTATTGTACAATTATAAAATTTTTATTACAGAATAAATTATTATGTAAGTGAATTTTTATTGCACTATTTACTAAGTTATTGCATCAACGCTTGTTTCAGGGAGGCAAATTGTACCAAAAAACCTTCCGAATAAATAAACAACACAAAAAGTTTTTTTTAGAAATTTATCAGCTTCGAAACGAAGTTAAATAGTTGTTTTATCAAATAAAAATAACCATATGCCATTAAATATAACATCTACTTTTAGTAGGCAGATTAGTCTATATTTTTTTCTTAATAGTTTCTGATCAATTGGGTTTAAAAAGGTACAAAATTTCCACCTCAGACTATTATGCAGATATTCCTGTCTTAAATAAACTTAGAACAAACGAAAGCACAAGGTACCTTCAAACTTTACCTTACCTTATTGGAATGGCTTCGCTCATCCATAACACTTCGGACTCGCTTCGCTTGTCCTCGGAATTTGAAAAACGCCTAATTTACACTTCACTCTATCTCCTGACTTACTTTGGTCATTTCGTGTGAAAAGTATCTGTTTTAATTACAGCGTCTACCCATCCACGTACTGACCATGCTTATAGCTGATCAACAAAATTGATCCAACAAAAAACGATGATATACTAGCCCTATTAAAATTCAAGATTGCAAACTTGTTTACGATATAAGTTGTTATACATGTATGCCAAATTTCAACTCATTTAGGAGGTAATCTGATTTACATTATTTATCTGATGAAAATTGAACTAATTCTGGATAATAACATAAAACTTTGAACATTTTTTAATACAAAAATACAGCTCAGTAAAAACATCTGAAATGGATAGTTCGTAAGAAATCCCGATTACAACCTTTGGTATAAATGAGAAAAAAGTCACAATCACATCAAATCACATTCTTTTACAAATGTATTACAATGTAATAAACCTTTTATCACTTGTAATTGAATCATTTGGAAGATATTATTTATCAATTTAATTAGCGGAAAATGTTTTATAAGATTTTAAAAGTTAATGATGATTAAATTACATTAAGTTTTTATGACTTTAATGTTTCCTCTTATCATTAACAACCAAAATCATTAAATTATATCAGGGTATTTTTATTCTACACTTGGGAAAAAATCTGAGGGTTAGGCTTTATTTTCAAGTCATAAAATTTTTTAATGGAAACTTTATTTTTCTTTTTTTATCCTTAAAAAAGCATTTAATAGAATTTTATATTCTTTCTGTTTTAATAATCATTAAAATTTATTTCCCGGTGGAGAGGGGAGATTATTGTAAGAAATTCTTATGTTAGTCAATAAAAAATGTTTATCAGTTAAAGAAGAGAAGCAAGGTTTTCCTCTGAGTTATACAGTTAATTTGGCTTCAGTAATGACAGGCATTAGTAATAAGGGGAGACGAAGTTGGGGGATAAAAAGTACCTCCAGTAAGAAAATATAAAAGCCAACATAACCCCAAAAGACTTTAACTTCTAAAAAGACTTTTTACAGTAGTGTCGTATTTTTACTCCCTTCTTCTTATAACAAAAAGTAAATGACTTTAACAATAATTACGAGCAAAAACTCCTATTTACAAAGTAGAGGAAAAGGAGAATTCTGGAACACAGTCTTGATTTTAGTTTGTTTTAACAAAAAAAGCTTTTTTGATAAAAAAAGCTCGTTTTGGGAGGAAAGACAAATGTTTGGGTGACACGTTTTTATTTCTCACTGTCACTCACGTTTATTTGCAAAGTGGTGGAGGCACTTTTTTAAGAAAGTCAGAGATAGTAACTAAAAAAAAGTAATTACTTTATTTTTTCTCTTTTGTTATATTGTGTTATTGTCTATTTAGATCAAGGGGTTTAAACTTTCTTTCAAGTCGATTAAATATTTTATTAAGTTTAACCTTCATGCTAGTTTTAACCAATAGCAATTTATGCTAAATAATTAAAACAATAAGAATTCTAAAAACTCTTGTTATTTAAACATATAAAAACTGTTTTTTGAAAAATTGTTTTGTTGCTCAACTGCATGCTTTGTCAACCTGACGTTATACTAAGATATAGAAATATATGTAAGTTATAAAATCAAAACGTACAGTAATCTTTTAAAAAGTATTACATTTTCTTTATGTTCCTCGCTACTACCACAGATATACATATACAAATCTTTTTGTGTTCGCCCTAAAAATCCATAACCGATGTCTCATCATACTTATCCTTTTTAGATACTTTTATGGCTTTTAGTGTAGTTTGTGTGGTCTGTCTGTCTAATTGTGTCAGTGCCTCGCACAAAATCATTTATGCTAGAGAATTATTTTGAGACAAGAGGAACTTGTCACAAAAATCAGATTGAAAGTCTAAATATTCTATTGGAAGATAACATTTTTTAGACTGGCCCAACATATTTTGCTATCATCATAAATTCATGAATATTAAAAATCTGATCCATCGAGCTTAAAGTTGCTTAAATCTGAAAATGATTTTTTTACAACTAATTTTAGGCTCTTGAATTATTAAAATTAGACGGCATATGTTTAATTACCATTTAAACATATGCCGTTTAATTACCATTTAGGGCTTAACCTCCTTAGTTGTGAATAGCCTCACAAACTATTGAAAAAAAAAATTACCATTTAATTGATTATAACTTCTTTTCGACGTTCGACATATCGTTAGATATCACCAATGTAAAATTTATGAAAAAATATGGTACGGGGTACCTTGGTACTTCACCTCATAATTTCGGACTCGCTTCACTCGTCCATAGGATGAAATGATTATCCAAAGCTTAGTGTAAAATATTGGGCACAGATTGAAATATTTCTAAGGTCAAGCAAAGCAAGCCCAAAGTAATACAACCTTAAGATTTGGTTAATCATGCCATTCTGAAGACGAGCAAAGCGAGATTGGATCATATAACATTATAAATTTGATCAATCCTTTTACTGAAGTCAAGCGTAGCGAGACCAAAGTGACATATGACATTCTGAAGACTTCGTAAAACCTTTCATTTGGATAGACATAAATTCTTAAGACTTAAAATAGACATGACATTAAGACTTTGGATAGACATGCCATTCTGAAGACTTCAGGATATGACATTCTGAAGATAGACTTTGAAGACTTCATAATACCTCTTTGGATAGACCCCATTCTGAAGACTTCATGGATTTCTGAAGACTTCATGACATTCAAGACCATAAATACCTGCTTCTTGAAGACTTCATTATACCTTTATCTTTGGATAGATTCATATTACCTTTATCTGCATGCCATTCTGAAGACTTCATAATACCTTCTTTGGATAGACATGCCATTCTGAAGACTCATAATACCTTTACCTTTGGATAGACATGACATTCTGAAGACTTCATTATACCTTTATCTTTGGATAGACTTCATAATACCTTTATCTTTGGATAGACATTCTGAAACTTCATATACCTATATCTTTGGATAGACATGCCATTTCTGAAGACTTCATATACCTTATCTTTGGATAGACATGACATTCTGAAGGATAGGACTTCAAGACTTCATTACCTTTATCTTTGGATAGACTTTCATGATTATAGACATGCCATTCTGAAGACTTCATATACCTATATCTTTGGATAGACATTTCTGAAGACTTATATACCTTTACTTTGGATAGACATGACATTCTGAAGACTATACTTTATCTTTGGATAGGATAACATGCATTCTGAAGACTTCATAATACCTTATCTTTGGATAGACAGACATTCTGAAGACTTCATTATACCTTTATCTTTGGATAGACTCATAATACCTTTATCTTGGATAGACATATTCTGAAGACTTCATAATACTAATCTTTGGATAGACATGCATTCTGAAGACTTCATGGATAGACACATTCTGAAGACTTCATTATACCTTTATCTTTGGACTTCATTATACCTTTTATCTTGGATAGACATTGCCATTCTGAAGACTTCATGGATAGACATTTCTGATGACTTCATAATACCTTATCTTGGATAGACATTTCTGAAGACTATAATACCTTTATCTTTGGATAGACAAGCCATTCTGAAGACTTCATAATACCTTTACCTTTGGATAGACATGACATTCTGAAGACTTCATTATACCTTTATCTTTGGATAGACTTCATAATACCTTTATCTTTGGATAGACATGCCATTCTGAAGACTTCATAATACCTATATCTTTGGATAGACATGATTCTGAAGACTTCATCCTTTAATAGACATGACATTCTGAGATTCATATACCTATATCTTTGGATAGACATGCATTCTGACATAATACCTTTACCTTGGATAGACATGACATTCTGAAGACTTAAAACCTTTCATTTGGATAGACATACAATTCTTAAGACTTTATAATGCCTTTACCTTTAGATAGACATGACATTCTGAAGACTTCATAATACCTATATCTTTGGATAGACATGACATTCTGAAGACTTCATAATACCTTTATCTTTGGATAGACATGACATTCTGAAGACTTCATAATACCTTTATCTTTGGATAGACATGACATTCTGAAGACTTCATAATGCCTTTACCTTTAGATAGACATGACATTCTGAACACATCGTAATACCCTAACATATGGATAGACATGACATTCTTAGGACGAAGTTTTGAGGAAAATTGCCGAGGTACTTCATATCATATATTTTTGTAATAATTTAAATAAATTTACATGAGAGCCTTCATTATAAAAAAATTAAATTAAACAAAGTAGAAAGAGCCTCGTTAATTTGACGTTACACTTTTCCTGCCTCATTAAGGAGAATAAAAATAAGAGAGCAAAAAAGATTACCAACGAAGGGGAGCCTGTGTTCTGAGTGCGGAGTACTGTACTTCCAATGCTGGTTTTAAACAGCTGATTTAAGTAATGAATGTATACATTTCTGGCTTTACTTCAAAAACGTAAAACTCAATTTAAAATAAAATGACTGATTAACCATCTACTGATTTTTACCTAAACGTATCGACTTATAAATATCACTACGTGTAATTATAAAGCAGAACCTGAAATATAGAACAATGGTGAGGGATATTTTTTATTTTATTTATATTAAACTATACACAGGTGAAAATATTTTGAAGTGTATTATCGTGTTTACCTTCATGGCAAATTTATATTTTAAGACCTGTAGGTATCTGAAAAAATAATATGATTCATTTCACATCATATTAAACCAGTTGCATTTGTACTGTAATATACTTTAAATTCATCGAACCAGTTGCTACTATAATACAAACTAACCAGTTTTTATAATATTTTGGTTGTAGTTTAAAAAATACAAAATTTGGAGCGTGCGCAATTATATAAAGTCCTCCACTTATGTGCAAAATAATTATATGTTCACTGTAAGAAAAGAAATGTTATGAAACAGTAAATATTAGTCTCCTGGGCTATGAGATAATATTTAAGTTTATAATTTTTTAACTTGGGTCTGATTTCATAAAAACTTGAAATATCATCATATATTTGTTTCTTAGTTTTCGTAAAGCATTTTATGACACAGTTTAAAAGCTTAAAACCCTAAACTGATTCTAGATTCTCGCGGTAATGCCTATAATGGCGTGGCTTCCTAGATCTTAATATTTAAATAACTCATACAATTAGTATAAATATATTACATGACAACACACTCGGCAAGTTTGCAATTAAATTTGCAAACATATAATTTTTTCATGGCAGCAAGAAAATAAAAATTCTGGTACGAAATATTTTTATATTTTAAAATATTTATAAGATTTCAAGCACAAAATTGCAATATTTCTTCATTTTCTTTACTTTTGTTTAGAGTTAGTCTGGGTCGTAATTCAAAAGCAAGTTGTGTGAGTGAATTACATGCACGTGTTTTGAATATATGAAGCAAGAAAAAGACGTCAAGGAAAATTTTATGCATTGTGGGGGGCAAGGGAATCTTGAGGGAAACCTTGGGTAAAAAAACAACATGGTTAGGTAGGAAAAAAGGTAAGTCTTGTAAGAATATGTGGATGTTGATTTACCAGGTATGATGCACGTGGGGTGAAGTACCCTACTCGCCCATATAATGCCTCATATGAGTAATATTCGCCCTTGTTGAAGTCAGTGACGCGCCCTAGCTGTCCCCCAGGGAAATGTTATTGTCCCCGTTGTCCTCTCTATCTGTTTTTACTTCTTTCCCTCTAACTAATGATAACAAATGAAACTTTTTTTTACTTTTATATGTTCTTCTTCAACGGATATATTATAGAAGAGGATTATTTAGTAAATAATAGAAACGAAACCTAGTATTTTGTATGAATGTTACTAAATACGCTATAAAAGTATAAACCATGATTCAGTAGCTGCAACAGAATAAAAAAATGATTTTGCATCGGAGGTTTGGGGTTCATAGCCTAGTCTATGCTCCCAGTTTACACGAAGAGTATGCTTTATAAACTATTCACTGGATAGTAAATTCCTTTTACCTAAGGTGGATCCCACTGGATATACCTCGATACGAATCAAAGCCTTTATTACTTCATATAGTATATATTAGTTTTATTAATTGATTATTATTAAATTAGACTTTTTTGAAACGATAACTCAAACACAAGTAGTTCACTGTAATAATAATTCACTACTTCCATATATCATAATTATTCGAGGGTGTTTATGTGAGGGGAACCATAAGCGTCATCATGTAGGTACATTTTTTGGACAGTAGGCACATATTTCGTGTTTATTGGCAATCTAATTAGAATTTAAAAATAATGATTCTTTGGTTGTTACTTAAAAACTTAAGCTACCAAATTTTGTCCCAATAATATCTTTTAAAAATTGAAATAAAAAAACCTGTGCCTCATTCTAAAAATGTACAAGTGAACTCTTATTAGAGTTCTGTATAATATATTAACGAAGAATGAAAATACGTGTCAAAATGATACTAAATTATGTCAATGATCCATATTAATAATTCACTATTTCCTTACATCATGATTTATCTAGAGTGCATATGAGCGGGAACCATAAGCGTCATATATGTATCATTTATCTGACAGGACGTATATGTCGTGTTTATTAGAAATCTAATTATTATTTATAAATAGTGCTACTTTGTAGTTACTTAAACACTGAAGTATCTACAAAGTAAAGACTGCGGTCTTCATTAATCTTAATTATATCCTTAATATCTACCGTTTTGAATGTCCTTAATATCAGTCCAAAAAATTTACTCTTTTATAATATATAAGATTCAATACAGAGTAGGAATTCATACATCTACATAGATGAATCTAGTGTTTAATTTTAAATTCCTTAATAAAACTGGGTTGATAGTTGTCTACATAGCTAACTCTAAGTCTAGTCTATGGTCTAGGGACAAAGGGATAAAGAAGTAATGTTAGAAGTAACATTACTTTACGTCTCGGGTATAAAATTATACATATTTACATACCCATGCCATTCGTGGAAGCTTCACGTCTAATACTTCGAACTAAAATACTCTTTTGTTTTTCCCTTTCTATCCATTCGTCACCGGTCTTAGAATTACTTCGGAAAAAAAGGTTTGCCAAAAAACAGATTCTCTACATGTTGCCATCTACCAAACAGACTTCCCCACTCTGAGACAATAACAGCAGACAAATTATAGCTCCAAGGATAAAAGTCATAGGGACGACACAACAGGAAAGAACTTTAAAATCAAATTATCCATCTTCTCCTCAACATATATCCTCAGACTCGTTCACCCTCTGAAATTCTTGTGACAAAAACAAAGTCGAAACTATTAATAATAATTAAAGAACGAAACAAGAAACAGAAAGGATTTATTAGAAATCTTGTAAAAAATCTCGGTATCAAAATAATCCATTGTATTTTAACACATCGTATTCTTAGATCTTCTTAAGATCTAAGACTTGTAAGATCCTAGCTGTTCTAATAATCTTGTTCCAAAATAGCTAATAAATATCTTATGTCATAAATCGGTATCAACCGACTGATCATTATTATGATTACTATGACTACAATTATTTAGATTGGTTTTAGAGTTCATCTGAAAAAGTGAAATAAGAAAATGGTAAACTAATATTGACCTTTTGCATACGTTATATTTGATCAAGCTAGAAGCCGAAAATATTCTCTAATTTTGATCTTACTTGTAAAAAATGCGAATTCTGTGATAACGTCGCTAATGGAAGAAGTAAAGAATTAATTCAACATAACAGTCATGCACTAAATCAATACCCACAGATTAGTTGACCACCATACAACTCTTAGAAATCCATAACAAGTTAAATTCTGCTTATAGTATAACACACGGCTAAAATCAGTTGACAGCGAGCCGAAAATCTGCGAGGGAATGAATTCAATTGGTTCAAATCGACCACGCCTCTTCCCCCTCCACCTCATGCCAACGAAGGTAAAAACATTACTTTTTTCGTAAATATAATCATTAAAAGGCAACACTGGTTTTAAAAATTGAAAACCTCGCATCGCTATTCCCCCCTGATACTGCATTTAAATCTGTATGAGTTCGTTTTGTTTCATTTCAATCTGTTCATTTCGTATACTTATGCAGCGTTTTGGTTTTTATTATATTTACACACTAATTGGTAGCTTTAAAATATACAACAATGTTTATACTTAAAAATTAAATAAATAAAATTTTAAAATAAAAATACGATACAAATAAAAATCAAATGATAAAATTCAAAACATAACCAAACACAGTGTTGCCAGAAACAGTGTTTCTATTGTTACTTAAGAAAGGGTTTTTAAAAAAATGGGTTGAAAGCATTAAGGTTTTTAGCGGGCTGACAACTGATTTTATCCATGTATCGGACTATAGTACGACTGACTTTTAGGGCAATTTTTTATATCTCAGATCATCTTTAATGGTTATTTGACATTATGTAGAAATTATGAAAAGAGGTAGCATTAACTCGACAGAAATGTAACTATAAATTAAATATAATTATCTTTCTCCAATTTAAGGACAGGAAACATTCTAAGGACAAGACATTGATAGGTTAATATTTTTGTTGACTGTTGCTAATTTGTAACGTTTAAGGAATTTTAATTTGATTGATGTCTTGCCATTAAATATAAAATAATTGCCACATCAAAAATATATTTACAAAATTTTACTTCTAGAATATTTTTTTTGATTCATAATCTAGTACAACCTGCGTTACTCTTCGGAACAAACTTTACAAACCACCGAATTGCATTTATTATTAAAACGTTTGATTAAACTTCTCACTCGATAGAAGCACTTCATTGACAATGTAACTTTCATAAACACTATCACGACACAAACTAATCAAAAAATCTTACTCATAACCACAATATCTATTTAATAATTGAAATGAATTGTTGGCTGCAAGAGGGACTTTATAATGCAGAAAGTGTCTATTGCATTGTTAGCTCTACCCCATGGGAAATTAGGGGCTAAATATAGTGGGGTAATATGGGTCCTCATATCGCATATGGCTCTGAGTTCATTAACCGAAAAACCACCCTTGTTTTTGACATAACCCGCATCTCTTTTAAAACGTTAATAAATATTATATTAGATTTACTTGTGGAAACTAACAGTTTCATTTTGAATTATATAATAAAATTGGGTATTTCTCAATAGCCATAAATTATTTACGATAACTGACTCAGTTCATTTTTAAAATATAAAACCTTTAATTACATCCATCACTAATCATTGTGGCATAAAAAATTCATTAATGACCCAAATAATGATTGACACCTATCCTTTGTTTTACTAATCTGAGGCTAAATAGAAATCAACACTGTTGATATGCATTTATTTGTGTAATTTGAGCTCATTTACTGTGCTCAAAAACCGAATTCACCGAAATCATTTTCGGTGATTAAATTTAATATATTGCAACGATCATATTGTTTTGAAGGTAATGTCTATTCTTTAAGACTAAACTGTCCAAACTTTTATTGAATTCATTAAATTCCTCACCTCTACTGGTATAGATTCGAACTTATGTATAGATGTTCAACAAACAATCCAGATCATTCCAGTGTCTTATTATTTAATAGCATGCTTATAATCTCACTTGCATATACTTATTGGCACTTGAAGCATTCAACAAGCATGAGTGATGCATACACCAATTTATGTGCTTCACAATAAAAGCAAGAGACAAAGATATGATTTAGATATGGCATCTTAACCAAATGGAGTAACCATTTAAAGATGGTCTCTGAGTAACCATCTTTAGATGGTTACTCCCCAACCTGTTATGAAGGGAATAATTATTTCAGATATTTTCTCCCGTACAACGCTATCTTATATTATATAACTTCATGCTCAAAAGTTACATTTGTACCAAGTTATGTATTTTTCTAATATTTACAATTATTTAATGACATTTGTCATTTTTGTTGACAATTTCATTTCAATTTAGCAAATACCTTAAATTTGTTAATATCTTTATTATTTTTGAAAAATAATCATAGTTTGTTTTTATTTGACCGTAGAAATCTCATTGTATACGTTTTATTTCACGTAAAGTCGAATTGATATTGATATTATAACTATACAAGTGTTTTCAAAGTAAGTAAAACATATCAATGTCTTTACTTTCATATATCTGTAATTTTATTATCCAATGTGCTTGTACCAAATTTTCTTCTCTGTAGTCTATGTATATTGCTCATAGTTTTAGGTTTCGGCGTTTTATATTTTTACTTCAACTCTTCATAATTACTTACACATTATACATTTATAATTATTTATTGCTTTATTATCAATTTAATTATATTTCATAATTATTATTTCAATTTTCAATGTATATTTACTTATTTATTTATAATTTTATCAAATATTAATTTATTCTTTTTTTATTATATTTATTTTATTTCTATACGTTTTTTCCAATATTCTTTTTCTGGCATTTTTAAAGAAATTGAGTCCCTTATGGGGTCCATGTATTTTCACATTCTACCCGATTAGAGGTTGAATGTCTCCAGTTCTTATATAGAAAAAGGACCGCTGTTTGAGGTCCCCTTTTCTATGAACGTGTCTCTTTTCTGTTTTCTTTGTTTTTAATAATAATGTTTGCCTTGAACCTTTCTTTTTCCATTTTGTTACAAGGGTGTAACCAAAACCTTGGTTACTTCCCTTCAGGGAGTAACCATCTGGGGGAGTAACTAACTAAAGATGTACCTATTAACAACACTGTATCAGTTACATGGGATCCTGGGCATAAAGCAATTGTTGGAAATGAGATGGCAGACGATCTAGTCAGACAAGGTTCAGAACAAACACCAACAGGACCAGAACCAGTAATTGGAATATCAAAAACTCAAGCCAACAGTGCAATCAAAGAATGGCTAGCAACCAATCGTCAGCTACACAGGAACAATACTCCAGGCTTAAGACACAGTAAAATCATGATGAGAGGCCCACGAGCCAAGTTGACAGAAAGTCTTCAAAAATTAAACAAGAAGAACCTAAGCTTAGTAGCTGGCTTAATAACTGGTCACTGTCACCTACGCAAACATATGAATAACATAGGAAAATACTTAGAAGAGCCTGTCTGCAGGCTTCGTGGACTATCCTCTGAATCACCAACACACATCATATTTATAAGCAGGAACGGTGGCAATGGAAAGAAATGAAAACTGTTAAGTGGCGACATAAGCAGTGCAGTAGGGACTCTGGACCCTTATATAGACTCCCCTCTGTAAACCCTTTGGACCACAGCTCTAAAACGTGAACCCTTAGAAACAATCATATAGTATAGTTTATATTGACTTCGGATTGTTTTAATTAAAGTAATCACTAATGCATATTGGATTTTAAAAGAAATTCTATTACCTTGTTGTATTTTCATAATTAATTAGCTTTTCTTGTCGATAGAAATATGGTTTAATAAATGACGTAAAAATACTATTTCCCTGACTAGCAAATTGAGGCATACAATGTGTTTATAGTCTCTTTTTGTTCTTTGTATAAGTACTTTTAGAAAATATTTCTTTTCTTCTCTCTGTTATAAGCTAGAGTACGCCATAATACCAATGAAAGATTTAATAATCAGAAATTTCTTCTGTTGACTTAATACAATTGAATTACTTGATCAGCCGAATATTAGTGAGTAATGCAAATTTACTTTCTTTTAAGAAGTAAATGTCACCTGTTTTATAAAAGCAACTTTGCTATTTAATGGAATGAATAATTAGATTAAGAGAAAGTCGTAGCTCAGCTGCTTGCAATGAGTCCTAGTCCACGACCTTCGAGAGGTAGGATGTTATTCCATACAAAAAGTTATTTGTTACAAAAATTATTTTATTTTAGTTAATTACAATGCATTATTATTACCGTAAAAAAACTTTTAACTGAATTCTAGTAAAAGCTTAATGGTTTTGAAAATTAAGTGAAGGGGTAAAGAAATTTGTTGTTAAAGCTGAAAAAGATTCCACCCTTGTTTACAAACGATTTAAGCCATACCTATAAAAAACGATGACCAACCTTATGCAAATGTAATCTTTGTTAGGCATTAATTTTATCTGCTTTTACCAAAAACCTATTTGTTTTTTTAAGATTTAATGACCTTGAAAGGGACTAATGGTTCTGCCAATAATATACGAACGTAGGTAAGAAACACAGCCTGGGGATGAAGGGATACCATAGCGTAATCTATGGGGATCGTTTTGAAATTAATGATTATCATGGGAACCCTTTTATTGTAAGGAAGTAAATTTTATCTTAGACATCATTGCAACATTTTATCTGCGGTTATCCTATCGTGATATTTACTGATCCATAAAGTATTGAAACCATTCTCTATTTCGTTACATTTTAATAATGTACTGGAAAGGTAAATAATACTAGTAATCGAAGAAATTTTCTATCCAAGCCTAAACCAAATCAATTCAGGTTTAGTATTAACTTAGCAGGGTCACGGCAGAGGCCCGCGCTACCCCTGGGGTTCGTGGAAAAATTTTAGGGGTTCCTTGAGCTAATAGACAAAATATTATAACAAATATATAAATGATTATTAAATATTATGTTATTATAATTAGTAATTACAATATAGTTATCTATTTATTCAAGCTTTTTAGGAGGAATAGGTCCTAATTAATAAAAAAAAATTTATAAAATTTGTTTGTCTTAATATAGTTATCAGTACGAATACCTTTTTATACTTAATATTTAAAGGAGAATGCCTTGAGACGACCTTAATAAGGCATTTAAAAACCCTTAAGAAGCTTAAAAAGTTCTTCGGTAACTTAATGAATTCCTTTAGGATCCTACAAAAAGAGTTTCAGGAATCATTATGGATACCTTAAGGCTTTCTTTAGGTATCTCATTATAAGAGTTTAAGGAATCCTTAAGAAGACTTGAAGAAATTCTTTAGGATCCTATTGTCAGAGTTTAAGGAATCGAGGCCTAAGGAGTTCCTTTAGGACCCCATAAAAAGATTTTAAGAAATCATTGAAGACGCCTAAAATCTGACTTTAGGAGTCCATCATGAGAGTTTAAAAAGTTCTTCAGGGTCCTTTAGGATCCCATTATAACAATTTAAAGATCCCATAATAAGACCTAAAGAAATTCTTCAGGATCCCTCAATGTGCGTTTTAGAAATTCTGAAGAATTCATTAGACAGGTTTGTTCAGCTGTGTAGAACATTGTGTTTCATCCATGTCTTACATACATCTAGATGCCTCATAAAGTGGAAGCAAAGCGTCGGATTCTCCATCTTTATCGACACGGCCATTACCGGAAGACATAAATCTTCCTGATCTTAAACATGGGGCTGGTACGAGGATAATATATTTAAATTAAACTGCGAGGATGATGCTATGAAAGGAAAGACTTATATGTTATTAATAAACATGTCAGACCAGCAAGAAAATTAGGTTTGACGAAAATTAACCCTAGTAGTAGTAGTAACAAGGGTGGGGAGGCATAAGCCAGGCAAACAAGCCACGTCGGGCTCTTTTTGCCAACCCCGTACCAGACCAGCCACCCTGGACTACAGAGCCTCAAATCGGCTGGGGAATCTCCCAGATCTTTTGGCAAAGATAGAGACATCCCCCCACCGAAGGGTCCTAAGATCTTCCTCATGGAGGGTTCCCGATCCAAAGACTTGGAATCTTAACCATCCATACGCCTCACACTCTCCTAAGTAATGGAAAGCTGAATCCTCCTCTTCCAGACACTTGGGGCAAATTGAGTTATTAGCCAAACCTAGTTTCTGAAGGTGATAATTAAAATGGTAGTGACCAGTTAAGATCCCAACCATCATACTTAATGAGTGGCGGTTAAAGCTCAGAAGCCATCTTAACTTGGCAGAGTCAGGATTTGCTATCATCATCTTAGCCTGCCGACAACCTTGAGTATTCTCCCACATCCTAACCAACTGGGTTTGCCTCCACCCTCTAAGGAGGTTCTTTACAAAACCATTGGAGAGTTCGAGAGCAGGTTCTGGTCCACAAAAAGGCTCTTCGGCGCCGTGCTTAGCTGCAATATCAGCTTGCTCGTTGCCATAGATGCCTGTGTGCCCAGGGACCCAGTATAGTCTTACCTCTTTGCAAGATGCAAGTTCTTCTAATGACTTTATGCACTCTATTACTAAGGCTGAATTTGTTTTATACCCAGCCAAAGCTTTGAGGGCTGCCTGGCTATCCGAGCAGATGCAGACAGCCTTCCCAGGGCTCCTGACCATTTCAGGAGTGGTCGCTACCTCGAGGATGGCGAATACCTCTGCCTGAAAAACTGTGGTCATGGATCCCAAAGGGAAGCTTTTAGTCAAGTTAAGCCTTTCAATGTAGAGACCAGCCCCAGCACTTCCAGTCTCCAGTAGGGAGCCGTCAGTAAAGCAAATGATGCTGTCTGGGGGGAATTCTACATTACCCTCTTTCCATTCTTCCCTGGTAGGAAAGGTAATGGAATATCTCCTCTTAAAAGTCAATTTATCATCAATTCCTCTGCTAGAGGCAGAAGTAATTGGTAATTCCTTTATTAATAAATTTGCAATCCTTGAGTGCCTTTAACCCCCGCTCGTGGCTCGTGCCATAGACCCGCAGAGCGTAACCTCAGGCAGGTCGCCATAGCCTGTGACTTAATCCAACTAGCGAGGGGAGGAAGACCTAGTAAGGTCTCAAGGGCAGCAGAAGGGCAGTCCTTAAGCAACTAGTAATCGCAAGACAGGCAAGTCTTTGGATCTTTGACAGCTTTTTAGCAGCAGATTCAAGCTCCACCCGCGGCCACCAGACAACAGATCCATAATGGATCCTTGGCCTGACTACCGCAGTATAGAGCCAGTGAACGACTTTGGGAGTAAATCCCCAGGTCCTTCCAACTGCGCGTCTAAGCTGCCAGAAAGTTGCCACTCCTTTATCAGTAACCTTTTCAATGTGGGATTTCCAGCTAAGTTTAGGATCCAAGAAAATGCCCAAGAACTTAACTCTGTCCTTCAGCTGTAGATAACTTCCGAACAGTTGGGGGCAATGAAACCTCTTAACTTAGTTTTCCTCGTGAACAACATTAACTCTGTCTTGGAAGGATTGATGGAGAGTCCCACTTCTCGGCACCATCCCTCCAATATAGAGGCTACCTCTTGCATAAGCTCGCAGACAGTTTTAAGAAAGCGTCCTTTGATTAAGACAACACCGTCATCGGCATACGCTTGAACGTAAAAACCTCTGGCCGCTAGCTTCCTCAGAAGGCTGTCCATGACCAAACACCATAGCAATGGCGAAAGACAGCTGCCTTGGGGGCAGCCGCCAGTCACTTGAACCTCCGCACCTCCGTCACCAGAGGATACCTGTCTTTCCTCCAACAGGGAGATCACCCAGTTTGTGAGGGCCTTTGGGGACCCCTCTCACTGAGAGCTTTGCATATAACCTTAATTCTTGCCCGATCAAAGGCACCCTCAACATCGAAGAAGAGAGCAAGGCAAAAATCTCCGGAGTCCAGAGATTTCTCAACCCTGCTAACCAGAGAGTGGAGTGCCGATTCAGTCGACTTGTGTCGTTGAAAGGCATGCTGGTTTGGATGAAGAGGGTGCCGGGAAAGAAGTTCTCTCGGATATAATTATCCACAATCCTTTCAAGGCCCTTGCCTATAAATGAGGTGAGGCTAATGGGTCTATATGACTTGGCCTGGGTGTAATCCGTCTTCCAGGCTTGGGAATGAAGACCACCCTGGCCGCCTTCCACTCAGAGGGAACCTCACCCCATGCTACGCTAGCTCGGAATAATTTACTCAGAGAGGGGTAAATTACATCCATGCTCCGCTGAAGCACGATTGGAGGAATCCCATCAGGGCCTGCTGCCTTAAAGGCTTGAAATTGACTGAATGACCATTTTATGATACCATCAGTGATAACCTTATCAGCCAAGTTCCAATCAGGTACACAGGAAACCTCTGGAGTGGTTTCCTTATTGACCTGACCTTCACCCGGGAAGTGAACTTTAAGGAGATGACATAAGGATTCGTGTTCTCCTTTAGTCCATGTACCATCAGATCTCTTAAGAGATCCAAGCACTGCTCTCCTTCCTTCCTCACCAAGCAGTTTTGAAAGCCTGACAGCATCTGCCATGGAGGAAATTTCCTCACAATGACTTTGCCAGCTGGCTCTCTTGCTTTTCCTCACCTCTTTTTTAACTTCCTTCTTGCTCCTCTGTAACTTTCCCAGCACAAAGGATCCATGGATCGAACAGCACGGTTTAGAGCCCTTCGCATCTTCCTCTGCAAACGAGAAAGATGGGGACTCCACCACCGTACCTTACGCACTGGTTCAGAAACTAAGGGGCTGTTTTCCTCATAAGTATTCCTCAGATTGTCAGAGAGAGCTTTGGCACCTTCCAGAAAATTCTGGCGGTCGCCATAGTCCCCAGGCATCTCCTCTGGAAGAGAGGACAGCTTTTCAGCAAAAGCCACCCAGTCAGTCTTCCTAGGATTGCGCTTAAGTAAGGGTTGCTCTGAATCAGCAGGCAAATCAAAAGCTATCATACGATGATCAGAAGTTGATATGTCCATAGTGACTCTCCAATCTTTGATATTTTGAGCCAATGCTCTGGATGCAACCGTTATGTCAATGACCTCCTTCCTTCTTCGATTGACAAAGGTCGCTTCCTTGCCACGGTTTAGCAGCTCTAAGCTTGTCCCTGACAGGTACTCAAGTAATGAGTCCCTCTCTGGTTACAGTCAGAGCTGCCCCACACGACGTGGTGAGCATTAGCATCACATCCTATAATCATATTTAAGTTATTTTCCTCAGCATAGCCAACCACTCTACACATCTCTCCCGAAGGAGGAGGGGCGGCGGAGTCATAAGGTAAGTATAAACTCGCCACCAGAATGTTAGAGGGTTGACCATTAGCCTTACATTCCAAGATAGCTGCAGTTGCATCCCTGGATCCAAACTCCGGGAGGTGAGAAAGTTTTAGATCCTTGGTTGCTACAATGCAGCTTCTTGGAATGTCATTCCTTGCATTAGATAAAATAGTTAAACCATATCCTCCCAGACCTCTGACACTACCACGGTACACATAGGGCTCTTGAATGAGAACCACTGTAGAAGACCTCTTTGCTAAAAGGCGTACTAGTTCAGCAGTCGCCTCCTTGCTGTGGTGCAAATTAATTTGTTTAAAGTGCACCATCATGAGGTCTTTGGTCATCGGTCAGGGGAGTATCCTGCTCTGGGTTAGATTCGATGCCGTGCTCGATCGCGTCAGTTGGAGGGACTACATGAGTCCCATACCAATTGCGCGGCCGGTGAACGGGCAGCGAGATCAACCCAAAGTATAACCTCCATCCCGCTTCCTCTAGATGGTGTAAATCCTCTGTCCTGGCCAAATAGGAAACGTGCCAATTTCCAGGTCTTCCCTCAACAGCCCCTGAGGTCCAGTAGCGTATACCTGGAACCGTGGATCGATTCCGATGGTATAAGCGACAGAGAGTAGCTTCAGTGTTCGGCCGTGGCACATCCCGTAGCCAGAAGGCCACTCTAAAGGGCCGAGGGGCTTCAGAACGAAGCATCACTCTAAAACCACTTCCCTCGATGGTTGGAGGCCTCCACTCATTTAGAGTCCATTCCATAGATGCTACATCCGAGGGGGTGACTAGTAACCAACCTGGTTCCACAAGTCCGGCCTGTTCAAACCTTAACTCAGGTCCCTGGTGGTCAAAAGATAATTCTCCTCCCATAGCCTCTATAGAGCTATCATCTAAGTGGCGTCTAAGTTGGTCAGCCTCAGATCTAGACAAAGGAATATTGGAGCTGTCACGTAGAACAACAATCTGAAGTGGATTGCTCCTAGTACATCTCGGTAGGATTGCTGCCTAGAACCAGCTGGGTGCCTATCCTGTCCAGGTTGGGCAGGATTGGCTTCCTGCTGGCCCTTAGCGGCATCTGAGTTGTCAGATCCAAGAGGACAGCCTGGAGGCATTAGGCCAGATGAACCATTGCCTCCCGTCTGCTCTCCGTCACCTGGGTACTGAGGACCGTGCACTTGTTGAGCACCAGCTGGTGGCTGGAGGTTGTTATCCCTACTGCCACCTGCTCGCTCTCTACCTGAAAAAGGGTTACCTGGTCGAGATCCCTGATTAGGTTTCATCATTACATCCCTCTTAAGAGGGGATACACCTCCAAAGCCAGCAGGGGGTGGTCGTTTGGCGTGGCGAGTGTTTTCAGGGGTGATAGAGGCAGAATCCCTTTTTCTCTTGGGAGTAGTAGGTGGTGGTGGTAGTGGAAGGGGCAAACCGTCTCTCAATAGTGATGATCTAGGAGCCTTGGAGAGAATTGGCTTAGCAGCCTCTTTCTTAGCAGTTCTAGCTGCGTCTCTGGCTCCAGGTCCTCTCGTTGTTCCCCTTGGGCCTTGGTTCTGGGTCCCTTTTTTGCTGGATGCATACAGTGCCTCCTGCAAGCTAGGGAACCCTGAACGGCCAGGATTTCTTGGGTTTGGTGGTAATGTTGCCCATGGTCCAGATGAGCCATGGCCAGACTCCCCATCACTTTGTGGAGGATTCCCTGGGGGCATTGTATTTGCCTCCGTGGATCCTTCACTTTTGGATTGTCTCCTCATATCCCTCTCTTTCTGCCTTCTGCGCTTCCTTTGCCTTTTCTTCCTTTCTTTCTCCTTCAAGAACCTGGCCCTCGCCGCCGCCCCGACCCTTGCGCATCAGTCGACTTTTCGTTTTCATTATCGTAATCCATAATGGCTGAAATTATTAGAAAAATAGTGCATATGTGTTATGTTATGGTGTGTAAGAGTAGGTGTAGAAGGATTTACTTTCAAACCCTAAACCAGATGGCTGGAATTGCTCCAACAGCTGGTCAGACCTGGCGGCCGCGTCAAAGCCCCCCCGGGGTGAGCAGCAGGTCCCAATCCAGGCGCCCACCTGGCACTGCAACTCATCCCGCGGATTTTACACTGACCCAGTGTATCCCTTCTTCTCTTTGGGCCAATTGACCGAGGTCAAAAAGAGCTTTAGGGGCTGGGATCAGCGGCCGGGCGCTACTCCGTTGCTAAGAACGCTACCATTCCAGGTCTCGCTTATTGGTTCCTGCCTCCTTAGTTCAGGGAATCCAGCATCTCCTCCCATTGACCTTTGATAAGAGTGTATGTGTTTATGTCAGTGTTGGATGAGGTAATTGAGCTCAGGGTGAACTTATCGAAGGTCGCTACGCTCCTCAGCTGCTCATCTCAGCTGCCCCTTGGCTGGAGTTGGATGCAGTTTAGTCTCATGCCCAGGAGATAAATAAAAAAATCTCATCCTCACCAATATATAAAATTAACCCTAAAGTCTATTAAAAAATCTATTAAAATACCATCATATTAGTAGACAGCTCGACAATCAAACTTCAAAAATTCTAACATCGTTTAGACGAAGCTTTAATATAATGAGTGATTGAAGAAGATGCAAAGATTAAAATCAGTAACAAAAACTGAGATGAAAATAATAATATGGATCAAACCAACCAATATCTGCTTCAGAAAGACCTATGAGAACTTTAAAACGGAGGTGAATAAATTACAAAGAAACTAGGAGAAATCAAAGAACTAATATTGCATAAAATGGAAAGAAAACTTGAACAATATTGCGAATTACGAATTATGAAAAAGCTTATAAAATATTTGAATAGAAATTATCTATAACAATCAATTTGTTACTTAGAGCGATGCAGAAGCGTGCTGGGTCCATTTTGGTCCTTGTCATGCTTTTTTTCTTTTCTCTAATTTAATCATTATTTTGATGCAATGATATTAATATCATATAAGTTTATATTTATCTAAACATAATTTATCAAATCAGTCATAGCAAATAAGTCCCTAAATAATATAAATATTAGGAAAACATTATCGTGAGTTTGGTGCTGAAAAAACATACAAAAATAGCTCCAGGTCCAAATATGTTAAGACAAGTCGGTATAAAATAAAGTTCACTCACTATCTTTGCCCATTTTGAATATACTTAGAAAAGTTGTTTTGAGCTTTCAGTGATGCGCTCGATTTAAGGTGTCTCTTAGTAAATAACTTTCCAGTCAGTGAAAACATTTTGAAAAAGAAAAATCTTTATAAAACACATAAAATAAATTGGAAAAGTTGAACAGATACTTCACTTTTTTATAAAAGAAGAAAGACAGATAAAACTATCCTGAGAATAAGGTTTATCTTTAGTAGTAAGAAAGTTGAAACTTTCGATCCTTTTTGTTTCTGGTTTTAAAGAAATGGAAGCACCTGAGGATAGAAGCAAATAGAATTAGCTTCGAGGAAACTCTATCCACGGTGAGTAAATATTTCAACATTGTAAAGAAAACAGGGGTTGCCGAGTGTTTTCTTTTGGAAGGACATTTGAGCAATTTCAGGACTCCCCTTGGTTTGGGTTTAAGGGAATCAAATATTGAAGAGGAGAGAATGTCAGATACCAACCAACCAGGTGTACCAATGTTACCTTTTTACTCCGCATGTACTACAGACTTCATTGCCTAACCTGAGCCACCCTTTTAATAAAACAAGAATATTTTCTTTTGTCTTAACTTTAAGAAATTTAGGGGAAATATGAAAAATGGGTACGAGGTACCTTGGTAATTTTCCTCGCAAATCTGGCTCGCTTCGCTCGTCCTCAGAATTGTATACTGTACCTGAAGCTAAGGTGATATTATTTCAGTCTTGCTACACTCGACCTCAGAATAAAATATACTTACGGTGTTAGACCTTAATATAAATTAAACCTTAGCAGCTTGGATACAATAACAGTTAAAGAGGTCATAATCAAATTCTGGCCTGCATAACTAGACGTTAAATCTGATTTCTGATAGTACAATACGTTGTTGGAACGTAACTTCTTCCTAGCCTGAGTTTAAATTTTATAATAAATCAAAGAGAAAAAATAATATTGATCATAAAAATTAAAGAAGTAGATGTTTAGTAATAGGCGGAACACAACATTTTGACACAATAAACTATAATTGACTGACAAATAAATAAAACAATGTTCGCCTTATATAGGGATGCTGGAGTACAGTGACTTGTTTACCAACAGAAGTTTCAAGAAATTAACGAAAATAGCATTGTGTTCTGCGTACCTTTACGAACATATTATATCAATCATTCCTCTGAGAAAATTGGTTCAGCAACATTGTTTGCAGTCTCTTTACAACACAATTGCATGTTAGCTATAGCAGTTTTTTTAATTCCTCTTTATTTAATAAAAACTACAATTTTCTTAAGTTTACAAATCAATTAATCTAGAGAATATTCCTCACTAGAGGCAAGGCCTGTGCTGTGAGGGAGAGTCTCATCAGATGTCCATAAAAACTGATAGATCCTTATTTCTAAACGATTTGCTCTATGTTGTGAAAGTAATAATTTAATCAATGAACTGAAATTATTCTCATTTTAGCAAATTTTTCTTTGCAAAAAAATCGTTAATGTTTTATTGCCGTACCCATTCCTGACAAAATCACAGAACCACCTTATAGTGCAACCAATTATAATTTATATAATAAAAAAAGAAAGACATTATATCATTATTTTTAAAGTGTAGTACATAAAATACATATATACGCATATAAATATATGCACACATACATATATGCATATATTTACTTATATTTGTATATATAAAAGTACTTTTTATTGTATCCATTACTATTTTGAATATATATTTTCTGTTTATGAGCCTTACAAACTCAATACGAGCTAAACCAGCATTTCTTAACTGCAATTCTCGATAACATAAACATTTTATCACATCATAATTAGCCCTATCCATATTAAATGACCAAAAATTCCAATATTTAGTTGATTATTTTGTCTTTTATACTAATCGTCATAAAATTCAGAAGGCAGTTTCATCAGTGAATTTTATCAATCTCTCTTAGTTGACATGATGAAATCAAAACGATATTCACGTGAAACATTTTTTTGTTCGTTGTCGTTTTCTTTAGTAATGTGTTTCCGTGTTTTATTTTCTGGGCGTCTAGTAAAATATAATTTTAAAAATTGAGTTCTAAATTTAATGTATCAATTAATGCATGACTATTCATACTTGTTTATATCATTATCAAGGTAATTTGATAAATTGTTTCATAATTTGTATTATTCTCAAGGAAAGTTATTATTTTTAAGGAAAGTCATTTGAAGGGGGGTGGAAAGAGAAGGGGAATTCTACTTACTCTCCAAGAACAGAAACAAACAAAACACAATCGAGCACACCTTTTTAGCAAATGCGCATCTTATTTATTGCTTATCAGTCTGTCAATCTATCAAATTTTTGTGAAATTATATACATATTATTTAATGTTTATGTTATTAAATAAAAAAGAATAAAATGTATCAATTCTTACAGATGAAAACTGCTGTGAGCACATCTTTATAAACAAAAGATATGGAGTCCCATTTTATTTAAACAGGAACCGTATAGAGTGCGTGAACTTCCTCTCATCCTTCGAAATCCGGTTTAATCGCAACGGATCCGGTGGTGGAATTAGTTCTCAGTGGTCCATGTTAAGGATTTAGTTGGAACAAGTATTTAAATTAACGGATAGGATGGTATTTTCCAACATTTGTGTTTTAATTCATTTATGTTATGACTGTTACTTTATGATTAATATTAAACAAATATTTTTTAATCATAGTTTAATATTAAACCGTGTTTAGTATTTTTAATCAAGTATAAGCAGGCTACCTGTAAATACCAAGACTTTAGTGATAAAAGCCTAATTCTATATTTAAAAATCAGAAATAGTCGAAGTATTTTTATAGCATGGAAATGCTATAAAATTCGTCGCTCTATTAATTTTTAATTCATTTATCACAAATTAAATAACAATGAAGAAATAAATTAATAATTTCGATCGGCTTCCATGCTAATCCTATGAAAAAAAAGTTTTAATTACCCTTTTTTCCCGTCATTGATATTGGCTACCTAACAACTATCTCTTCGAATTGCAAATATAGTTTAAAATTTTATAACTTGAGAGAATATTGGAAAATGACTCTGAAAAGTAATATTAAGTCTGTCCACAAACCAAAACTTTATATGCAAAGCGCTTTCAAACTACAAAGGGCCCCTTTTGATGGGCCCATCAATAGGACAAAACCTTAAAATAGTACAACAGAACCGTATCGTAAAATTAGATAGATCGTTAATTAGTGCCTAATTTTAACATAAATAGAGCAAAAGATTTAGGTAATTCTATATGAGTGAAGAAAATTTAAACAATGGTCTTAAGTAGAAGCAATTTTTTTACTGATACAAATTAAAAACATAGAATCGTGGCTAAAGTAAGTGTCAGAAGAAGAGAAAGAAATAAGCTGAAGTAACGTATACCAGGGCTTTATTCTGTACAAAATTTGTCTGCTTTTAAAGAGTTTTGCTTTTATCTGGAGGATTTAGGTCTCAGTGGTCCTTGATAAGGATTTAGATATCAAGAGTACTGGGAGGGGTTGGCAACATTGTACCATCACTTCAATCTTTAACTCCTTTATTCCGCTTGCAACCCTGGTTATAAACCTTAACCCATTTATATGGAGAAGAGTTTTAAAAGGGACTCTTTCCCTTCAAATTAATACTAATCCTTACGGGCTTCTCCCAGACTAAGGAGTAAAAAGGTTTAGGCAAATCGCCCGGATAGAAAACTGCCTAAGACCTTCCCATGGTAAAGTTTTTGTGGCTGAAGGATACGGGGATTAATATAGGCAGTGTTACTAATAATAGGATGCTTGTTAAAATCAATGAACGAAAAAACGTTTAGTCACAATAATCTCTTAAGAATTAAGGGGGAGAAGATTTAGACGAAGAGTTAGTAAGTTTTAGTCTAAGAGAAGAATCTGAAACATATCTCATTCTGTACTGCTATTAACTGCTATTATTAAAGTACTTGCAGCTAGAAATGACGAGTGATAGCAGGACTATATTGCAAAATCGAGAGGAACAAGAAATGAGATATTGAGCAGAATTATTAATTTTATAAATTTGATATACTGTAGTCATCAAACTTTTGAAATGAAGTGTATCTTGGAAAAACGAACAAATGATTTGTTAATACGTCTAGAGTGAGCGTGAATGGAGTCCATTATAATAATGAAAGAAAGAAGTCTCTCCACAACATAAATGAGAGATCTAAACATAAATGAGAGAGGAAAACCCCCCCCCCCCTCTGAGAGCTATGCTATATACGCCATTGCCTCCTACTATCAGTCTGACTCTCATATCTAATAGAAAAACATAGACTCACTTCTCTTCTTCTTTACATCTCAACGGTAGTTATTTTATTTATTTTTGCTTATTTTATTTATTACGTTTTTTGTAATTTATTTTGTCTCCATTCCATACTTTGCTCATCATTTGTTAAATATTGTTTGTATTTTACCTTATTTATTTGCTTGTTTGTTAGGTTTTTGCACTGATGGATGGCCTCTAGTTAGGTTGTAAGCGCTTTGCCATACATATTATTTTATAATTATATAACATGAAAAGACTTAATATACACTTGAATATGATACCTTGCTTAAATTGATTTTTTATTCGCTTTAGACTAGTTCCGCCTAAAAAAATGTTTAATAAAGTAATCTCTAACCTTTTAATAAAGTTTTTTTATATTTACATAGTTCATAGTAGAATGGTGTTTACAGCTCTGCAGATACACATTTCCCTGAAATAGCATCATCTAAACATAAAACAAGAATCTCTAAAACATGTTAAACAGTTTTCAAAACTATACTTTATTTTATTAAATGTAACACATGTTATCTGCATAAAAACTTTTTAAATGGACTCCAGAGAACACAGGGATGTTTCATCAAAACTTGCAGTTTAATTTAGAATATGAACACAATTATTTTAATTAAAATTATAAAACTATACTACTACAAGTTGAAGATAATTAAAACCCGTAAAAACTTAAGACTCGAATTTGCAACAAACATGTTGTGAAATAGTTGGCCTTTCTCACTTAAACTATCTAAGTTTAATTACTTCGACTAAATTAGATAGCACGATCTTAATTAGACTTACAAATATATTTATAGATAAAACTTAATTGGATAAATTTATAAAATAAGTTGGTTTTTAGTGGTACCTGTGCTTTAGGAATTGCAAATTTCGTATTATATTATTGTTTAAATAAATGATCTTACCACAGCTTTGGCTTAAATTGTGGTTTACATTTACTTGCGTAATTCCTATAAACTACCAAATCATCATTTGTTGAATTGATTGTTCGAAAAAAACTCTGTATAAACTTTTATAAAGGTTGAGGTATTGCCAATTCGTTGTTTGACAAGGCGCATGACTAGAAAGACATTATAAATAAGTCCCTTCAGAGCTCAATTAACAAAATGATCTAGAACTCTCTGCTCTCCGAAGAACGCGAACTATGACTCTTAAGAAGTGATACCAACTGTGCTTTGAAGGAACTAATATTAATAATTTTTATTAGCTAGTTTTACGTAATGGCAATTCCATTAATAAATAATAGGTTATTCGATTAAAGGAATTGCCATTACTATTAATGGGAGTATTAAAATACTCTCAATAATCTAACTTAATAATTATTCTAATAATTTACAAGCAAACCAATTTTTATTCGTTTATTTAAACAAAATCGGATACGGAGTACCTTCGAACTTTTCCTCATCACATCGAATTCGCTACGCTCATCCTCCCTGCTTCGGACTTGCTTCGGTCATCCACACACACACACATCTATATATATATATATATATATATATATATATATATATATATATAATATATATATTATTTAATATATAAATAAACCATTTATTTGCACTTATACATAATAACAGAATTAATCATACAAAGATAATTTATATTGTGCAAACTCGGCGCTAAGCCGTGGTGCCCTAAATGGGGAAAAGATCGGTTGATACAGGTTTTATATATATATATTTTTTTTTAATCTTGGATTACTTTAATTTGTACTTGTTAGAAAATACATTGGTTTCTTCTTTTTCTCTATTTTTCCTATATTCTTTATACCCTTAAATCTATTTCTTTATTTCTATTAATTTCTTATACTTTAATATATTTTTATACTTTATGTATTATTACTATTATTTAATAGATAAATATGAATTTTTAATTTTAATTTTTAACACTTACATGCCACATGCGCTTATATAACAAATAAATAATTATCTAATTGTTTTGCCTTAAATTAATTAATTATTAACTATAACTAACTAATTATTTAAATATTAATTGTTAATTATCACATCTTTATATTACATAATACAACTATTAAAATATATTAGTATAAATTAAAAAATTACATAAAATATTAGATGGGTTAAAACTGTAATATTAGTTTTTTTTAAATTATTAAAATTGTAATAATAATTTTAAATATAAACAAATATGTTAAGATTATACATTTTTTAGTATAAGTATTGATTGTAATATAATATTAATATATTAGTTTTGATTTTGTTTTTATTTTATTTATTATTTTACACGCACATGTATACATATACACACATACAGACATATACATACATATACATTCATACACACACATACATACATACATATACATATATATATATATATAATATATATATATATATATATATATATATATATATATATATATTATATATAATATACACAAATATATACATTACAGACACATACATATACATATACACACACGCACATGTATACATATACACACATAAAAGACATATACATACATTACATTCATACACACAATACATACAATACAAATATACATATACATACACACAACATACATACATTATACATACATACATACAGTACATATATACACATACATATTACACATATACATATAAACACACCCTACATCACATATATATATATATATATATATATATATATATATATATAATATATATAATATATATATATATATATATTTTCTTCTTAATATGATTTTCTGTGTTATTTATTTATTAGAATTATTTTGTTTATCTCTCCATCCTTTCCCATTCTTTTCTATCTAATGCTACCTTTGCCATGCCTCCTGTCCACATATGATTCTCATCTCATCATCCCACTCACTCTAGGTCTCCTCTATTCTTTTTCTTTCCCTCGGGTACCACTGAATTAATTTCTTGTCCATCTTCCGTCCTCAGTCCTGACTATAGGCCTGCCCATCCCCACTTCCTAACTGCTTACAGTGCCTATGATGTCTTCCATGCCTGTTTGTTTTCTAACCCAATCATTCGTTTTCCTTTGTCGCCTGCTGATCTTAAGCATACTCCGTTCCATGGATCTTTGGTCACTCTTAATTTTTGAAGAATCAGAACTCAAGACCCATGTTTCAGCACCATGGACCATAATCTTTTTTTCCACATCATGTCGACGTCAGATCTAAATAGGTGTTTGTACTTATTAAAGCTCGACCATCCTAGTGCTATCCTTCTACGCACTTCTCTTGCTTCAGCAGCATTATCCCCTGATATTAGTTGGCCTAAGAAAATAAACTGATTAACTTTTTCAATATCATTACCTCCGACTGATAGCTGAACATTCCCATCGATATTAAATGACATTATTTAGACTTATCGAATTTATTTTAATCCAATGTCATGCATCTTCTCTTGTAATCATTTAACATTTTCTTTGCTTCTCTTTCATCCTTACAAAATACGTAATCGTCGACAAACCCCAGCCTATTCAACCATTCGCCATTGACGTTTATCTCATACCCTTTCCAATCTAAGCTGTTAGCTTTTGACTCCAAAGTACTTACAAAGGTTTTGCAAGCGCTTACGTCACCTTGCCTTACTCCTCTGTAGACCGAAATGTTTTTCTTTAATCTTCCTACTTTTATTTGCAAGTTAGTGCCTTCGAAGGTGCTTTTAAATATGTCTATGCATTCTTCATCTATCTGTTGCTCTTCCAACGACTCAATTATTTTATTTCTTATCATACTGTCAAAAGCTTTTTCGAAATCAATAAAAATAACAATAAGGCCGAAATTGTATTCTAAAGCGCTTCTTATAAGTAGCTTAATTGTTAGGATGTTGTCGAGAGTAGAAAAATTTCTTCTGAACCCAGTTTGATTACAATTTAGGGCTTGTTCTAATTTAGCTTCTATTCGTTTAGTTATTATACTCATAAACACTTTGCAATGTCCATGACATCTCCTTTTTTAAATATTAAAGTCAAATCTGCTCTTAACCAAGATTTGGGAACTATTCCTGTACTGATACATATATCAAACAATTGTTTTAAGTACTTCACCAAGTTATCTCCACCAAACCTCAACATCTCATTAGTGATCCTGTCCGGTCCAGATGATTTTCCACTTTTAAGTTTACTTATTGCATATTCTATTTCACTCTTTAGTACTGGTAACACATCTCTATTACTTTTACACTCATGTTTATCATCATTATCTCCAGTGTGGTCTTTGCAACTGTAAAGCTTTTCATAAAAACGACTTATGATCTGTAAAATATCATCCTGGTTATGTCTTATTTTTTCATCTTCATCTTTCATCGCAACTAGCTGAGACTTGCCTAACTCTTGTGATCTCCAGTATTGCCTTATACTACCTCCCATTTCCAGAGTTTCTTTCAGTTGACTTATCTTCTTATGTTTGCTCCAGTCCTTCATTGCTTCCCTTAATTCCTTAGATACAGTTCTTAACTCATTGGTATGTCCTCTTTTCTTTATTCTTCTTCTTTTATCAAACAGCCTCCTTATATTCCTTGGAAAATGTTTTTTATTGGTTCCTTTGTTATTACTCATTACTTCTGGACAATTTATCTCAGATGCATTGAGTAATGCAGTCACTAGATTTGCTTCCACATCATCGTTGTTGGAATACGATGAATGAGCTATATTTTCTAATTGGCTTTTTAAATTATTTTCAAACTTGTCTCTTTGATCTGCGTCTAACTCAAATTTTTCTTATTAATTCTACGTCTGTAAGTAAACTTATTTTGTACTTCTAATCTTAGGACTGCTTTAAGAGGTTTATGGTCGCTGTCTATATTAATTTTTGATTCCGTCTCAACGTCTATAAATAAGAATTGCTTATCGCTTAAGAAATAATCAATCTCGTTTCGAGTCACACCATCAGGGTGAATTTCTTGTCTGGAGACTTTTTGAAAAAAGTATTCATAATATAAAGCTGATTGGCCTCAGCAAACTCTACTAACCTACTACCTCTATATATATATAAATATATATATATATATATATAATATATATATATATTATATATATATATATATATATATATATATATATATATATATATATATATATATATATATAATTATAATATATATATATTAATATATATATATATATATATATTTATATATTATATAATATTATATATATATATATATATATATATATATATATATATATATATATTATATATATATATATTATATATATATATTAATATTACATTCCGGTTTTGGATTTTTCCCCAGACAATACTTTTCCTATATACTTACGCTATAAATGAGGAAAAGGAAAAAATTCTAATCTGCATTACATTACGTGCTAATTATATACGACAGTTATCATTTTAAATGTACAGGGGCCTCATCGCCCCGCACAATAGCTTCTACACAGCGTGGCCAGTTCTCGGTCTTTTGGCTCGCTCATAAAAAGAAATAGCTTGTTGTTTTGTATTATTTGTTGTTTTGTAAAAGTTTTATTATATTGCATTTTACCAAGTATTTATCAAATTTGATCGTATAGGCCACGTACTACAACTACATTTAGCACCATTGATCTCCAGGTATTGTAGCGGTTCTAAATTGAGCAAGCGATTTAGATAAGCTCATACTCCCAATTATTGGTCAAAATGCTAAAATCATATCATTTAGTTACTTCAAAACTTCTTATTTAATTTATGATTGTGTACCCCTATAATATTATCTGCCCTTTAGTATAATTAATCTTACAATATACATTACTTCATATCCTTAATTACTTTATTCTTATTTCTGAAAATGTCCTACTTAAGATCCCACGTGCAGGTGTTGTTCAGCTACTTATTTGGAGCTGAAACCCCTGTTACAATATGTCATTTAGGTTATCGACATAAAGGTACACGTATATATGGCATTATATATCCATGCCTTTGCGCTACTTAGCAATTGAGCTTAAATCTGATTTCAATCGATTTAACTTGTTGTTCGCCTTAACATATTTATGTCACCTTGTTCAAATGTCATTTCATGTATTAAATAACATTGGTTTGATGAAGGTATACATTTTCCTTAAACAATAGGCTTCGGAACCTCTTCATTACCTCGCCATATGCCAAGTTTCGTTTTGATTTTAGAAAGCCATCGAGAGTTTCCGTGCTATACGTGCCAGGGTAGACACACATACATACAAATAGGTGATAAGGGCCCTATAAGAGACTACTTTTAGTTTAATAGGTAACTATATTTCACTACATCATCGTAGCATGTTCATATTAATCTAAAAAATAATAATAAACAAAGAAAAAGAAACCAATATTAAGTCTGTATAGTTTTTTCAGGAAGGCAATTTAAATCGGTTTTTCTCTTACTCCCTTCCCTCTCCACTTCTCTCCTCCGAATAACTTCATAAGCGTCGATTTCTTATGAAAATTCATTAAACTAAACGTACACACTTGTAAATAAAAATAGAATTGAAGATAAACCTTGTGATAAAAAAAAACTTTAAAAAATGGACCTGGCTTTATGTAACCCTTCTCTAGATTTAACAAATGGTCATAAAATAAGGACCATTAGATCGGAACTCAATATAAACGGGTTACAAAGGTAAAGGACATAGTTGGGCCGGGGTTTAGAAGGGCTGCATCACTAGGGATGTTGCGCCGGGTGACTGATGGTTTTCATTGACAGCGGATCTTAATAGTCGACAACATATTCATATATGATGGATTATTTTCTTATGTTAATGGATTTTACAACCAGACGATATTTCATTAAAATAAAGATGAGTCAAATAACTACATTCCATTGTTACCGCATGAATAAAGACAATTTGTTAACAACTCATGTATTAAATTATTTAGTCTACAAAGAGTGCTTAAGAGGAACAAATGTTTATTTACTACAGCAGCGAAGCTCTAAGCCATATTTCTCTAGTTCATATTATCTATAGAAATTATAAACTTCTGATTTTAACATCTGAATCGTTTGAAGTAAACTCAATCACTCTAAAACATCTAAAAATACCAGTTATATTGATTTATGCTTATAATAATAGTTTAGAATTAGGAATACTATTGTTATTATTCTAATAACAGAAAGAGCTCTCTCTCTCCAGAATAAGGCGTAAGCGTTTTTAGCAGTGAGTTAACATTTTGACACACACACAACACACACACGTAATATATATATATATATATATATATATAATATAATATATATATATAATTATAGGCTGTTAAAAAAGTATGCTTGTCCTTGCTTAATTAGTTCTGCTCACCTTATAGGACAGTCCTACAAAGCTCAGATTATTCTAATTTCCATAATATTATAGCGTATTTGCTTTAAACAAAATGTGCAAATTAATAATATTCCTTACAAACACACAAGTAAAAGTGCTACGGTTTCGACTATTAAGTGTTAACCGAAAACCTGAGCAAGACCTGGATTGGTGCGCAAGAAAGCAAGCATTGCCAAGGAAATTTGCTCGCCTTAAGGCTACTAAACCAGCATTATTCTGTCGTTTTAAACTTATAAAGTGAAAAAATATTGATAAAAATCCCAGCCACTGGATTTAAATACTTTGAGTACTCAGACAGTAGGATTAACGGCAGAAAATTGCAAATACACCTGATTTAAAGAGAAGGAAAATCGACTTGATATCATCAGAGTAGAAAAAAATCCTACACATTACTTGGAGAAGAAAGCAAAAGTTTTCCAAGCGACTCCTTTTATTCCTCGCAAGTATTTACAGAGAAGATTGCCTTGTTTTTTCAACCCTGGTAAAGAAGGTTTAATAACAAGAATATTCGGAGAGGACCAGCTCAAGAAGTACGACATAATACCTTCCTAGCGTTATAACAAGAAAAGACCATTGTGAGCTTTCAAGGACAAAAGGTTCGATCCTTGTAAGTCCTGATAAAAACTTATATTCAATTCCAACAGATCATGTGTTTCGACAAATATTCTGTACCTGTTACCATATACATATTAATAAAACCAATCGAAAAAAGAAATTTAATAATAATACTAAAACAATGCTTTGAATTACCTTAAAAACAGTTAAGCATATTTGTATATTGACTTACTTTTTTCGATGTATGAATTACAATATATAACTGAGCGACACAATAATTTCATAACTCCAAAAAAAAATTTTGCGATTCATAAAACGCAAACATTTAAAGGGAAGTTTTTTTTAAGAGTAAAAATTATAAAAGAATTGGTATACAGAATAAACATGCTGGTCCCCTTTTTATTTTTATAACGGGATATGATGAGTGCATTAAGTGCACTAAGCACTGCGGACCCGCCACGCACGTTTCTGAGAGATTCATTAAACAAACACTTACTTTTGTGCACAACTTAGAAATGATCTGAAGTGGAACTAATACTGCAATCTAAAGAAATGATTTTTTTATTTATATTTACTTTGAGGTTATTATTTATTTTTAGTTTTTTAATAGCACTTAAAACAAGCTGCAAAATATTTAACTAAGCTTCCTTTTTTTGATTTCATATGCCACAGTTCAAACACAAAAACGGCCTGTTTGTTATTTTTCCACATTTATACCACTGGTACAAAGGAAAAGTGGTGTGTCTGCCCTAAAAGTTCGAAACCGAGAATTCTCCTAAAAAATCCGTTTCATATATTTGTAAGACATCCTAAGTTTCTTCTTGCCAAGTTGTGTGTTTGTTGTACTGGTTTACCTTAAGTAATAACTCTACTAAAAAGCCTATATATATTTTCGATATGAACGTGCTGATAATTTAAGCAATATATTTATACATATTTTTAAAAGAAATATTTTACCATATTTTAAATATGTTGTTCTTTATTTTATAGTATAATCTTGAGTATCTCAAACGGATTTTTTTATTATTTTCTTTAAACAAGTTCTAAATTGACAAAAGTATACAATACTTAGTTTGTGTAAACCGGAGCCATATTTTATTTATTGATTTGGGGTGATTTGTGCCTCTTTATTTTTATTTTATTTATTTATTTTAGTATGAAATTTGGTTATTTTTTTGGGTGTTAGGGGGTTTGTTTGGGATAAGGATAATTTCCAATTTTTTGGTTTTGGTATTTCATTTTTTTTTAGGATTTGCAAAAGATGATCTTTTGATGGTGTTTTGAATATGTTTATATTGTAAAGGGATTTTTCAAGAGTGTCAATGAGGGTTTTCTATGCTGTCTGTGGACTGACTTTTGATGAATCAACCTGGCATTTGCCTGTAAAATTGAGGGAAACCACAGAAAACCTCAATTATGTTGATCGAACACGCGGGTCCTGGGATTTTTTTATTTATTTCATAAAATAACACATTTCTTGTATTAAGTATTCGATACTTTTTGTAGCTAATGTATGATATTTATTTTATACTTAATTCATTTTATTTTGATATAGTGTATAGTATGTGAATTATGGGGTAAAAACTATAGTTTATTCTTTTTCTAAGACAATTGGCTCGATAATAGAATAAAGTATGTTTTAAGGTCTGATAATGTTGAAGACGCTAGATCAGTCCGAGAGTCATTAATTGCTGCTTTAAGAACAATTTTAGTCAATCTAGTATGGAGGACAGTAATATATTAGGTAAAAACTGTTATTTTATATTTCCACATCCATGACTGCTAAGTTTGGTCAGATTGACGTATATAACTTGTAACGAGATTAGGTTCCGTCCTATTGGACCTAAATAAAAATATAAGATGCATCCCGACGAGTGAGAGTTAAGGCAGTTAGTCTCGATAAAAAACTCGAAGTGCCGATACCGGACCCGGATAAAATCAAATTTCTCCGTACCGTCGTCGGAAAACGGCCAATCGATTGTCGAACTCAAATTTATAACTCTCTACTAAGGTTGACTCCAGCTAAATTTGGATACGTATGTACCTACATTTTTTAATATTGGCTTGCCCCCGAACCCTTATTTATAAAGAATAAGTTTCAAACTTGATATTTACATCAGATGGTCACGTTTTTTGACTTATAAATTTTGCAATTGGTTTACATCGTGGTAGTATGCCACGATATAAACTGATTATTGGCCACGCAGCGACCAAGAATCAGAACGCCTCTTTTTTAATTTTGATTAAATATTTTGCAAAAATTATGTTATTTGACTCACATATCAATAAAACAGAAAATAATACATTATTTTAGCTTATAAGTAATCAAAGCTTTTGACATATTATTTACATTTTACAAAAAAATTCACAAAATAAACCATAAATATTTAACACACAAGTTGATCAACCGGTTGAAGTTGTTTAAATTGTAAACAAACCAATCGTGAAAAGAGAATTGTATAACCTTCCGTAGGATACTTTTTCCTGAAGTCCTAATTGCCCGATTGAGTCAGGTATAAGTGCGTGCGGAGAATACTAGTGCCCTCAGGGGCTCGCTAGATACTTTTAGTGCCTCATTGTATGCCTTTAGAAACCTTTGAATACTTAGATTTTTCCAAGTACATTTTCTTCTTCTTCCTTCTGATTACCTCTATTTCTTCTCACGTATCTAAGAAGAACTCTTTTTTATCTTGGTAAGAATGTAGAATGTTTTTCCAGAGCAAACTTTATCCTGAATCTATTTAGAAGAGGCTATTGTTTTTTTTTTTTTTTAAAAAAAACTTTTTTTGTTCTAAAATTGTATCAAACATTTAAACTAATTCCTAAAGGTATTTCGTTTCGTTACAGCTTTAGTATTAAAATGCTCTCTTAACAGTTTATTGCTTAACGATACTTAATACAAAAATCACTAAACGTTTAGGCCAAGACCCAATGGAAAAAAGCGAAATAGAACATAATGTAGATCCAACAACTGAATCGTCAAAGGAATCGCAAAAGAAAAAAACATGTTTGAGGAAATACCTAGTTGATAAGGTGTACAAAAAAGGCTTTCATATTGACGGACCAAAAAGCCTTTATTGTTTTTTTACGTTCGAATCCGTAAGGTCATATTTGATCTTCCACTTTCATGAATTTTACTATACTTATTACCCCCCCCCTCGCATAGTATATGCACAAACTGCATCTAACGATGCCCTCAGTACTCTTACCCTCCTCTTTGCGGGACACCACACCCGACTAGATACGGCTTGATACCAGCTACTCTGATCTCATTAGCCTAATCTAGCCCGCAGGTTATAAAAATTTCACTTCATCTTTCTCACCGATTTCTTTAGACTCACCAGATACTTAAAATTCTAACTGCTCTGTTGAGTCCAATATAGCCTGATAAGGAGACGCACCGCTAGCGACTCCTTAGCTTTCATAAATCCATTATATAGCTCCGACCTGAAAGGCAAAGGTCTGCAGATCACTGGGATCTTTCAAAGTCCGAACCGAACACAGAGTTCCTAGTCATGTTATTCAAGGCACCACAGACACCGGTATATTCGAATCTCTACTCTTACTGTCTAAGTCTTAGTCCAAAGGCTCAGTATCGTTGGACTAAAAACTCACTAAACACTCATCTTATTAATTACTAATTAATCAACATATTTATTAATTGAATTGTTGTTTTGTTTTTAACGCTTAATACTTATGTTATTTAAGTTACATTTATGTGTTTTAGACTTTTGCTTTAAATATCTTTATTGGTTATTACTTCTATAATTCTATTATAGATTTTAAATCTCGTCAATTGTATATTTGAAATATTAATAATAGTATTAAGAATGGAGAGGTCAAGCCTGGAGAGTAGACCACCCCTTTGGGTCCTTCCACCAACCCCCAACTCAACCATCTAACTTTATGAAGGTATAGTGTTAGATGGTTGAGTTCGGGGAGTTCTATACCTAGTCCTCGTCAAACCTCCAGCTACGATTGATGAAAGTAAGTTCTGTCATCTTAGAGACTCAATTCTCTCGTTGTGTAGCACTCCAGTTTCAAATATTTGTAACCTGAGCCTTCCAATCACTTTACACGTTCCTAAATAAAAATGGGCTGTTTCTTTCTCATTATCTTCTCATATCTGACATGCGGGTCCCTCAGTTACCTTTATAAGGGCTAAATGCCTATTTACCTACAGTGCTCAGATTACTCCTACCAAAAGACTCAGACTAGACTAAGATTAGGAAGCCATCTAGATTTTCTTCTCTCTGGTGGAAATATCTTCTTCTATCATGTTTGAAATATCAGCTTTGACTGCCTACGTCTCGTGTTTTCCCCAAATGATTGTAGTTTCTTTCCTAATCCAATTTTTTTACAAGGGACTTGGCCTGCCATCTTGTCAATCAATCGTAGGTTCTACAGATGCCATCATCCCGCAAATCCTACAGATACCCCTTCTTTCGTTTGGTTTAGCCTTGTCGTTAACGGGTAAGCCTGTATGTCCAGGGACACATATCAGATTAACTTAGTGTTCCAATAGCTTTTATAGAGCATACTAGCATTTTAGTACGAAAAAAGAATGGATATTGCGGGGATAGCTAAAGCTTTAAGAGCACCATGACTATCAAAGCAGATTTCTATGGACTTATATTTTAAGGTTTTGAATTTTTTGAAACTTTTGACGCGGCTCAATCATACAAATTTGCCATAACGACACCATATTTTCTAAATCAATATTTCTTAAATTCAAGTTCAATTGAAGTCAACTTTTCTAAGAAAAGCCATTATTTACAACATAAATTAGAAACAGTAGAGACGTAATGAATTAGCTTTATAGAATTATAGTAAAATGTGGAATTTGCGTGCGTTAATTTCTGTAAGGATTCTTACGAACAAAGAGAAACTCTATCAAGCAGAGCACAATCCATATTATACGGTTCGTGAATGCTTAACCTATAGAAAACAACTTATAATTAATGTTTCACAGAAAGCCTCTCACAATGTTTCACAACCATACTTTCTGCTGATTGAGTTCTCAAGGCATCAACGTGTAATATCTTAACGTCGAATGCTTTGTTGGAGTTAGAACATTTTCCCCTAATTTCAATGAGGTATTTCCCCCTTTGTGATGAGGTAGTGTTTTTGCTTAATAAGGCCAACACTTTACCGTTCTGCTACTTTTCTTACTCCATTCAAAGCAGTGCTTGAAACAGAAACAATAAAAGCAATAAGTAAATGAACAATAAAAACATAAGGATTCAAACAAAAGTCTATCATATATATATATATATATATATATATATATATATTATATATATTATATATATATATATATATATAATCTATATATAATATATATATATATATATATATATATATATATATATATATATATATATTATATATATAATATATATATATATATATATATATATTATGTATATATACATATAACTATGTCTATGTATGCCCATTGTCCATCAGAAAGTTATATTTGTTGACAGACTTTCGTTTGGATACTTATGATGTGGAATGTGGGGTAAATTTTACCACTGCAACAGTGAATTTTACTATTATTCATTGAGGGAACTCTTTTACAATGTATATATAAAGTAACGTTGATGTTTTTTTAAAGTTCTGTAAGAAAAAAGTTCTGAAGAATCTTTTCTAAAAAAATTACTCGTGACCATCTAACACTCTCCATAATAGACGATTGCAGAACATTTAGGATATTCTGTACATCTTAATAATTTTAGAAAACTGAAGTACCAGCGATTGTTTCTTGATATTGAGACAGTCTCGTTAGGAAAGCTATAGACATTGCGAAGTAATAACATCAACATACTTTGAACATCTCTAAAACCTGGGCACTCTTTATATTTCCACCGCGTTCCTTGGATGATTCTATAAGCCAATCTCAACCTCCGATTTGGTCATACAACACCCAGCCAACGATTACGCCACACAACACCTAAACACATATAAGATAACACAACACCCAGACGACTATTAGGTTACACAACAACCTAACACCCAGCCGACGATTACACGACTCAAACCCCAGACACAGATTAGGTCATACAACACCCAGTCGATGATTACGCCACGTAACACACTGTTACCCAAACAGATCACACAATTAGGTCACACAACACCCAGATACAACGATAACCCTCTATCAATCAGCTTATCTACAAGAAGGAACCTTTAATTGGAATTTATAAGAAATAGAAGCCTGGTTATATACTTGGATGCTTTAATTTGTGGGAGGTCACTTCGGAATGGTTTATAAATTCATTTGACAATCTTAATAGCTTGTTTCATTAAATATCCGACGTTTTATTCCATTAAATAATTTATTTTAAGTTGTCATATTTCCCTTATTCTTAATCTCAAAGCATTTTAAAAGGAAGGAAAATAAAACACTAATTAAAAGCCCATTAATAATTAATATACTTTTGCCTGCGTAATATTTTAAGTGACTTTTCCTGCGTAATTTTTCTAAGAAAATTTATACAAAGAGAATAATTTTTTTTAAAAATGAAGAATATTAAAGGATAAAACGAAGAATTAATATTAATAAGCATCGCTTTTATCAGGCTTATTTTAACTAATATTCATACCATTAATATAAAATTAACTTTAACAAGAATGGAGTAAAGAAATACTAAGTATTTTTTTAAGAACCAACATAAATGGACCATACCTCCACTGCGCACGTGTGATATTAAGCTCCTAGATTTATAATATATGCAAAAAGTAGATAAACGATTTGCTCATTGATATTTTGAACGATCAATGATTTTTATGAAAAGTTTACTCTTTGTATTGAACTAGTCGATTTTTACATTTCCTCCCCACCTATCGTAGGTAGGGCTTATGATTTTCATCATAAGCATCCGTTTTTTCATGTTTATAACTTTCATAGTAAATTTCATTATGCTGTCTGTCTGTCAGTCTGTGTGTGGAAGTGTGTTTGTGTCACGTATAACTCCCGCAGTGTTTATGCTAGAAAAATTTACTTAGTATGAAAATTATTCTGTAAGCCTTGTTAGAGCGTCAGAAGTTTTTCAGACCACTATAACCTATTTTCTTCTCATTACAAAAAAGCCTTTGGCCTTTTAGCTGCTGCTTTTAGGCGCTGGAGCCGGCTTAGAGGACCACGGCCTCATGGTTGTAGTCTTATATCAATTTGTTATATTAATAGTTTATGTAAGTGGCATACTGCCACATTATAAGCCAATTTTCAAACCATTAGTCAAAAAAAGTGATTTGTTGACGTTATGTTACATATGTCAATTGGTAAAACATAAAAAAGGCTGATAAAACTTACGCATATATTACCCATACATATTAGTACGTGTTTATTAAATTTCAGCACGAACAGACATTTCTTTTCAAGTTTTATTGTCTTATAAAATTTTCACAGAGTCATTATTGTGGGGTACAGACGTCACAGATGTTTTATAAATAAAATCATAAAACGCGGAAAAATGTTGCGATCGAGTTGAGATTTAACACGCATGTAGCCATGTATAATACCAACATATGTGCTATGTTTCATCTCATTACCAGCATTAGTTCAATTTTTATCAAATGACTTGTAAACGTTTTTATTTAATTTTTTATAAAAATCTGGATAATCCAATCGAGTTGAAAGTCAGTACAAGTTGTTTCAATATGACGAGTATATCCATGATTTTTGTTGGATCTTAAAAAAGCAGCACCGATCGTGGTCATTTCCTGGATGGGTGACCACTGAGAATGAAACGTATGCATTTACTATCTGACTACGAGAAAAGCGAGTCCGAAAAGGTGTTACAGGATAAATTTAACGATTTGTATATTCTGAGGACGAGGGAATCGTGTCCGAAGTAAGGTAATAAAGGTAATAGTAAAGGTAATAGTAAGTCCAAATAAAGCAAACTTTAAATATTAAAATATATTCCAAAAAACGAAAAGTTGTTGAATACTTTCCCCAGCTAACTTCCTCTGCGGTCTTTTTAGCTTGATTATAACATCAAAAGGAAAAATCTTCATCAGATTCTGGAAGGGCTAACGATATAAAAAAAATACCGAGTTAAGGGTAAACAAAGGGTACAAAGGAGCTAACGATATCGCCTCCATGTAAATTTCATCCCTTTTTTGTCATCATCATAACTAAACTAATATTGAATGTAATTATTTTTTCGTTAGAGATTTGCAGAGTTTGTGAAAGTCTTTCTTCTGGAGTCACGTCTTTTCCTTAACTTTCTGTCACTAAAGGCAGTCCTTTTTTTCTTTTATTTAACTTCAAAAAGCGTGAATGTTTTGTACTTGCCTTTTTTAGGAACTAACATTATGAAAAACAGATTTTTTTTATTCTGTTTGTTAACCATTTGCTTATACTTTAAAAAAAGATGAGCGAATGAGATTGTTTATACTATAATATTATTTTATACTATTTAGTATAATAAAATTCATATCCGTGTGGACATACTTCACTACTTCTTTTATTATTATGTTTTTTTGATCAAATACTTTAAAAAGATTGACTTCTTAATCATAACTACAAGTATTGGGACATAGGTGGGTCGAATTTAGTACAAAGTTTCATTTCGATCCGAGAAACCAGTTAAAAATTTTCGTATCCCACAGAGTCACAGTATATATATTCCCATAGTGGGGTCATGGTGGCGGAGACAAATTTTTGGGGAGGGGAATTACTGATCAAGAATTTATAAAAATTTTAGAGTTTATTAATATAAATAAATAAATAAATAAATATAAATATATATATATATATATATATATATATATATATATATATATATATATATATATATATATATATATATATATATATATATATTTATTTATTTATTTATTTATTTATAAACTCTAAAAATTTTTATAAATTCTTGATCAGTAATTCCCCTCCCCAAAAATTGTCTCCGCCACCATGACCCTATCTCATTAGCTCATTTTTTTTAATTTTTTGAAACAAAGATAGAGCGGCGTACCACATTGTAGATAATATTACAGGATACTATACTTACCTAGTTACTTACTTGCAGGTTTTATCTATTAAAGGAACTTATAGAGGAAAATATTTTATTCTGTTGTGTACCATAGTCAATGTGGTACATGCTAGTACATGTATATTTTCTTGTGTACTTCCAGATAAGAGTGCACAGGAAAAAGATAGAGCAGAGAGCAACGTAAATACACTAGAAGAGGGAAGAGAGGGTAGTGGAGGCAAGAGAAAATATATGCAGTAGGAGATAATTATGTCTTAATAACATATTTTGGTTTGGATAAATATAATAATGATTGTAAAAAAATTGATATTTCATTCAATTTGGAATGAGTTGGAATAAATATGATTTGGAAGGTGGTTGAGTTGCAGAATATATAATTGGTTTCATGTTACATTATAACATTATATATTTTCAATATTTATTATTATTTGTTATAAGAAGTATTATTTATTTTAGTTTTTTGTTAATTATATAAACCTTTAGAGTAATTATAAATTACATTATTTGCTAAATGAGGGCTACAAAGAAAATGACTCATGCAAGGAATGTGGAATTACATAAAGATGAAAAGGGGAAAACAGGGAAGAAAGTCTGACAGCTATGCTGGGAATAAGAAGAAGAAGAAGAGCTGGAAACATCACGATCCTTAGGCGGAATTTATTCTGAAACGTTAATATATTATAAAATTAAGTAAAAATGGTAAAAAGTAGTATTAAAATAAAGTGCTTTATGTAATATGACAATAACTTTCATTAATATAATTAATAATAGAATTCCAAATAGATAGCAGTCGGAATTTGTTGAATATGTTTTAATTAATTAAAAAAATTAGGATAGTTAAACAAAAATTAATAGAATTCATCCTAGTAAAACCTTAATTTATCTGATTATTCTTAAACACAATAAATTTTCAATTTTTACTATTTCCGTTGGAAAATAGTAAAATACCATCTACATTTAAGGTATTTAGAAAAACTAGGTGAGTTTTATCTAGTTTAATAAGTGGTGTCTTTTGGTATCGAAATATTTCGTTGTTGCGAAGGGCCTTTAATAGCGAATCATTTCAATATCGCATAATGTTACAAAACATCTCTTTTGGTTAGTGAAATTTAATATACATTAACTTGAATTTTAAAATATAATTTCTATAACATGGAAAATGATGAGGAGAATTTGTTTTAATTATTTATAGCCGACAATTATTACCCAATAAACATTTGATAATTATAATCAGTATGTTGGATGATTCTCAACAAGATGCATACCAGCATAACTAGTAACAGAAAGCAAGCAAAGATCACGAGATTTTTTGGCATTTTTGTTTAGTTTGTATTAAAAAGTTTACAATAAAAGTTACTTTAACACAATATCTAAAAGCAGAGGGTTTTAGTTTACCCGTATTCAAGGTGAGAGAAGGGTGCCAGCATCAACCTAAGCACTGAGGGGAGTCCAGGTATTATCTAAATACCTTATTATCCACACCATTACCCTGATCTCATCTCTTCCTGTCACTTCTCTCCCACCTCTGCTTTTCTTTTCTTTTCCAAACACTGTGAAAAGCTCGAAATAATGATTTTGAACCTGTTACCTTTAATACTCTACCCATTTGCTTTTTTATAGCGGAAAACATTCCTGCTTCAAGCTTAAGCCTTTCAAAGTAGCTTCAAATACCACACCCTCAAAATAATAAAAAAGCGATTAAATCTTTTTTTTTGCGAATTTCTTTTGTAAACAAATTGCTAATGATGTAACTCGCAGGGTGGTTTCAAAGCCCGAGGTGGTGTCCCAAATCTGTTTCAGAAGTACCTGTAGAAATGTGATTTTGTACTTTTTCTGTAGCACTGAAACTAGTAGGTTGGAAATTATGAAAACTCTGAAGCTGGGTCGAATGAAACATGTTAAGAGTTGATACTTGCACTTTAAGTCTATAAAGCTAAAGACTCAGGTCCTCTAATTCATACTATAAATAATTTACTTGAGTTTATTTAAAGACACTGGATGGGACTGAAATAACTACTTCTTTCTTCTTTAAAGAAGTAAGAAGTAGTTATTACAGTCCCATCCAGTGTCTTTAAATAAATTAAAAATTATATACAATGGTGACGAATACTAATAATATTAATTTACTTGAGTTTCATTAAAATTGAAATGTTTGGATTTTTATTGAGTGTTTTGATTTTGAATCATTTTATTAAGTAAAAAAATGATTCAAGAAATGTTTAGTGAATTATAACGCTTAAATAATAAGTAAACTACGCTAAAAATGGAGATAATAGTTCATTTTAAAACAATTATTAAAGACTTTAGTCCGTGTAAAAAAAAAAAATATTAAAACATATGTAAATTAAACGTTTAGCAGAGTGAGGATAAAGGACTGCAGTCTTAAATAAATTGTTTTAAAATTATTAATCATAGATCATAGTCCATTAAACTCTTCGCCCGATAATTATTTTTTCAAAATTTCTTTTGCTAGAGTTAAATGATTCTGGATTCTTTGTAATTTAGGTTAATTTTCTTGAAAATTCATAATTTCTTGATTACCAATCTATCATTGCTTGATTCTTTGGTTTTGTTGGAAATTTTATGATCAGTAATTTTTGAGTAAATGTTTTAGTGTAATTTTTTAAAGCAAAGGCAGTAAAATGAGTGGACATCCAGCTAACTTTTGTAATTAGAGCAAGCATAGTTGTTCAGCGTATACACTATACATTCACATGTACAGCGTATGCACAGCGTATACATACATACAGCGAAATCCAAAAAATGAATCACTTGAAAAAATGTGTCAATTATAAAAATAATTTTGCCTTTTACTACATAGGTTTGTACATTAGCATTGAAGTCAAGAACGGTGTCCTACCTATATAACCAAAAAAATTAAAACTTTTTACTAATTTACAATAGAATGTAAACAGTTATTTTAAATTACTCATATCATGACAAAATAATATGATTTTAAATTTGCCATTAAATATTTTGTCAATAAAATCATTATCATGGTCATTAACTTATGGTTTAACATTAACTATGGTTTATCTACTAAAATATGTGTAGATAACCATCTGCTGTAATGCCTACGTGAAATTATCTAGATCTAGTACATCCTTTATTTACTTTGGCAGATCATTACAAGTCACCCCTAAAAGTTCAGAAATATACTAATACTTAGCTGTGTGGTGTTGCTAAACCTTAAAGTTAGGAACATCGATGCATTACTGATCTCACTATTGTCCATAAAGGTTAGTTTATAGCAGAGCGGCAGAGCTATAGCCCCGCCGGTCTTTTACAAAAGTTATCACAAGAATGTTGGAAAAAACTAGCGTTCATAACATACTTTTTGTGTCCCTTTCAAAACCTATCTAATATTAAATTTACTAAGTAATTTGTTTTTATTATCAATAGTAATTTTTTTAGACGTGTATAACCTAAATTATTTACTAATTTATAGTGCTTCTAGTAAATAGTAAACATTTACTTTCAAAATATGATACACATTTAAGTTTGGTATTGACAATACCAAAATACCCAAAAACTAAAAAAACATACTATAAGGCTAATGCCTCATAGTAAAGTACTTTTCTAACACAAGCATACACAAGCATGTGTGTCTTTTCTTAAAGACATACATTATTAAAAACTACTTATATATTATATACTTATACTTTCGACTGTACTTATTATTTTAGTTATTATTAATTATAAGTCTTTGTATTAGTATTTAAGTCTGTAAGAAGTTTGTTGTTAGTAATATAATTTTTATAATAATAAAGATACTATTTTTTTAATATGATAGGTATCATGCTTTGATCTTGTCATATTTGTTTTTCATTTATATTACTGAGGAGTGAAGTTTTAAGTGTGGGCGAGTCCATTAGCGTAGGCAATAAGGAAAATGTTGCATTTAATCCCTCGACATCTCAGCAAATGTTGAGTGACTTTAAAAACTTGGACTAAAAAATTAAAACATTCAACCAATTTAATCTTTAGTGGTAAATAGAAAATTAGGGAATACACTTTTATTAGCTCAGCTTTGACTAATCTACTCAGGATCAACATAAATAGCATAATTATTTCTCGGATATATAAAAATTGATTAAGTATTAAGTTCATAGCATCAATTTTGAAATAAATGTTCAATTTATACATTTTATTGTGTATTGGTATACGATTCAATGATTTAGTATAATGGTATGTAAGATACCTGTGAATCTACGAGAGATACCTGGCAATCTAGTAGTTTATAAATGAATGTGTAGATATGCTTTCGTAAATTCCGCTGTGCTAATGCTAGAATGATTATATTATGTACAAAAAAAACCTGTAATCCCAGTTCTGCTTAGGGTTTCCTTTAGAGAATCTACACCGGGGGACATCTCATAATTTTAGGGTAATGGGGGGTATACACAGCTGTAAATACTGTTGACCGGGGTGGGGGGCATTGTCGATAAGCGAATTGTCGATCAAAAATGAGCTTATAAGGTTAGAGTTTAGATTGAGTTGGGGTGGGGGATATTTTGGGGATATTGAATATTGGATATTTTGGAAGGGGGGACTCACAGTTCAAGAATATTACTATATATAATAAATATATATATATAATATATATATATATATTATATATATATATATATATATATATATATATATATATATGTGTGTGTGTGTGTGTGTGTGTGTGTGTGTGTGTGTGTGACTAAGGGACTAAGGGGACACGATAACTTTCGCAGATTTTCTTGTATCGAAATGAAACTTAGTACAAAAATCAACCTTGCTTATTTCCAGAACCCTATAGTTTATGAAATATTTGCAACGTCATTAACCCACAATAATGACCCCACACACATTTAAAAGCATTATAAATCTTCATTTAGTGTTTCGATCAGGCTGAAATCTTACCACACATGTACCACTATTAACAAAAATAAAAAGTTTCATTTTATTACCAGTATAGTAGTTCCGTACTTAAATTTAAATAATTTAAGCCAAAAATCTAAAAATAAAATGCTATAAATACAAAAATGTTGTGTACCGTGAATGGAAACTCCAATATAAAACTTTCTTGCTAGCATTACACATATTTTTCACCACTTAAATACTTATCCAACCATATTTTCTAAAAAAAAACTAAGGAAAGTCGTTTCTTAATTTAAAAAAAAGAAACTGGTTTTTTTATTTAAGAATAAAAATTGTAAGAAGGTCTAGAAGTAAGCAAAGCAGGGCGAGATCATTATTGTTGAAGACGTAGATTCTTTTTATCAAGGTATAATGCAGGGCTGTGGAGTGGCCACTTGAAACCTTCTTGCTAATTGCCCTGTAGTTGCTATTCTCGTCCCTTATGCTTTCATCTTTTGGTTTATTTACTTTTCTTCTACTTCAAAAATGTTTGTATATTTTGCAAAATAGTTTGCTCAAGAGTACTATGATGTAGTCAAAATGTTATTTTTATAATTTTTTGTTGTAAATCTCAGGTTAGATTTTTCCATGGCTCTGTTAAACTTCTGGAAGTTTGTTGAATCAGACATTGAAGAAAATTACCAACAGTGAGTCGGAAGTGCATTATTATTCATCTCTATAAATTAATTAGCTAGAATCTTGAATGAAATATGATTTAAGTTTTGCGACTTTGTGTGATCCAGTTTAGAGTTAATAGTTTCATTTTTAAGACCGGGTGTATAAACCAAAGCATTTATCCACTCAGGTGGGTAAACCTTAGTGCAAACCCGGAAAATAAAAGGAAGCCCTCCAGTTGCTTTTACCTCCTAAACAATTCTACTGACTCGCAGAAAGTTATCAACTTGTTTAGGGGTAGTTCTAAAAGTGCCTCTAAAGGAACGCTGACCTGACCAAAGGTCTGCCATCTAAGATACATTAATGAGGGACAAATGCTTGGTATATGTGAATGAGTTTCCTCGTCTTTCTCATAAAGCCAGCATTTAGGTCTAGCTGCCAATCTCAAGATTTAGATGGCTGTTTAGCCGACAATGACCAGTAAGAACACTAGTTATTGAGTGGCAGGTAATTCCCTTCAGGGCTAAAATTGACCTGGTAAGCCTTTTAGACGGTCCTTTGATAAGCACCTTGGACTGTCTCATCCCAGTAAAATGAATCAACAGGTGTCTAATGTCTCTATGCATGTTCTTTAGAGCTGTCTTTACAATACAACAGACAACACTTACTACAGGCTCTGGAGTGGAGGAAATTAAACTGAACCCTAGCCTTGCTAGCTGGTCAGCCTGCTCATGGCCCTCAACACCACAGTCTCCTGGGACCCATAGTAGTTGGACCTCGTCGAACGTCTATCCCAGAATATTGAGGGTGTCAATACAGTCCTGAACAAGTTTAGACGAGCATTTATAAGAATTAAAATCTTTGATGGCAGCTTGGCTCTCAAAACAGATGTGAATTTGTGACCCCTAACGAGTTTTTATCCGTAAAGACTGAGAATACGCTAGAATGACAAATACCTAAACTTGAAAAACATGCATGTCATTGCAGCATGTCTGCCCACACTAGTGTTATATCGGGGTTCCTTGCAAAACATGCCAGCTTCCGGCAGACCATCTATCCATGAACCATCGGTAAATTAAAGATCTCGAGAGGACGAGGGTATGACCTGAGTTATTATATCCCAATCTTCCCGGGTAAGAATTAAAGGAAATTTCACCATGCAAGGTACCATGCAGTTACCATGGTAAATAGTTTCACTAGTTTATTAATTGAATAAAAACATTAAAAGAACAAAGACATATTATAAACATTAATAAAGACAATATTATACAATAATAATTTTAAAACTTTTTTAAATGAGGAGGATGAATAGTTGAAAGAGGGAGATGAAGTAGACGAAAAAGTGGATTGGCCCAGAGGCTGATCCCTATTTGCGATTATTAATTAATTAACAACATTATTTTATAATAATAAACAACAAGTTTATTAATGAATAAACAATATTATGCTCATCAGCACCTCTACCATATAGATCAACATATAAATTAAGCTAAAACTGCATCAATGGGAACTTCAAAATTATTAAATATGACAAAAAATAAGTAAATCGTGTATAAATAAAGGCAAACTAAATATAAGACAAACAAAACGAATGGTAGTTGCAAGTATTTGATTTAAATGTAATTGCTTTGACAGCTTGGTCCTTAGCAGTGAAAAGGTTAAGGAGGTTTAAGTGTTATTGTTAATTATTATGTATTCATTCTATCGTTAATTGTTTCATTATTTACTTGTTATTTTTTTATTTCAATTATATTATGTATTTGCAATGTAATTGCAATATTGTAATTGCAATATTGTAATATTGCAATATTGTACAAATAAATTATAATTTTACAAAAAAAATCAAAAAGTTTTAGGCTTAGTTATGAAAAGATTGATGTTATATATTGTTAAAAAACTCGTTGTCAAAGATGAATTTGGAAAAATTTTGAATAGTAAGTTCTTCATTGCATTAAATTTCATTCATAGTATTTAGTAAAATTTGAGCGATTCTTGATGTCTGAAACGATCTATCAAAAAATATTTCATCGTCAAAGGCTCATGCAAAGTCTTCATTTGGGGTTTTTCAAGAGACACTATAGACAAGTGTGTCTAAGTCTTAATTTGCATAGTACAGTTTTTTATGTCTGTTTTCCACGAAAAAGTTATGTTGCACGGATTTCATATTATTGTTTCTGGCTTAGCCATAATGAATATTTTAGGGTTTGTTTGTTTCTTTGAATTTCATATCGTTCAGCCTTAGTTCTTTAGGACAAAAATAATAATTTTAGTTAACCCATAGGTTTATAAAGTAAATTTGAGTTTGTAAAAGATTTACAAACTTTTTTGAACAAAACAGGAAACAAGCAATTTTGAATCCTTAGACACTCATCCAAGGATGCATTTCGCCGCTAATATTGATAATGATGATGAAAGAGGTTATACTTTAATTTGATCAAAATCAGACTAAATATCGTAAACGGATTAATAAGATAATATGAAGATATTGGTATAGTGAGATGACGTTATATAAGCATGATATTAAAGAAAGATGAATGCATCATAAATTTGTTCATCATTGTTTCTCCCATTTCCAAAAAAAAATGGGAAAGTCATCTGAAAACATAAGTCAGTCAAACTAGTTATAAAAATTGTCATATTTGTACTCTTTACACGTACATAAAAGTTATAAAAAATTACTGTGAGCATACCTTTAAGTAAAATAAAAAATAAGCATTACACTAGGTAATATTTGATAGGAAAAAAATATTGACAAATGTTTTTTTTCAAAGAGCATAAAAATGTAAGGGAAGGTTTGAAAAACAGTGATGGGAGGAGAAAAATATTTTCTGCTTCATAGCCAGCCTCCTTTGTACATTTAAACCTTTCAGACGAAGAACTTTCACTATCAAAGACTTTGAGTTTTCACAAAACGTCAAAAAAGCATTTTACACAACCAAATGCTCTTTTTCAAATATAAATATGTTTTTGAGGTTCTCGAGCACTCAGTTTAAGTTACCCTTTCAACACCTTGGTGGAAATTCTTTATGAATGCTTAACACTATAGAATGGCATGCATAGATGGATAGAGGAAGAAAATTAAATAAAAATTTTCCGAATAAAAGAACACGTTTTTTACCCTTTTCCGATAATACATATTTGTGTTTTTGGGTATTTACTAGTAACTTATTGTTAACTTAAGTTAGTAACTCATTGGTATAGTCTATTAGTTCTTGGATTTGCATTAATTAATTGAGTATTAGTAATTTTTTTAATTAATTAAAATATAATAATATTTACTCGAATTTTGTCTTTAAAATATAAATAAAATATAAAATATTCTAGAGCTTCCATAGAAAGGATGTTTTAAAATGTGATATATCCATGTTTGTCCCAGGTTTTTTGTATGTTGGTTCCATGTTGGACCAATTTTTGTATTTTCAAATTAATCTTCCGGGTTTATTCTATTTACAGATATAGTTTCTGAGAAAATTTATTCAATTAAGTTTTAATTTGACTACTTCTATGATTTTATTAAAAATATATTTAATGTTTAATGAGCGATTTATAACTCATTTCATTTTAAATAAAAAGTACATTAAACAAATAAATTTCTAAATTTTAATAGGTGGTAAACAATTATGATTGTTATAAGTAATAATGTTAAAGAGATTAACAATTTAACAATTCAAATATAATTAAACAAATAATTTTGTCTTGACAGACCTTGAAGAATTAAATAAACTTAATAACATCATGAAGTTACTTTATGCTATTACGTGCTAGGGTTAGCACGTATGCCTGTCACCCTGACAGTCCTCAGGTTCAATCCCAGTCGAGGCATCTAAGTTTTTCTTGGGAGGAATAGAAATTCTTCTAGGGCCGCCATTTTAAAAAGTTGTTAAGCCGGTAGTTCCAAGCTTGTGCAATGTTAGGTACTCGTGAAAGATCTCTAATCCTAAATATATTTGTGTTTAGGCGAAATTTAGGACCTTACACAGTAGTTATAATATATATATATATATATATATATATATATATATATATTATATATATATATATATATATATAATATATATATATATTATATATATATATATATATATTATATATATATACATATATAATATATATATATATATATAACAAACACTAAGAAAATAGAAAAACAAATCATAAGATTATAAACAACAATTAAAATAACTTACAGATGGTTAAAAATATAGAAGGAAAGGATGTACTCGAGCTTTCGCCGTGCGGCTTCGTCAGGAGTGTAGCACGTACTCTTTACGAGTAGTACGTCAGTACGTGCTACACTCCTGACGAAGCCGCACGGCGAAAGCTCGAGTACATCCTTTCCTTCTATATTCTTAACCATCTGTAAGTTATTTTAATTGTTATATATATATATATATATATATATATATATTATATATATATATATTATATATATATATATATATATCTATATATATATATATATATATATATATATATATATATATATATATATATATATATATATATATATATATATATTATATATATCAATTTATCTATTGTTTAATTAATGATAATTAAATTGAACTGTTTAGTAATAAATAAGTGGTATAATATGCTGTAATTAATTAATAATTTAATAACATTTCTTGGATATTTTTTAAGAAATAATGTTCAAGCTCAAAAAGGAATGAAATCCTATCAAAAGCACATGTGTGTAAAAATAGAGCCAAGTCCAGCTCAAAAAGTTGTGAGATCATTGAATAAGCCAAGTCGAAGGTTCCGAATAATGTTTGTATATATGTATGAGGTCTTCACTTTACGGTTTTACTTTGTGACTAGACCATTACGCAGCACACACATCAATCATAATAAACTTATTAAATAGGCTAAATGTATGTTTACACTACTTAAGCTGCATAGTGGCCAAGTCACAAAGTGAAGCCGCCAAGACTTCATATATTTACAAGCATTATTGGGAACCTACGACTTGGCTTATTCAATGATCTCACAACTTTTTATGCAAGAATTGGTTTTTTATACGCTTGTGTTCTTGTTGGAATTTCTATTTATTACATTTATACTGTGATATTATCATCACAATTTATTTACTTATCTATTATCTATTTCCAACAACTACCGTCTAAGTAGAGTGCAATCACTTGATTTCTTAAGTACAAACAATTTTTCTCTACCAATTCAGTTAAGCTGTGTTAACTCCAATACTTGTAACAATTATAATTAGTACATTATTCAAAAAATAAATTGTCTAAAAAAATCCTTAATGCATCTTCATGATTCTTATTGAACAATCATTTGAAATCAGTAATTTGTTGTGTCTTTAATAATTTTTAGTTTAGAAATTAAGATTAGTGTAATGATGAGACATAAATAATTTCCTCATCCATCCAACAGAATCTCAGTAAATTGTACTATTAGTCTAAGCAAGAAGCCTTTAATATAAAATAATTAAATTAAAAATATAATTAAATTGAATTAATTCAATGTTTTTTGTTCAATCGATGCTTTATAGGGAAGCTTGTAATTACTCCCCCCCTCCACCATCCTAATGCTTCCAGACTTTTATATTTAATGGAAAAAACTTAAAATTAAACTTAAAGAGCTTTTTTTACTTGACTGAAAAAGGAGTTTTACTTCCAATAATCAGTTTTTAACAAAGAAAAAGTGCGTCCTTAAAAGACATATTATTGTTTAAACTTATATTTTATCAAGGAAAAGAAGCTGAGAAACTTTGAAAGCTCTTTGACAAAAAGTTTTAATAGAAGGAGCTTTTTTTTAAATTGTATTTAATTTTTTTTCTCTAAGTTTTGTCTTTCTTATAAAAAATTTCTTGTTTTATATAAAAAAATAAATAAGCAAGTAAGTCCAATATAAAAATAAAAAGTTTTAATCAATTGTCTTGAAGTCTGAAGTCTAGTCAAGTTTAAGTAACGTTGATTCCACTTTACGATCCTTAGCTGTTCTTCTCATAGTATAAGTTTGACAAGATACTTTAAAGGTGGGATTTCAGCTCAGGTCTTACAGAGCCAATATAACGGAAATGCTTTCTACTCTACCCTCTTATTTTGAGACGTAAACTTTGATCAGAAAGAAAAAAGAACATTGTGCATTTCTTAAATATTCAGTTGTTAAAAGTTGTGTAGACTTCTGTTTCAAAGAAGAAGTATTCCAGCAAAGAACGAAAAATAATTTGAACAAGCAAAATTAATTTAGGTAATACAGGGTTGATAGTATTTTTTGCATTTTTTAATTACTAAGTGCAAACCGAAATCAATAAATTACGCAATTTCAACATGTACAATAGCCTTCCCGCTTCATTTATAACTTACCAAGGAAGAAAAGTGAGTTTTTACTCCCTGGGCAGTCAAGTTGTTTCCTGAGGCCAAATACGAAGTAACCATATTAATTAAATCCTGAGGCTTGCTGAGGAAAATATTCAGGCAACTTACAAAGCGAATCCAAGGGAGTTAATTACTACTTGGATGCAACGAATTGTCTCTTCCGTGGTAAGTTTATGATTTTACCTCCAAGAGGGAGAAAATAGTATTTTAAACAGTGAATTTAAAAATAGCTGTATTTTTAATTATGTTTACTTCTTGATTTATTGTACAATAAATGATTTCTTAAATAGTTTGGATCCTCAATTAAATTTAAAGTTGATGTAAGTGTTGACTTGTTCAAAAATCAATCAAACTTATAAATGAAAAAATACATTAATTAATTTTGAGATTTAATAACAAGAGTATGTATAACAGTTGTTAGTTTAGTCACGCTGTAAAACAGTAAGGCATTTCTTAGGTTTTTATTTATACCTAAAGATTTTGTTAATTCTATACTTAACGTTTACATTTCTTATTATCAAATAAACTTTTTATCATTTTATTTGATTATTCATGTTCATTATTTTTTGGTAATTAATTAATTTTTTTTGTTTTAAAAAAAAAACAAAAGTGCAAAATTAATTTTGCATGTCATTTAGAACACTTATTACAAACTATTAGTTGTTTTAATAACATGCTGAATAAATGCTCTGTTTTTTAAATATTTTGAGTTTGATAGTCTAATGCGCATCTTTAAATGAATGTTGTTTTAAATTATTAAAAATCTGTTATTTATTGTTGCGATATTTCCTCAGAATGTACAGAAATATAGTCATCTTAGGTCTAAAACTTTTACATTAAACTAGTTAAAGTTTAAATTTTTTACATACTCAGAGATAAAACGTATTAAAACCCTGTTAAAAATCTGCGTCCCCTGTAAGGATCGATGTTGTAACCTTCAAGTTAAGGGCTAAAGACTTTCAACGTTAAGGAGGATATGCAAAGCGGGAGTAAAATAGTTGCCATGGCAAACAAAGCTACTTTACTTCCTCTTGGTATTTTTCTTCCTGTAGATTCAGATTAGGCTATAAACCATAGAATTTAGATCAATATCGTATTCTTTAGACAAACATAGCAAGAAGCAGAACCAAAAAATACCACTTTAAGATTTTGATAAGTATGACATTTTCTAGAAAAGCGAAGCGAGTCCGAAATTGTGATGAGCAGTACCGAAGTACTCAGTACCCAAATTTCTGCTTTTTTTGAATTATTATTTTTCTTATTTCACATATTATTAACATTATCTTATTATAGATTATTTCTCATATTAGTATGTTATCACACTTTCTTTCAGTGTGATCGTATACATAACGTACTTTAAGACCAAGCAATAAAAAATGTGTTTATGATCTATTATCTTTTGATCTATAAATCTATGATTAATTTTTAAAATTTTTATATACCAAATTTACCTTGCTCTAAAAATTACAAAAATACCCCGCTTGAAGCGCTTGTGCTGCAGTCAGGTGTCATTATACAAGTGAACTAATTCAACAACTCTGTTAATAGAGTGCGCTAGAGACAAATCTTTTTTCTAATATAAGAATCTCTAAAGAAAAAGTCACAAAGTTAATGGTTTTCTTTTTTCCAATCTCTTTACAGAAAAAACTTGTATTGGACCTTTATCAAACAAAGCTACTTTGAACTCTATTAGCTCTTTACAAACTTTCTTATAAATTGCAACGGAAAAAAGGGTCCCTCTAGACTTGCCTCAAACATAGATATATTTTAGTTTTTAAAGTTTCCTTCCTCGGGAGAAGGATAAAAGTTGTAAAGGAAAATAGATAAAATATATGTGAAGACTTTTCTATTATAAAAGTCTCATCAAAACTAAGTGTTTTTAAGTTTAACCGGAAAAACGATATAAATATTATAAAATACGAAAAGACGTAAGAAGATAGGCCTTGTGAAAGATAGTGCAAAGGACTTTACAAAAGACAAAGTCCATATGAAAGATTGTGCAAAAGACTTTACAAAAGACAAAGTCCATATGAAAGATCGTGCAAAGGACTTTACAAAAGACAAAGTCCTGAAGAAAGAACGTCCAAAGGGCTTTACAAAAGACAAAGTCCATATGAAAGATCGTGCTATTAATAAAAAAAAGTGTACTTAAAAAGCTTTACATGTAATTCTTTTTGTCAGTAAAGAGTTGCTTAATGCTTAGCAGTAAGCAACTCCATAGAGAACATTTATACCAAATAATTCTAGAATATCATTTTCATAGAGTGAAATTTTATTAAAAAATCAACCCTTTCTTTCACCTGTCTTCTTATTACTAACATAAATTCCCTGACTTACCAGATGTTAACTCAATATATATGAAATAGAATCATTTTTAAATAGAATTACACCTTGAAATTTATACGTAGCATTTAGACTGTAATTTACAGGCTACTATCTCTAAATTGTCATCACTCATTCCTACTATAACAATATACCTATACTCAATTTAAGCTATCGCATAGAGTAATTTTCAGCATATTACAACAAAATTACTTTATAATATGTATGCTCTAAAAATATGCTTCAACTAAACTTTATACCTTTGAAAAATTATGTTGTCTTCTATTTTAACATATTTTTATGTATGTGTCATAATATACAAACATTTATAAATTTTATACTCGTACTATATTTATTATAAGCATAAACTTTAATTATAAGTATACCAATTTACATTAGATTATTCTAATTAAATTTAAAGTTAAAATAACTACGTAAATTAAGAATATAATAATTAAGTTATAAAAGTATATTTATTATATTTATCTACTCCTAAAAAATGTTATTACATCTCTTAATACAAAAAGTTAAAATTTATATAACGTGTTATGTGTATTATAACTAATATGATATATTTCAGCACGTTTATATCTCACGTTTCAAGATGAAAATTACCTTTATGGTACATTTTTAAGCTAAATGAGACAGTAAAAAGTACAATTTACTTTTAAAATTTATGTCGTCAAAAAGTTTAATAATGTTACTTTTAATTTATTACAATGAGTCGGCTACGTTAGAAGTAGGCTAAAAACTTTTTTGTTTTTTTTTATTAAGTTTAATATTTGAAAAGGAGGAAGTAAGAAAGATGGTGTTATGTGGGTCACATGAGGCCATCTAGTGCAGTATATAATGTTTTAGCGCCTCATCTGTGCACAGTAGAAGTTATTATTAAATTACCATAACCAATAATTAATATATTATCAACTTTTATTGGGATATTTGAGCAAACATAAATACCTTATTAATGTTACAATAAATGAGAAAACACAGATTCCAAGTCTAAATATAGGCGAAGTGTTATTATTCGTATTAAATATTATTATAGGCGAAATGTTATTATACGTATTGAATTTTATTTTAGGCGAAATAAACAATGGTTTAATTAACAAATTTATTACTGTACTGTTACGAAATAAATTCTCAGTAGATTAACGAAGACTTCACTCCTTTAAAATTGTCTGTTTATTTACATTAACGCATTAACAACAAACGTTTCGCTTTGCGAAGCCAGGCATCTTCGTTCAACAAAAAAACACAACAAAACAAACTACCATCATTAAAAATTAGTCTACCTCACCAAACCCAATAAACAAAGTATGATGAATGTTGATACATCCTTACTTTTTTTTGGATTTGATCTTTTGCTCAAATTATCTTTTTAGATGATGTCGCGTTTTGTTCTAATTACGATGCTTTCTATATATTCTAGGACAAAGGAAAGCAAATATTATTTATCTTTAATCTTCAGATAATGTGTCTCCGAAATTGTAATCTTCTCGATTTTTTTTCTTTTCCATAATTTTTAATCTTCTAAGGCCGTAATCGTATAAGCAAGGTCCGAGGTTCGCAGGCCGCTCTATTCTCTTAGTCCATATGAATAGACAACGTATCGTATAGATGGATTTCGTCTACTTAATTAATATTCAGAGTATAGTTGATGCAAACCACCTGATGTTATTCCCGCTGGGTGAATATCCTGATGGGCCAAATGGCCCAAAAACAAGCATTTATTAATTCATTTATTTTATCTTCCGATCCAAAATGTAACCTCCCTTACACAACACAAATAACTGTTATTATGAAGCATTTAATTTTAGATAAGGTTTAATCTTCTGTTTCTGTTATAAAGGAAATAAAAAGATAATCAGGAATAAGAAGGAAAGGGAAGAAACCCAGACTGCAATCATAAGTTAAACGTTATTGTTTGGCTGGTTGCCTAACCTGGCTAAATGCAGGCACTGAAGAAAATCCTCTACCAGTAAAACTGTTTCTTCTACTTACAATCTTATCTTGAAACTTTAATAACATTCAATATTGAGCTTTTACTTCCTTATTACACTTTGGAAGAAATTTGGGGTAAAATTATCTCCAACAAATATAGATAACTGGAGGAACGTGTTAAGAGTTCTTTATTGGCAGTTTTAACATAATCTTTATTGTAAATACTTGTGAACGATTTTAACATTATACTACTTGATTTTACAAGCTTTGTCTTTTAAGCTAATTATAAATATAATTAATAAATTTTTTTAACCATTCATATTAAAGTTTTTGTTAGCTTTAAAATATTTTGTATTGTAACGTCTAAGGACGATAACTTCATAGAAATGAGTGTATGAATGTATCTGGAATGGTACATTAGACCAACTCAACGCCTTTGTAAATTACCTTAATGAATGCCTGCCTAACATGAACTTTACTTTTGAAGTAGAAGTTAATGGTACATTAAATTACTTAGACCTTAATATCACCAGGTCAGAGGGCAGTCTTTCATTTGGTATTTACAGGAAGCCTACCACCACAGACTCCATAATTCCTTTCAACTCTTTTCATCCTTGGACCCACAAGATGGCGGCTATTCGTGCTTTTGTTAATAGGTTGTTAGCTGTGCCTTTAGAACCTGAAGCGTACGCTATAGAGCTAGCTAATATGTATCACATAGCTACTTCCAATGGATATAAAGCTGCAATAGTAGATAAAACTATTCAAAGATACAAAAGGAAGCAAGCGTTACGCCAAATAGGCACTGAAGATGCTCCTGCATCAGAAGTGAAAGGTTGGCGTTCGATACCTTATATGGGGCTTGTGTCTGAGAGAATTGGTAGAGTTATGGAAAGAAACGGGTTTGGTGTGGGTTATAAGAGCCTTAACTCACTTCGTAGCTCTTTATCTCATGCCAAAGATAAAATTGACTCCAGCAAGAAGAGTGGTGTTTATTCTTTGAGGTGTGGAGGGTGTAACAGCACATATGTTGGCCAAACTGGTAGAGCTTACTTTACGAGACTTAAAGAGCACTTTCGGCGAACGAACAGTCAGTTCTACCAGCACATACATGAGGAAGGACATGTTAACTTTCAGCATGAGGCTGCTTTCCTCCACATGACACAGAAAGGAAATACTATGAACTTTTTGGAAAATGTGGAGATTTTAAAGAACGTAAAAGAAAATGGTGATAAGGCACTTAATAAGAGGGGCGAAAGTGGCGAGATAACGCTTATACAAAGCGCGTTGGCGGTGGCTACTCGGTTCCCGTCAGTCAGCTACAAGCCTCTAGACAAAACTGTAACCGCTGTCTCATAACTCTTTTCTTCGCTGCTCGCCGGTAGTTATTTTTACTTTTATACATTTAATGTTTTATATTTTAATTTATTTCGTTTACTTTATTTGTTTTTATTTTGCTTATCTTTTTTATTTAAATTCATCTCATTATATTGTATTTCTTTTTATTCTAGTATGTTATTTTTATTTAGAGTATTTTATGTAATATATTTTTTACTTTGTTAGTTAGGCACTGATGATGTTAAGATTGAAAGCTGGCTATGTCAAATATATATCATTAGTGGAGAGACTCTGTTTTATTTCATTTCATTCATAAAAAATGGGTCCTAGACAGATATATAAGAAAGAATTCTATTACTCAAAATATAAAAACTGTATTTGTTTGAAATGATCGAATCATTATTAATGAATAATTATAGGTACTTAACGTATGGAGATCAGTAGTGCATTATACTTAATAGTTGATGTCTTGCCGATTTTCTTACGAGGGCGAACAAATACTTCTGCACCTCTCGGTGTCCGGACGTAACATGAGGTCTAAGCAAGACTAATATAAAGATAACCTAACGCACAAGCGCTACTAATCATCATATCTTAGAACAAGTGTAGCCGCTACAGTATGCAGATTCATATCAGTAATTAATCTGATATAAACGTACCAATGTTGGTATGTTCTTGTTGGACTACTTGTTAGACTCTTGTTACACAATAATAACCTAAGTTATTAACTTATGTTATGACTTAAGTTCAACTTAGACGATAAACTTGAGTTCAGTCGTATTTCTTCCATTTCTGCAAAGAGTGAGCTAGGAGAGCATCGTTATATATAACGATGATCTCCATTAGTCAATCTATTTATTTAGTTAATCTCTCTTTTTCAGATGTCTTTAAATCTTTAGTTCTTTCATTTCTGAAGTATGCAGTATCTGTTTAACCCGTTCGAATCAATTCGATGATTTTCAGCGTCATTTTACACGAGGAAATAGAAATGAAGAAAAGTAAAACTAAAATTTGTATAAAAACTATTTTATAAAATAGAGACTGCACAAAGCAAAACTTCTTTAGTACAGAATAAAACTTATCCTACTCCTGTAGGTTGCATAATCTGACTAGGATTATGTAAAATAACCTTTAGGAAAAATAACTTCTCCCAATTCCACATTACTATTAAAAGATATCAAAGACAATTTTCTCGGTAAAATTTTCTTTGTTTCCTTAAAAGCAATTACTTAGCAATTACTTTACTCAGCCTTAATTCTTTTTAATTCTTACTAAATATATTAACTGTCTAAGTAGCGAGACAATTAATTTAAGTTAATTCCTTGGTTTTAACCTAATAGTATAATTATGCTAATTAAAGAAGAATTTTTCTCCAAAAACAATTATTCCGCCTTGGAATAAATTATTTGGTGTTAATAACTCGTTTGAAAGATAAATTAATGAACAAGATAGGATAAGTATACTTTATTCAAAGTCGGCTACAAAAAATGTTGGTTGCGCTAAATATAACAAGAATACATTACCTACTTCAAACCAAATTAACTGGTCATTAAATATGCTCTATAACTTAAACAGTACTTAAATTATTGTACTGTATTAGTTAGTTATTACTAGTTAGTTAGTATTGTATAATTATTAGTTTAGTGAAAAATAATAATAAGTATTTGTAATAATTATATTTGAGGTATTTATGAGTGTTTGGAGGTGATTTATTATTACTTATAGGAAATTTCGTTAGGGAAAAAATTCACTAATGATAGGTTGCTGAATCTAATCTAATAAAACAGCAAACTATCTAATGATAGTGTTTAGATCTTCAATGACTTTTGATTAAGGTAAGCAGTGTTCATCCTTGGAGCCTTTTCTTTATTACTTTTCCACATTTATAGCGTAGGTATATAGGAAAAGTATTGAGTTTGAAAAAAATCCGAAACCGTGATGAAACCGGAACTATCCGTTTCAAGTGTTTTAAAGGTCTCTTAAGTGGTTTTCACAAAGTTGTCTGTCGGCATGTGTGTGTATGTGTTCTTTCTGTTTCCCTTCAATAGTATCCTTACTGATAGGTCGTATATTTTCACCCATGTGTGTGTGTGTCTGTTATCATCGTAGCTCCTATTGTATCCATGCTAGAGAGTTGAAAATTTGTAAAAATAATCAGGCTACCGCTGTAGTTGTACTACTGGAATATATTTTTTTATGACGTCATTAAACCGCAATAATGACTTGACAAAAAATCGAAAAATCATGAAACGCGGAATAATCATGACCGTATTGAGATTTGGCTGGCATGTAGCTGTGTGTAAGACTAACATATGTGTTAAGTTTTGTCTCATTATTAGTATTAGTTCAATTTTTAACGAATGACTTGTGTACGTTATTTATAAATTTGTAAAAAATCGGAAAATATTCCAATTAAGTTAAAATTTAGTGGAAATGTACCCCTTGACGTAATAAATAAGCATACTAAGTTTCGTTATAATGTAACAAGTTTATCTATGATTTGGTGGATCATAAAAGTTAAGCAGCATTAAGCGTGTTCAGTGCCTGGGTAAATGACCACTGGGAATGAAACGAATGTATATACTATCTGAGAACGAGCAAAGCGAGTCCGAAGACGTGTTGCAGTATAAATTTAACGATTTTTATTTCTGATACAAATCGTTATCAGATTTCTTTGGATGACACCGGTTATTACATTTTGTTTATACGTTTAATAGACATTTATACGTGAATACCATATAAATATAATAAGTTCTCGTTCCCTCCCCCCTTAACCTTCGTTTTCTTAGCAGCTCCATAACCTTTGAGCTGTTTCCCGCTCGCCTTACCTGCGTTTTGGCTAAAGAATAAAATTTCTAAGATGAATTCCTACGTCTAGATGACCCCAATTCATTAAAATGGAATACATGCACGATTTTCGATATTATTAAATGGAAATTGATAGTTGGATATTGATTATTTATAAATCAATATTTTCGAAACTTTTCCATACCAAAATATTTTTTAAGACTGGATTGTAATTTTAGACTCCATATTTTCAATATAAAATATGGGAAAACTAGGTAGTTTCAAAGGCAAACTTGAATGTTGTTTAAAATATTTGTAATAATATTCTAATACTCTAAAAATCAAATCCTAAGAAACTATCTTAAGGATAACTTGTAAAATTTAATTTAATTGCGAAACAAAGTTAGTAGGAAGCTCTAGAACTAAGTACAATAGTTTGATAACTAAGTGAGAAATGCCTTGTACTGATATTGGAGTGGTTATTGTGCAAATCCTTAACCTACATTTGAACTAAGAATGTTATCAACTCTACTTTAATTTTATATTAGTTTTCAAAGAAGACTGACTTGGATATCAGACTACTTTATATCAATATTTACAACTAATATTTTGTTAACATTTAACTTGATTTTTCTCTAGAAAGGAGAAAAAATTAACATTCTACTCTAGTTTTTAAGGAAAACTGAACCCTATTACGATCTTTTGTAATATAATAATAAAAAAAAAATAAAATAAACAAGAATCAAGGTGGAAAGTATATAACTTTTGGGCAAAAATGGTTAACACTTGCCCTAGAAATCTAGAGATTTAATGATTAAACTTAATTAAAGAACCTTTCTACAATTTTTCGTTACTTGCACTTCTAAATTAATAGCATTCCATCTTAAATTATTATATACAAATAGTCTTTAAAACTATAAGTTACAAAATTGATTTTGTTTTAATTATTCACCTAACATTGTAGCCATCTTATGAACAATAACTGGAATATAAAATGAATCAAAGATTACTTACAATAAATACACTGAATCCACAGAAAACTGAGGAGTGGGGTAAACACAGCTAACTAAAACCAACATCAAAATCTCTCCACAAAGCTTTTATTAAAACCAGAGCCGGCTTTCGACCTCACGATCATTATCAGTGCCTAGCCAACAAATATTAAAGAAATTAACTAAAAATATAAAAAACTAATAATAAAGATAAACTTAAAAATAAAAAAAATACAGGAGTCAAAAAATTAAAAGTAAAAAGATAAAATACATAAAAATATCACATAGACTGAACTTAAATTCTTGACAAAGTTGGCCTCATACCCCGAGACACATCATTGCATAAACACCAGATAAAACATCTTTCAAGTCTACCCTTTTTGGCTTCTAACAAAATATGCTGGTATTATCAGGGGCTGACTGGTCATTGGGGGGCTCCTCAGCCAAAAATATACTTAGAAAAAAATTAACTTTAATTAAAAAAAATATTAAGGTATTTAATGTTTGATATATTCATAACACATGAGTCAAAGGGGCCAAATACTCTAAGGTAGGGCCTAAAAAGCTCCTAGAGACCTTAACATACTTGATCAGGGCTTTAGAGCAGTGCAAAAAGGCCCTAGAGATTTAACATAAAATAGCTTAGTTAAAAATTTCATTTATATAAATAAATTTAATTTTTACTTAGGTTTATTTTATTCTTACTTATTTATTTTATTTACTTAAGTTTACTTTAATTTATTTAAATAAAATAATATAATTTTATTTAATTTTATTAATAATGAAATTAAATTTATATAAATGAAATTATATAAAGCTTTATTATATAAAGGGTACAATGTCAATTAATGCTTGAGCGCAAGATGTGTTCATAATTTTTTAATACACGGACTACAAAAGTTCGCAAAACATTCATGTATTGCACAAGTAGTCTAATCAAGTAGTTTTAGGTTGCGCTACGAAAATATTTTGTCCCATCACATCTGTTATAATGTTTTTTAGAAGCTCCCAGTACGATTATGCTTGAGAGTTGAACCTAAATTCGAAAATCACTCTTTAGTTCTAGTTGTACTGTATGGAAAATATTTTATGACGTCAATAAATGGCAACAATTAATCAGCAAAAATTTTAGAAAATAAACGTGTTTCGTGCAAAATATGGTGATATTTATCACCCATGTAGTCAATTATAAGACTAATAAATATTCCAAGTTTTATCTCATTATACATGTATACGTTTAAAAAAAAATATAAAAATCGATGAAACTCCAATTGAGTTGAAATTTGGCATGATTGTATCCCTTTATTTAATAAATAAGTGCATTAAATTTTTGTTAGATAACTAATGTTAGTCAGGCAGCATCGAGCGAGGTCAGTGCCTGGTTGGTAGATTTGACAGTATAAATTTTGTATTTTTATATTCTGAGGACAAGTGAAGCAGCTCCTAATCAGTGTGGATGAGCTTAGCGAATCCGATTTACTGAAGAAATGTTTCGAAGAACCCAATTATTTTCATATAAAATAACTTGATCAATGTAAAATTATATTTTATAATTTAAAATACATTTTTTTTATTGTTATAAACAATATAATATCTAACAATTTAATTTAAATTTATAAAATATTGCAATTTATGAGGCCAATTTTCAAATTAAATTAATTAATTTTTCTATTTCCCTTTTTGACGGTTATTTGTTTGTTAGAAACGAACTTTTTAATATCAATGTCGCTTTTAAGTCATAATAATATTGCTTTTATCATTTCCACATAATAAGAGTGGAATATGAACCATCATAGATATTATATTAATAGAGGGGTATGCCCTATTTCAGTACGTTCAGAGACTTGAAACACCTTTTTGAGGCTCTATGTAACCTCATTGAAACCTCCTCCAAGACTAATTTAAGGCTATTATAAATTAATTGTTGTCAGCTTTTCCCATGTTTTGCTCGAGTTATGTTTTCTATTATAAACGATGTATCATATAGGTCACTGTATTTTTTTACTAATTACTTGATTATATTAATAATAAAGGAGGTTCAAGTTACTTTTTGATGATTGAAAATTCTACAGATACAGACCCCTCTAGAAATAATATCTCAATGCAAACCATAATGTTTTGAAGAGTCGATGTTGCAAATTTGAGATACCTAACGAAAATAAAACTGAGATTAAAATAATAAAGAAGCCAACACATATTTTAGTAATATGTTTTTCTTTTAGAGGAGAGAAATGAAATTTTCTATGGGAAGGCTGATTAACTTTTAGGATAAAAAGGCTGCTATAATTTCGTCTAACGTCAAGCTAACTGACAGCTATAACTCTGATTATTAACTCTAAAAACAACAAGTATTGTAACCTCTGGTGAATTCAAGAAACAAAAGGGTACGACGTGTACGGCCACAAGTCAGATATATAACTCCAAGTTATCTTCCCCAATTTGTTTTTATAGTAAGGGTTTGTTGTTTTGTTAAGATCTATTTTTTTTTTATTATTAATAGCTTCATTATGACGAGGAACATATGCCTATACATAACAGATTGTTACATTAATAAAGAAATAAAACAGAGAAGCGTAACAGAAATAGAACATAATAAAGATGATGAACAATATTTTAGTTATATCTAGTCATAGATTTGTCGAGTGGTTACATCTGTTTATAGACCATTTGATTGTAGCAGAACATGTCTATTTTTAACGCTATCAAAATTATTACATAGAAATAGATTGAACGTAAAATAAATTATAAGATATTACTTGGTAAAGTTGTAAAATTTTACAAAGAGATTGAACGTAAAATAAATTATAAAATAGTATTTGGTAAAGATGTAAAATTTTACTTAATTCAAAACATGCGACCTATTAGTAATTAATAACAACGAAACAGCAGAGAAATATTTACATCGGACATGGAAATGAAATCACGTTAAAAGTAGTTTTAAAATAAAAGATTAACTTAGATTGGAGTTAACATTTGATACTAAAATTTCCATATTGTTAATTTTAAAGCTACGAGTTAAAATAATTGAAAATCCTACTAAGTAAATGTTTGACAAAACAGTTTTTTTTACGAAATAGTAATGAAATTTAGTTACTAAAAACAATTATTACGGACTTCATTTCCATAACATTTTCAAGAAACTTAAAATTATATTTTAACAGCAACATTACGTTTAAAGGCATCTGAGCCCTCCATTTCCGTACAATTCTTTCCACATGATATCATTTAAACAGATTTATAACAATTTTATTTTAATTATCTCATTTACATTTTTTTCGGGGAAAATGTTTTTATGATTATTATGCAAAAACGATAACTTTTATTGTTAAAGATTTAGGGAAAACATTACAGTTTATTTCTTAATGTTAAAAAGGGCTGATGAGAAGGGCCTCTTCTCTTAACTTGCTCTCTCTCTGTGAAGGGTTTTTAGTTTTACTGATGCTTGCTGTTCTGTAGTTAGATTTCTGACCATCTCTTTTAAAATGCCCATTGAATAAACCCTTTTTTAAACTTTTTATAGTTTGCTTTATTTCTTATTTCTGTTTTGACGTTATAATTTTTTAAGAAAGGGTGGAGTAAAAATGTTATACTTTTGTAATTCAAAAACAAGATGAACCCATATCAGTTATTAGACTTGCTATTTCAATTGGTTAAAAGTAAAGGCATTATAAATTTATCTTCTCCATCTCTCTAGAGAATTAAATGATTTTGATCTGATACAGAAACATTTGTAAGAATCCTGTATGTCAGACCTAGGAAAGTTCAGATGGACTTTGACTTTTAACATAGGAATGGTCCCTCCAGAATTTTCATATTTATTAAATATGAACTAGATGCCATAATATATCTGAAGGGGTCTTAGAATCCTATGAGCACAGTAGGTTCTTCTAATTAATAATTAAGACTCCATAATTTGACTCCAACACAGATTCTTTCACTGGATTATTGAGATTCATCATAAATCTACGAAAATCACTACCATAAGCCTGACGACGAGGTATACTAACCAATATCAGCCGGTATACTTACAGTGAGCTGACGTATGTATTCTTAAAAGCATACATACGATTTCAACAATGGTCAGCAATAAGCCGCACAACACGAACTTCAGTTTGCATAAAAATAAAAAACTTCTAAATTTCTTAATAAAATACTTGTCGTCTAAAAACAAAGATCTGGTTGTTAGGTCTCTTTTTACATAAAGGAAAATTTCTTCTGATATAGCGTTGGGTAGAGATATCAGTTTATAAAAGGATTGCGTGCAATAAGATATTTCCAAAAAAAGTAATAAAATCTGTTTATATAAACTGACATCTGGAGTCCAAATTATAGGATGTTCGCAAGACAGGGTGATCGGGGCGTTACCAACATTTAGCGTGACCTCTTGCATCAATTTTTTCGCAAGCATCTCAGAAGAAATAAATTGTGTATTTATTTTTTGTTTTTATTGCTTGTTGTATTATAAAATTATTTGTCCTTTCAATGTTTTTGGCGAATTTTCTCCTAGCTGAATACTGGTCTACTTGGCTCACCATCGCTTATTTGATGCCACTTCTTGTACACCCGCATATTTTATTTTAATGTATGAATCTCAGAAATACAAAAAGTTTAAGTAATGTGTGCGAGAAATATATATGTACATATCTCATGATGGTCTCAGTGAGACGAAACAGTACTCAATCGATTGAGAGGGGGGATGCCAATACTCTTTAAATATCTCACCTCGTTTTAACTCTATTTTAATTTTTCAATCATGTTTAGTCAGTGAGGTCATAAATTTCCCACTATCAATAGGTTACGTATCCTCCCTGTCATCTATACAACCTCATAACCGTAATGTTTTAATGAAGATTTGCTAATAAATGAAGCAGCAAAGTTGGCAGCTAACAAAACAGTAGGATACAAAATATTTCTCTCCTTAGTGTCAGACTAGTTAAAAAGTAATTTTACTTATTTTAAGAAGTTAAAAACTAATTTTACAAAACCGGAGTTATACTAGCCGTATTAAAATAAAACAACGTATTCTTGATTACTTCTAAAAAGGTTACTCTCATTATCATGTGCTAATAATGAAACAAAACGAAGAATGTTTTTATGCTTGCCTATAAGTTCAAATTAATACGATTATTTTCCCGATTTTTATACATTTTTGCAGTCGTTAATGACACTAATGACCTCATACAAAATATTTTCCGGAAAGCATAACTAGACCTTAAGATCAATTTTTTTACTAAGTCTCATCTCTCTTGAATAAATACTCTGGAAGCAGCAAAGACTCCTTAAACGGATAATTGAGTTGAAATCTTGCTTCGAATTTTTGGTACTAACTGCTTACTTTTCTTACAAACTTGGGTTATAAATAAGTAAAATCAAAAAATAGTTGAATTTTTCTTTTTTTATTACTATTGCGCTTTTCAGTACGATTACATCCAAAACTTATTTTTCTTTTTAGTGTTAGCTAGTTTAAATAAACAATCAAATAGACTTTCGGATTGATAAATTTAACATTGGGGAATTTTGATGTTAATTTGTCTACATGACTGCATATAGCCTATCTTTAGAATTTTATTTTAGTTCCTAAACAACGCATTACTAGTTACCTTAATAGGTTTTATAAGCTCATCTCTTGTTTTTAAATAATTATCATAAAAAGATCCACGAAGATGCCGGCTTTTCCAAAGGGGTGATATACCATAAAAATAATACCTACATAAAAAGTATTAGTAGACGTCATCAATAATGTATACTCAAAACAATTAATCATAGGTGCGCGCGCATATCCGCTAATTACTCTTTTTAAATAATTAATGTATAAAAGGAACCCCGGATTAAAAGAGAAAGGGAGAAAAAAGTTTAAAAGGTACATTATAAAAATGCGTTGTGTTATTTTACTTTCGTTTATGTAAGCCTAATTGTAGACTAGACAATACTTTGTTTATATATTGGATAAATGACTCAAGGAAGTATCAATTGATATAGTTAAAGAATTTTAGGAACATTAAGTGAATATAGTTATAGAAAGTTGTTAGATTGACTGACATATATAATTTTAAAATGGACTCTAATGACGTTCGAACAGAGTGGGTGGTAGCTAAGAAATTCTGAAAAGGGCAGTGAAAAATAATCAGTGTGTACATATCATCAATCTCAACAAGGTTTTGTCTGAAGTCGTTGTGTGAGTCTGTTGTGGTACGATGTGAGTCAGTGTCTGAACCAGGTCTGTTTTCATGAAGGCTCGAGTCTAAAAGTTTCGAGCTCATTAGTAACGTCATTACCTAACGTACTACAAATAATCATTTTTTAAAAAAAGTTTAGAATTAAAAGTAATCATCAGTAAAGATTTATAGTGTTTTTAAATAATTCAGTCTAAGTGAAACACTTTGTAAGTACATTTTAGTTTTTATTCGGTTCCGTACAACGATATACTGTTGAAATATAGAGTACACTTAAGAATTAAGTCCCCATTACAAAACTTAGGACGGTAAGCTTTATACAAGAAAGTTCCTAACGATTTACTAAAGCACTATAGAAAGATATTATATCATTATATCAAGGCATCTCTTAAGATAAAACTACAAAGTGCAACTTATGACATAAAACACTATGATCATCTATATACCAATGATTGATATATAATTAAAAGATAGAAAAATACTAATTCTTGGTAAAAACAATACAGACTTATGAAAGTTTTTAATACATCTTTAGAATGATTAAAATTTTCACAAGATAGGTCGAAAACATTTCGATAGAAAGTACACTGGCAAATTGTGCGGCGTTTTTATGACTTATAAGAAGGTTGAATAAGCTTTGATTACTTACTTAATTCCCCTGCCCTTTAGGTGAAAAAAATATGTGCTTATGACGGACCTATTAATGAATCCTAATAGAAGGCCTTAAATTCAGAGGACCAAATGTTTTTATAGCCGGCATCGCCCATTATTTACCCTCCTCCAATCTCTTCGGCCTCCGCATATTTTAGAGGATTTAAGTTTATAATATAATATAACATATTATGTCATATAATTATATGTTCTATTTATTAAGACTTTTCTTTTATTTAATCTATTTGTCTGATTTAAGTTCCCTTACAAACATAAAAAAAGTTTCCTTGACTTTTATTTGGTTCTGACATTTTCTTTTAGACGGCTATTGAAATTTTGTAGAACTCTATACTAAAATGATAATATAGTTATAGTTACTGAACCAGCTATAGTTCTACAATATACAATTCTATATAACATGTTTGGAATAATTCTTTATTCCATTACAATTTTATTAACCACTGTTAACATCTTCAGGAAAGTAAATAAAGTTTAAGTCATAACAATAAAGTGGTTTATGAAATTATAATAAAATAAAGAATTATTTTAGAACTAAAGCTGGTTCAGTGACTGTATTATTATTTTAGTATGAAGTTCTACAAAATTTCAATAGCCGTCAAAAAGAAAATGTCATTTATTTGGCACTATATAATAATAATAAAAGTTACCGTTTAAAGTATTGCGATCCACCTATCATGGTTGAACCCTGCGCGAACAACAGTAAGTGGTGCAAGCAAATGTTACCCTCAAAGTCTCATGTAAAGTTGCCCGTAATTTGCTTGATCAATAATCTTATATAAACTGAGAGCGTAACATGGGATGTGAACCCAGTATTTAAGGTCGGTATAAATACTGATGTTCTAACAATTTTAACCCCGGAGGCGGCATTGGATACTATAAGAAATATATAGGTATAAAAAAATAACTATACATATTTAAGACTTCGTTCTATTTATGGTCAGATATTTGGCTGGCAGATGATAGCAAATATTCTATGTAATATAGTTAGATGATAACACTGTAGTGATGGTTACTTCTATATTGGATAAGCCATTGGCCCTATGGTTGTACAATCTTTGTCTTTTGGTCCTTCTGCTTCTCCGGGTATCAAGGCAACTACCTCAACAGCATTAATCGACTTCTGAAAAATAATAGGTTTTCATTATAAGCACGAATCTAAAAATGGATACCACAATTTTATTTAAGTTTCATTAAATCTTTTTTAAAGTGATAAGAAAAGATTTCTAACGGCATGTGTATATGAGTATTCACGTGTGTATACAAAATTGTTTTCATAAAATTCAAAAAATTGGGCGTCACGAAATTTTCCCTCACCACTGAACTCGGATTATCCTCAGAACAATGATAACACCCAATTCATAATAACGGCATTTTTTCATTACGAGGACTTAAAAAGAATTTTGATCACACCAAACACTGTATTTTACTACTACTTTTACCCTTGAATAGTTAGTAATCAGAAGTTTTCAGCGCTGCTAAAAACTTCATATATATATATATGGCGATATACCTAGTTATATTATATTTATATTATAGCTTTATGCATGTTTTAATCCAAGGATTAATTAATTGAAAGACCCGACTATTGATCCTTGTTAAAGCTTATTACTTTTCCTCATTTATACCGTAGGTATATGGAAAAAGTATTGTGTTTGCAAAAAAGTCCGAAAATTGGGATGTTACCTAAAATATCCGTTTTAGGTTTTTTTAATGTCTCCTGAGAGGTTTTTGCAAAGTTGTCTGTATGAGAGTATGTGTGTTATCATCGTAGAACCCAGTGTATTTATGCTAGAGAGTTAACATTTTGTACAAAACAAAAATCAGTCTACCGCTGTAGTTGTGCTATTAGGAAAATATTTTTTTGTGACGTTATTAACCCGCAATAATGACTCAGCGAAAATTTCGAAAACGCATAAAACATAGAAAATGATTGATCGGATTGAGATTTGGCACTCATGTGACTATGTATAAGACCAACATATATGTGCCAAGTTTCATCTCATTATCAGGATTTGTTCAATTTCTATCGAATGACTCCCGCACATTTTTTAAAAAATTGTGAAAAAATTGGGATATGCTCCGATAAGTTTGATAAGTTTGAAATTTAGTACAAGTGTATACCAATACCTTATAAATAAGTACACTAAATTTTGTTTCAATACGAAAAGTATATCCATGGGTTTTGCGAATCCAAAGGTATATATATATATATATATATATATATATATATATATATATATATATATATATATATATATATATATATATATATATATATATATATACATATATATATATATATATTCATATTACAATAATGAAAACCGAAAATACTAATCATTTTTAATGAAATATTAAAAATAATAATGATAACTTCCCAAAGATGAAAATATAGGTCTTACAGAGTTTAGACAATTTTCGACGTTTGCCTTCGACGGTCTAGTTATAAAGGAAGTTTCCGAGCTACTCGGAAAGTAGAACCGAGTAGCTCAGAAACATCCTTTTGAACTACTCAAAATTTTCTAAACTCTGTAACTCCGTAAGTAACTCTGTAACTCGTGTAAGTCAGTATTATCATATTTAATGTTTTATATATAAATATAGTATATATAGTGTTACCTCTGAAAAACGCGAATGACTGAAGTGTTTTTTTTCTGAATTTGGCATGATTAACGAGGTTAGGGTAAATCTTTCTTTACAGCCTAGTTGCATAATAGAGAATTATAATGATGTCAAAGGGTAATACATAAAACTTGCTCTGACCAGCCAGTAAAATGCCAAGCTTTGAAAAGTTCAACGATTCAACACCTTGTCATACAGCAGATGCATGGCCCGCCCTATCCAACATTTTAAGGCACAACAAAATTTATTCTAGATTTGCTTTACTTCTTACGCTTATAAGGTTGGGATCATGCAGAGGGTAGGTAGAATAGGGATAGTTTTGTTTATACAGGTTCACTGACCACGTGTATATATATATATATATATATATATATATATATATATATATATATATATATATATAATATACACACGTGGTCAGTGAACCCTTCTAAACAAAACTATCCCTATTCTACCTACCCTCTGGTAGTAGGTCATTATTGTGGGTTAATGACGTCACAGATAGTTTATAAAGAAAGGGGTTCTCCCGAACCCATTTGTTTATAAACTATCTGTGACGTTATTAACCCACAATAATGACCTACTAAACATTTGAAAAAATCACAAATCTTCAAAAAGTGTTTATTTGTGAAATTTTTCACAAATGTATTACTTTGTATGGTTAACAAAACACGAATTTACATTTCATTATCAGAATTAGTTCCGGTTTTATTGACATTCAAAACAAATTAAAACAAATCACGTTTTTTACTAATAGATTCGACAATTTGCTTATATAGTGGCAGGATACCACGATATAAGACGTGGCTTTCACGAAGACCGTGGCATTCATTATATCGTGGCAGCTCGATATACATTATAACGTCTTCGTGCTCCTAAGTTCAGTGCTGTATGGGTGACCGCTGTGAATGAAACGGATGCATTTACTATTTGAGGTCGAGCAAACCGAGTCCGGAGACATGGTTGAAGTATACATTTGGCGAATTGTATATTCTGAGGACGACCACAGCGAGTACAAAGCAGAGAGGATGAGGGTAATGAATCCGATGTAATGAGGAAAAGTTCCGAGGTACTTCGCTCCCAATGTTTTAGAAATTATTATAAGGTTTTGCTTCTTGATTGATTTCTATCACAAAGAAGTGTAATTTTCTTATTTTAAGGGGTTTTAAAAAAAGTATCATTAAGACGTTTCCATGGTTATGTTACATGTCATAATAATGTATTTTATACACCTGACAGTTCATGATTTGTGAATACTCGGCTCAGACGATCATTAACGAAGTAATGTTTTCATTTTTTCCCGACGTTCATGTTATATTTTTCGGTCTCCAGCATTACTTAAAAAGTATCTGCGACCCTAATGCAGCAACCAATTAAGCTCGTCATAAGCTCTAATTTAAGCTATATTCATTAATTAATCATAATAATATTAATTATAAAATATTAGTTCAATAATAATTTTTGCTTATTATAGTAAGCAAAAATAAACATTAAACTACAATAATACTATATTATTATTATAGTTATTAAATACAAACGACCTGAAAATGTTATCTTCAGGTTTAATTGCTATTTAATGCGTATTAAATAATCACGCAATTTAGAAAGAAAAATATTCTTTTGACTTAACTATTATATATTCACACTGTTAAAATAATTATTAAATTCTCTTGGTTTTTGAATTATTACGGTATTTGTTCGGAAGAATAAGGAATCAAAGATATTGGAAAAATCAGATAAAAACTTTTTAACATTTTCGAAATCGTTGAGAGATTACAAAGCTTAGGATGATACTCTGCGAGATAACTATTCAAACAAGTAATGCAGTGAATGCCTGTTCGGGTTTACGATAGCTTAAAAAAAATGCGATAATACTTGGGGATAATTCTACATTTTTATATAATTCCTATTATTTTTATAATAAATAAAAACGGGCAATATATTTAATGATTATTTCACAATAACTTATGATGATAATTTTCTCACGTCAAAAAATTCGCTGAAACAAAAACAAAATCGGATACAGGGTACTTCGAAACATTATTTCACAACTTTAGACTCTCTTCATATGCATCAAAATTCTGTAATATGCATTTTTTGCTTAAGCCGTTGCATTTCTAATCGTTATTTAATGTTTTCCGGGATTTCTTGAAGGGAAGGCGCATATTATTCCATTATGTATACAAAATATGATCATCCTTTCAAAGTTGGCATTGCACACTTAATTCAAAGCTCAATTTATTATATTTATTTACAGCACAGAATATATCACAATATTAAAGTTAATGCTTATCTTTAAAGGTTTTAGCGCATTTCCTTTAAAACCCCCAAAAATTGGAAATGAGTAGTGGATTTTTACGTAGATTTTTTAAGTTAAAAAATCATATTAAAAAAAATTATCAAGAAATGGATTGCTTCACGGAAGCACGCATTTAAAAGAAAAGTTGCTCAGAATGCGGCCTTCCGAGTCAAATTTTGTAATTAAAAACTTATGATAAAATAACCAAAACAAATAACGACAAAAAATTATCGGTCTTTACACGATTCGAACCTGAGTACGCTTGCTTTTGTTTCGACTCCGCACCGTTTTTGTTCTACTCAAGAACCTTTAAAAATTTATTCGATTCAACGACATGTTTTAAATTTAAAAATTTTTGACAGCAGTTATAATTTTAAACATTATTTCATAATACGTCTTAAGCCATAAAAGTTCTGAAGACAATGAGAGCGGTTAATGTTTTATTAAAATAAGGCATAAACAGAAAGATTATCGTGGAATGCCTAATGATACTAAATTCTATTTCGAGTCTTCAGGTACTATTATGATAAATAATAGAAAAGGTTAACAATAATTTTTTTTTAAAATTACCAATGCAGCTGAATTGACTTGTGAAAAGAAGGCAACTGCTAAGACAACAAAAAGTAAAAAATTGAAGACTTTCATTTTAAAATATTTTAAGCAAAATTAAACTTTAATTGTAGCTCATATTTGCTTAAATACCTGTTATAATTACTTCTGTCCTTGATAGTCATCTTATGATAAAAATTTGTTGTTATCATAGTTATAATATTTTCAATTAGTACATTATTATAAAAAAAATTTGGTTTAATTAATTATTTTAATCGCATACAAGTAATTTTACTATTTTTCCGTTAGTACTTAAATATGTACATGTATTTAAAATTACTTTTAATTGCTGCATATATTGCCAATTAATGTGTTGGAGAGTTCAATTTAAGTACAAAGTAGGACAAATGATTATTAATGTTATAAATAAAATTATATAATAGAGGATTCTGACGCGAAGGTCCACAAACCGGGCGAATTTTCTTTGTCGTGCGCGCTTTCTTGTTATTAATATCATTTTTAAGTTGTCTATTTATATTTAAATATAAATAGACAACTTAAAAATTATATTAATAACAAGAAATAATATTTAAGAACCTCATGTTAATAAATATTAACATGAGGGGTAGTGTCACAAATTATTGTTTTTGTAATTTATCAAAGAAAATGCACGTATTTATCAAATATTTAAAGCTCAGTTTATGCTAATTTTTAGTGAATTTTCTTTGAAAAATATTAAAAAAAATTGATTAATATGCTAGAAAGCACATATTTCAAAGAAAATTCGCCCGGATTGCGGACCTTAACGTCAGAATTGTTTTGTGACTTAATGTACCCGTTAAGTCACAAAACAAGGCACTCTTCCAGATTAGGTGTCCCCTTAGGGTCATCTAAACTAGCTTTGGTGTCATATGTAAATAGATAGTTTAGGTGTCACTTGTGTTTATTTACTTTTTGAACATTAATTAATTATAAATGGATATATTTTCAATTAATTTGCAATCATACGGGACTGATGGGAACCAGGGGATTTATGGGTGGGGGATAATACACTGGGAAATGGATACATTTTCCTTTCATTTGCAATCTTTCGGGACTGATGGGAACCAGGGGGTTTATGGGTGGGGATAATACACTGAAAAAGGATATATTAACCTTCAAAAAACATTTTCCAGTCTAAGTGACCCCACAATGTTTCAATAGCTTAAAAGGTGTCACTTAATCTGAAAAGAGGCTATAGGGATCCTTTCCAGTTTAGGTGACCCCACAATGTTCGATAGCTTAAAAGGTGTCACCTAATCTGGAAAGAGGCTATAGGGATCCTTTCCAGTTTAGGTGTCCCCTCAATGTTATAATAGATTGATAGGTGTCATCTAATCTGGAAAAGAGACTATAGGATCCTTTTCCAGTTTAGGTGTCCCTCAATGTTATAATAGATTGAAAGGTGTCATCTAATCTGGAAAAGAGGCTATAGGGATCCTTTTCCAGTCTAGGTTCCCTCAATGTTATAATAGATTGAAAGGTGTCATCTAATCTGGAAAAGAGGCTATAGGATCCTTTTCCAGTTTAGTGTCCCTCAATGTTATAATAGATTGAAAGGTGTTTTTCTTTTTTTCTTATTTATTGAAATAGGTTTATTAAAATGAATCAGTTAAAAGGAACCGCACCTTTTTGAATACTCTCAATAAATCAGACGGGAACTTCAATCTATGGTTACAAGGTAAGTGTTTCCTTCCCCTTTATTAATTATATACTAAATATAATTAGTTTATTTTAGTAGTTTTCCTAATTTATTAAATCTGGAAATATTTGGTTTATAATTTAGTTTGCCTATTTATAAATATTTGTATCACTGTTTTTTTGAAATTTGTTAAAAATTGTTTAGTACTAAGATAAATGCTTTTTATGGAACTTCGCGTTTTTCCTGCATCTTGAATATATAAACTAAATATATTCAAATGATTAGAATGTGTTATAATAATTATAATACATTTTCATCTTAAAAGATATTACAATTTACGATATTATTTTATTATAAATTTTTGTTTTTGACTTTTCAGGTTAATGAACAGAGATTTCATCAAACCAGTAGCTAGGAGATGCTACTCGCTGATCCACGTCATTCAAAACTTTGGCGTCAATTTCCAAGAGGATCTCCAATTCCATCGACGGAATGAAGAGCTGGAAGCTGGTGAAATGGACTGAACTTGTTTGTATTAATTAATTAAAATGTATATTCCCTTGTTTTTATACACAAATATATTTAACCTCTAAATGTGACTTATGGAACAGTTATATTCATCCATTTTGTAGAGAATTTTCCCCTCCTATTAACCCCCTAGTTCCCATTGGTCCCATTTTTATTTTTTTGGCCTTTAAAATAGGGGACACCTAATCTGGAAAAGTACCCAAAACAATATATACGTACCAGTTTAATAACGGAATTAGTCCAAGAACCAGACCAGAAAAAATGTGACTCATTATGTACTACTTCAAACCAAATTTTTCAGAAAATATACCTTAAATTATGAAGAAAAAACATAGTCTGCCTATCTAGAGTGGAGCCCTTCATATGATTGCGCATGCTCAAAATTTTATAAAATTGCACAAATTTCAGTTTTTTTTTAAATAAGAGGTTCATCAAAATCGGATGACTGCAACCAAAGTTTATGGCTCTTTCAAAAACACTGTAAAAATGTTTTATGTATGCAAAGTCAGCGAATTACTTTAGAAAAATATTTGATTATTGTGCATTATTTTTGGCCCTTTAACAAATGTCATAACTTTAGTTGCATTTATCCAATTTTGAAAAAAAAACACTCGTTTTATAAATAATTTTATCAGTTTAAAAAAAGTTCTCTTCATGTTTTGCACTCGACCTACAGGGAACCTCTTGTTACAAGAAAACTGGAATTTGTGCGATTTTATAATATTTTGAGAGAGCTTATTTATATGATAGGCTCCACTCTGGATAGGCAGACTATGCTTTTACTCCATAATTTAAGGTATATTTTCAGAAAAATTTGGTTTAAAGTAGTACAAAATGAGTCATATTTTTAAGGCTTGGCTCGTGGACTATAAGTTTGTTTATTACACCAATCAAAAATTGAAAGAAAATTCCATATATTTCTTTGCATTTACTATGACTTAAACATATCTTTAAAACTATGGGCCTGCACTCTAACCACCGAACCAATTAGTATGATACTTTACCAACGTTGGCACCAGAGAAGTGAGTTTGTTTTTATAGCCTTATCCTGATTCACTTTCGTAAGTTATATTCTGAGGCTGATTCTGTTCTTTTTAATATATAAATAATATATATATATAATATATATATATATATATATATATATATATATATATATTATATACGTAAAGTTTCGTGAAAAAATTTTTTCATTGAAGGGGCCCTCTAAACGGATTTTGGAACCACTCCCGTCGCCCCCCCCCCTCCCCCCCCAACACACGAGTCACCTCATTAGCGAATTTATTCAAAGAAAAATCGCTAAAAGACGGTATCTCAGTCATTATCTTAATACTGAAATTTTTTGATTATTATTGTTCAACCCATAATTATAAATATAACGATAACATTAAAAGAGTTTAGGAGGCATATCAGATAATAAATAATAAAAATAATTACAATGCTAATTATGAAATTCAATAAAGGTTAAATTCTTGCGGTTGAAGAATTTTTAATTTGATTAATTTATAGCTAATTAAACCACTCTTTTTCTAACCCATTCGCAAAATCAGATTAAGTTATTACAAAAACATTATAACCAATATGTTAATTTAATACGTTAATAATTATTATTTAAAATTAATAAAAATAAAAACAAGGAGCTGAAAAAAACGATGTTCACTATTTTGAAAATAAAAATATAATTTTAAAATAAACATTTAACTTTCATTTCTAAATACATTGTAAGTTTTTTTAATTTTTTCAAAAAAAATGTTTAAGTTTCTTAAACAAAAAAACTTATTCTTAATGCAGCATATGTAAATATAAATTAAGACAAAGAAAGTAATATTAAACTAAAAGTAAAAATATGTTTATTTTTAGGAATATTAACCAATCCCTAATATGTTTATTAGGGATTGGTTAATATCACTTTGCAACAGGTTTATAAATAAAGAGTATGCTGCCTCTACTTATGGTAAACAAACTAACCCTGAAATTATTTTAGGGGAATGAGTAAAGACCGTCTTGCCGCCGTAGCAAAATGCGCGGGTTGTGTTATGTTTAACAATTCACTTATTATTTTCAAAGTCAACCGAATAAATGTTTTGATTAACTATGATTATATCAGCTATGTTCAAAATGAAATTGTTTGTTTGTAACCTAATTAGGATCAGAGGGTACTTTAAACTAGAAATAAAGCAATTGATTCGCTGAATTTATTTTAAGCTTTCGCAGTACGTTTTTGGCATGAGGTTTACATAAATTCTTCTTGACGTTTATATGACGTTGTATTTTCATGTGGCCACTTGGTTATAATTTAGGCCCGTATTCAAAGACGTTTTCCTAACATTTTCCTAACTTTCTTCTTAAGGAGACCTAACATTTTCCTTAAGTTGACCTAAAACTAGTCAAAATGTACAGCATTTCCTATACTCACACCTAAAAGAAGCGTTTAGGCCTCCTTAAGGAATCCTTTAGGTGTGAATTATATTTTAGTTCTAGTTTAGGAAAGTTTAAGGTCTCCTTAAGGAACCCTTATAGACCAAGAGCCCAGAGGTGTTTTGTTAATAAAACGTGTAATGGCTGGAACCGGTCTCAATTACCTTCCTGAACAAGGATCTGCAATTCTGCCGACTCGTGTCGGATGGGTGTCCCAGGCAGAACGCACTTTACAGGTCAAATTTACCACCCAAGTTAACAAACAGTGTAATGGCTGGAACCGGTCTCAATTGTTCGTAAATACCTTCCTGAACAAGGATCTGCAATTCTGCCGATTTGTATCAGATGGGTGTCCCAAGCAGTTTCAATGTTAGGAAAATGTTAGGAATATGTCTTTGAATACGGGCCTAAGTTACAAGAAGGCTCAAAAGACCTAGGACATCTAGGATGTTTTATAGTCACTTTATGATAAACGCTATGCTATCTCTAAGATAAATGGATAAAACTACTTACATTAGGAGTATATTTACTTATCAAGTGATATAACAATTTTATGTATCCGAAATGGAGTAATGAAAAATCAATGAAAAATAATGTAAGTTTTAGTAAGTTCCCCTTATCTACAGCAATACCATAAGACAGCTTATCTCATATGAAAAATATAAATAACAATAAACAAAAGGATACAAAATAAAATTACAAACATTTAAAGATCAAATGCACTCTCACGAAATTGGTGACCATCAATATGATGAGCAATAAGCATTACTCTGACAATACTAAATGGTCATCACATATATTGAATTGAATCTATTTACAATTCTTATTATTATTTCTTGAAATCAGATTAAATTCTAGGATCACTTACTATTCGGTTATGTTTGATTAGCTACAATCAAACTTTATTGAAACATAATATTCATTGCCTAATGTAAAATTTAAAATTTTAAGCATTGTTAAATATAAAATTTTTATAAAGGTATTAAACCAGTATTAAACTATAAACTAATTGTGTTAATTCTTCCTAAATGTTTTTTTAATAATTTTTTATCTAATGACATAAATATTTCAAGAGTAAACAATATAAAGTATTTCTTATAATAGAATGTAATCAATTTAAAAGAAAGAAAGGAAGACAAATCTAAAAGAGGAAGGTTAGGGTTTCTTGTCCGAAATTGTATAAAAAATATTACTAAGAAAAGTATATATGTCAAGCTATAATTCCTTTAAACAGTTTAAGAGAACGAAATAAAGATAAACGTACTTGATCACAACTAACTAAAAGTTTAGAGAAAACTCTGTAAGAGAATATTTGTTTTACCTTAATGGTAATTATTATTAAAGTATGTTGAGTCAAAAAAATGGTCATGATTGTGTTTTAGAGTTGGGGTAATGTTAAAATAGTTAGGGGAAGGAGTCGAGACCACTAGCTAGAATGAGGGCTTCTCTAAGTTTTGTCAGGACCAATTACATTAGTACTTTAGGAAATATCACTTTAAGTGAATTAAAGTAAACCTTTCTTTTGTAAACCCAAAAGGTATCCTATTGAAAGAGTGTTGCCCGATTCTGCCAGATTGAGAAAAGTACTTAATGAATTAAAACTACTATCTACCCAGATCGTAGAATCAATTCGTTGACCTAATTTTCTCATTTGATTCCTTGTGGTTACTAATAATTTTAGTCAAAACAAACAAGGAATAAAGAAGAGAGAAAAGGTCAATTCTTTATAGATTGTTTTTCAAGTGAAAAGGTTCTAGCATCGACATATATTTCGACCATCCCAGTTTACCAAAGATTAATGTATCCAAGCATTGTGTAATGGTCTTCTTAAGTAATGTTTATTTTTATGTGAAACAGCAGCATCATAGGTGAAGTGAAAAGATCATTGAAAAGGCGAAGCAAAAAGGGTGGTAAAAAAATTACGGCACGAAGAACAAGAAAAAAAGGACTCACTGAGTCAAGTCTAAAAATATCATATGGAATTTTTCTGGCAGGATATAATTTTCGAAACAAGGTTATGTTGTGTTGGGCTGAGCAAAAACGATCCATTACAGTTATGTACACGAACATGGATCTGTGGACAGACCGACAAATCTGATAGGGTAATTAGGTAGGTTTAATTTATTTTTTCTTAAAAAAAGGGAACGTACAATTTTCTTTAGTAGAATAACAGAATTTATCCCCTCATTAATTATTGGTGAGCTTTCAACTGATAATAACTGAGTTTGTACTACAGTATTAATCTGAAAAGATTATACCAGTAGTTATATTAATCTATTAATATATCCACTGGTAAAAATCTAGATACCAACTCTAGGTTTACGATAGTTGTTCTAAATCCCATACTTTTGCAGAATAATGAGAATGGAACAACTTATAAACTGTCCATTTCTGTCTTTCCATGAAGAATGTAAGTTTAATATTTACAAATAAAAACAAGAAGAATATTTAATGCAGCTTGTTGGCTGATTCTCACCATAACAGAGGAATGTTATATCTCGATTATTTGTCTCAAAAAGTTTATGTCATAAATCGATTTATTTGTCTCAAAAAGTTTAACAACTCAAATAAACTGAATAAACAAGATAAAGAATCTCAATAAAAAATTTAAAAACATGCATGTTTTGACCGCATTCATGCAAGAATGTTTCGAAATAGACCAATGATTTCCATGAATCTAGTTGTCTTCACTCTAATTATAAAGGAATAGATACTCTTGATAAACATAATTCTATTTTTAATCCCACAATGACATTTATCCTTGCATTTGCTCTTCAAATTTCTAGCATATTCAGTTATAAATTCTACTAGCACCACATTCTAAGTTTATTTTAGGTGCTGTACAACAAATAATCATCTATTTTTAAACCTAATTATTTGGTCATTTGTGCACATACAATCGGTGTGTAACTTTATCCATCAGGTACTCATCTGATGTTTTTACATGATATTTTATCTGGTGAGTGGTGGGGGAAACAAATCAGGTAAAACATCAGATGAATAAAGTTACACTTATCGCGCCCTATTTCAAGATTTTTCAGGTTATGCTGTATTGTTTTTGTTGTTAATTGTCGTGGTTTGTTTTTAGTATATATCTTAAGTTTTAATTTGTCTAATGTGATTACAAATAAACGTATAAAACATATGAAATCAAGAAGATTTATATTATCGAAAGAAAACAAGTGTGGTTTGTTCGTTTTTTCTAAAATAAATACGGTAGTCAAATCTAATGTTTTTGTGTACATTTTGCACTCGTTTGTTTCTGGTGTTTTTGTACTATTATTGACTTCTTTTTAAGATAATATCTTATATTATTTGTATTCAACGACAAAGGTAATTTGTTTATGAAAAATTAGTAATTTGTAGACAAGTTGCTCAAGTCACTTCAATGCTTTGTTGACGTGGATAATTTAAGTGAAATGTCAATATCTTCTATTCATTTTAATAATCTAGAGGACGTGCATGCTAGATTTTTGTTAACATAATAAAGGATGCAATAATTGTTAACTAATAAAGGATGCATTGGCATAAGTTGAATTAACTTCATACATACATAAGTACTGTTGTAAGATGTCAATGTCATTTACTTAATTTATGTTAAAAACCAAATAATCTGTCAATACATAACTGTGCGAGAGACACCTAGGAAATTAACAAGAAAAATGCAATACTACATCTGGGATTTGTTCCATCATTCGACATTTGTCTTCATTGATGGCACCACATAATGTCATGCCCCACTCTATGTCGTTACGTCTAACTCTTCAGGGCACTGACAGAGCCTGAACTCACTGTGACCTTTAATTAAAATCCCAAAGAATATAATGTGAAGTATTTACCAGAGACGAGTGGTCATCTCTTACCACCATCTTGCTTGGCAAGCAAAACAGTTATGTTTTGATACTACAGAGTTTTGAAAAACATGAATACTCGCACAATATAACTGTGCGAGAGACACCTAGGAAATGTAACTAGCAAAATGCAATGCTACAAATTATTTGTGTTCAAAAGATGATATTCTAATTTCATACTTCATGACTCATATCAACTTCACAACTGCCAAGCGATGCCCACCTCAAGAAAGTCAAGTTTCAATACAGTGAAGCCTTCAAGAACGTCAGTCGCAACCTTCATGCCACTGTAGTCAAAATATTTTATTTTTAAAAACAATTTAAACTTGTATTAAACTTTTCTTTTATTGTTAAAATTTTATATTATAATAAAATTTAGTAAAATTGATTCTTTTATTTTATTCTAGTTTCTGGATGACCAACACCAATTTAGGTGGTTTGTCATACAGGCGCCAGGGCGACCCGATTGAAGTAGACTTCAGTTGATTCATATGGGCTTAAGTCTGATTCAAATAAACTCAAGTATGCTTTAAATATATATCTATATTCCCGTCGGTACAAGACAAATTAAGTTAACTTGAATAAATATTAGTTGGCCCAAGTTAATCATTTGACTAGTTTGGATTTAAAATGACTTATGTCAGCTTGTACTCATGTCAAATTAAATCTACTTAAGTCAGCTTGAATCGACCCAAGTCAGCTTTTATTGATTAGAGTCTAATCGAACCCACTCGATTTTAATCAGATCAAGCGATTTGAATCAACTATCGACTCAAGTCCATTGTCTGTTGAGTCGACTCATATAAATCGATTTAAAAAAAGGCAATTTGGCACATCACTATTTTATTTCTCATTGAAAGATCTGTTTATCTACAATTTAAACACTGCCCACACTCAGGGTTTGCCTTGTGGGGTTCTTTGTATAAGTATACAAAGAACCCACAAAGAAAAAATAATACAAAACAAGCTAACACAAAAGTTTGTGTTAGCTTGTTTTGTATTATTTTTTCTTTTTGTATGTATACTTGTAAATAAAGGAATTTTTAAAAAACTGACTCCTTATTACCCAATTTTTTTCTACAATTTAAACAGCCTCATGATTGATATCTGCCCTATTTTTCGTTTATCATGTATACAAAGAAAATTGGAGGAATCGTCTCAATTTTTTTCTGAGACTTTCTTTTATGTTCAGGTAAGTATAATTATTATATGTATAATAATTATCAAATTGAATTTTAGATGCTACTAGAATTCACAATGTTTTACCACGTAAACATTTAGATTGGAAAAAGGATCAGTCATGCCTACTGTAAAAAATCAGCACATCAACTGCCTACTGTAGCTATCAAATGCAGATGGCTTCTGTGGATACAGTAATTGTCATTTTGTAGTTTGTGATATTATAACCCTGTCAATAATTGAAGAGTCTTTATAAATAAAAACTGGCGAAGACGGTGCTGCCATGAACTACAAATGTGAATGACATTAGACCAGGGTCAAATTCAAATCATTGTTTATTGCCAAAATTACAATTACAATAAACAAAAAATCACATTTTACAAAATAATCATGTACGATTATTTTATGTACATATTAAAATTAAAAGACAAAATTTACATTTAAAATATATAAAAAAATTTTTGACTTAATTTACTTTAATTATCAGTAAACACATTTTGACAATCTTACAAGCCAGTGGCTAAGTTGGTTTCATTATAACTATTTAAGAATAATAATAATCTTGGCATACAAGATTGTACGTTATTATAAATATTACTTAGAAATATATGTTTACAAAGAAAAAAAAATTTAAACAAGTAAATACAATTTACTTTAGTATAGTTATGTTTACAAATTTAGTCTGAACTGGATAAGGGACCCACCTAGGAGTTTTAAGTTCTCTAGAATTTTCCCTATGCGTATGTCATAGCCGTTATGTACTTATTAATAGTACTATGTTAGTTTTGATATAAGAAAAAATTGTTTTTCTCAACAAAATTTTATCTTATTTTGAGAAAATAGTGGGAATTAATTTTTTTTTAAATATAATAAATTAAAAGAAATAAAGTTTAAATTATACAGATGTACAAATTATAGCAGTTATTTTGTGTATATTCAGATGTAAAATCAAAACTCCACAATTTCTTGCTATATGATTACACTTGACTTTCTTACTACAATAGATTTAAAAATATTTTGGTTGATTTTACTCCGTGTTGAATAACTTGATCTACACTACAACCCTTATAGTCTTTGACATTTTTTTTTAAATAAATATTAAGAAATATGTGACCAAGAGCTTGTTAAGAGGTAAAATTTTAGTTTCTTGAAAGAGCAGCTCAGTGCTATAATCAATCGTTATAAAAAAAATAGTCTTGATTACCTTTTTTTGTAATTTGAAAATGGTGTTAAAATTAGTTTTTGTAGTAAAAGGTAGGACATCTACTATAGCATGGTAAAACATCATCAATTGATCAACATTAGCTATGCTTCTTAATTTAAATAAAGTGTTTATTTATTTATTTATTTATAAATAAATAGGTCAAAGAATTTAATGTTTGCTTAGTTGTAAAATATGGTAATTCCAATTTAAAAATTGATCAATGTATACTCCTAGATATTTAGCATATACAACTTTATTTATTATATTGATTTTTGTTACTTGAGATGAAAGTAACCTCTCTTTCATTGCTATTTTTTATCTTACAATTAAAATCAATCCAGCAACTTTTAGTAGAGTTAAGATTTAGACCATTAGCGTGTAACCATTCAATGTGGTCAATGTGAATTACCTGTAAATAGAAACAGGGTATTCTATAACACTATTTACACAGTATTCAAATGTCGCTGTCTATTTGCTGGTTAAGTTTAAAATTGGATCAGCTATTTGAGGTAATGAGTTTACAAGAAAATCTATTCATCCTGAGAACTCTGGGAACCACAGATGTAATGCCTCTCTCAATTCAAATGAGAAACACAATTAATGAAAGCAAATATTTATCACAAATTTGTAAGCTGTCCGCCTTAACAAATTATCAATGGACAGCTCAGTCAGGTATGTGTTTGACTGAACAAAGCTCAAGCTAAGGTAAATCAGGTCTTATAGATAAAGAGTCGCTCAGGCACCTGTATGACGAACCCCTTCTAAACTGGTGTTGGTCATACAGAAACTAGAATAAAATAAAAGAATCAATTTTACTAATTTTATTATAATATAAAATTTAACAATAAAAGAAAAGTTTAATACAAGTTAAATTGTTTTTAAAAATAAAATATTTTGACTACAGTGGCATGAAGGTTGCGACTGACGTTCTTGAAGGCTTCACTGTATTGAAACTTGACTTTCTTGAGGTGGGCATCGCTTGGCAGTTGTGAAGTTGATATGAGTCATGAAGTATGAAATTAGAATATCATCTTTTGAACACAAATAATTTGTAGCATTGCATTTTGCTAGTTACATTTCCTAGGTGTCTCTCGCACAGTTATATTGTGCGAGTATTCATGTTTTCAAAACTCTGTAGTATCAAAACATAACTGTTTTGCTTGCCAAGCAATGGTGGTAAGAGATGACCACTCGTCTCTGGTAAATACTTCACATTATATTTCTTTGGGATTTTAATTAAAGGTCACAGTGAGTTCAGGCTCTGTCAGTGCCCTGAAGAGTTAGACGTAACGAAACAGAGAACAATGAAGACAAATGTCGAATGATGGAACAAATCCCAGATGTAGTATTGCATTTTGCTTGTTAATTTCCTAGTTGTTTCTCGCACAGTTATGTATTGACAGATTATTTGGTTTCTAACGTAAATTGAGTAAATGGCATTGACATCTTACAACAGTAATTATTATGCATGAAGTTTATTCACTTGTGCCAATGTCTCTGCGCATCCTTTATCATTAACAAAAATCTAGCATGGACGTCCTCTAGATTAAAAATGAATAGAAGATATTGACATTTCACTTAAATTATGCACGTTAACAAAGCACAGAAGTGACTTGAGCAACTTGTCTACAAAGTTACTAATATTCCATACCACAAATGCTGATATACATAATTCTTTCAGTATAAACAAATTACCTTTGTCGTTGAATACAAATAATATAAGATATTGTCTTAAAAAGAAGTCAATAATAGTACAAAAACACCAGAAACAAACGTGTGCAAAATGTACACAAAAACATTAGATTTGACTACCGTATTTATTTCAGAAAAATCGAACTAACCACACTTATTTTCTTTTCTTCCAATAATATAGATGTCCAACTTTCGGTTTCAAACATTCAACACTTAAATAAAACGAATACAATAATACAAAGTTTAACAAAGTTGAATCAGTCATAAGTCTAGAAATTCTTAAGTTTAAAAACAAAATAACTTTTTAAATAAACAAGCGCGAAAGAAGGTAATGTTAGGTTATGATGAGAGTCACCACCTCGCCGAGGTGGTGAGCTAAGATCTTCCCGCCGCTGAGGAACTTTTCCCGCTCTGAGTGACCTTGATGAATAAAATCAACACCCATCTGGTACTCATCAGATGTTTTCAACTCATCAGATGCGTACCTGATGGATAAAGTTACACACCGAATGCAATCTTAAATTATAAATACATTGTTTACGTTTAAAAACAGTGTTGCATTTACATTCATGTAATTTGAAAAATAAAAAACATTATGATTACACAATTCTTTTCAATATTTTTCCTATCATTTCATTCACCATTATTCTTTTTGTTTACGTTATTAACATTTATTTCAAACATTTATATCTTATTATAAATATAAAGCAACTCTACCTGTTGTAGGCATTTTTAAGAAATAGCAGAGCATATTTCATCCAACATCTTATTTTCTTTTCGACCTGTTTCATCTTTAGCGACGGCTTCACCTTTACTTCCCCTAAACATATAATATTCTTGTCATATGCAGATGTTAAATAAAAAGGTTCAAAAAATTCAATTCTATGCGTCTTATAGGCTTTTATGTTTTCATTTTAAACATTTTCTGTTTTTAACAGAAAACAGTTTTTTACAGAGTATCAAGGGGCTCAAGGGCGCTACAAATATTGTAACTAGAAATGGGAACTACAAAGTCAATTGGATGTAAGAAATGTATAAAAAAATAAAATCTGTTTTATTTTTCCTAAATTGATTCTACTAAAATTATACCAAGACCAATTTGAATACAGAAATGATTGCTAAATTTGAAAAAAAGGATGCTGCTAAATTTAAAATAAAATAAAGTAGGCTGCTGATTTTGAAATAAGGTAAAGTAAAAAATCACAGAATTAAGTAAAATAAAGTTTCCTACCAATCTTAAAAATAATATGAATTAAACTACTGAATTTAATATAAAAAAATAATCTATTCATTTTAAAATAAAATAAACAAGGCAGCAGATTTTTAAATGAAATAAAGCAGATGACTGAATATAGAATAGAATAAAGTAGGCTGCTGAGTTTGGAATAAGATAAAGTATACATTTTTTAATTAAAAAGGCTAAAAAAGTATAAATTTTAAATAAAATAAAGTTGTCTAATATTTTTTAAATAAAATAAAGTAGGGCGATAAATTGAATTCCTAAATTTTAAATAATATAAAGCAGTCTACTGAATTTAAAATAAAAACATGTAGACGGCTAAGTTGGAACAAAAGTTTTAGATTAATTATCTGTAGGATTTGAGATCTTAAAATATGAATGCAATGAAAAAAATAACTTGAATAATTTATTGAATTAATAACTTGAATAACTTAAATAATTTACTCTTGCATTTTTGCTTTTTTCTATTATTTTTTCATCCTCTTTCACTCCTTTTTTATGAATGAAAACCAAGGGCACACCGGGCACATGCCCGGTTTACCGATTAGCCAGACCGGGTCAGACTTCAAGTGTCTTCATGCTAGAAAATTAAAATTTAAAATGTTTTAATTGATTTTAAATTTAGCACGCATGTAATCATATGTAAGATCTGCATATGTGCCGATTTATATCTCATTATCAGCATTATATCAACTTTTATAGAATGGAGGGAATAAGTTTTTAAAATTAATGCGTTAAAAATCGAAAAACAATCTAATTGAGTTAAAGTTAGTTCAAGTGTATTTCTTTATGTAATAAACAAGTTTCATTTATTTAATATTCCTATTAAATCTACAGTTTTAGTTGGATCCTATCTCAGGACAAGTAAAGCGAGTCTGAAGATATACTAAATTGTGACTTGAGCATGTTTCATATTTTTGGATGTGCGAAGTTAATACGAACGAATACGAACAGCAATAGAAATGTGGCGATTCACACAATTCAGAAGCTTACACTTAAAAATATATATTGAATGTATTAAGCCCTATATCAAAGGCACTTTCTCTTACAGAAATCTTAAGAATTTTCCATAGTAATACAAAACCAACTTAAGATTGGAAAGGTTTTGAAAATAATGTTACAAAGCAAGAATAACATATAATAATAACAACTCCAAATAAATATAATAATAATATTAAATATTAAAGGAGGGAAAGAAAAGAGATTAGACAAATGAAATTCATATTTTTGTTGTAATTTCTGTATTAGATCTTTACGTTATATTACGCAACTTGACAGTAGAAATAAGATTTCCACGGAAATTGTATCGCATTGAATTACACTTTACGTCCTCCCCAACCCCAGAGGAGATGATACATTTCAAATCAATAATAGCACCAGAAGCTGACAATATTAGAATTATGCTTCCTTAAATACTCTCTCGTATAATTTCTCCTTAGACTCACTTTTAAGTTTATGGAACTCACACATTTTAATAAATTAGTGAACTATTAATGACTTTAGTTCTATAATTATTTTAATGACTAGCTAACAATTATTTGTGTGTACCAATGACATTTCACCTATCACTTTGGGCATCATCAGGCTTAAAAACGAAAACAACATTAATAACAGTTAAAACAAAACAAAGAAAGAAAGCACGTTTTTGTGCTTTCTTTCATTGTTTTGTTATAAGTGTTTTTAATGTTGTTTTAGTTTTTAAGGCTGATGATGCCCACAGTGATGGGTAAAATGTCATTGTTATACACAAATAATTGTTAGCTATAGTCATTAAAATAATTATAGAACTAAATTCATTGATAGTTCACTAATTTATTAAAATATCTCATATAAATTGAGGTATCCAGCCTATTAAAAGCCGAACTAAGTTACTCTTGTGTACACTGGAGTAACTTGCCAAAAAACTCTGATGATTTCAATTGTATTTTGTTCTTTGAACATTTAAGAGAATTTTTATTGGTCAAATTGTGTTTATGTTTGAATTCCGAAAGTAATGAAGAGTGGGGGAATCACAAGAATATTTATCCTGCCCACTGCTCATTTAAGGATTAAAATGCACACACACACAAACACACACACACATATATAATATATATATATATATATATATATATATATTATATATATTATATATATATATATATATATATATATATATATATAATATATATATATTAAATGTTTTTAAGGTATTTTTAAAAAAAAAAAAATTTTAACTTTTAAGAGATATTAGGAGTTTACAAATATTAACTATGGTCTGTAAAACGTTTATGACATCATTGACCTAACTTATGACGTAATAAAAATAAAATTTAACTTAAAATGGGATTAAAACAAAGTGTCATATCCATCGTAAGGTAAATGCCAACCTAAATCGATTGTAATTGGTTTCAGCACTATTTTCGTTAAGGACCATGGTGTCAAGAATAAATCGCAGTAAGATTAAACTTACAAGTATTATGTCATTACTTACAAACTTACAAAGGATTCTTCATTATACGAGTGGAGCTAACAGAATTATGTAATTGCACCATAATTGCAACACATTGTTTCTTTTATTATAATACTTTCAGACTTATAAAATTTACTTAAAAAGATAAATAGTTGTCTGATAACAACATTATTCAATAAAATTGATAAAAATGTACAAGTAAGAAAATGGAAAGATAACATAATAACATTATCATCAATTTTGTTCTTAATGCCTTACGATACGAAAGGTTTTACAAGGAGACCATAGAAGACGAGCACTACAATTAACAAGCAAAATCCTCTCTTAGCAGCGTATCTTCACTACAGCATTGCCTTGTAAAAGCAAAACAACAGCGCAACGTCATTAAAGCAACAGAGACTGATAAAAGACAACTTCCTTTTTATATAAAAAAACCTTTCCAGATAAAATATAAAAAAGAAAATTTTAAAGAATGAATCTCATTTGTGTGAAGTATAAAATAGAGAGGGATTTAGATTTAATGCTTCATCGAACATTTATGAATTAGATTAAAATGTTAGTTCATACAGTTAAAAAATAACAAATACCTTCTTATCCGTTTTTTCTCCTCTTCTCTAGCAGTCACATATTGAACTGGGAGGAGAAAAAACTGACCCCCAAAGAAGAATAAAAAAAATCGTGTACGAGGCACCTCAGAACTTTTTTCCCCAAATCGGATTTGCTACGCTCATCCTCACACTACATCGTAAAACATTCGTTTAATTCCATCTACGCACCGACTTCGCTGGATGCTGATTAAATTACATAATCCAAAAAATCGTACATATACTTACCGTCTTGAAACGAAACTTAAAGATCTATATTACATAAAGGCATATACTTGTACCAAATTTCAATTCCATTATTTTCCGATTTTTAATTTTCTTTTTTAAAAACGTATCCAGGTTATTTCATACAAGTTAAACTAATGTTGAAAAAGAGATGAAACATCTCACATGTTGTTCTTATATAGTATTTTTGATGATGATGATAATTATCTTATGTATTTTGAAACATCATAAAACGAGGAATATTGTGTTAATCAATTTGACATTTGTCACACATGTAAGTCACATGTGTGACAAATGCCAAGCTTGTAAAACCTTTTACTATCTTCATCTTGTATTAATGTGCGTCTTAATACAGCCGTCAACTTTCTTGTTTTTACAGCGGAAGCAAACCACAAAAAAATACTGGGTTGAGGAAAGCCAAGATAAACAAATAGCCTCTGAGAGGTTCTTACGCCGCCTCTTCACCGCTCCTTGCTACCCACGGTGCCCCCCCCCCCCACCCACCCTTCTACCCTTTAATACCTTATTCATCAGAAGGATCAGAATAAAATTAATGCCCTATTTAAATTCATACCCCTTCCTCAACATTTTCTTACTTTTCTTTTTTCATCTTATGAGGTACTTTCAAGCATAAGAACACAATAAAACTCAGAAAAAAGGATCGAAAAATATTATTTCGGAGTCATCTATGATTTTTAAGTTTCGCAAGATAAGTATTCAATTTTTTCATCCCTTAAAGTTGCTGTTTTATAAAAACAATAATAAACTTTTCTTTGTTCATAACATTTGTTTAAAGGAAAAAGTAAAAATACATAATAGTTATAGGATTTGATTTTGGTACCCATGTGTACTTGGATTCGGATGAACAGTCCACTAGAAAAGTGCTTACACGTCCGTACCTAAAAACGTTTTTGATTTTCAAGCCTTCACAGAGTATTCAGAAGTAAGAGCTGAATATATTTATTCAAAGAATAAGTGCAGACGCAAATAAAGGTAAGAAACTAAACTCAGGTCTTCAGCCTGCTTAGAGAGATTCCCTCGTGTATTGATTGTTGTTTGTACTTTGCGTTGCTACATCAATATCAACAATGCAATTAATCTTATTAGAAATAATATTTAATCAGAAATTTGCTATAAAAAGGAGGTATTAAAAATTCTGAACGGACACATCCCGTAGCAAGCCAAAACTTTAAGAGGAGGGGCAAAACCTATCACGAGAGAGGCAAAACCTGTGTCATAAGGGGCGATGTTTTTTATAACTTTGAGATAGTCCAGGAGCCGAATCAGAAAAAACGCGACTCATTTTGCGCTGCTACAAACCAAAGTTAATTGAAAACATACCTTAAATGTTATGAAAAAAACATAGTCTGCCAACCTAGAGTGGAGCCGGAGCCCTTTATAAGGTTGTGCCCTCGAAATTTTGGGAAATCACTCAAATTTTAGATTTCTTGAAATAAGTGGTTCCCTGTTAGTCGTGTGCAAAACTAGAATGGAACATTTTTAAAGCTAAAAAAAATTCCTATAAATCAATTTTATTCATCAAAATCAAATAACTAAAAACAAAGATTTGGCATTAGCAAACTCTGGTTTTATTATTACCAAAAAAATAGTTAATTTTTGCAGTCAAAGAATTTCTTTCAAAAAATGCATTTTTAAGTCACTTTGCAAATGCTTAACATAGGTTCTAGTAATCTGTTTTGACGAATTACACCTGAATTCGTATAAAATATTTATTTATATTAAATATCTATTTTTTAACATATTTTATTGATTAATACAACAACAATTATGATTGTTATAAGAATTAGAGTTAAATGGTTTAAGTGGCTTGAGAGACTTCCAGTGGTAGAGAAACAATCCAGTGACTCAACTTAGGCGGGAGTAATTAAAATTAGTAAACATAAAGCGGTAAATAGATATAAATAAATTGTAAAAGAGAAATAATAATAAGAGGATAAATAATAGTAATAATAGTTAAGAATTAGTTAAATGAAATAATAATATTACTAATATATAAAATGAAAGATAAGATTGAAAGCTTGAAAAGAAGGAAGGCGAAGTAAAAAGAAAATACAATAATAATAATAAAACCTAAAGGTCCTGCAACCTGTGACAGCCAAGGAAGAAAAGGCATTTTATAACCATATACTTATTAGATGGTGGAGGCAGCAATACCTTCAGGGGGAGGTAGTATTATAGCGGGTTTAATTGATGTCAAGGCGAATGCCGCCTCAGACGTCTGACAGGATTGTCCAGAAGGGTTTCAGAGGAAAGGAGTTTTACTAGAGGATCGCCAATAAATGTTAAAACATTTATTGAAAATTTTGTCAGCTTTAAAAATACTTTCTTCAAGTTTTGCACACGACCAACAGGGAACCACTTATTTCAAAAAACCTAAAGTTTAGGCGCTTATTTTAATTTTGTGCGTGCTCATTCATATGGATAGGTAGACTATGCTCTTTTTTTATCATATAAAGTATACTTTGAAATTTTGTTAGAATCAGTACTAAACAAGTTACGGTTTTTTAGGCCTGGCACCTGAACTAAGGAACTTCCGCTGAAAACTGCTCACCGGTCAGAAGTGTGATATTTCTATATTATTTTTTCCAGGAAGACAACGCCCCCTCCCTCTCTGAACGGACAATCAGAATTTGTTTATCTCTCTCCGTATATACTGCAATCTTATAGTGCCCGCAATTATATTCCTTTAGTGGATTTTGACAGTAATTCAAATTGTGATAACAAATCTAGCTGCTTCAACATAATTACTCTATAATTATATAATATTTTCATCAAGTCCGTGATGAATTCCCCCACCTGCATGTGAAAAGCCTTGACCTAAAGACCCTACGTACGTCAACGTCACCTTAAATACACATTCCCTTGCAAATAGAAATTATCTTGTAAATAATTTATTTAAATATTATTTTAGTTTGTTTTGTGATATGCACGCATATTTCACATCAATATCAACACTGTCAGCTCGCTAAATAACGCCATACTCACGCTAAGTTATACCATTTGCTTTACATCTCCTGGATTGTAATAAATGCAAGCATGGAACTAAATTCAATAACTCATTAAGACACATAATTATATAAGTGCTTAAGAAATATTTTTCATAACCATGAATATGACTATATAAATATGCATCGTATCTATATTGTCGGGATTATATGAATATATAATCCCCGAGTTGTTTTTTGAGGACATTTCAAATTAGAACCGATTTATTTATGTTTAGGAACTCGTTGTAAAAATAACCATCTCCTTAAAATAGATTTTAGGAGCAAATTATTAACACAATATAATTGTGCATTGTATAAACAATAAAATTGTGCAGTCATGTTTTTGCAAAACTCGGTAGTTTTAAATTATATATGTAATAAAAACTTTCAAAAGGTTAAAAAAAATTAAAGCCTTAGAAGATTAATCCATGCAGAAGAATAAAAATATGGTAGTCCAAGAGGCGGACCTGAAAAAATGTGACTCATTTTGAACTACCACTAACAATTTTTTTCTGAAAATATAACATAAATTATAAGAAAAAACATAGTCTGCCTATCCAGAGCGAAGAGATAATTTTTGAAGGTGATAAAATGATCTAAAAAACGAGTGTTTATTCATCAAAATCGGATGATTGCAACCAAAGTTATGGCATCATTAAAGTTTATTTTAATGATAATTGTCCAGAGAACTGTCAAATTTCCAAGAACTCAGAAAACGTCATATTCAAAGAAAAATATTTTAAAACAAAAATAAAACTTTTATCCCGACTCCAATTAGACAAATAAAAGAAAATATCACCATTAAAAAAAATTTACAGCAAAATGTACTCCGGAAAAAATACATAATTTTCATTTCTTTTTTCCATTTAGAAATGTATAAAGCTTAAGAGATTTCAAAAAAATACTTCACCGCAGGTAAAAATATGTGGAAAGTCTGGAATATTTCTTAGAAATGGATTTTTTAGGGTAAAGGTATATCTCAGGGTTTTGGATTACAGGTTATCTTTTTTAGGTTACATAAAGATGTTTTGATAATCCCAATACTGTCAAATTATTGGGGGATTTCTACAACTAAATCTTAGCTCAGGGTTACATCTCGGTAATGTAATTCCTTCCTACGTGGAAAACATTCATTTTTTTACAAACATGAAGATAAAACTAAAATAAATGATCAAAAGACGGATTTAGGATGTGATATTAATTGAACGTAGTAAATAAATATATTTATAGAGAATCCAACATATTCCTTATTTAAGAATAAAATACACTATGAATGGACCTTGCAGCTAGCAGCTCTTTAGCACAGTCATTGAACACAAAAAATGTATTAAAGACAATTATTGTTATAATAATAAATGTAATAATAAATTATTGTAATAAGCTAAATGTTTGCCAAAAATTGGGTCATCTTTGTCTGCCTTTTCCCAAAACTGTCGGAGATTCTTCCTCGAAAAAGTCCCCGCCTCTTCCCCAGGAGTTTTTTAAGGGATCCCCAATTTAGACTTGTTTCGGGGTTCCAACTCAAAAACAATTGATTTTATAGAAAACTTTAAAATGTTTTAGGCGATACAATTCTGCTTTCAACAGTACCAATATCACAAAAATCGATCAAAGTCCTCAGACTTTGACCAATTTTTTTTATGATATTGGTTCCTCAGCCAATAACATTAAAAATATCGCAATCTTGGAATTGTATCAAAAAATCATTCTTTTTAGACCTTTATCTTAAGAATTATCTGGTTAACCAACAATCTCATCAAGTCTGTACATTGATCAAATTTGTAGTGTATATAATTTTGCGTTCATAGATACCAAAGACAAAAAATTATGCATTTTTGGGGTAGATAATACATTTTAGCCCTAAATAGTGAAATAAGCCATAATTTTAGTTCAGCGACATTAATATTCCAAGAGTCCACGGGTGTTTTGTTAATAAAAAGTGTAATGGCTGGAACCGGTCTCAATTTTTCGTAAATACCTTCCTGAACAAGGATCTGCAATTTTGCCGATTCGTATCGGATGGGTGTCCAGGCAGAACGCACTTTAGGGTCCAAGGTTCTGCCTGGGACACCCATCCGATACGAGTCGGCAGAATTGCAGATCCTTGTCCAGGAAGGTATTTACGAAAAATTGAGACCGGTTCCAGCCATTACACTGTTTGTTAACTTGGGTGGTAAATTTGACCTGTAAAGTGCGTTCTGCCTGGGACGCCATCCGATACGAGTCGGCAGAATTGCAGATCCTTGTTCAGGCAGGTATTTACGAAAAATTAAACCCGTTTCCAGCCATTACACTTTTTTTAACTTCGGTGGTGGTAAATTTGACATGTAAAGTGCGTTCTGCCTGGGACACCCATCCGATACGAGTCGGCAGAATTGCAGATCCTTGTCCAGGAAGGTATTTACGAAAAATTGAGACCGGTTCCAGCCATTACACTGTTTGTTAACTTGGGTGGTAAATTTGACCTGTAAAGTGCGTTCTGCCTGGGACGCCCATCCGATACGAGTCGGCAGAATTGCAGATCCTTGTTCAGGCAGGTATTTACGAAAAATTAAACCCGTTTCCAGCCATTACACTTTTTTTAACTTCGGTGGTGGTAAATTTGACATGTAAAGTGCGTTCTGCCTGGGATACTGATACTGAAACACCTCTTCGGACTTGCTTCGCTCGTTTTCAGACGATAAATACATTCGTATCATTTCCAGCGGTCACCCATCCAGGCACTGACCACATTCAATGCAGCTTAACTTTTATTATCCAAGAAAAATCATAGATATTCTCGTCGTATTGAAACGAAACTTAGTGTACTTATTTATTATGTAATTGTTTACACTTGTACTGAATTTCAACTCAATTAGATAATTTTCCGTTTTTCAACAATTTTTGTTGTTAAAAAAACCGCTCAGTTAAGTATTAACTGAGTGATATTACTAACTAAATTGGGTGATCAATATATCCTCATCAATATAAAAATAATTGTTTAGAAAAAGGATGACTTCAGTTCTACAAAATATGTATACAAGAATGCTGTAAATTTCAACTTCTTTGGATCATCTTCAGGCCTAAATAAACAAACAAATAACTTGTAGAATAAAAGTCAACCTTATTCTAAATAATTATGGAGTCCTACAAAAAGATGATTTGCTAATTAACAAAATAATAGGGTTTTAAAAGAATTTATTATTAAGTAATTTTTCTACAAATAAAAACATTCTAATACTTATGTATGAACACTTAATAAAATGGATATTTTTATAAAAGTAAACTAAATTTACAAAGCTATAAAAAAATAAACCAAATCTTCAACGAGCTAAATAAAAAAAATCTTAGAAGCTTCTGGTGTTTAAATTAATAACACATTAAGTTAATACAAAAAATTTATTTCAAAATTATAAACTTACATTATAAATATAACATACAATTTACTAAAAAAATCCTATAGAAATATTCTTCTTTAAATAAATCTGATAAAAATTGTAATGTTTTTATTCAATTTAAAAAACATGAATTAATTTAACTTGGTGCCTCGAGAGTGAAGACATTTCGAATATCCAAGGAATATTCATCTCTAATAATCAAAGTTCTCCGAATGTACAAAAAAATATAATAAATATAGTCTGGAATCAACACATAAATTGTAATCAAAAATGCTTCACTCTATGGTGTAAAAAATAATACAAAAAATATTATTTAGTACACCAAAATATTGTTTCAGGTAAATTTTAATGTATACATTACTTACTTGAGTAGCAGATATTAAAGCATGAGAAAATTATAACTAATTTAAACTCTATATACATCATTTTTTATTTTCCTTTCCCCTAATAATAAAAATTGGCTTTTTTCCAATCACAATTATTTTTTTAGATGTTAATCACATTTAAAATATACAATTTTCTAAAACAAAATCAGGTACAGGTTACCTCAAAACTTGTCCTCACCAGATTTGATAGCTAATCCAATGTGGTGAGGAAGTAGTAGTCCAATCAATTCTGAAGTATAACGTATGAGTGTAGCCAACAATCATCCGCTATACTTTTGAATTGATTTGTTCATCCTCAGACAGTAAAATAATTATTTTTTTGTATTCCATACAGTAACCTATCCAGGTACTGACCTTGCATGATGCTGCTAAACTTTTATGAACCAACAAAAACCATAATTGCTGTATTAAAATGAATTGGTATACTTATTGATTTTTTTACAATTTTTTAATTATACATGAATTGCATAAATCCCTGGAAGATACAATGATAACAGACACACACACACACAAACACACATAAAGACGGATAACTATGTGAAAACCACTAAGAAGGTTTTAAAAACACCTAAAATGGGTAATTCAGGAGACATTCCGGTTTCGGATTTTGTTGCAAACATAATAGTTTTCCTATATAGCAACAATATAAAAAAATTAAAAGGAATTTAAGAAAAGTGCACAACTATTATATTCTTTGAACTATTTGAAAAATTGTATCCTTCTATTGCAGCATCTTTTTTTATAGTAAAGGATCTGCATTTGAAAACAAACAAAACATTGCATGAAAAGCTTTACTAACAGTTTAAAAAAATAGATGCATATATGCAACTCCATTCAGGATAAAGCAAACAGATAGTCTGTTGTCTGTATACTCTGAAAATCAATGCTACTTCAAGAGAGATGTATCTATGAATTAAATTCTCCCTTTATTTGTTACTCAGATAAAATAACAAATAATTAATTATAGAGAAACATTATATTTTAAAAAATCTTCAAAAGCTAGCTATAGAATATTTGTATAATCTATATTTTTGCTTTGAATATTTTATCTCCAAATTAGAAATAGAATAAACTAAAGATAAAAATCACAAATAGTAAGTGGACTAAATGACATTAAAATTAAAACAAATTAACTTTAAAAATCTAAAATCAAATATCATTCTTTGTCAAAAACAGTCCAGCAGCATAAAAAACCTTACCTAAAAAGCGTAAGCATACATTAAGCTTCAAGCTATCACAAAGAAACAAAAATTGCTAAAAATTGAGAGCACTAGCTATGGTGTCACATCTATTTTTCTCTTTTGGTTCTATTTAAAATATTTGTTGACACCTTCAACAGGTTACCAATGTTTATGATCCCATGGTTAACCAAAAAAGATATCAAACCTAAATTTAGATGAGTTGAGTTTATTTTTTTTCATGAGTGAAAGGAGCTTAATTTTGATGGAATAATTCCCTTCAAGTCTTCCTTGATATAAAAAATTAGACAATTTGCACCTTAAAAATTGTTGTCTACCATAAATATTTTGGCTTGAATAAAAACATTTAAATGTTAACTTTTAATTTAAATTAGTTTTAAAATTATAATTTATAATGTATTAAATTATATTTTAAATTGGATTCAAATATAACTTTAAGAATAATTGTCAAATATATAAATGTCTTCATTTTAAGTTTAGACAACTCAAATCTTTGAGATAAATTTTCAAGCTAGTTTCAACTCAATCTATAAATTGTCATGTTTACTATTTTTATATTTCATACTCACGACTACTGTCACAGTATAAAATAACCTATATTTGTCTCTTTGTGAATAACCAATAACACCTAACTTTATTAGTAATGACATTAATAGAAAACAAATATTAAAACTTATTAAAGTAGCTACATAGTTTTACAAAAAGGTAAACCACAATACTAGCTAATGACTGAAAATATAACATATTGATGTCCTTATTTGTATTTTAAATGCATACCATTTATTTGTCTACATTTTAACTTTTAAGTACAATAGATAAAACATACTTTAAATAGTAGATTGAAATCTAGTTTTGAAGTCTGCATTTTATAAATAAAATAAAATATTTAATTTAAAATTTTATTAAGAGGAAAAAAATTAAAATATTAAAATTACAGGAAGTTAATTTTTTGATGAGGTCCAGTCAGTATTTAAAAAATGAGATTAAAATTTAATAGTAATACTTAATATAAATATTATAGTGGAATAGAATCAACAAGTGACTTTACTCGCATATTTCGGGCTATCAATATAACTGAAAATTTTAAAAGTATAAAATTTTGGCCACTACCACGACTTTTAACAAATATTGTGATAGTAGAGGAGGTTAAGCCTAATGTCATGTTACCTGCACATTATTATTTATCACATTAAATACAATACATTTACATAGAATACAAGTAAAAAATATTTTAATATTATTTACAAAACATTGATGAAGGGTTACATTGTGTGACAAATCCGTTCAAGGCAATAACAAAAATTTTATTTTTCAGGAGCAAATAAAATAACACGGAGGGTTTGTTTACAAAATATTATATCATTTTACAATCTTTTGTCTGTTACAGAGAGCCATGGTTAAATCAAAAAAACTTGATTATTTTTTTAAATTCAATTTTTCGGAATTGGTTGTTAAATCAAGTGGTTCACTTGTTACTATATTCCATTATATTTTATACAAGTAAAATAAGTGCATAAAGCTAGAGCGTCATCAGATGCTCAATAAAATAAATTCATAAAGGTAGAAGGTCACCTGAGGCTCAATAAAATTAATTCATAAATGTAAAGAGTCAATAAAATCAGAGGCTCTATAAAATAAATACATAAAGAAACAGGGTCGCCTGAGGCTCAATAAAATAGGTAGAGCGTTACCAGAGGCTCAATAAAATAAATTCATAAAGGTAAAGGGTATAATCAGAGGCTCATAAAATAAATTCATAAAGGTAAAGGGTGAATAAAATCAGAGGCTCAATAAAATAAATTCATAAGGTAAAGGGTGAATAAAATCAGGCTCAATAAAAAAATCATAAGGTAAAGGAATAAAATCAGAGGCTCTATAAAATAAATACATAAAGGTAGAGGGTCACCTGAGGCTCAAAAAAATAGGTAGAGCGTTACCAGAGGCTCAATAAAATAAATTCATAAAGGTAAAGGGTCATCAGAGGCTCAATAAAATAAATGCATAAAGGTAGAGGGTTACCAGAGACTAATATATGGGGAAGTAAATACCCTTTGGTAGGTAAAAATAAAAAATATTTTAACCTTGCTTAACTTTTACCATGCTAGGTACAATACAAATAAATAGATTGACTACCATTGTACATGCTTGTTTAAAGATTGTATATTTCATGACCAATTAAGACTTCCCGAGTCACTGATTTTTCAAGAGATTTCCCCTCCTAAAATGGTGGCCAAATACCTCCTCTGATTGTAACATGCATTTAAACAATACTACTTATCACAACAATAATACAAAAAATTTACAAAGAATTCAAATAAAAAAAACTTGTATATTCTTTACAAAACATGAATATTTTAACAAGAAAAATAAAAAAAAATAGTTATTTACATAACAAGGGATGGAAGATAGTTTTCCTTACATGAGAATAAGTTTTCTAACAGTTAGGAAAAGTTTTCTTAAATTATTTAGCTCCCTAGGAGTTAACTACCGTTTTGGCAACTGAGACAAAGCGGAAAAAACCGAGAATTGAAATCTTTCTTCCATGTTATGTATTAAATTCATTTTACCTATGACTTATATTTAAATTTTATTACTATATTAATTTAACAGAAAATAATTCATTAATCATAATTAATGAAAGCAATGAACTTTATAGAAATAGAGTGTACAAAAGCAAATAATATTCGTATTATATCAAAAAATATAAAGTTACTGTTGATGACTTTTAGTTTAGATATAGAATTAGAATAGTAGAGCAGCTGGAGGGATCGGTTTCATAGACAAAAGAGTAGCACCATCTCCGCTTCGATTTTTTATCTAACCAATGCAAATAATAATCTGACTTATGTGTGCCTTTTTCAGATTTGTTTTCATAAATAGCGACCTGGTCCCATAAATGCATTGTACACAAAGAGACTAATACTTAGAGGGAGTTCGTAGCCCAAACAACACAGTGATAAGGGGTCTGGAAGTGAGACAGTTTCCGTAAGGTGCCATAACTGTACTTACCCCTACTATAGTCTCCTTACGACTATGATATATATAGTCTCTTGCACTTAACGAACGGCAGGCATTTTTCAGTGACACCTCATTAAACCACTTTATTCAACACGGACAATTAAAGAAAATATGCAATAAATAATAATTAAAACTTATTTTAAATTTATTTTACTTAATTGAGACAAAATTGTCGAAAAAATGCGATATTTACATGAAATTGTAATTATTATGAAAAATCAAAAAGTGATGTCACCATTGTACAGTTACGGCACCTATCTACCCAAGGAATGATAAGAGCTGTCGTATCCTCACTCTAAGTATTAGTCTCTTTGATTGTACATCACTATGTAGGTACATAAAAGTGTAATTTACGTACCTAGGAATGTAAAAAATTACATTTCATCTTCCAGGAAGTAAAATAAACTTACAAGACAAGGTTACTTCTAATGATAAACTAACTTATGACTCAAGTCATAGGTAAAACATTAAGTTGTAAATACTTGTTGCTGTAAATATATGTACTTGATTAAATATTCCACAACAAAGTTATCACAAAAGAGTATATATTCTTAGTTATCATTGGTATATTTTTTAGTTACATTACACAGCAGTCATATAATTTTAATAATTTAATTAGGGCTGCTTAGAACTTTAAAAAAAATAATTTCATCACTGATAAAATGTACGTATGCCATAATGAGGTATTTGATTTGAGGATTATTCTTTAAAATGAAAGGATGTCATGTAAAATTAATTAAAAATAATAAATTAAATATTTCTAAAAAAATAAATATTAATCTCTTAATAGTAGGTAAAATCATTAGTAATGCTTAACTTGGTCAATAAAAGTCATTGTCTAATAATGTTTTATGAGGCCTCATAAAGCTTATGAGGATTATCTCTTTACATCACCTCAACTAGGGCTATTTATTTTGGAATAGTTAGTAGCAGAGCATTCCCTCATAAAATATTGGCAGAGAAACCAATCCTAGAATTTTTGAGAAGAAATGAATGAATATAGTCATATTTTCTAACCATAGAATCTAATATAAGATTAGATTGCATACAAAGGCATATTTATAGGCCTGCATGTTGAGGGGGCCCCAGCAGTCAAGGGCCCTGAAAAGTGGAAGTTAATATATAATGTTAGTCAATGTAAAATATATTGGTAGCAGAACTTATAGTTATACTCCAGGTTAGAGTTCTTAAATATTATGTTAATGCAAATAGGGTCACATTGGAGATTAATATGGTCTTTTTTATCATCATCAGGTCGGGGCCCCTGTTAATTGTTGAGCTATATTTTTTACCTATTAATAGGGTCTCTTTGGAGCATAGTATAGTTTTTCTAACATCATACACTTTACCTATAATGGATCTTCATTAGAGAATATTATAGCCTATCTTGACATTATCAAGTCGCTAAGCCTCCCGTCAATGGTGTGCTATATTTTTAACTATAATTGGAGCCTTATCGGAGCATAGTATAGTATATTAACATTGTTAAGTCGGGGGCCCCTAGTCAGAGTTGTGTTGCTTATTTTTTACTGATGAATATGGATTTATTAATAGTTCATTTTAAGTTCTTATTAATAAATTTGTACATATTCAGTAACCTGTAGCTACGCCTCTAAATTCATCATCTAGAGGTTTTATTAGTTGGTTTAAAATAAAAGTTCCTTTATAAGAGATTTTAAGGCTTAATGGAAAACAATAAACAACTATGTACAAACAATATTTTTCACCCGTTACAAGAAATGATACTAAACCAACAATTATTGTAGGTTAGCATATTGATTTCAAAATGAATTTCAGCCCTATAAGGAAGAAAAATCACAGGTACACGGCTGACCACATTACTAACTGAAATTTTGTTTCAAACTTTGATCTCTACTTTGAGGGTTTAGATGTCCATGTAACCTTATTGCCACAAACACAGAGTGACTTAACATAAATTTTATTACCTTTCATTCCATGCTCAACATCGTTTACTTCTTGATTACACGCATTACAAAACCTAAATAACAATAATAAACTACCGAAAGCAGCAAAATTTGGTTCTAATGGTTCAGTATTTTGTAGAGATTCTTCAATTTCACTATCACTGTCAGAGTCGGATTGAGTGATAACATCAGGTGAATCTCCCATTATAATATTTTGATTTCTTTGAAATTCGGAAGAACTTTGCTGATTAAATTCGCCATTTATGCTTCCGTTTAAATTAGGCGTATCATTACAACTATTTATACCAACAGAATTTAGATTAGGTTTGTTATCCATTCTACTGATATTATTCTGAGCAGTAATATTTGTTTCATTAGAAATCAAAGAACAATCTTCCTCTTCCATTACAATATCAGTCTCTGTTCCGTCAATAGTTACGCAGTTAGCCACATCCATGATTAAATTATCTTTAGAATTGATATTTTCTTTGTTCATATCACCGTCCATTTTAGCCAGATCAAAATTTGGGTTGTTGTCTATCATGGATTTGATAGTAACTTGCTTGTGATCGGGTAACCCAAGGTACCTGAGTTTTTCTAATCCCATTTCACACTGGGTTCCTCTGTGATGCTTCCGGGCCTTGCTATCTGAAGTTACATTTGTTTTTGGAGTCAAACGTTCAGTTTGTTGCTTCGGTTGGTCATTAACCAAGCAATCTCTCCACTTCATCAATGAAGTTGAAAATTTACGTTTTTTAGTAGTTATTTCCTCCCAAACTTTAGGTGGTAGGGGTGATTTGATTAAAACGGGTTTGGGTTTTTTAACAGGTTGTGGGCCATCTGTTGAACCATTATTTATATGTTTTGTAGTAAAATCATTTGGATTTATATTTACTCTCTCGTTGTAAGAAGGCATTAGAACTGTAGGAACAGTGCCTGGTTTTAATGAAGGTCCTTGTAAATTTTCACCAGGCATCAATTTAATTTTATTTAACTGGGATTCGTCCATATCAGTAATTAAAAAATGTTTTGAACACAAACAAGCGTTTTTCTTATAAACATCGAAGTTAGGTTTCTTACAATATTCCACCCATTTCCAAAATCGTTCTGGTGACTTCTTCCGATTTGGAAACTCGTGAAAGAAAATGCCGTTTTCACGGTTTAATTTCCTACGAGTCGAACTGCCGCAACCGTTCGCCTTACAGGTAGGCATGATAACACAAAAATGTGTTGTTTTATTTTAAGAATAAAATAAAACAAATATATAACTTACTTTTCAAGAAATAGGAATCCCAACAAATTTTTGAAACACTCTTTTCGCACAAAAAAAATAAATCCGGAAGGTTATAAACAAAAACAAAAAACTCCCGCACTCTGATATCACTTACTTAATAAAATTGATTTCGCTTTATTTAAGTAAAGTCTAAGATAATAAATTTAGCTTAAACAATAAATTATTAACTTAATGAAACAAATTAATAATAAAAATATCGCCGATTTATTAATAATTTATAAGAAAACACGTGTTGAATGCAACAAGGTTATTAAAGTTGATGGGTTTAAACGGCGGGTTTTTCATGGAGGCAAAACATTCGGCGGCTGAGTGACGTCACTCCCCACTACCTCTACCCTCTCCATAAACTTTCATCACATATTTTTACTTCACAACTAAAAGAAACTTTAGCTAGTTAATAAAAATCAGTCTAATTATAAATGACTACATCATAAATTACAGAATAATAAATCTAAATACAAAAGGGATGTTTCAATATAAAATAAAATAAACAAAGTATATTTTAACAATATACATATAAAGTTTTAAAAGTCAGTATTTTGACTGAGCTAACTCTAGAATTGGCGCTCTTTTCTTTACCTGAAGGAACCAGTTTAAAAAAAATAAAAGGGTACAATTTTTGTACTCTGACTTAGAATGCAATAATAGAATAGTTTTTGCCTAATACCTGTTAGGGATTTTAAAAATAAACCTTAGAAAACTGAATAGATTGTTATTATGTTTCACTTTTGCCATGGATTTTGAATTGGGCTCACAACATGGCTAACAACATTTAACTAATAAAAAATTAATATTGCTAATAGACCAAACAAGTATTATACTTGAAGTGTATTGTAGCCATAGAGATATATTACTAGAGGGGCCCTATTGGTTGAATTTTGAAACATCGAAAAAGTAACCTGACCAAATTCGATTATCATTTTCATCAAAGAAACTGCAAATTATTAAGTAGAATGTTTAAAATACAAATCACAACACAAACAATCTGTGGGAAGCCCAAAACAATTGATTAATTATAACCTCTTGGAGGAGGTTTTAATGAGGTTACACAGAGCCTCAGAGAGCCCCACTAAAAATGTTTCAGGTCTCTCAATGTATTAAGATAGGCTATGCCCCCTCTAGTATATATCTCTATGATTGTAGCCATCTTTCATGACTATGTCATAGATTATTTTAAATAAATTATTGTTATTATTAATCACAACTATGACGAACGATGGCTCGAAATATTATTAGATGACGCTTCGCAGTGTTAAGTCGGTTGTCAAAAGTTATCACAGTGAATAAGTAACCAAAAAGAGTGTGCCGGTAAATGTCTGCATATGTATAAACAGATAATTATGGATCAAGGATGTTGAATAAAGAGGATGACGCATTAAGTCGAATTGTCATTCAACAAAGTGACCCCATCGAAAATCAAAACATAGAGAATCAGGCAACACGAAACACACGTCAAAAACCAACTGCACATGCTTGGTACGAACTGCGCATGCTTATGATCCTTATAACAGCGCAGGTCTTAAAATTTAGAGGCAAACTTATAACCTAAGGAGAGGTAAGTTTGCTCCTATTTCTCTATCTCATAAACTTCCATGGGGTCAGAAATGTTCCTTAATGCGTCATCCCCTTTATTCAACATCCTTGTTATGGATGACTTGGGATAATAAACCAAGAGCTACATAACACGTACTTTAAGTTGAGATATACATAGAGATATATACTAGAGGGGGCATAGCCTATCTCAATAAAGTATGAGTTCTGAAACATCTTTTTGGGACTCTTAGGGGCTCTGTGCAACCTCATTGAAACCTCCTTTAAGTTAAGGTTATAATAAATTAATTGATTTCGGCTTCCCCGCAAATTATTGTGTTTTGAATTGTATTTTTAACATTCTCTTTTATAAGTTATTGTAATTGTGTACTGACTATTTGATTGTATTTATAATCGAAGGTGAAAAGGTTCCTTTTACGATTTTTCGCTATTTAACCTACAGGGCCCCTCTAGAAATAATATCTCCATAGAGATATATTACTCGAGGGGCCCTATTAAATTGGCCCTATTGTTAAATTTTAAAACAGCAAAAAAGTAACCTTAACCCCTTCGATTATTATTAAATTAACACAACAAAATTACAGTTACTTATATAAATACAACATTTGTTATACAAAACAATAAATAAACAATGTGTGAAAAGCAGACGACAATTGATTGATAACCTTAACTCATTGATAACACTCATAGAGGAGATTTCAATGAGGCTACACAGAGCCCTAATAAGATGTTTCAGGTTAAGAGATGTATACTAGAGACAGCATACACTATCTCAATACATTGAGAGGCTCGAATCAACTTTTTGGGCTCTCAGAGGAGCCGTGTAACCTTAGTATTACCTACACCAATAGTGAGCCAAGGTTATAATCGATTAAAGGTGGTCGGCTATTCGTAAATCTTTTATTTATATTATTAATGTTTATTATGTAAGTTACTGTAAATTAATACTTTTTTAAATTTTAATTACTTTGGTTATTTTAGAATTTGACCAATGGGACCTCTCTAGTATTAATTACTTCTTTCACACGCGGAGTTTGGCAGGGGATTCACCCCCCCCCCTCCTTGAACACGTGAACGGGATTAAACACGGGAGTCAACCCTGAAACTTATTTCTAAACGGGTTAAAAATACCGTGTGAACAGTAAGGGTTGATAAAATAATAAAATAGTTCCATAGAAGCGTTTTGATAAAATAACATCACAAGAGCAAAACGGTTTTGTCAATATTGTTTATCTAGTATAAAATATATTATAAGTATATTTATAGTAAGGATAGGAATATTTTTTTTTATTTCTCGTATAAATTTTATTCATCTATAACGGCGATATTAGTCTTAAATAATAAAAATTTATCAATTCCCTTCCTATAATAGCTCCACCCCCCATTATTGAGCCTAATGATAAAAACCTATTACTTGTTATGCATTGCCTATAAATAAAAACATTTGATTAAAACAAACTGTGCCTAACCACGCAACTAAAACATAGTCCGGCGTATTAACTCGCTATTAATTTTGGTGTTAAAAAATTCTAATAGTCATATTTTTACAATGAAAAAGCCCATTAATTTAAAACATTTTTACATAACACCCACAATTCAGCCTTAATTTTATCACATGAAAAAATTAATTACCCTTTATTAATCAGTTTTTTTTTAAATGTTTAATATTGTGGAACATAATGAATTATATATTATAATGTATTGGTAACTGAACTCTAAAGGCTTGTCTGTCGCAAAAGAGTTGTCTCAACAGTTTTTGTCATAGCAGAGTTGCTTTGACAATTGATATAATCAATAAATGGTCGAATAAGGAAATATGTAGTTTTATTTTAAAGAAGATCAAGAAGATGCAGTAAAATTATGAAAATACATAGAGACGATACTAGAAAGACATGCCCTATCTTAATACTTTGAAATGCTTCAAACATATATTTGGGGCTTTCAAGGGCTCTACATAACCTACTTCAAAAGAGTGTTAAGCCTCATCCTCCCTACTTTAGATGTGCTTTGCTCGAACTCATAATATAACATTTGTCAAATGTCACTGCTGCATCTTTTCGGACCCGCTTCGCTCGTCCATAGAGAGTAAATACATTCGTTTGATTCCCAGCGGTCACCCATCCAGGCACAGACCACGCTTGATGCTGCTTAATTTTTATGATCGAACAAAAATCATGACTATACTTGTTGTCTTGAAACCAAAATTAATTTACTTAATTATTACGTAATGGTATACACTTGTACCAAATTTCAACTTAATTGGATCATTGTCTGATTTTTTTACAATTTTTTAAAAGACGCACACAAGTCATTTGATAAAAATTTAACTAATGTTGATAATTAGATGAAACTCGGCACATATGTTAGTCTAATACATAGCTACATGCGTGCCAAATCTCAATCCAATTGCATAATTTTTCTGGGGGTTAGTATTGTCATAAAAAAAATATTTTCTAAATAGTACAACGGTGTACTGATTTTTGTACAAAGATTCTACTTTCTAGCATAAATACACTGGGAGCTACGATGATAAAAGACACATACAGACAACTTTGCAAAAACTTCTCAGAAGACCTTAAAAACACCTGAAACGGATATTTCAGGTAACATCCCAATTTTCGGGCTTTTTTGCAAACACAATACTTTTTCTATGTACCTACGGTATAAATGAGAAAAAGTAAAAATTAGACAATGTCCAATGTCTAAGAATTAATGTATGTTGTTAATAGGCGATTTAGACTTACAGAGTAAAAGAGGTCTTCTCTAATAATTTTAAACCTCCTGTCGCACAACGTCGTTTACTTTCTTTATAAAACGGTAACGACACGATTCAGAGCCGTCCTTAAACTTTATTAGTCGCGGACCAGTCGAAAACAAAACTGGAATTATGGTTATGCTTTTACATATTTTTATAAGAAACAAAACAGACCTTTATCACTCAAATGACTATCAATAGATGCTGGTGTTATCAATCTCTAAGCCCAAGATCTATAAGAGCCACATTTAATAACGTTAAAGAAGAGCTTGAAAACTCTCTTATTTGCATTCAGTTGACTGTTTTTTTTTAATTAAAATTTTATTTTGAACAATTTTAAGGAAAAAGCTACGTACGAAATATTAATCATAAACCACGTAACTATTTAGAAATGTAATCAATAACCGTACATCTAATAAATTGACAGAATACTAGATACTGACTCTCCGTAAAAATTCGAAATGCATTTTGGAGAAAGCATAAAAAGGAAATTTCCGGCCTTTCAACAATTAAAATATTCAAAGAACCGTCTTACCAAAAGATAAGCTATTCTAAGTAATGTTAAGATGTTAAAGCCTTATTTTGATTCTTAGAATTGAAGAAATGTCTGGAATTTGTCTTTTTATTTAACATAAAACCTTGTTTTTCTTCTTTGGTACAAATGTTTCTTGGAGCAATTGTAATTTTCTTCGAACCAGTGGTTGAAACCTACTGTGTTTGTATGTTTGTGTGTGTTGTGTATGAATGTATTCACGTTTAAGTTATAATAATTTTATCGTTATTGGCTTTTCGCACATTGATCGTGTTTTATTTTCTTTAATAGAAAATTAAATAATTAACTACATGAATATAAAATAATAATAAAATAATAAAAATAGTTATTTACGCAGCAAGGGATGAAAGTAAGTTTTACAGCTCAAGTTAAAGTTTCGTCCTAAGGCAGCGTCGAAGGAGGAAACTTCATTAGCTCACGAGGCCGGTAGGCCGAGGGAGATAAACTAGTTAGCTCCCGAGGCTTGCCAAGAGAGTTAACTAACATTTTGGCTCCCGAGGCTTGACGAGGGAGATGATACGAGAGCTGAAAACTTTCATCCCTTGTTGCATATTAAATTTTATCTACGACTAGAGAACTAATACTAACAACTATTAATATATTCTTCAGCTTCTTAATTGGTATTGTGTTAGTTTAGTTTATTCTTACCATGTCAATTACTCTGATGAAGAGAGAATAAAGCCACTATTTTCACATTATTTTATTGTAAGTTGTCAATAGAATAATGTGTAATACTATATTTGTAATTTAAACATTAGCGTGTGTATATTGTATATTCTACCCGTAGTACCAACATAACATCGAAAAAAATCCTAAAAATTTCCTAAAATTCCTTAAAAGTTTACTAAAAAATTCTGTCAAGTTGGCAACACTTTCACTTTTTCTCCCTAGGGAATAAAAGTACATTTGCAGGGTGAGATAACAAGACTGTATGTAGAACTTACAATACAAGGAGTAGATAAAATAATAAAAAATAAAATAATAAATATTAAATGATTATGCAAATAATTGATGAGATGATTCTGATACTCAATCAGAAAATTTGCCAATGTTTTAATATTCAATCTATAATAATAATAAGATTAATATTCTTACAGTTATAATAATATTGTAATATTCTCTGTTTGTTTAGTTAGTGTTTTTCTTATAAGAGTAACACGATTGCGTGTAATATTCTCACATTATGTATATTTTTATTCTTATTTGTTATTACTTTTTATATACTTAAATGTAACATAAATGTTTCTCGCATTAGGAGGCAAGAAAATTATTCTTAGGACTCAGTGTAGCCTTTTTTTTGGTGTTATAAAATTATTTGTTAAAATGTTTACACTTGTTGTAAACATTATAACAAATCAGTTGTAGTTGTTGTTGGAATTTCGCGCAACAACGAAGCGACCCCTTATAATAATAGGATACTTATAACGCAACTACCACGCTTTGTACACGCAAGTACCACGCATAATTGAAAAGCAAATCGAATAATTAGGCAAATTTTAAAAATAAGAACGATTAAAAAATTGACGGTAGGAGATGGAGAGGTACCACATATAGAAGAGTAGGTTAAGCGTGCAGGACAATGATAGTAATTATCGACGAAACAGTCACTTGTTTTGCTAATGTATGCAACAATTTGCGACATTTCTATTCGTTTAATTATATAAAAATTATTGTGTCAGGTGTGGGGTTCGAACCCACGCTCCCTATCGGGAACCAGAGCTTAAATCTGGCGCCTTAGACCACTCGGCCAACCTGACTGGCTGTCTGTCACACATTAATATTCATTATTAATCAACAAAATAATTATCATTTATATGAATGAAACATATACGCATTTGAATTGTAAAAATAATGACTTAATACTAAATAAATTAATACACATTTATATCAATAATACCAATAAATAGAAATAGAGTATATTAGTTACCATATATAAAACGTAACCAAGCGAAAGATATAATGTTAATGAGAAAGATAAAAATTTAAGACAATTTTAAATTACAACTAAAATCTAAATTTTCTAGTCGTTTAATTTAAAAAATAGTTATTTAACTTGAATTTTATTATACAATTTATGATGAGGTGCTATTCAAGGAGTTACGATTTATATTGAGTCATGATTTATCAAGACACATATATAATACAGAAAAGAATAGTAATTGTGTTTAATGGAGTGCAATTGTAGATAAATGTTCCATGAGTTTGAAGGTCGTTCATCTCAGACCCACTCTCGTAAAGTTTTCACGCTCTAAAAGCGAATATAGAGGGACCCAGGAGCAGACTGTCCATTGAGGGCGGCAGGCCTCCTTGTGCCTTTTTTTAGCAAAAAAAATTAAAGAAAAAAACAAAAAAAATTAAGAAAAAAAACAAAAAAATTAACTCATTTAATAAAGGATTTATTCATAACACAAGAGTCAAAGGGGCCCAATACTCTAAGGTAGGGCCTAAAGTTTTAAATACTTAAAATATTCTCAATTTGTTACCTTAATTTTGGTCTTGAATGCTCCTTTTCTTTATACTTAGACCTTTAAAGGTCCCAAACGGGAGACTAGAGCCTCAAGGGACCCTTAACACATTTCAGTAAACTGCGTAGGCTTCCGCGGTAGGTCTTCCAGTGGTGACCACGTTAATATAGATGAAGAATCCGACGTTTCACTTTCACAGTGGAAAGCAGCTTCTGATATGTAGGGCAACATGGAATGCTCTACAAAACTGAACTGAGTTCAGTTCAGTTTTGTAGAGCATTTCATGATGCCCTACATCCCTGAAGATGCCTCCCACAGTGGAAGCGAAACGTCGGATTCTTCATCTACATTGATGCGGTCACCACCGGGAGACCTAAATCTTCATACTTGATCACGTCTCTAGAGCAGTACAAAAGGGCCCTAAAAATTAAGCATAAGATAGTTTAGTTACACATTGTATTTATATGAATAAACTTAAATACTTAAGTTTATTTTATTTAATTTATTTACTTGAGTTAATTTTAATTTATTTAAATAATATAATATTATTTGATTTAATTTTATAAAATATGAAATGAAAATTAAATAAAATAAATTAAGCTTGCTATAATCATTATAGTACGACACACGGCTAAAATAAGTTGACAGCGCAAGAAAATAGTATTAAGGAACCAATAGGATTGGCTTGATTTGAATTTGAGGGCGTGGTTTAACATCCAGAACTAACCTGATTGGCTTCCATGTACTATTTTCCCACGCTGTTAACTGATTTTAGCCGTTTGTAGTACTCTAGTTAAAGTAGCAAATAACAGATTTGCTTAAACAGATATTATTTTTAGAAATTGATAATACTTTAAACATGCGATTACGAAAGAAGCCGCGGCCAAAACATTTCTTAGAAGTCCTTTACCGATAGAGGCACCCTTTATCTAATTCTTGTTAACTTTGATGAATTGTTATACATATTTATCATTTATAATATACATAACATTTATACATATACTGTGTTTATCAGTTTCTTATTACTTCTTTTAAAGGTTCGGATTATTAAAATTATAATGTTCAATTATATGCGAATTTGGTTCTAACAAACATCAACGTAGTTTATTATCGCGTACAAGTTTTTTTAATTTTAATTCTTTCACCAGTTAATTTATTTTATAGTTTTGCATTTTAATTAAAGTAGTGAAATGAATAAACAAAACACTACTTGACTTATTTGTGGAAAACTAACACCAACAAATTAGTCATTGATATGATACATATTTTAATTTGTATTCTTTTTTTTTTACTATAATCATTATTTGATTTTTTCCTTTAAATAAAAAATGCTCATTTTTATATTTAACAATGCTACTTTTTATATTTAATTTGTATAATTTTATTCCTATTATATTATAATTCTATAATATACTTCTTTTGAACTCCAATAAATGTGTAGTTCTTTATTTAAGTATAAAAACCTCATGAAAATTATGATTTGACGATGTCTGTAGGGTGTAGGGTCATAACTAGTTCAGCAAGAAATAAAAACGCCTTCAATTTTCAAGTTATGCAAAATAAATGCATTTGGGTCGCCAAACTTTAGAAAAGAAAATTATAGGGTCGCGGTGCTGAAAAAGTTGGGAAACCCTGCACTATAATGTGAGCAAAAAACAATACAAAATTATATTAACTTTAGTATAAAACAGCGATTATAAACTCTTGGATCGCGACTTGCGAATCAGGATTGGAATCGCAGACAATTATTGTTGGGTCGCGAGAATATGATTGGTAAAAGAACATTATTTTTAAATAAAATTTTCAACTAAAATGCAGATATAATTTCGAAAAAATGATATAAAACAAACAAAATATTAACTTTATTTTCTAGTTTAAACTTGAACAAACATGGATAAGAAGAGGTCAGCTGACCCCCTCGTATTGACAGCATCCCATTCTTCTCTTCATTAGATATCTACGGCTTTATACTCTTTATAACTTACACATTTTGCTGGTCTAATTTTTATTACTTTTCCACATTAATATCGTAGGTGTAAAGAAAAAGTATTGAGTTTGCAAAAATTATAAACCGGGATGTTACCTGAATTATACGTTTTGGGTGTTTTCAAGCCTTCTAAATGGTTTTCTTAAAGTTGTTTGTATGTACGTATGTGTGTGTGAGTCTTTCATCATCTTAGCTCCCAGTGTACTTATGATAGAGAGTTTAAATTTTGTACCAAAATCAGCCTATAGGTGATTTTTTGCTATTCGAATATTATTTTTTATGACGTCATTAAACCGCAATAATATCTCAGCAAAAATTACGAAAAATCCCGATTAGTTGGATTTTAAACCACCGAAAAATTAACCTGAACACATTTTATTATTAATATAATCAAATTAACCGAACAAAATTACAGTAACTTATATAGTAGAACGTTTATAATATAAAACAAAGGAAAAACAATGTACGGAAAGTCGGTGACGATTGATTAACGACAACCTTCACTCTTAGAGAGGGTTTCAGTGAGGTTACACAGAGCCTCTGAGGGTATTAAAAAGTTTTTCAAGCATATCAATATATTTTAAAAGGGTATGCTTCCTATAGTAATATATCTCTGTGTAAACAGCTGGTTAAAAATTAAAACAAAATTATCAGTGTAGCCAAAATTTTATTTTTTTGGGTATTTTATACAAATGTATAAAATACTAAATATTTTGGAGTAGTATTGCATAGAAAATAGTATTACAAACTAGCTAAAAAATATTGTTTACTAGACGAAAACCCCTGAAACTCACTCAATAACATGCAACATTATAACCTCCACTCATGAATTTCTCTTCCAATAGTACTAAATCACCATGGTAATTATCATTGAACTCAATGACACTCTGGAATTCGTTTTTGTAGAATAATATTTAAATTCTAACTCAATAGTAATAATCATTTTTTTTAATATCACATAAAAGTTTTTAAGTAAATAATCCCATACAAAGAAGGGTGGATTTCGCTCTACTTAATATCTCAAATAACAACTAACACAGAGAGCCTTATTTTTATATTTAGTTTTCATATCTAGGGATTATTGTGTGTGACGGTAAGGAAAGAGGAAAAAGGGGAACAAGATGAAGAAGAAATTGGTTCCTATATTCAGAAATATTAAAAGAAAACTCGAGGAATTTTAATAATACATGAAATTCCAATTATAATTTTCCCTTCAAGTTCTATTTATAAAAAAAAAATATTTAGCTTCAGTATAATTTTATTTAAATCTGATGAATACTTTAAGGCGTTATTGAAAAAAATTCAAGAAAAAAAGGGTTACAAGTTAAGGGCAAGGGAAAATCAAATTAAAATTCTCCATGTTTGAGAAAAAATTCAAGTTATTAAAATCCACAAGAGAAAAAAAATCAGGCCCCTTTTAAGAATCTAAATTAAAATATTTTCTTATTTGCTTTTAATACATTTTTTCCTTCCTTGATTTTCTTTATTAAGATTTTCTTAAAATTATTTTCAAAAAATGTAATATATGTCAGTGAGTTATATCTAACCAAACATTTAAATAAAATATAAAAAGTTTTATATAAGGTGTATTGTAAAGCTAGTTAGTACCTTTTTAATTATATTCTAATATTATACCATTTTCCATTTATTAATCAATAAAATAAGTATTTATTGCAATTTATTCCCATAGCAATAGATAGTATTAAAAATTTTCTTTAAGACTTTTAATAAGGGAATTTTCTTTTTTAAAAACTGAAACAATGTAGATTAAATCTAATAGAGCATTAATGCTTATGCAGTGCAAGCATTATGCTTAAAGAGAAATTATGCTGCAAATTTTCACTCTTCTTATTTCAAAATACTTAGAATGGTACTCTTTATTAAACTTTAGTAGTTAATGTAAATATTGAGTTTTTCATACGAAATGGGGTTGTTTTGTACAATTTGTTTCCTGTGTGCTTAAAACGTAGAATTTAGGGTGGACACATTTTATTCCATCCAGTTTGTCTTGTCATAAAAACAATAATAGTCCAAGAGCCAGGACTTAAAAATGTGACTCATTTTGTACTACTTCAAACCAATTTTTCTGAAAATATACCTTAAATTATGGAGAAAAAACAAGTCAGCTAGTACCTTCATGGTACTGGTACCTACATGGTAACCATATGGAGCCCTTCATGTGGTTGCGCATGCTCAAAATTTTATAAAATCGCACAAATTCCAGTTTTCTTGCAATAAATAGCTCCCTGTAGGTCGTGTGCAAAACATGAAGAAAATATTTGTTGATACAATTTCCTATTAAACTAGTGTTTTTTCGTTAAAAACGGATAACTACAACAAAAGTTATGACATTTATTAAATGGGCAAAAGAATGCAAAACAACTAATATCGTTTTAAAAGAAATTCGCTGACTCTGCATGAATTCACAATTTTTGGTGTTTTTTAAAGAGCCATAACCTTGGTCCTTGGTTGTAATTATCCGATTTTTATGATTAAACGCTCGTTTTACAGAAAATTTTTTAAAAAAATGTGCTTTTGCGAACGACCCACAGGGAACCACTTATTTCAAGAAAACTGAAATTTGAGCGATCTTTTGAGTACAAAAAGAAATTTTGAGCAGGCGCAATCATATGAAGGGATTCACTCTGGATAGGTAGACTATGTTTTTTTCATCGTAATTTAAGGTATATTTTCAGGTAAAATTGGTTTAAAGTAGTACAAAATGAGTCACATTTCTTCAGGTCCGGCTACTGGAATATAAGCCTTTATGCATGAAGTTATAATTATTTTGATTTTTCGGTGTTAATAGTAAATATATGAAGTAAGTAATCAGCTTCACATATTTCATTGACAATATTTTATATTCACAATATATTCACCAGCAGGCATTGTAAGGTAATATGCTTCAGAAGCATCATTATGCGCTGCAAAATTGCACGTTGCTTGCGTATTAAACAAAACAATATTATAAACTTGTGAGTGCACGACGTACAGGTCAAGTTACAAATTAAATCGATGATTATTAAAAAGACTTGGCTTGAATAAAAATCTCAATTCTTTTTACGCTAGACTTTGCTATTTTACACTAGAGTTTTTAGTGGGCGCTTCATTACTTTTCAGAAATTTTAGTTTTGATACTCTCTTATTATGTTGTTATTATACTCTCTCTTATTTATCACAACCTTATTATGTATAAACAAAAATAGGAGAGATTTAAAAAAATAGTTGTCAGACAAACTAATGTTTAACGAGCAAAATAAAATTAATAGAAATGAATCTATTAAGTAGGTTCAATAGCCTTCTACGTATAGTTCATAAGCGAATAACTCTTAGTAAAAGACACTAATAAAACTTAATAAATAATTTTGTGCACTACGTGCGAAGTGGACATAAGAATACTAATAAACTCAACTCTAAATAATAAATACAAGACGTCAAAATAAATACAATTCAAGCAATGTAGTATGTCAATAATAATAATAGTATTTTAATGCATTTATTCATTAAATATGTTCAAATATGCGCTTCGATTAAATTGTACTGTAACATAGATAAATTTAAGGTTGGTTTTTCATTTAATTTAGGTTATCAATGTTTATCATACATAGCACGAAGAAGTTAACTAGTGATATTATTATAACAAATTAACATTAAAAATAAATACAATTGACCATCAAGAACAATATTAGATAGCAAAGCAATAAAATATTTTTTTTACAAATGTTAATATATTCCTAGTGCAGATTCAAATACGTTTATAGAATCTAAATACGACGTAGTTAAATAGTCAGAAAAATAAAGAAATTAGCATATAATGAAAAAATATGCCTGGTGTGCAAAAAAATAATTAAAGGGACTCATGATTATATTTTTTTAGAGATTAAACTGATAGTAAAAAGGCTAGGTATGGTTTCTAGGAGCCTGAGTACACCAACGCACTAAAGTACATTTTTATGTCCAATGAATTATTGTATATATGTCAATGATACAATAAAATTTTTAAAAAAGAACAAATTTAATTTTTATAAAAATATGGTTTGTCTTATTTTAAGCACAATTATAATTAGTTTGCATTTATACATATTGTATCAAAGACCATTAATGGGTTAAATACGTTTTTTTCTTTTTGATTATAAAATGCTTCAACATATTACGGAGGACTAACACCTACATTGTTATTCTTAATACATTTAACATTAATGTTTGTGTAAAAATAGCTATAATAACAATGGGAATTAACAGTTATAAGAAAGGTGTATGTTTAAATCACTATTGATTTGATTATATTCATTCATTTATACAAATGTATTAATGAATTGTATTTATTAATGGAAACAAATGTGTAAATGCAATATAATGCATAGTGGTTACCGGTTTGAGATTAATAAAGTTATATACAACGTATTTACGCATTGACGTAATACGTACGTATACGTAAATACGTAAAGAATATAAGTATGTACAACGTATAGACGTATTGGTTTAAAATAAATAAAATTGTGTAAATCGTATTTATGTTCACACGTAATAACGTATAAATGTAGAGATGTAAGATTACATGATATTGTATGAAACATATTTACGTATATAAATAATGGTTTGAGATGAATAAAATTACGTAGAACGTATATAAGTATTGACGTACTAGTTTGAAATGAATAAAATTGTGTACAACGTATTTTAGTATCCAGATATTTACGTAAAACGTACTGGTGAAAAAAGAATAAAATTATGTAGAACGTAATGGTTTGAGATGAATAAAATTACGTAGAACGTATATAAATATAGACGTACTAGTTTGAAATGAATAAAATTGTGTACAACGTATTTTAGTATCCAGATATTTACGTAAAACGTACTGGTGAAAAAAGAATAAAATTATGTAGAACGTAATGGTTTGAGATGAATAAACGTTGTGTACAACGTATATTGGTACCCACTTATTTACGTTAAAACGTACTGGTATGAAAAAATAAAATTATGTACAAAGTAATTACGTAGAGGTTTGAGAGAAATAAATTTGAGTGCTATAATCTTAATGACACAAATATTTTTCCTAGGAATGCTAGGAGGTTACCAAATTATTTATACATAATATAATTTTACATAATACTTATACATAATTATGTATTATTTGAATGACTTATACATAATATAATTTTATGTTTGAGAATTTAATAATTACATTGGCAGTTAAGCAGGGTTTCTTTCATAGGTTCTTTACCGGGGAGGGGGTAATCATAAAAGTATGGGGAGGTATACACAGTTAAAAAATTGTTAATTGTTTACTAGTGGGAGGGGAGGGAGTGGTAAACAAATATTACTTGGAACTTTTAAATTAATAATTACAAAGTATTTTTTAAAAATATTTAAAAGTACCTTTAAGTAACACTATAATCAGTTCCAATAATAAAACATGGAGGTACTATTCATGGGTATATTCAGGGTGACGTGACAGTGTTATGTTTAATAATTTGTAATAGTTTATTTATTGTTATTATGTTATAATTATGTATCTTGAAAAAGACTTAATATATAGTTGCTAGCCTGGTAAATTGATTTTTTTACATTTTTTAAACCAGTTTTACCAAAATAAACTCATAATTCCAGCAATAAATCCTTAATAGTATAAAGAGAAGTCCAAGGCTTTTGAAAATTATACTCCCAGTTTTCCCTAGTAATCACCCGCGGTGTAGTGGTTAAGGTACAGTGAAAATATGTATGATTGCTTGAAAAAAGCGTGAGAGGAACCATAGAAATTCACCGCTCTTCTGTCTAGATTAGATGAAATATACCTACACTTGAAATTAAAAGGAGTAGAACACTATCTTAGGGAACTGCCAAAAGGGCCCAACAACGTAGCCTTCTTGCTTGTTAGTTACTACCCCTGCCCCCATATTACTACTACTATCCCTAGTAAACTCACTCTTGCAAGTCCAAATATATTATGTATTTTGGTAATTATTATCCAAAAATGGTAACTGTGTTACTACTTTTGGTTACTTTAAAAATGTAAGTCATAAGATAACGCAGTATTGCCGTTCAGACATCACATTGAATCCTAAAAATGTGATACTAATATTATTATATATGGGTAATTTTTGTGTACCAATGGTAATCATGACATTGCGAGGACAAGCGAAACGAGTCCAATACAGCGAGAAAACGTACCGATGTACCCATATCCGATTTCCTAGTCAAGTTATTAATTGGCTAAAGCATTAATCAATAAATATATAATCTCTATTCTTTGGAATAAAATATTTGTACATAGTGTTTTATTATTTATTAGATTAAATCATCTTTTTTGATATATTGTTGAGTTATTTGAGTAGCCTTGAATTGGACGGAGTATAACTTTAAGGATAAGTTGCTGACAAAGTTCAATCAGCAATACACATGTGTTTTGTAAAAATTGCATACTCGGTTAATAAACGGCTCATTGTTAGAATTTTTACAATATTAAATCTTTAAGTGCTTCTACGCTTAAAGTATTATTCATGAACGGTGGATGTTGAAAATTTCCATGCGTTTATTATGAATCAATTTTATAATCATCTTTTAAAATTGGACTTAAAAAACTATATTACATGTTAAGTCAATATAAATATTTTCGAGTTATATTGTAAGGAAGATGTTTAAAACTAGTCGTCAGCGTGAGAAAATAATGCGAGAGAGCCAATGAGGTTAGTCATGGATGTTAAACCACGCCTACAATTTCATGCCAACCTTATTGGTCCCTCATCACTATTTCCCTCGCTGTCAACTGATTTTAAACGTGTGTCATACTATAATAGAGGCTAATAGGTGTACAGGAACTGTTAGTTGGAGAAAAACGTTCTGAAAAATACAACACTTTGGCGCGGTGGTCCGCATTTCGGGCGAATTCCCTTTTATAATACGTGTTTCCGTGCTTAATAACCAACCCATTTCTTGCTGAAGGTTCCGATTTATGCTTAATAACCTTGTTGTTGCTCAATAACAAGTTAACCTAAAGTTGTTACCAATTATCAAGCACTGCTCGCAATTCATTTTGTTTGAATGTTTCAAAAGGAAATGTGCATTATTATCCTCCTGGTTATAAAAACTACGCCTGTAAAATTGGCATTCGCGACATTTTTTGCACTAGTTTAAAGCTCAGTTAGTGTTTATCTTTAAAGGTTTTAGCACATTTCCTATAACATAATACTTGTTGAATCTAACTTTTAAAGGGCTTGTTTTTTCAAGCTACATAATAGGTTTGATAATTTAAGGTTTATAAAGTAGTAGTAATATGGGGGGGGGTGGTAGTAACTACCAGGCAAGTAGGCCACGTTGTTGGGCCCTTTTTGCCAGCTCCCTAAGATAGCGTTCTACTCCTTTTAATTTCAAGTGTGGGTGTATTTCATCTAATCTAGACAGAAGAGCCGTGGATTTCTATGGTTCCTCTCATACTATTTTCAAGCAATCATACATATTTTCATTGACTCTTATAGACTAGTAAAAACTAGGAACAACACGTACCCTCGCTGTTAAACCAAACCTTCATACACTGTTAACTACAATGCAATCACATTATAGCATTATAATGAATCTACTATGAGGGTCCTAAATTTATCCTATACCCAGTTAGGGTAGGGGATCTTTAACGAGTACCTGACAACGCACAGGCTCCAGACCACCGGCTTTACGTCCCTTCTGAAGGATGTGGTACGTAGAATTTTTATCCCTTTCATAAAAATTCCAGATGCCCGTGCTGGGATTGAACCCATGACTAAATAAACTCGGAAGTTTAAAGTCCATTTATATTGTGTATTGGCCGCGTACCTTAACTACTACACCACGGGTGACTTAAGGTGACCTTAAGGTTAATATAACTTTGATATAAACCTTTATTAAATAATTTTTATTACGCTTGAGTAAAGCTTTTGGCGCATATATATATATATATATATATATATATATATATATATATATATATATATATATATATATATATATATATATATATATTAATATCTTGTGCACCACGTTGTATTAAGCTTAAAAAAGATTACAATTGACTTAGCTTATCATACACCTCATCATAAAGTCATACCTCGTTTTAAAGTTATTTCAAGATTCATATAAAAATAACTTGGGTTAATGACGACATATATTTTCCACAAACTATTGCCTTCATAACCTCCCCAATGTCTCGCCACAATGGGGAAGCCTTTAAAGGTTCTTATCATTACAAATTAATAATATAGGAAGGTTCGGTATAAATTTACAAATGGATATTCAGCTCGCGTCAAGACAAAACGAGAATAATAAACAAGAATACTTTTTTGTTATAATGAAGCGGTGATAGACTAAGACTAACGTCTCACCGTGTAAGACATCACTATGAGTAATTGATTCTGATATCTACCAATAGGCCGTCATTTATCAAGATAAAATGCTATAAAGAAAAGAAATTATAATAATATAATCAATAAAATAATTAAATTTTATAGGAAAATAATAAAATTGGAAGTTTGTAGAGTTGCGGACCTAATTCGAATAGTTTTACCGTTGAAACCCATTTATAGGTTGACATAAATAAACATATACAGACAGAATATAACATAACCATACAGAACAATTTTATCAGCTTTTTTTTAAAAAAGGTTATGCAGATAAAAAGGATAATGGACTGGTAACCTGGAAGCCATGCCAGACCAAACATCTGTTTTAACTCAAATCTTTGTCTTACATTTGCGGTTCCTCTTTGAAAAATAAAAGGATTTCTAACTACATATTATATTATAACATTATATAGAAAATTTCTCTACAGAAGATCAGGTCTATTTAAGTATTGAGTGAAACAAATACACGGAAAAAAATTACACTGTTAAATTTAGCACAGTCTTGGTGCGTATTTTTAATATATAATTTTACAACTAAAATTAAAGTATTAATTTTCGCCAATACCTTACTTAAGTTTATGGACCAAGAGCCCATGGGTGTTTTGTTAATAAAAAATGTAATGGCTGAACCGGTCTCAATTTTTCGTAAATACCTTCCTGAACAAGGATCTGCAATTCTGCGACTCGTATCGGATGGGTGTCCCAGGCAGAACGCACTTTAGGGTCAAAGTTTCTACCTAAGACACCAATCCGATACGAGTCGGCAGAATTGCAGATCCTTGTTCAGGAAGGTATTTACGAAAAATTGAGACCGGTTCCAGCCATTACACTTTTTATTAACAAAACACCCCTGGACTCTTAGCCTATTAGAAATAGTTTGAAATGAAAGCTAATCACCGTTCTTAGATTTATGAATGTACAAAGTTTCCTGTAGATTCATTTAAAGACATGAATGATTATATTTTGACATTAACGGCCCTTTACTGTTTATCGAGATTTATTCTGACGGAACTTATGGACAAATATCGCAAACATAAAACACCTAACCCCATTATAGTAAAATCGTATTGGCAATGAAGGAGAAATTAAGTCTCTGGGAAGAATTTACTAATTTATATTACTAATTTTATTTTAGTAATTTACTATGTTACACGAACTCTATTGAAAAGCAGGTTTCTGTGACGTTATTAACCCGGTTTGCTGAATAAGCAAGATTTACAAACAACCGGTAAATAATAAAGTCTTTATTATGTATGTATTTTGGTACGCTGAGTCGAACAAAACCGGTCCGAAGTTGATACGACCATTTTAAATAACCAAAGAGAGTCGAATAAAGGTGGTAAATTTCTCGGTACTTTAAAATACGGTCGATTAACAACATATGTTGAGTAGGGTGTCGTTTTCGATCTTCGGGATCGAATTCAATGAAACCGATCCGGGATCGATAGACTACTTAAAGCTAAGGTTTCCAGGTTCGAATCTTGGTGCCGGCGCTAACTTTTATCTTCTTATTTACAGTATTTTATTGCATAATTTCTAAATTATTCTGGCGCGAAGGTCCGCAAGCTGGGCGAATTTTCTTTGAAATTTGCGCTTTCTTGGTTATCAATCCAATATTTGCTTGAGTTTACGGTGTATATTTTAAATCCTGAGCAGTTGGGTTACAACTTTTTGTTATTATTTAAAAATATTTTCAAGATGTAACGCTAAAATTTAGCATAAAATGAGCTTGAAATGGCTGTGAATAATGCTATGCCGTGTAGTGCATAATCAATAGGATACATCTACGCATTTTCTTTGAAAATATTAAACAAGTTTTAACCGTACTGTTCATGTTTTAAATATATAACGCATTTTAAAGAAAATTCGCCCAGTTTTCGAACTACTGCGCCAAAATTTTTACTCTTAACTATTAAGGTTATTGTAACAGAAAATTCACTGAACTTTGTTAGATTATAATATAAAGACAAATCTAACTTGAACTAGCTTAAATGTAGGAATAACGAGGAATATTTAAAACTTCAAAGATGTTAACCTGTACTCTCTAGAATCTTTTGAAGATTGCAGTTTGATTTCATCCGAAATGATTCTAATAGACCCTCATCAAGATGAGATCAGGGACACAAGAGAAAGATCCTCATTTGCATTGAATAACCGCTGCGGTTTCCTACAAGGTTCTTGGTTTTAATTATAGACCAAAATATTTCAGAACATGACACAACCCTTGAAAAGTTTAGCGTAGGATGAAACTTTATGATGAAATTAAAAACACAAAAATACCACAAAACACATGGCTAGGACTTGTTGAAATCATTTATTACTTTTCTGTCCGTTTTGGATTGGGACCCAAGCCCACTATCCATTCATAATTCATAGAAATGAAATTTATATATTTTTGAATGTGACAATAGTTTTGGATACTTTTTTATGTTGAGTAATATAAGGTGCCTACTCAGATGTGATCAGAATTTAAAATTTCCGCTGACAATTTTAAAAAGAAACAGAAACTATTTGAACAATAAAATCCTAGAAGAGGAAATTTGTGCATTGACTATGCATAAAAGTATGTAAAAGTAGTAGTAAAAGTGGCAATGAAACTACTTTTACATTTCCTCATTTAAAGTTATTTGTATTAAGTTTTCTGTCTATATGGGTGTCTGTGTGTGAAAATCATAGCTCCCAGTATGTTTAAGCTGAAAGGTAAAATTGCTTCAATTCAATTTATATGAGAATTTTAAACGCTAGTGGGCTTTATGCCATAAGGATGTAAATAAAAATCTATCCTCAAATTAATTTCAAACATTACATGTCTGATGACAAAACTGGTTTTCAACCTAAAACAGGTCATCCTCAGTGGCTGTGAGAAGAAGCTAGCTTTCCTCTTGAGACTATTTACGAGATTTAAGATTTTGTTCTTATTTGTCTACAACAAGTCTCAAATATCGTAACTAGATTCAAGAGGAAATCTATTTGATGTATATTAGATTAAAAGCCGGTTTTGTCATCATTGCATTGGCTGAAATTTATTTGTGGTTAGACTTTTATATACATCCTTATACAATGTATATTTGTGTGCTTTCTTTCTAGCAAAAAAAAACAGGTGTAAAGGTTGAAGCAATACGAAAATTAAGCCATAAGAGTGGAAAACAAGAGAAAATCCATTTTGGTGTCTCTTTCATTCCTTCTTTTGTAATGCTTAAGTTTTTTAGTCTATTAGACTCACTATTTTTATTTATGTTATATACATCGATCTAGCCGCCTCCGTGGCCGAGGTTGTTAAGGCGTTAGTCTTTACACTGACCTTTGACACCCACGGAGGTCTGGGGTTCGCATCCCAGGTTACGCTCTCAGTTTATAGAAGATTATTGTTTAGATAAATTATCGCCAGCTTTGAATACACTTTGAGCGTAATGGTAGCTACTATCACCCGAGGTGGTTCCCGCAGGGGTTATCCCTGATGAGCCGCAAGGCTCTAAACGGGCATTATTATTATTACTATATACATCGATCTCGTTTCAAAACTATAGAGAGTATTGATTATTAAGTTTGAAAATACTCAACAAAGCTGTTATCTATTTACTGTAAAAACAATTCTTCAGAACTTAAGTTGTGCAGAGCAAAAATATTCAGTTAATTCTGTTTCGAGAAAGTGTGTAGGTAGTACCATAATTGCAAAATGATAATATTTTATCCGACCACAAATTACAAACACAATACAACTATTAAATTTTATAGTTAACAATTATACGAAAAGAAGCTCGCACCTTAAAAACATTTAATCAAGATTTAAACGAATTAAACAATTTATTAGTTACGTTTTAAAAATAAATCTTTGAACAATGATAAAGTAATCTTTAATAATAAGTAATAAAATTTTATTTCTCATTTTTTAAATGAAATGAGATGGATTTGATAGCACTGACTCCAAGTGTTTGCGGATTTCTCCTAAACAACCCTTGCCTATTTTGTATTCACTGCTGAGTCACTATTTGCTTAAAATTTTGTACACATGCTCAGGAAATTATGCTTTGATGAATACAGCGTTATCAAATTATAAATGTTATGCTTAAAAAAATACTTATTTACTTCCATTATAAAAATCGGGTACTGTGTACCTCGGAACTTATCCTCATAATATCAAAACTACGCTCTTTTAACACTCTCGAATTGCTCTTTTAACACGGGTCGCTCTTTTACTTCGAACTTTCAGCGCTCGATCTTAAAATATGAAAATCCCTTATTTGGACTCGCGTTGATCGCCCAGAGACAGTAGAAACGTCCATCTCTAGGAACTAAATTTGCTTAATGCTGCTTAACATAGTCCAATGAGCCGGACCTAAAAAAATGTGACACATTTTGTACTACTTCAAACCAAATTTTTCCGAAAATATACCTTAAACTATAAAGGAAAAGCATAGTCGGCCTTTCCATAGTAGAGCCCTTTGTATATGCGCTCACTTAAAATATTAGAAAATCGCACAAATTCCAGTTTACTTGCAATAAGTGATTCCCTGGAGGTCTTGTGCAAAACATAAAGATAACATTTTTTAAAGCTGATAAATTTCCTATAAATCGAGTGTTTTATGGTGTTGATGTCATAAAAATATTTTTTTCGAATATCACAACTACAGCAGTAGAAAGATTTTTATATAAAGTTTCAAATTTCTAGCATAAATACACTAGGAGCTACGACCATAACAGACACACCCACACACACACACCATCAGACAACTTTGTAAAAACTACTTGAGAGGTCTTAAGAAACACCTAAAGCGGATGATTCGGCTAAAATCCCGGTTTCGGATTTTTCGAAAACACAATACTTTTCCATATTATATATCCACGGTTTTGATGAAAAAAATAATAATTTTTGATAAGAATATTTCAATATATTAAAAAATATGAAATTAGTATCAAAAGAATTTAGGGAAGAAAAACAAGAAGGGGAAGGTATTAAGTTGCGTTCTTCTCTAAGAAGCTCTCATCTCTCAAGTAATGGAATTTAATAATTTTCCTGTACTTAAAGATCAATAATGTCTCTCATACATACAAAACTTTAAACCGTTTTCTTATTAACAAAAGACAAACATATAAGAAAATGAGAAAATGTATCTTAGCCTGGTATAATTTACAATGTTTTTCTAACGCGGAGAAGGTAAACGTTATAAAAGTCAACTTTATTAATAAGTCAACAGTTAAACTGGAAATCCGTATTAAATCTCGTTCTGCGTTAATAAACTTTGTTAAAAAGATAAACACGTCCTTCTATGTTGTTATAATTAACATTTTTATGTTTAATTTTGTAGGATGGTAGATTTAAATATTCTTAGTAATTCCTGTAATATGTATTTAAAGCGTTAAATACATATTACTTAATACTTCACGAGTTGAATGTTTGTAAAAAAAATAAATCTTTAAGTATAGTTGTGTTTATCCGGAAAATAATTTTTTATGACGTCATTTTTTAGACTTTATAATTAAAACAACAAGTTACTTCGAGCATGAGTCAGTTGAGACAACATTTTAATTAACAATTTTTAACAAAAGGTAATTTTTAATTTTAATTTAGTTTTAAGGTACACTTTGGCTTACTAAGATGACAGGGGTGAAATCTAGCGGGCTTAAGCATGAATAACCATATCTTGATGGATATAATGTTCTATGATAAATTTATGTATTTAATTAATGTAATTAATGGTTAGGGTATTTTTCTAATTTGTAATCCTCTTGGTCCATTAATTCATTAAAACTTAAGACTGAAAATCCCAATGGTCGTTAATTTCAGTTTTAGATTGTAAGGAAACAATGATAAACTTAATTATTTAGTCGATTTTGGTCCTCCAACAGAAGCCTTCTTGCTCAACTTAGTTATAGTATAAGTTTTGGGAGAAATTTTCTAGCAACAACTTAACAACAACTCTGGAGGCCATTAATGTTCATTTAACTGTTTAACAAGGACGAAGAAGATTTTCAATCAGGGTGACGAATAAGTTTGTCGACTCTATTGTTTCACCGTTCTATTACCGGGTCAAAACCGAAAATTTTGAAAAGGCAGCGTTTTAAAGTGGTAAAAGTTTGAAAGGATTTGGGAAGCCCTATGAAAAGAAACCAGCGAAAAGGTTTATTGTTAACAAGATCTTAATTGAGATGGTTATAGTAAGGTTGCGCTGTATGTCTTGGAAACCCTTCTTTGTTGGAAAGAGAGAATCCTGTAAAATATTTCGAGTTATCTAACATTGGGGTTTCCAAGGAAATCTTACTCCCAGGGTTACAATGATAAGATTGATAGCAGAACATCCTGGCCCATCTCTCACCCGACCTTATTCTACACCGAGCCTCCTTAATTAACTTTAGAAGGATCCCGAAACTCACCTGGCATTTCTTACTAAAATACCTTAAAACTATACCACTATAGTTCCATTTGAACCTTGAACGCTCTGTCTTGTTGCTACAGATCTGACCCTAATAACATTTACCCTTAACCTAGAAAAGCACCAATACAAATTTTACAGATTACAAACTCTATTCGGAATAGATTAAATTAATCTATAAAATACTGCAATGCAACCAGGTTGTGGTTGGGAACCATAAAACAACCGCATCTATACCACCCTTTATAATCAGGTTTTAACCTCAAATATCATTTAAATTGTCATTTAACCGGATGAATTAATTCTAAAAAGGTTCAGTTCTCAATGGTATTTAAGACTTTTGTTCTAAAACAAGAATTAATTAGAGTTTAATTAATGTAATTTATGTATTTTGAAAATTAAAATTTAATCAAACCTACATAGATAAAAGGATGACGTATGCATTTAACAGGAGATCAATAAAAATCCATTCTTCTCCACTTTCCCCTTTTAAGTTGTTACTTTTCCTCATTTATACCGTAGATATAGTATTGTGTTTGCAAAAAATCCGACACTGGAATTATCCGTTTTAGGTCTTTTTAAGACCTCCCGAGTAGTTTTCTCAAAGTTGTAAGTCTCCCAAAAGTGTGTGTATGTATGTATGTGTGTGTGTATGTTATAATCATAGCTCACAGTGTATTTATGCTGAAATTGAAACTTTGTACAAAATCAGTCTATAGGTGTAGTTGTGCAATCCGGAAAATCATTTTTATGACGTCATTAACTCGCAAAAACTACTCAGCAAAAATTGTGAAAATCATAAAATGCAGAAAAAAATATTATTGATTATAATGGAAATATAAAACAACGCATTATCCTTTACCATTTCTACTAAACTAAACGAGAGACAAATTTCTAAATGCGTAGGCCGTAGTATGGAAGGAGAAAATTATTTATCTTGCTAATACTCGTACAAATTCAAACATACACTGTTTATTTTAATGTACATCATGTTTAGCCTTGCACCGGAAGTTCGCTCGAACTTAACATTTCGGGTCGCAGCCAATCTGACTATGACCCTAGAATTTTGGTTCAAATCCCTTACGAATCGATCAGATTTAAAGCTACCTAATTTTATTGCTCTATGACAGGGTTTAAATGTGACAGTAGGACTTAGCAGGAGATGCAAGACAGAAGGACGCAAACAATAAACAAACAAAAAACAGTAGTCTAAACTCTGATGCGACTGATTGATGTGAGATTGATTTATGATACCAGGAAATATGAAATGAATACTTGAAAACTTTTAAAACCTGTTGAAGAATGTGGTAAAGTTTTGCACCTCACAGATAGGTCAAACCTTACTACCTGCTATATAGGTCATCCGTCACACAGATCATTGACTTTAGATCATTGTCACGTATCTGAGGTGGGTAACCTGTACCCAGAGATCATTCACAGGTCGTTTCCATGACCTGTAAGGGCCATCATTGACAGTTCAAGTAGTGACTTTTGTTTAGCCCACCCAAAGAGAAAGGATCACCATGGGAGTTAAACTTGAAAAGTTTGTAAAACTTGAAAATTTGTCAGAAAACCTTACAAAATGATGATAGAAATAGTTTAGGATAATTTGACCCCCTGTGGACCACACGTGGATTAAAATGTGAACAAATGATTCAAAGTAAAAATGTTTAGTCATTCTTTGGCTACATTTTTTTCTGTAAAATTCATGTATTGAATTTATTGTTTACGTTTCTTCAAATATTTCATCACATACTTGTTTACGATAAAATATATGTGGATATATAAATAAAAATATACAAATACATGCATACATCATTTTTCCACCCCACCTATTTTATTATAGTAAAAAGTACAGATAGGAGTATTAAGCCTGTCAAAGGTGAGTGTTTAATGCATAAGAATATATATATATATTCTTAATAATTAATTTTATTTTAGCTAGTCTTTTTTGGCTAAATATATTTGCCAAATATTTTGCCGTATAAAGAATTAGAGGCAATTATGAGCGGTAAGTATTTGTGTTAACAAACTGAAAATCAGACGATTAAAGAGGAAAATCGCTAATAGAAGATAATGTGGTATGTTACATCGCAGAGCAAGGAAAAACTCCAAACGCATCATAAGTTTAAACCACATCTATTTAAACTATGAGAAAGTTTTTACTTAAAATCACTTAACATAGATATAGGTGAGTAAACAGTAAGTAAGCCTTCTAGTTGTTACACTGTACCCGTGAGAATTAGGTTCCTACCAAGTGCAACCTTCTAGGAAGGTTAACATCACCACTAAATACCAAATATGACATTTTTATCAAAATCAATGTTCTGTTCTTTCTAAATAGCTTCGGTTTCTCACGTCAAATTATTCGTTTAAGATAATATGACGGGCTGTACAGGTACACTCCTTTTAATTTCTTTTTAACTTACGATTGTTGATGGATATGCCCTCTTTTTTTAATTAAAAGACTGGTAACTTGACGAAGAACACTTGATTAAGTCGTGTAAAGTTATTACTTTCTTTTAGTATTTAGAACACTTTGACTAGATAGGTTATTATAGAGTAAAAACAACGAAAATCTACTCTTATGAAAGGTCACCAAAAGTCAAACTCCAGACATTGGAAATTGGGGCAAGATGAGACCTTTTCAAACTCTCCCACACCACCCCCGGCTCTGCCACCGAGCCCTAGAGGCAATGTCATTAGTATAACCCTTATACCAGGCTACTCATTAAAAATTATGTTCTCTTATAATCCCAAGTCTCGTAAAATAGCCTGACACAATAACCTAACTTAAGAGGAGAAAATACAGTTGTTAGAACTGTCAATTTGTATTAGGTTTTTAATAATATACATCAAGTGTTTTATTAAAAATCTAATCCAAACCATATATTTACAAAGAAACGATAAAACGCTGAATATATTTATTTATTTGAGCTTCCTTATAATATTTCCTAAACTATAATTTAGGAAAAATATATATTGAATAAATATTTATGTTAGACACACAAATTATAAAATAAAAAATAAACATTGCATTAAAACAATATGACAGAGTAGATGTCGCAATAAGAAATTCATTATAAAAATATATATATATATAGCACACACACACACACACACACACACACACACACACACACACACACACCATACATACATATCTAGACATATACGATTCTTGGCTTTTCAACTGGTCTTTTATCTTTTTGTTTGTCTTTTTGAATTTTCTTTTGTATACAATTTTTTGAGAAGATAAGAACAATAAGAAGATATAAACTCCTGCGCTGATAATAATGATGATGATAATGTATGATTATGATGACTTTATTGATCTTTCATCAATAAAATACCGTTCAGTCCGTCATTAACTAAACTCTTATATAAACGTTTTAATGGACACAAAGTATTTTCTTTTTTTTGGAATATGTTCAAATAAATCTTCATCCCATCCTTTGTCACCAAAAAGATCTAGCAGAACTAAAAAATTTAATGCGTAAAAGTAATATAGTAAGTATGTATAAATGGTACCGAAAATTAAAAGAATGCGCAAGACTCATCCGCATTATTTGCTGAGCATGAGTACAAAATGTCAAGTCTCTGTGAAAAAAAATTACGGAGCAATTTTGAGAATACAAAAAAGGTACGAATAGTTTATTCTTAATCTTTAGCATTTTTACTTTTCGTCATTTATGTCGTAGGTATATAGGAAAAGTAATGTGTTTGAAAAAAAAAATCCGAAACCGAGATGTCACCGAAATTATCAATTTCGGGTTTTTAAGACCTCCTAAGTGGTTTTTGTAAAGTTGTCTGTCTGTGTGTGTGAGTTTGTTATTATCTTATCTCCTAGTGTATTTAAGCTAGAGAGTTGAAACTTTGTTCAAAAATCAGTCTATAGGTGTATTTGTACAATTCAGAAAATATTTTATGACGTCATTAACCCGCAATAATGACTCAGCTAACATTTCGTAGAATCATAAAACGCGGAATAATTATGCGTTCGGATAGAGATTTGCCACGCATCATGTTAGTGTATAACACTAACATATGTGCTATGTTTCATCTCATTATCAGCATTAGTTTTTATTTTTATCTAATGAATTGTGTACATTTTTTTTTAAAAAATGTAAAAAATTAAAATAAAAATAAAAAATAATCTTATTAAGTTGAAATTCGGTACAAGTAATTTGAAATTCCATTACCTAATAAATAAGCAAATTAAATTTTGTTTTAATGCAACAAGTATATCTATGATTTTTCTTGGATCATAAAAGTCTAGCAGCATCGAGCGTGGTCAGAGTCTGGATGGGTTACCGCTTGTTTCTTTGTCTCCAGCTCACAAAAAGTCAAGGTTCAACCATTGCGTACTACCGTCACCATCTACGATGGAGATGAAAGTTAGAAAGATATACTGAGCCTTCGTATGTCCAAAAACTTAGTCAGTGAAAGTGAAGCCGGGGCACGAGTAACGTAAGTGACTAAGAACGAAAAACTTATTTGTAGTAGCGCTGCGGAACTTTGACTAAGGGCTTAAAGAATGAGTTTGTGCACACTGACGGGTGCACAGGGTTACTAGAGTTCTCTATCTATACTGATACTCGACTAGCCAGAGCAGTAAGCCTAGCTAATCTAGCTAATCAAGATGAACTTGAATTGATGAACACTGTGAACTAGTCGTGGACATATGCCAGAGTAGTATGTTTTGATAAAGTTTGGTTGGGCTTAATGAACTGGGCACACTGTAGACTAGTCATATGTGCACCCATGTACGGAGGGTGTGCTTCCTAGATGATTGGATGTGTACAAACTCTGGGAGGGTAGTTTGTAAGATCACTGATGTGATCTTACAAAAAGTTTATTTGCATCATCATGCGAGGCCAGTACCAGAGTGGGTAACCGCCGGCTTAAAACAGATGTTTTTATGTCAGAGAACAAGCGAAGCGAATACGAATTTATCAATCAAGCCATTTTGATTGATAAATTCACTTGTCGCAGAACTCAAGTCCTTTATACGGAAAATAACTCTATAAAAGAAATTAATTTAAAACAATATATTTCCTGAACTATAATTAACCAAAATAATATATAATTCAACACTTAATTTATTATTTTAATTAATGATATAGAAATTCTTTCTCTGTAATTTATTCCTGATTAAATAATTCCAGGGTTAAATGACTGTATTGACATTTGCATGTTCAACCTAAATACACTTTAATTAATTTTGAGTTAAAACAACTAGTTTAGACTCGAATCTAAAATTAGATTAGGTTACAGTTTCATTGTATTTTAATTAATTAATATTATTATAAAAAATGTTAAATTAATATTATAACATTTTAAATTAAAATTGTTAAGATTGATGTATTTGGGGAAAAATAAGAGGTTTGGCTATTTAACAGTAATAGAATGTTTGAAGTTCTAGAAACTAAATAAAACGAATTTTCTTTGATTGAGCTTTTGATTGATTTTCTACAACGTTTTAATTTTTTTAGACAATTTTTGACACAAAAGTGTTTGGGTAAATTTTGTTTCAATTTTTTACTCTTGGAGCTACGATGATAACAGACGCACACACACACATACAGACAGACAACTTTGCAAAAACCACTTAGGAGGCCTTAAAAAACGCCTGAAACGGATAGTTGGTTTCATCCCGGTTTCGGATTTTTTTGCACAATACTTTTCCTATATCCTACGCTATAAATGAGAAAAGTAAAAATATGTAAAGGGATCAAAGAAGATGATCAAAGCTAATTAATGTTCAAACTAATAAATTTAATTAATAAAATAAGCCTTAAGTAGCCGCAAATATTTTGGTCTACTTTAAAGGGTACTGAAACAAAAATGTTTGGAGACCCCTGCCTCTAGTCTATACTTGGTTTATGCAAAGGCCGCAACGCAGGTAGCTGTTGTGTGGGTTATCAGCTTTCTATATTGTAGGGGTTATACTTCAGCTTTAGCCGTAACAAACGCGCAGGATTACGCGTAAAGAGACTAATACTTAGAGGGAGGATACAGCAGCTCTTATCAGTCCTAGTGTAGCTGTAGCGTGTTACCATAACTATACATTGGTGACGTCATTTTTTGAATTTTCGTTATAATTAAATTTTATCGTATATATTTAATTATTTTTCAACCAATTTTTCTTAAATTAAGTATAATTAATTTAAAATAAGTTGTAATTATTATCTATCCCATCTATTCTTTAAATATCTGTATTGTATAAAGTGATTTAATGTGACGTCACCAAAAATTGCCCGCCATGTATCTCCGATAGGTACTTTAGAGGGGTGAATAATGTCTAGTCTCCCTCTACTGAGGCTCTAGTAGGGATAAGTACCGTTTTGGTAGCCACTGGAAATTGTTTCTCTACCAGATTCCTTATCACTGTGTTATTATTTTACCTAATACTCCCTTTAAGTATTAGTCTCTTAGGTTACGCGAAGTGTGGTCCTCAGACAAGGAAGTCCGTGAAAAGACTTTACTAGGTCCTATTTTAGCAAAGTCTGTGAAAAGTTAATTAGTTTAAAGTTAAACTTTACAGTTCATGAAGGTTTCAGTAATTACTTATCTTACTTATTAATATAATCCATTTTTTTTCTGGCAAATTTTTTTTGCGGGAAAAATGTTACCAAAAAAGAGAGAAATGCATTTACGCACGAAGACAGCGGTCTGTCAACAGTGTTGGACTCAGGGTCTGCCTCATACCAACTAAAACTCACTCCGCGAAACCCCTTGAACCTAACCTGGAACCGTTATTCACATTACTTCAGGCTAGGTCTTATCTTGAGCCTTCCACTCCCTCCCATCTTACTCCCCTATGTCCCCTTTATGGATTAATATAATCCATAAATGAAGTGATTATTAACTATTATAAAAAGTCTCCCCACAAATAATTTTGTTTATTTACAAATTACGCAGTGCGCTTTCGACCTAACAAGAGGTTATCATCAGTGCTTGACACACAAATAAGAAAATATTGAAATTAAAATTTAATTAATATAAGATAGGCACGAAGATAATTAAAATTAAATTAAATAGAATGCATAAAAAATTAAAAGAACAGACAAAAATCAAAGATTAAAGGGGCTTGTTTAAAACATCAAGTTGTCTATATGGTTTATACATAAGTTACCTATCTTAGAAGAGACTCTTATCTTAGAAAAAAATGTTCTCTTAATGTTTTGCTCACGACCTACAGGGAACCATTTATTGCAAGAAAATTGAAATGTGTGTGATTTTCTAATACTTGGAGCGAGCGCATTCATAGGTGCTCCACTCTTGATAGGCAGACTATGCTTTTCCTTCATAATTTAAGGTATATTTTCAGAAAAAATTTGGTTTGAAGTAAAACAAAATGAGTCACATTTTTAGGCCTGGCTCTTGGACTATTATAAGGCGCGGTCGAATATCCACGGCCTTCTAGAACATTGGATCACCAACAAACTTTTTTATAACTTTTTTTCAAACTTTTCAGTAATTAACCGGATTTGTGATAAATGAAGCCTATTTCCGTGATCTGCACGCTCTTTTGGTTAATCTCGAAGAGTATTTACATTCACTCAACGATTTATTTTTAATCTAACTTGGTACATACATAACTGCTGTTAGACGTCAATGTTATCTACCTGATTTGTGTTATATTTTGACATTTCATATTTGTTAACATTGACGTCTAACAGTAGTTATGTATGTACCAAGTTAGATTAAAAATTTATCGTTGAGTGAATGTAAATACTCTTTGAGATTAACCAAAAGAGGCTTACGGAGATTACGGAAACAGGCTTCATTTATCACGAATCCGGCTAATTACTGAAAATTTTGAAAAAAAAAAATATAAAAAAAGTTTGTTGGTGATCCAATGTTCTAGAAGGCCGTGGATATTCGACCGCGCCTTATCATAGAGGAGATTTCAATGAGGCTATACAGAGCCCTAATAAGATGTTTCAGGTTAAGAGATGTATACTAGAGACAGCATACACTATCTCAATACATTGAGAGGCTCGAATCAACTTTTTGGGCTCTCAGAGGAGCCGTGTAACCTTAGTATTACCTGCACCAATAGTGCAGGTACAACATTTTGAAAAATAAGTTTAAAAAAAGTTTGTTGGTGATCCAATGCTCTAGAAGGCCGTGGATATTCGACCGTGCCTTATTTTAAATATGTTACTCCACCTCAAAACTAAAAATACGTTAATATGCTTGTTTATAATTCTTTATTCTTAGCTACGATAAAACTTAAAGTACAATAGAACTTTCACCTTTCTTCAAAACAATTATCTATTGTTGACTTGACCATAAGGTAATGTAACTAATTCTTATAATTTCTCCACCATTCCATTCAAAAGTTGTACTTAATACAACATTAAATACTAAATTAATCTTGGAAAAAATATATAACGAAGGGCTAACAGTTACCATCTGTACTGGAGGACTGTAAGTACTGACCATAGTCTTTATTTAAAACTTGTATAATTGATTATACGCATGAGCACCCACATTATACAATTGATTTATAGTTACATTACGTTTCCAGTTTATGTTTTAACTTTTTAGAGGTAAATTGAAAAAACAGCTTTTTCTCTTGCTACCAATATTTCTTCCTTTTTTTGAGTTACTACTTTATAACTTCAACTACTATTTATCTTTATGATTTGTTATATTTAAGTCCTGTATGGGATAGTTTTAAGTAGAAGCTACTTCAAAAAGAAAAACTCAAAATGAAGATTTTAATAAACTTACGGTTAAAACTTTTGAAAAATTAAAAATTCATTCAGATGTGGTACATAGATGAGTTATACATAAACAAACAGATCGTAAAAATAAGCAGTTAAATAAGTTTAAACAAATAAATAGAAGTCAATTAAATTAAGTAATTTTAGGAGGGGGCACTACATGTCAGAACGAAACAGACGCAAAAATAGTTTTCCTGTTATATTAAATTTTTTGTGGCTATATTAAAATTTTTGAAAACTATGGATATTATTAACGGTTTACATGGCTATTTTTTGTCAACGGAGGGGAAACGCGATGGCCTCTAGCAGAAAGCTTTATCCCTCGGAATCAAAGCAGCTAACGCCCCTTAAAGGGCATGGCTCCTGATCATCCGAAGGATGTTTAATGGCTATTCCAAGGAGTTATGTACAAGGTACAATACTTCTTCAAGGTACACTCGAAAACTCGCGCTTTAAACTAACTTAAAATGCTTAAAACGCGCGCTAAGCGAACTAAGGCGGTAACGCTACAATTACAACATCTTCAATATCCACTAAAATTTAATGAAACAAAACAAAAACTCGATAAAATTGTCCTCGTTATAGCGGACTCGCTAAATTCATCATCTCTCCGGTCTCGCTCCACCAGTACTAAATTCGTATCAAAGAACTTAAAAAAGCTACCATTTTATTCCTAGCGGTGACCAATCCATGTGCTGACTCTTTTTGATGTTAATTAACACTTGTGATTCGACAAAAACCGTAGGTATGCTATCTGAATTAAATTAAACTTGGTATTCCTATTTATTACATAAAAGAGTACCAAATTTTAACTTAATTAATTTTTTTTAAAAAACTTAACGTATTTTATTTGATAGAATTGAACTCATGCACTTGAACTTGAACTCAATAATGAGATGGAATTTGACCTACATGTTATGGTTTTATATATGATGGTCTTATATATGACTAAATGCGTGTTATGGTCTTATATATGACTAAATGCGTGTTATGGTCTTATATATGACAAATGCGTGTTATGGTCTTTTATATGACTAAATGCGTGTTATGGTCTTATATATGACTAAATGCGAGTTATGGTCTTATATATGACAAAATGCGTGTTATGGTCTTTTATATGACTATGCGTGTATGGTCTTATATAGACTAAATGCGTGTTATGGTCTTATATATGACTAATGCGTGTAATGATTGCGTGTTATGGTCTTTTATGCGTGTTATGGTCATATATATGACTAAATGCGAGTTATGGTCTTATATATGACTAAATGCGTGTTATGGTCTTATATATGACTAAATGCGAGTTATGGTCTTATATATGACTAAATGCGTGCTAAGTTAACATTTTTCCGCGTTTTATGGATTTTCTAAATTTTTGTTGAGCATTATAGCCAGACAATGACGTCATAAAAAAATTGCAGTTTTTGGAGAGCACAACTAGACCTAAAAACTTATTTATTTTTGATAAGATAAGAACTAGTATTTTTGAATAAGATAAGAACTAGTTATTTTTGAATAAGATAAGATAGTTATTTTGAATACTAGTTATTTTTGAATAAGATAAGAACTAGTTATTTTTGAATAAGATAAGAACTAGTTATTTTTGAATAAGATAAGAACTAGTTATTTTTGAATAAGATAAGAACTAGTTATTTTTGAATAAGATAAGAACTAGTTATTTTTGAACTAGGAACTAGTTATTTTTGACAAAGAAAATGATTATTCTTTTTGTTTAATAATGTCATGTTGACATTGAAATAAATACGTACATTTTGGTCAAAATATGTAACAACATTATTTGAAATTTTCTGTATCCTAAACAATAAAATCTTATTTATTTACTTACATTAAATAATTAAAGCTGTACAACTTTAGTTCAATTAAAACAGAAAGGCAATAGAGGATAGAATAGAATTTTGAGTTACTGTAAACGAAACGTACTGTAATTCACAGATAAAACACTCAGGTGTGTTATAATTGTGACATCAGAAATTTCAATTATAAATCCCTCTACTTCATTAAAGCGATTAGGCACATAATAGCAAAAATAAGCGGACATATTTTCTTTTTTATTTTTTTTTTCATTTCCTTTAATAATAAATAGGAAGAATTAATTAAGATATTAATTAAATAGGACAAAAGTTTTAATTGAATTAAGTTCATATTGAAAATTTCGAATTAACAAAATCTTAACCATTATTAACAACTACTATAAATTTTACTAATAACCCAAACAAATTATTTTTAAACATAAGCAACAATCATAAATATTATTAATTGTACGTACAAGTATCTTTTAACAAGAGATCATTACTTTGAAGCTTTCAGTAAAGCAATCAATTAATTCCGGGAGGTCATATGAGGTTATTGTTTTTCGAAATAATCATTCTTCCCTGACTAAAGCGATATGAATTTCATCTATGCCTTTTACTTCAGAAGATGTTAATAAGCTTAGTAGGCAAAATAATAAGTCAGAAGTCTAATGAAATTGATTACTTATTTTGCAAATATGGCCTTTCTCTCTAGTCTAGAGGTTTATTGGAAATCCCGTTGGTGCAGACACGACACTTACCGTCATTTATGAATCTTTTAATCTTTTGGGATTTACGACAACGAGACGTCTTTTGCGTAATTTTTACTTTTACTCGTAAAATCCATCCTTAACAGATAGATTAACTCTTAATTCTTTAAAAGGAAGAAATAAGTGAGGTATAGATGACATTATCTTTAAAGTTAATGGTAATTACGCATCTACTTAAACATTTTATTAAGTATATGACTTAAAATATTTATTTAAGTCATAATCCTCTGCCAAGACGAGCTTTAAGGCTCCATGAACATTGTGAAAGTAACATAAAAGTATAATACGAGGTTCAAAATGGATAAAATATTAATTAATAATAATTGTTCGAGGTTCTTCCGCGAAAGTACTAAAATGAAGATATATCCAGTCTTCATTTTAATATAATTAATAAAATTCTAGTGTGGAGGTCCGTATTTTAGGAAAATTCCCTTTGAAATGTGTGCTTCCGTGCTTAACAATACGTTTTTGCTAAAGTTTCCGGTCAATTTTTTTGACTTGAGCAATTGTAACATTACTTTATAATTTGAACGAATATTTTGATTTTGATATGTCTGACTTAAATTAATGTTAGTTATTTTTCATTAGTAATAAGTTAGGTATGATAAGTTTGTTCGTAGTTATAGTAGGTTATTCTGTGATAAGTTTTAGTTCTTAAGTTGCCCTACTGTTATTTATTCAAACAAACTTTTACAATACCATTTGGACTGATCAAACAAGTTACTCAAGTTTTGTAATTTATTTGAAAATAAACTTCTTTATTTACTTACTTTTATTATTTTTGTCCTGTTAGTTGTACAAAACAATTTACACCATTATTTGGACTTAATTAAAACTCAGTCAATTATTGCTCGTCAAAAATTTGTTTTAGCCCGTTTCCTTTAATAATAATAATAATAATACTTTATTTATTGAAAGCCTCTTAAAAAAGATACAACACGTCACATACAATAATTATGAACTAAAACTAATATACTAAATTACATGTAAACTTTAGCAACAAGTGAAAAAATACATATAAAATAAAAACCTAATACTAGAATTCTATTAAAAACTTAATATTAAATAATATTAGACACAGACATAAAATCATTTATAGAATAATAAGCTTTTTCCATTAAATATTTTTTTGTATTTCTGACAAAGGAATCATACTTACCAATTGCTTTGATATCAAAAGGTAGTTTGTTGTAACAGTTAATGGCCAGATTGAAAGCTGAAACATGCTAATTCTGCATTTAGCAGGGCATAGTTTGGTTTTATTTCTTGTATTAACGTCGTGTATAGAAGAATGGGGTTTAAATTTTTCTGGATATTTACGGACAAAGTTTACATAGTTCTAATATTCTAATGGAAGAAAAGGTAAGAATTTTATTTTTAATAAAAGTTGTTTTTGTTGTTTCTCTAGGTCCAATATTAAAAATTAATCTTAAGATCCGTTTTTGCAAAATAAAGACTCTGTTGGCCTCAGAGCTATGTCCCCATGCTAAGATATGCATAGATAAATAAGGAAAGGCCCAACCATAATAGAGCATCAACAGAACATCAACCGCGTTATATTTTTTTAGTATATTTTTTTTAAAAAATCAAAAAAAAATTATAACGTAATGTAACAAGCAAAATGCTTGATTGATGCCACTCCCGACCTCAACTCTCTCCATGCCACTCCCCCCCCATCTCCTTATTAATTTTTTTCCAAAGAAACTAATTAAAAACAAATTAGGTAAGTAGTACTTCAAACCTTTTCTCGCGTCATAAGAGTCACTATGCACACCTTTGACACGACGGATCGGATGGTCATCCCAGTTAATCCGCTACGGATTAGTCCTCATCCCGAAAAAAAGTTATATTGCTATTATAAATATAACGCTGTTATAGTAACGCTATATGCTGTTCATAAATTGGATCAATACATCTCTATTAGAAGGTTCCAATAAAAAATATAATATGTATCCCTGGTATCATGTCTTACGATAACGGGTCAAGAGGTCATAATTACGAGTACAAATACATCAAAATCCTTTTTTTTCTTTTGAAGTCCGCTAAAAGAGCAGTTCTGGTATCAATCGCGGGTCGAGTATTAGAGATTTTGTAAGTGAGCACGCTGCACAACTGAGAACTGAACTTATTTATGTTCAAATCAAGATTGCAGAGTGCGATTCATCTCACCGACACAAATATTTTTGAGTTATTAAATCAATAGACGCTGAAACGTTGACGTACAATAAAACATGAGACCTTTTGCCCCTTCGCGGCCCCGGCGCTACGCGCCTCGGCTACTACGTGGCTGCATGGTTATTGTACTTTATCAGTCCGTCATATTAGCGGTTTATACAAGTGGCATTCTGCCACAATATAAGTGAATTTTCAAATGTATTCGTCAAAAAAACGTGCTTTGTTTACACTATGTCAATCAATGACATAATGTTTTGTTCGACGTACATAAGTCAATCAATAGAACCAGAACTAATACTGATAACACAATGAAACTTCGTATGTTTGTGAACCATACATAGCAGTGTATGTGTCAAAAATTGTAACCCAATCTAATTAATATATGAAGAGTTGTGATTTTTTAAATGTTTGTGCACACATATTTATAAAAAATTGGTTCGGGACATAACAAGGTTAATTTTTGTACCAGTTTCATTTCGATCCGAGAAAGTGTTCGAAAGTTATTGTGTCCCATAGAAACGAATAGGACACATAATCTCGTACCATACACAACACAAATATACATACATATATATATATATATATATATATAATATATATATATATATATATATATATATATATATATATGATCAGTATTCCCCCCTTCCAAAAAATCCACCTCCCCTACTCCCCTCTCCATGACCCTAACCCCATAAACTCATTATTTAATAGAAAATTCGCTAAAACCACAGTGTTACTTCGTATTACAATACCTCATTCTTTTCTTAAAACATAATAAATTTAAGATAATAGCAATTTAACCGAACAGGTATTGTAGCAAAACAAAAAGAAGAAATCACTAATAAGTCGAGTTTACCTTTTTAACCAAGTCTCAAGTTTATCTATTATAATTAAGTCTGTGAGTAAGCGTGTGAGATTTGTCGTTCAAAGTCTACTTTATGTCTCTAGGGTTTAGTAAAAACACGACCACATTTGAAGAAATAGCTTTTGTTGGTTGGGAACCCTGGTTTAGGAGAGACCAAGACGTTGAGGGAATGCTGCGGTATACCTGAATACCCCGTCATATGTTTGACAAATGTCCTACCAAACTACCTGGAAGGACCCTGCCGAGATCTCCCAGATAAAAATCCCTTTATTTTATACGAGAGCCCTTCCAATATAAAGAGCTTTTTTTTCTCAACACATTTTATATCTTTATTGAACCTTTAAACAAAATAAAATTATGAAGAAATATTTTTAGTTAAACAAAAACAACTTTTACAAAATTAGGAATCCACAAGTTAATTTTAGAGATGTGAAATCGACTAGAAAAACTAATAAATATTTGTTGTCTTATTTAGTTATTTAAATAATTTTTTGTTCCCATCTCTCACAAAGGGAAGTTTAGAAATAAAAATGCCCGTTTTATGACCTTTCGGCCCTTTAGGGTATTCGCCATGCGGGAACCACCTGGGGTGGGTCACATCTACTATGCTCAAAGTAAAGCTAAAGATGGCGAAATCATTTTACATCAAATTCTATTCATAAAAGCTGAGAGTATAGCTCGGGCTGTGAACCCCGGACCTCCGGTGCCGAAGACCAGTACTATACGACAGCGGCTACGATGGCAGATAGTTTAGAAATAGGAAGAATAAAAATATCTGTCATAAAATTTCATCTCAAGTCTTGAAGGACTGGCTGAAAATTCAATAGATTATTTGAAAATTTTACTTTTTGTCGTTGTATCATGGCGAAGTGCCCCCAACCTCCCTATATTTTTTCCTGGGATCGTCTGTGAACATCATGATAAAGTATTAAAGAAATACAGATTTATAGTGGAAATAAGTTGTATGCGTAATAAACGTTAAGTCTTAGATTAAAAGGCCTTTTAATAACACTTTGATTTGGAAAGAATACAAATTGCAAAAAGCTGTTATAAAACTAATTTCATTGTTAGTGGTCTTAATCACATTATTAAGATATAGATAAAATAAGAAGAACTAAGTGAGATTGATATAACCAGCAGGCAATAAATACTTAACTGACGTAAGTATTATTATACTTAACTATTAAGTATATTAATACTTAACTAACCATTTTTTACAGCAGGGTTAGATGGAAATTTAACATCATTATTAAAAATTATGACAAATATTATCGGAATGTATTTTTAATATTAAAAAAAATTGACGGCATTACTATAAATAACTTACAGCGTAGTAAAGAATAAGGAGTAAGTAAGATAAAGTTTGTTTGGTACACTTTATTTGAAACATATTGGAGTAAAAGTAAAGGTTGGCTGAACTTTGTATAAAGTAAGGTCAAAATGAATGCAATGCAAGTGTGAGAGACAAGACACTGTGGGGTAGGGGGTAGGTGGATGACACGTGAAGGTGTGTTAGGGGGGGAAGGATCATGCGCTGTTGGACGGTGCTGGTCTCTAGCGGCAGGAACCAGAAACACTCAGTCTATCCAACAACAACACTATCGTATTCTAGTACGATTCAGTCGCTCTCTTGACATCGTCGTGTTAGCATCTCTGTGTCAGTGCGAGATATATTACTTCGTCACTTAGTATTTTAATACCCGTCGGACAATTTACGTTATTTTACCCAAGCCTAAGTTTTACGTTATAATATCGAAGTGGATGCTGATTACTATGCGGACTAGTTTTTTTATTTTATTTTTCGTGTAATTAGTGATTTTTTTTGTGCTGTGCAAAATAGTGGAGTAACAAAGTTATTTTTTTTGTGAAAACAATGTTGAAGTTTGATTGGATTGGATGATTTTTATTAAGTCGATTATGATTTAGCGTGGTTGTGGCATATCAAGCCATGCTACATTTTTTTGGGTGCCTTAGATTTAAGTGAATTTTTATTTGACTATGTCGAGGCTGTTAGTTCTGTTTTTACTCTGTGCCGGAATATTAGGTCTGAGACACGAACATGACGAATGTTCCTGGACGGAAGACAAGCAGACTGTATCGTGCTCTTACAGGACTCTGCCCTCCGAACCACCAGCTAATTTCACGATTCTTCAATCCGAAACAGCCACAACGCTACAAATAATGTGCTCAGATCTTCTCTTATTCGAAAGCACAATTCCACCTAAATATTTTCATCGATTGCATTACCTAGAAAATTTGGATATAGAGAATTGTAAAATTCTTGAGATTCCTACCGATGCTTTCGACGGCCTGAGAGATCTGAAAACTTTGAGCATCAAAACAAGAAATATGGATTGGGGTTCAGGCAAAACTTTGGAGCTAACCACCGGAAGTTTTGACGGTCTGAGACAGCTACAGATTTTAGAACTGACACATAGCAACGTCAGATCCGCTCCTGATAACGTATTCTGCAATTTGGGAAATTTACAAACAATTAATTTAACAAGAAACAGTGTGGTTGATATGAATTCAATAGGATTCCCACCTCGGCCGGGAGTAGCGGATATCGGAGTCACTGTGGCCAGGGTCGAGTGTAGCGGCGGCACGGATTTAAGAGCTCTGGATCTCTCTTACAACGCTATACGGAGTTTCCCTCCTTTCTCAGGAATCACTCGACTAAGAAGACTTCAAGTGTTAAATTTACAAAACAATCGAATTGTTGAAATATCTTCCGACTCGCTTTCCGGCCTCTCTTCGCTCCGAGTTCTCAACATGTCTAGCAATAAACTCGAAGCTCTACCTGAAAATTTATTTTCAACTTCCCGTGAAATAAGAGAGATTTATCTTCAGAATAATTCGCTTTACGAACTTGCTCGTGGATTATTTCACAGACTTGAACAGTTGTTGATATTGGACTTGTCGTCAAATCAGCTGAGCAGTAACCAGATAGACGACGGTACCTTCGTAGGCCTAATAAGACTAATAATACTTAACTTATCACACAACGCATTAACAAGAATCGACGCTAGAACATTTAAAGACTTATTCTTTCTACAAATTCTTGATTTACGCAATAATTCTATCGGTTTCATCGAAGACAACGCCTTCCTGCCGCTGTATAACCTGCACACACTTAACATCGCTGAGAACAGACTCCACCACATCACAGCTCATCTCTTCAATGGATTATTCGTACTCAGTAAATTAACTCTTAATAATAATTTAATCGTTAATATTGATCCTTTGGCTTTTAAAAATTGTTCTGACTTAAAAGAATTGGATCTCAGTTCTAACGCTATCCAAGAAATCCCTGAAGCGCTTAGTGAATTATCATTTTTGAAAACATTAGATTTAGGTGAAAATCAGATTAGTGGCTTTAAAAACGGTTCTTTTAAAAATTTACAACAATTAACTGGATTAAGACTCATCGATAATAATATCGGTAATATTACCAAGGATATGTTGTGGGATCTGACGGGGTTACAGGTTTTAAATTTAGCTAAGAATAAAATCCAGCAGATAGAGCGGGGTACGTTCGAAAGGAACACAGAGCTCGAAGCTATTAGATTAGATGCAAATTTTTTAACTGATATTAACGGCGTGTTCGCTTCTCTCGTAAGTCTGTTATGGTTGAATCTTTCCGAAAATCATCTGGTTTGGTTCGACTACGCGTTCGTGCCTAGGAATCTGAAATGGTTGGATATTCACGGTAATTACGTCGAGCGTTTAGGTAATTATTATAAATTACAGGAAGAGCTTAATATCCGCACTCTAGATGCCAGTCATAACAGGATAAAAGAAATCGAAGAATTATCTATTCCAAATAGTGTAGAAGTTGTTTTTATTAACAATAATTTTATAACATCAGTCAGTGCCAATACATTTTATGACAAAGTAAATTTAGCTCGCGTTGATATGTATGCTAACGATATTACTAAGCTAGATCTTAACGCCTTGAGACTAATACCCGTACCTCATAATAAATCATTACCCGAGTTTTATTTAGGAGGCAATCCGTTTAACTGCGACTGTGGCATGGATTGGTTGCCTGTGATAAACAACCTAACTCAGATGAGACAATACCCTAAAATTATGGATTTAGAAAATATCATGTGTAAAATGACGTATTCTAGAGGTACTGTACATTTAACTGCGACTGAAACCAAGCCATCTGATTTCTTATGTAAATACGATACTCATTGTTTCGCGTTGTGTCACTGTTGCGATTTCGATGCCTGTGACTGCGAAATGACCTGTCCCACCAACTGTACTTGCTATCACGATCAAACATGGAATACGAACGTTGTCGATTGTTCGCGTCAAAATAACGATTTAATTCCTAGAAGAATTCCCATGGATGCCACTCACGTTTATTTAGACGGTAATAATTTCAAAGAATTGCAGAATCATGTTTTCATCGGCCGGAAAAATATGAGAGTGCTTTTTGTCAACGCCAGTCGTATCGAGTCTATCCAGAATCGTACTTTTAACGGACTAAACGCCTTGCAATCCCTTCACCTGGAAGACAATTTAATTAAGGAATTAAAAGGATACGAATTCGAACATTTATCAAATCTGAGAGAATTATTTTTACAGAACAATCAGATAGCTCACATCGGAAATATGACCTTGGTAAATCTGAGGTCTCTAGAAGTGCTGAGACTGGACGGAAATCGAATCGTTCAGTATCCGGTCTGGCAATTTTCCTATAATGCTTATCTAGTCGATTTATCTATTGGAAACAACCCATGGACGTGTAGGTGTTCGTTCCTACAAAGTTTTCAAACCTGGGTCGCCGAAAATAAGCAGAAAATCACAGATACGGATAATTTATGGTGTTTAGGCAACGATACCAAGTCTCCTCACAGGAGGGTGATAGACCTCAATAGCACTGTGTGTAGTGATTACTATTCGACTTCTTTAATGCAAAATATTATTGTATCGGATTATCTTCCTATCATGATAGTAATGTTCTGCGCCTTTCTCATAGTTTTATTCCTTACAATATTAATGTTTATATTCAGAGATCCTCTCAGAATATGGTTGTATTCTAGATACGGAATCAGGTTATTTCATTTCAAAGCGGCCGCTGCTAAGCATTACGGTGAGGACAGAGAGAAATTATACGACGGTTACGTACTTTACAGCCCTAAAGACGAAGAGTTCGTTTTACAATCTATTGTAGCAGAGCTAGAACACGGTAATCCCTCGTTTCAACTTTGCCTTCACTATAGAGATCTTCCCCACCACGTTGTGAGTTCTAATTCGCCATACTTACAACACAACACGTCTCCCGTTGTCGTCGAGGCGGCAGAAGCCAGTAAAAGAGTAATTTTAGTTTTATCTAGAAATTTTTTACAAACCGAATGGTCTAGATTTGAATTTAGATCGGCTCTTCACGAAGCACTTAAAGGTAGAATATTTAAATTAGTTTTAGTCGAAGAAGGAAGTGTTTCTCCCGAAGCCGAATTAGATCCTGATTTAAGGCCTTATTTGAAAACAGGGGCTAGAATAAGATGGGGAGAGAAAAGGTTCTGGGAACGTCTGAGGTATCTAATGCCTAACGGTGACGGTTCCAGAAAAGCGATAAACTATCGTAGAAATATTAATAATTATACTTTGGATTCCGGTGTCCATCGGAATTCTAATCACAATCACGCCTATACGCAAGATAAAGCGATAAGGCAGCCTTCGCCGACGCACGTCAGCAATCACCCTTTATTTAAACAAGCTGCAGCGGCTGCACAACACACTGAACAGCCCACGGGTCCGGCATCGTACTCGTCTAGTAGTACGTTATCCAGAACACCCACTAAGCCTCCCGAAGATAATAATTATTCTTCTGCCACGACAGCGACACCCTCACCTCGTCCCATTCACAGGCATCACGATAGACCGCCGTCAGACCATATCTACCATTCCATAGATTCACCCGATTACCCGACATTCGAGCGTGCTCCATCGGGTCGAGCTAACCATTGGAGAACGGGGACATCGGTAATAGACACGTCGGGCGTTCAAGCGTACCTCGTTTGAGATAGGTATCGTTACCTTTTTAGCCATTAAAGACTGCCCTATTAAAATATTTTTTCTTTATTACTTTTTATTTTAATTTTGCCAATTTTTTAATTATAAAGGCTGTGATATTTAGATCATGAATAATATCGTAGACTTAAGAAAAATATTTCTGCGAGTAAAGAGAAGTTAATATAAACTATCAGGTTTATTTTAATCCATTAATAGGTTTCTTCAGCAGATTTTGTCTATAAAATTATTTTAATGTTCTAAGGAATAAATTTTGCTTTTCAATCTTAATTAAATTTTAATTCCTCTTAAATAATTTAATCGGTTTTTAATTTAACACCAAGTAACAAGATCTTTGACTGAACTACTTGTACTAAATTTAAAATAAAATAATTTTAAAAGGCTGACAACAAATTTTTCCTTGATGAATTAAAAACTAAGAAAATAACTGACGAAAAAAATCTAATGTTCAGTTCGGAAATTATTAGTTAGTGACACAATAATAAGTAAGTTTTAAATATTTCATTCCAATAATAATTTTTAAAATATCCAGATAAGAACATAAAAGATTAACTACTAATGTAAGTCTGTGGCAACTAAATTGTAAGCTCTTCCTACATTATTAAAATTTTATCTCGAAATATAAGAACTTTTAACAATTTTAAGTAAATTTTTAAAACTTTTATCTTACTTTGAGAAACCTAATGTATATTTAAACTGTAATTTATTAAATTGTAAAATATCGTTGTTAAATATGTATATAAAACAAGCGAAGAACTGAGAACTAATTAGTCAACTTATGAATTTTTCCTGTAAATATATTTTTAGTCTGTATTTATTTGGTTTTGCAACTTTCTAAATTTTGGTTGAAAAGTAAAAATATTTTAATATTAAGTGTTTTTTTTCCAAAAAAAATAAAAAACGAAGTATCATTCCCTGAATTTATCTCATTAAGTGCATTTTATAATTACTTTTCTTTATTTAATTTTTTTATGTTTTGTTACTGTTTTTGAAAGTTGCAAAATAACATGTTTATGTTGATTAGGATTATTTATACTGATGTTCCTATGTTTTGTAAAATAAATAACGAATGAAAAATGTTAGTATTTATTATATCAGGATTTATCTATTATTATCTATAATACATTAGCACAATTATCAAGAGTTTTTATGGTGTACAATTTCTTGTTAAAAATATTTTAGTTTCAAATAGTATAGATATACAACTAGATAGACAACTTCGTTGTCTAGTATAAATTAAACAATTACATTTATAGTAACATTTTATTTTTACTTACGAAATATGTTTGTTTGAACTAGTAAATTATGCTACAAAAGTTATGTAGTATATCTTACAAATCATAGCAACATTTTTATGGCAATATTTTGATAAATAGGACTATTTTTCCTAGTTTGATGTATATAATTGGTACATGAACTATTTCATATTCAATATATATGACTCATTCTTTTATATTTCTAATTTTGCACTCAATGGTACTTTTATCAAATTTTCACCTGAAAATGACGTATATGAGGTTTTCTTTATAAAAAAAGGGAAATGAGTTTTTTTGAAAGCATTTTTAGCTGAAGACATAATCCAAAATCCATTTATTTTGAATTTGTAAAAAAATGTATGGTTTAAACTTTTTTTTACGTTTTACTTAAAATTTATAATTAGATAAATATGCAAAAATCAATTTAATACAAAAACAAGTAAAATTGTTTTGATTTTATTAAAATTAAAAACTTAAGTTACTTAATAAATTTTTCATAAAAAGTTAAGTTCTTAAGCCTAGTGAAGTGAAAAACTTAGGCAACGAGTTAGATCTTATATATTTTGCACTGAGGTAAAAAGCTTAGTTAAAGGTTTTGGGGCAAGTTTTAAGCAGACGAAGGAGCGGGGCATTAACAAGGGTAAGAAGTAGTCTTAGCACTTCTTCTCCCATCTTTTGATTGATTTTAACTGAATAAAAATAAAAAGAGTTTGCATGCTAGACATAACTTGTTCCAAATTTGTATATTCGTCTTGTTTTAAATAATCACATCTCTTTAAATTTTATAGACAATACAAATTTAACTTGGCTATAAAATCCTTATAGGAAATTCACTATCCATACTTTTCATCTGTTTGATCAAATTTGTAATTTATCCTTACACAGGAATTTAATTACAAACACATTTCACAAATGTTATTTTTTGAGTTTCCATGTTGGTAGGGTTGATTTACAAAATGATATGATAATAAGTTGTATAAAAATATTTTCATCTATAAAGGACTGGTTTCTGTATTTATACTAAACTTCAGTTCTGTATTTATACTTGATACAGTATTACTTCTGTGGAGATACTAGTGATTAATAATCTACGGTTATTATGTAACTGGATGTACTTGCAAGTCATTAGTTATAATTAATGAGGTTATATTTACCGCAAGTTTAAGAATCAGCAATCGTTTTGTTGGAAATGAATATTTCGAGACCGGTTTGGTTTAAAGTCATCATCAACAGGTGGGGCAACTTTAACTTCAAAAATTTGTCAAAAATTGAGTGTTGCTGCCTCGCCTGCTGATGATATCGTTTTACCGAAACCAGCCCTATGATCTAACTGCAAGTATTGATGGCCTAACTGCTGATTCTTTTACTAGCGGTTAATATAATCTTATTAATTAATATCCTGTTACATCATAACTATTGATAATTAATTACAAGTCTCTCCACAAAGGTAATGAAGTTCAAGTATTAATACAGAATCGGCTTTTTACCTTACGATCGTCATCAGTGCCAAAAATATTGATAATACACTAAAAGAAGGTCAGTTGGTCTTCACAGGATTACTTAGGATCTAACCCTGTAAATACTCACAAAACTTCTTTTTTCGCCGGTCACCTATGATGACAGCAAGGCTGAAAGCCGGTTCTGTATTTATTCCTAAAACATAGTATTATTTGAGTAGAGAGACTTTCTTCTTCGGATGAATTAATCGTCGTCTTTATTCCACTAAACAGTCAAGAATATATTATACACTCCTCCCTCTAACCTAATTTAATATTTAGCCTTAGACCTGATATTTCAAATTAGATCAAAGCTACCAATTTAGAAAATTTGTTTAATGTGTTTTGTTTATCATAGTTTAATTTGAACTTAAATCTAATTGTAAATAGGCAGCTGGACAAAGATAACCTGTGGACTACCTCATGAGGTTTTCGAGTTCCCGCCACAAATCATTTTCCTAACCTTACTATGGGTTTTTCATATAAACTGAATGGAAAATCATATTTAAAAGTTAATTTCTTTTAAAATGTATACAAAAACATACAATTTAACTAAATTGTTGCCTTAAATATTGAAGAAAAGAATCAAATTTTTGTCAAATGACCCATACAAAGGCCTTATCACCTGTCAGTGCTGCCAACTTACAGTATTTAGTACAGCTGTCTATGATGAAATCTCTTATTACTTTAATTATTTAATTATAATATGATTTAATGTTCAAAATAAAAATGTTGTTGTGATGTTTAATTAATTAAATTAAATTTAAATATATATTTATAAATTCACTATACTATAGGCGTTGGTTTTTAGTATTTTATACGTTTTAAATGTTACAATTAATTTCAGTTTTAAAATATTTACTTGTACAACTTAAAAACTCTTGAATCAATTTTATTTGTTTCTTATTAGAAGCCTAAATTTCTTCAGTTAAGGTATAACATTTATAAATTTAGAGTCCTTCAGACAAATTTATATTTTTCGCATTTTTTAATTTAATTTTCGTTAAAGTAAAGAATTTAAAATCTTTGTTATAATTTTTATTTTCAGTTATTGTTTTAATAAATATTCAATTCAAAAGTGTTAAGTAATTGTTTTTCTCTCATTGATTGTGTTTTATCTAGGACCACCTGCTTCTTAGACATTTAGAATTTTAGTTAGTAAATAGTTGAGAAAGAGTTTGATCTACTGTTAGAATTAATACTCCTACCAAGCCTCTTGATTCTAACAGTTTTTTATTCCCATTCTCTGTTTTTAGTTCCAACATTTTTTTGTGTAGATGTTATGAGATGTAGAATGTCTATCCCAACCTAAATTAACTGTAATGTTAGTTACTAAACCTGCTTTAGTTGTAACCATTCATTATTTTATTATAATTTCATAAGCCACTGTTTACATATAGAGTTCTACAAAATTTCAATAGCAGTCAAAAAGAAAATATTCCAACCTAAATTTCTACTAAATTTATCATTTAATGTTTCTTATCTTTATTAGATCACAATAACTTTCGTAACAGGCTTTTTAATTTTGGTACAAATGTCGTTTATTTATGTTTGAGAAATTAATTATAGCTTATAATAAATTAATTATGTTTATAATGTATAGCTAATTTGTTAAGTTGGAAAAACTCAGGTCAAATGTCGAGTTGAATTTCACAATGGTTTAACTAATGTTAAGGTCTGTGATCAAAATAGTACTTGAGATTGGGTAAGACTAATTGCTATGTTATAATAATGTCTTACATGAGATTATGTAAGACATAAATCTTTATATTAAAGTTAGATATAGCTTTTAATTAACATAGCAATAATACTATGCTAAGTACAAGCTATGTATTACTCGAGATTGGGTAAGACTCATTGCTATGCTAAATAACAATCTATGTCTCGAGATTGGGTGACTTACTGCTATGTTAATAACATGGAAACTATAGTCTAGCAAAGCTCAAGTAATGTCTTGAATATCTCCCTTAATCTTGGTTACTTCAATAATTTAAATATTTAAATATCATATTAATTTAGTGAAAATAAAAATTATAATTGTTCTTTTATTTTAAAAAATGGATTGCTTATGGGCTGTCTTATGATAAGCTAATTATTTTTCGGCGTATTTTGTTTGATATTACGATTTATTGATTTTATTAGCTTAACTTGATAACTTTTGAGTTTGTTAACTTTTAACTCAAAAGTTAACAATTTGAAGTACACAAGTACCCTAAAAGTAGTTTTTTTCAAATTGCAGTGTTACATGGAAACTAAATTATTATGTACGCCTGATGTATCACTAATGTGCATAAATGTTATTGATATGATCTGTAACAACTAATAATAGTCATAGACTACTATCAAAAATTAAATTAACGATTACGCTTGTCATGGCAACCAAATGTAACCATAATTTCTTACAAAAAGTCCATTGTCAGTCTAATTTTTATATTTGATTTGTAATTTAATAAAAAATCTAATGTTTAAAAAAAACACTTAACTGAAGATAATTTCGATTTTTTATTGTTAAATAATTAATTAACTTAAATTCTGCTTTTCAATTATTAAAACATATAAATTAATGCTGTGATATGTGACATAATTTATGAACGCTGTTACTATTTTGTATATTACTTAACAATGCCAGTTAATTATTAATTTTTATTGTTTATAATTAATCACTCCAAACAAATGATTAATACACTTTTTTTAAATTTTTGCATGAATCAGTTGGTACTAAGAAATTTTACTTTTTCAGTATTACTAGTCTTATTAAATGAGATAAATGCCTAAAAATTGTTTTTTTGCGGTATCCTAATAAATACTAATTGAATTTTATTCTTAAATTCTGAGTAAACATTTTTTTTAGTGTCATAACTTTTTTTGTAAATTGTAAATAAATTATTTAAATTATGTATATTATGTATATTAAAACAAATCTAAAGACTTATAAATAAAACTTATTGTGTAAAAATTATGACGAAAAAATTCCAGTTTGTAAAATATTTTTGTAAATCATTTTTCTAAAAAAAAAGAAAATCATAAAAAACATCTTTTGTAGCTTACGTTATACGAAAAAAATAAATTATCTGGTCAATTATATTAGTTTTATTTATTTTTATTTTTCCCATTCGTAGTAATGAAGAAGCTATAGATTGAGAACGAGAAGTAAAACATGTATCAGCTGTGGAAATGAAACATAATTTTAAAAAGAATGTCTAAGTATGATATAATCAACGTTTCCTAAAATGAAGCAAATAATTTTGGCTTGAAAATGACGTTGCTTTGCTGTATCATTGATTAACAATAATACGTTTTTAAAATTTTATTAAATGTGCGTACAGCTTTAAATACCATGAAACTAAACTAAAATATAAGTCAATGACAAAACATTATGGAAACATATCACATGCTCGTCATTGCTATTTTGCTCGAGCATTAGGATGACTGTCACACAAATAGGAATGCTCTGGCAATTTTACTGCAATACAGCTACAAAATTGAAAACGTAGATAATTTTCAGCGAAAATATAGAAGGCATTATGATTTTCTTAAAGGACGGCGAAGTTAAAGATCGGTGTTATCTCTGAACAAAGCAAATCTGAGAAGTTAGATTTGTAATATTAATTTATTTTTAATTAAAATCTACTGTTTAAGCTCTGAAAATAAAAGGGCCTGCAATTATCTTTTTAGACACATTTTTTTAAAAATCATTTTAATCATTCAGACTCATTTAATTCAGAATTCTGAGATATTAAAATAGGGTATTTGCGGTTAAGAATTAAAATTAGTGAGAAAAGTACTACTTTCATGTTTAGGTCTAAACCGTAGCAGGTGAACCTGAAAAATCTTTGTTTTTAAGCTTTATTTCTAGTATCAAATGATAGAAACAATGATTATTTCATTCAACACCTTGAAATAATTAATATTCTTACAAGAGACAAAAATATGATTATTTTTTTCTTCCTACCTTTGGGCTGTTATGATTAGTAATAAAAGAATTAGTAGTTGCTTAGATTGACCCAGCTTGCCTGATTGTAACCTTGTCGTGCCATACCAGTTGTCTAACTTGGTTTCTAACACTACAACTTTCTGCCACCTCTACATACTATATCTCTATGGTAAGTACTGATTTAAATCTTCAATTATATTTAAATTTTCTCAAATATCCTTCATTGCATGATTCATTGCTTTAATATACTCGAAGTTATTACATTTTATTCCTTTGTATAAAATGTCAACAAATTTACGACTCATTGAAGAAAGAAATGACCCTTTTATAGTAATTTGTAGTGCATAAAATAACATTTTCATCATGCAAACAAAGTCTTGTTTGCCTTTGTCTTGTAAAAAACTGATGTTTAATCTAGTTTAGCTTCCAAACACAAAAATAAGAATAAATTTATGATAACATATTAATGAATAAATTTAAACCATAAGAGTTATTTAATAGTATAATTATATTGAATTCATAATTATTTTTAATATTTCTTTTATAAACACGAACATATATTTTAATTCATACAACAATATAGTAGATTAAAAACTTATCAAAAATAAATTTTTAATAAGAATTTTTAATTAAGGTAAAGATCTTAAATTACTTTCAATGCCTCTAAATACATTATCTCTTCATCGACCATTTCATTAAATAGTTTAAAATGTTCATAATAAGTATAATTTCTGGTACAATGGTAAAATACTCTTGTCGTATACTTATCATCAATTTTGAAAGGAAAATGCAATAAAATAGCTTTTCATTATGAAACATGCAAAGTAAGGTAAGTTATGCTTTTTTTATTTTTTATTGTCTAGACTTCTTTAATGTAATAAATTTACATTATATAACATGAAATTTTTAGATAATTTAGTTTTATACTGCATAGAAAAGTAATTTTAATTAATTAATGACATGATGTAAGGTATTGTTAATGTTTTTATAATAATGCATGTGTATATGAAAAGCGTAATAGAAAAATAACAATGTTAGCTTCCAATAGACATGAACAAGCTGAATTTTCTAAACAAGATGAAGAGATATACTAACAATGTTAGAATTGAAGTTATTATTTAATCTTGCTTGGTGTCTTAAAACAGGGCGTTTTACTGCGGAAAGCTTTAAATGATAGTGTTTCAAAAATTAGGTGCAACTATGGCAGGGAAATGCGTAGGGCAGGAAACTTTGGAAGAAATAATATAAGAGCATGATTTTTTTTACTCACATCTGTTATAAGTATCTGTAACTCTTGCAAAGGAATTTAGAGCGTTTAATTTTTTTTGTATGTTTTGTGAATGGAGCCATAATACGAAATTTTTCACAGGCTAAATTGAAATATTTCATATATTAGTCACACAATTGTTTTACGGGTGACATAAAACTCCTTATTAATGTCAGCTTAGTTAGTTCAGCTAATATTAGTTTTTGAGTTAATTCAACCTTCTAATATCAACTAATCATTTAAAAAAAATGAATAATAAAGTCTTTGAAAAATATATTTTTGGGACCACCTCAGAAATTAATGTATGCATTTGAAAAAAAAAATAACATTATTATTATATGTTATAAAAAAAGTCTCGAATAAGTGGATAATTTTTCATATTCGCACTTTGCAGCAAAATATACTTGTAAGAATATTTGATTTTCAGTTTAAAATGTAAGGAAAAATGTTTGAAGGAATTTTTTACCAAAGGAATTTGGCTAAAGTAGAACTTATATTTATTCCTTTGCATCATGTTACGTAAAAAGTAATTTTATAAAAAATTTAGTTTATTACACCAATAAAATGTATAATATTTTTCTAAAGAACGCTAAAATTCCAGTCGATTTTAATTAAGTTAAAATCTTAAAATTGGTTTAATTTCGACGCCCCTTGAGCTACCTACGCTTTAAATTGATGTTATTAAATTGTTTAAACATAAACGAACATTTTATAAGCTGAGACGCTTATAAGATAAAACAGTTTTAACTTAATTACCGGTAATTAATAAAAAAATGTAATAGATTGCAGTACTTTACTTCTTTTTATCTCTAAAGTTGGTATAGAAGCATAGATTAATAATATAATTTGAGGCTTATTTTTTAGGGGCAAAGGACCCAAATGGATGCAGTTATGTCATGTGTGCAGTACATGCTTTGAACTTGACTCACAGTGATAGTAACCACAGATTTTATAAATGACAGAGATGTTTGAAAAAAATATTTAAAAAAATACGAGTACTTTAGTACTAATAGTTTGTTTGACACTTAATTCTCTGTTCCATTATCAGTTACTCATATTTGTTCTTATCATTAAGTCTAGTTTATCCACTGTGAACAATGATTATACTTACTACACTAGACAGACCAGTCAGTGTGTTGTGTAGCACAATTCTAAAAAAGCTAGCGTAAAATTATTTAATTTAATATCTGATAATACTAGAACATAGGGTAGCACAGAAGCCAGCCATTATCTAGAACAAGTTCTTGTAAATTATCATATGCATAGTTCTCCATCCTAACTCAATCTATTGTATAAATAGTATCTATTGTATTCTCAATCATATAGTTTTCCAGAATTTAGTGCTATTAATTTTTAATTTTAGACTTTTTTCACATATTTAATTGTTTAGTAAGTACTTAGGTATTTTAACGACGAACTATTTGTAGATAATGTATAACAGTTTAAATAATTTAATAATTATTATTTTTTATAATTATAAACAAGGGATTTTTGTCACTGACAGTTACGTAGCATTCTAGTGGACATCGCTATTGTTGTAAGTTTTCATTACGAACGAGGGTTCCTGCCATAGAAGGTTTACTGTAAGTATTTGCTATTTTCATTGGTGGAATTCAATGTTTCGAGATTGTGAAAGCGTTTTTTAAAAGGTTTTTTTGTTGTTTACACACAATATAACTGCACTTAGAGTTTCATCTCTATCTGAGAGAGTGCAAAAGATTTTACATATAAATCATACTAATTCATTTTAAGCTATTAACAGAAAAGTTTAGCCATAAAATATCTAGAAAAACATAATAAATATGCTAAAAATAAGAGCTATTTAAGGCAACAGATAGCATGCCAAACAAGGGTTTTCGAGGCAGAAAATAATAAATAATGATAATAACTATTTTTGAATTAAAAGTTTTTTCTTTGTACTTATTCATTAAAAATAAAACATTTTTGCTAATAAAGAATAAAAATTAAGATATCTTGACAACATAAGCTTCAGCTCTTTAGAGCTGAGATGGTTTCCTTTTAAAATTTGCTCCATTTCTGAAACGGTTCTCTCGTGCTCTAGGAAAAGAAGCTCTGGCAGACAGGTAACTTATTCATTCTAATTTTTCACAGGGTTTCCTCTCAAGACTTAAAAAGATAATAGCCCGGTCTAGAGGCACAACAGCCAACACCAACAGAAACCTTACAACACTGCAAAATATTTCTTATAATTTTTTCTAACATGTTTTCATAGTTATATATGTTACCCTATAAAGGCCGCATTACAAATAAAAAAATAATTATAATAAAAAAAATTGATGTAAACTAAATTTATAATTAATTCCTTTCAAAAATAAAAATTACTGTCTTGAATAAGTTTTACTATTGAATATTGCTGACAAATAACAAACATTACTAACAATTATTATTCAAAATATGCGTATGTATGTCAAAAGATAAATTACTTAAAGGTTAGAAATTTCACTAAAATACTACTATTCGGTTTTAAACAAAATTAATTATTAGTTAAAGAATTATTTTTCTATTTATCTATAATCTGGTTTAACTAAATCCTTTAGTTGTCATTCTTAGAATAAACCACGAAGTTAATGATAGTGATTAAATAATATGCGTATGATGAACGTATATGTTATGCAAGTAGACTTATTACTAAGTTAAAGTTTGACAAGAATATTAAAACAATTAGTTTGTAAATACAGTCTAGTGTTGGATTACACGTCCAAATCTGATTTACTCGAGTATTTGACTTTTTAACTAAAGGCAATGCATTTTTCTTTCTTAGGTTTATATTAAGAAAGGTGTAAATTTGTTTAGTTACTCGGCACAAAATGTGGTACAAAAAAAAGTATAAAATTAAATGTGCTCAAAATAAAGTGTATAAAGATCAGTACTAAAGAAGGATTAAATGTAAAAGAAGGCAAATATAATCAATACGTCGTATACGTACCAAGGGAATAAAGAAATTTTTAACTTTAAACAATTAAGATGATTTCTGAGATCAAGCTGAGATGATTAAATATTAAAAATAAAATAAAAATATTTTTATTTGCCAAAAAGCATAAAAAATATACAATAACTTGAGGTCAAAAATATATTTTAATAAAATACGCCAAATTTCATAGGAATACTCTGTTTTACTCTTGTATGAGCACAAGAAATTACCTTTAGAAGAGAGAATCAATTTTAAGCAATTTACCTTCAAAAATAAATAACAGAAACATTTAACCAGGCTTGACTGTTAGCTTAAAGATATTAGCTTGTTAAAAAGTTCGTCATCAGGAAGATAAATTATTTTAATAATAAAAATAAATAAATAAATGTAAGACATATTAACCTATACGAACACAGAAAAAAGTTCACCAAAAAATCACTCATTTTTTAATGACTCATTTTTTCAGTTGAATTTACACTTTTTGGTGAAAGTTAAGTAATTTAAAGACAATTAAAAACTCAAGATGTTTTTAAAATTCAAACGAAAAATAAAGTTATAATACCAGTTTCGGATTCTTAGAGCGAATACATTATTTTACCTGTTAAACTGAGGTATAAATGAAGAAAAGCAAAATAAAACAGCTCTTCTGTATAATATCTGATAAGTGTATTTGTCTATAAGCTTGATTAAACTTGGATTGTAAAGTTTCATATTTTGATCGAGATTTTGTAATAATTGCACGTTTCATATGCTGAATAAAACACTATAATTTAAAAAAAAATCTTATTTTATTTATTACACTAAGCATAAAAATCTCTGCATAAATTCAAATAATTAGGCGCGTTTCGGGAACTACCCCGTCATCAGTGTATAAAATGTATATAATTGCGTATAAAATGTATATAATTGCGTATAAAAGGTATATAATTGTGTATATATAATGCGTATAAAATGTATATATTGCGTATAAATGTATATAATGCGTATAAAATATATATTGAGTATAAAATGTATATAAATGCTTATAAAATGTATATAATTGAGTATAAAATGTATATAACTGCGTATAAAATGTATATAATTGTTTATAAAAAGTATATAATTGAGTATAAACTGTTTATAATTGTGTATAAAATATTATACACTGATGATAAGATACTTTCTAAAACGTATAAGATAAGATAAGATATTTGTATTGTGATAATAAACCAAGTGTAATAAAAAAAAATTAAAAATGTAGCGTTTTATTTACTATATAAAATGGATTTGTTTGTTTACAGTTAACAAACAGAATACAAATTTAATCAAAATTATAGACGAGACATTACATGGAAGATAATTATCTTACATTATTTATTAGGAAAGGACGTGTAAGTTGAGTTACGTCCATTGTGCAGGCAGGTGCTATCACGACAAAAACCTGTGGGACAAAGTTTGCCACTTTTCAGCCATGTTTGTTCGTCATTTTGTTTCTTAAGTACTTTTTTTAACCATTAACCGTTTTACGCTCTGCTACTTTAAGTATTTTTTCAAATGCACCCTTGAGGAATTTATTATTAAAAAATGAAAAAAATAACATACTCAATAAATTATTATGTAAGTCGATAGATAATTAGATGCAACAATAATAGATTATTACCATGTCTTAGAAAATTTTTAAATAGAAAGTCTTTTAAATTATTTAATACTCTTAAACAAATTCATCATAATTTAAAAAAAATATATTACCTTCTCGGTCATACTGAAATTCTTGTAAAACCTCATAAGAATTTTACATTATTATTATGAGGGGAAGGACATATGGAGAGACCATAAAATTATTTATCATTTATTGTCATAAAATAAACCTTTCTCTTTGTTTATTGTTTTTTTTACTTTTAATTGAATTCATTATATTTATATTTCTTGCAAAATACCAAATATAAAAATAGTATACAAAAAACTTTTGAAAAATATTACAATACTTATTGTAATTTCTATTTTTTTATATTAAACTTAAGTAATATTATTTTAAATATTAAAACACATATATATACACAACGAAAGAATAATAAATAGTTATAAATAAAAACAAAAAGCAATTATTCTGTTTGATTCTAATTGAATATGCCATTTTTAGAATCGTAAAATGACTTCTTTAAAAAGTGAATTATTATTGCCATAAATTAGAAGTTCCTTAAGGCAGTGTTTTTTAAATAATATTTTGCAAAAATATTAGACTTATAAGGGACTGTTAGTTGTTACTTCTTGTGGTCTATCAGAGATTAATACTTAAAAAATAATGTTAAAATTCAATTATATATAATATATATATATATATATATATATTATATATATATATATATATTAATATATATATATATATATATATATATATATATATATATATATATATATATACAATATATATATATCTTGTATATATGTATTCGTGTAGGTCAATGACTTACACGATTTCTTTTAGGTTCTGTAGGGCTAAATGGTGGGGGTATACCCGCGAAACCACGACGAGCTAAACAGGCCTGCAATGCGAAAAGACTTTAAAGCAATTTTCTTAAATTCGTAGGCAATTTGAAAAAATAGGGACCTGTTTCAGACCACATCCTATGTGGTACAATAGACAAATACTTAATTGCGACCTCATAACCAATGAGTAAAAAGACGGTTTCCTCCACTATGGAGTGGGTGCAAAATAATTGTGAAACGTTACATATATATTTTTATACATATGTATAAGTCATAGGCCATATGGCCTCGAAGGAACCATAGCGAACTTTACGAGTCCGTGAAGCGCAACTCACTGTGAGGTGAGGCAATGAAACTACACTGGATACATAGCAAGATATCCTGTAAAAGTAAACACTAACACAAGTATAAGGCACTATAGCTATCTTATAGGCGATCCTATGAGGCACTATAGAAACACTATAGCGACCCTATGAGGCACTATAGAAACCCTATTGCAACCCTATGAGGCGAGGCAATGAAAATTCGATAAATACATACATGCAGCAAATTGCCATGCAACAAAAAGCAAGAATAAAACAACAAATAATATGAATCAACATAATTGATAACGGGAAGAAGCCAGAGTGTGGCCGCGAAATTAATGACATCGTAAATTTCAAAACGTCATTAAAAATTGATAACTTAATGGATCAGGATGAAACATAATATACATGTACTATTATACATGGCAAACAAATTATTAAGTCAAAAGCATTGTGTCAGAATTATTGGGACGTTCTTACCGTTTAGAAAATATAATTTTAAACAAATTACGTTTCTCCACAAATAGAAAAATTCGCTAATATTGTGGTAGTAAGCCACTCACAAAGACTAGAAATATGACAATCTAATTTAGGACAACTACATTGTGGCCGTGAAACGGCCAAGAGGCCATAGGCCTCTAGCTTTAGAGTCATTTTACGCAAATATGCTTTCATGTATAGTCTACAAATTCATTACTATATAGAAATATTATTTAAACATGATATAACTTAAAGTCATTCAACGCGAATGTATCCTTTCATAAGTTATTATTATAGACTATAAATGAGCATTCTGAAAGTCATTTGATGAATATATGCTATAGCACATTAGAGTCTTAATTAATTCATTACGAAATTAATTTGCTTAATGTCATAACTAAGTAATTTAAAAAGCAGATTAGATTAACTTAATATTACTTTTAAATTCGTAACATAAGAATCCCGTCATAGGTATAGTTATAGCGACAAATAAATTATGAAATGAACTGTAGTTAAAAATTAGTCACCGCGCATTTTAAAACAGTATCAATCATAAATTCAATTTCAGAGAGTTGTAAAATTGAAAGCAATTAAAAATAATTTTATTTAATGTCAATGCTTGTCATATTTTACTATTCAATGCTTATTTCAGTGTTTTATTTGCTATAAATCAATAAATTAACTCTAACTGTAAAGTTACAGGAGTTTATGAGCCAATGACATATTGCGTAAATGTCAATGCTTACAGTTAATATAAAATTGAGAATCTTAAATAATGAATAACAAGTAAATTAAATAAAAAAGTAATAAATAATATTAATAAAGAATGGATGAAAAGAATATCCGAAAAAACTATTATACAGTAGGAGGATAATATAAAAATATTATTAATAGAAGTGTTATAGGCAAGAGCAGAATATGTATCATTTAATACTACCGAATTTCGCAAAATATGAAAAGTTGACAAAATATAATAGTTTGAGAGACACCCACAATATGTACAAGGACAATGCAATGGTACATCTGGGAACTGTTCCATGACATTCGTCATCATTGATGCCTCGAGATAAAAGAATCGGATTTTAAGCGTTGGGTGAGTGAGTTCAAGCTCTTTCGGTGCCCTGATGAGTTAGACGTAACGAAACAGAGTGGGATGATGATGAATGTCAAATGATGGAACAGTTCCCAGATGTAGCATTGAATTTATATCCACAATATATTCAGGCAAATTATTCATGTTTTAAAATCGGTTGTATGAAATGACATTCGTTTTGCTAATTTAGCATAATGGCGGTAAGAGAGCACCGCTTATCCATAGGAAATACTTTGTATCGTAATTCATCGGAATTCCAATGGAGGACAGAGTGGGATTAGCCAAAACTATGTGTTATATTTTATAGGCTAAGGTAAACTCATTAAACTAGTTTAGATTTTAAAAGTGTATAAATATGAATCCATATTTACCTCATGATTCGGTGGAATAAATATTAAATTAGTGTAAGATCCAAAAAAATTTAAGAAGGTCAATCCATGTTTACCTCATTCTTTGGTGGAACACGTATTGAACTAGTTTAAACCTTTAAAGTTCCATTAAGATCAATCCATATTTACTACATGAAATGTTGAAATAAATATTAAAATAGTTCAGATTATATACAAGTTTATACATAGTAGAATATAGTATAGAATTAGTATATAGTTTATATTTAGTAGAATAAATAAGCAACTAACTTAGCCATAAAATATGAATACAATTTTAATTTAAACTTAAATATAATGTTAAACGCTATACTTCTCAATTATAATGAATAATGAAAACATTTATATCAAAATATAAAAGCACAATTGCTTCATATCTTCAAAATACAAAATTATTTAAAATACCAACAAAACTTGATAATTTTTAACTTTTAAATTGGTTATTGCAGCTCTTTTTACTCAAATTTAATTATTCATAGAAATTATATTATGAAAATTGGTGGTAGGAGAGGAGGTGTATGCCCTAGAGGGATTGCACGCCACCCCTTTAACGTATCAACTTAGAGCAAGTTGATATTAGTCATTATCAATACTTAATATTTATATAAAAGTTCGAAATATTATATATGTGAAACAATAATGTAAAAAATATATTAATTTTATTTAATATCCTATTAATTAACAATATTTATTAAATATTAAATAAAAAAAATATGTAAATAAAAAATAAATTTATAGGATAAAATGATAAAAAAATAAACTGTTAATAAAAGGATGGAGTTTATCAAAATAAAAATTTAAAAATAAAAGCCCGCAGGGAGCCGGAAAAACCAGAGGTTAAATATTTCCCGGCAACCCCTACCATTGATTATATTACTGTCAATCAGTTTATTAAAAATCAATTGGTATTTTATATCTTTATAAACCTACATTATATAGATTAAAATTTTACAAATTTAAGGTTATTGTAATTTTATTATACAATTCGTGATGTTTTAATTCGCAATAAAATACTTAATAAAAACTAGCTAATTGATAAGAAAATTCTAAGCGTATTTTTAATTAATAAATTACAACTATTTAATTACAAGGATTTATCAATGATAGGAAATATAACAAACTTTAAATAATAGATCATAATAATAAATGAATCATCAAATACTTGTGTATTTGATAAATGGCAAAAATTAAACTAAAGAAAAATGAAATAAAAAATAAGTAAATTAAGTAAATAAAATAAAAATGAAAAAAATAATAGGATTGTAATAAAAAATAATATTAAAAATTATAATAATTATGCAAGTAAGTAATAAATTATTTAAGATGAAAAGCCTAAAAAATAATGGGGTATAAAAAATATTAATTTAATGTTTGCATGCCAATAAACAGTTGAACTAGTATAAACAAAAGAAAATACAATTCATACATCATAATATTTGCTGGTAGTGTTCCCGCATAGAAATTCAAAATTAAATACTCTTTACTGCCGGTATTATATTTATTTTATTACTGTATATGTGGTATAAATATTTTGTTTGAGCAAACAAAAGCCTTATTATGGCGTGCGATTTGAAAGTAAAATAGAAATGTCAGATTAGATGAGAATTTATAAGTAATAAATTTGTTCTTTTTTACTATATCTAATTTCGTCGAGTTTCACTAGATTTCTCGTTAGTGTTTATATATATATATATATATATATATATATATATATATATATATATATATATATAATATATATATATACTTTTAAAAGAGAAAATATGTATAACTTGTATAAAATAAATTAAAGGCAGCACGATATGTTAGGTGTAAGTCCGATTACCTTTAAAAATATGAAGAGAGCTCTAGTAACAAGCTGGGTTGTAATAGGAGTAATAGTACAAATAATTTTATCCATACAACGTATTTAAAAGTATAATTTATGCGTAAATAATGTACAAATTTATTTTATGCGTGTAAAATGTGTATAAAATGTAAAACTTTATAAATTCGCAAAAGCAATGAGGATTTTACTATTTCAAACGTTGTTTAATATTTACTAATTGTCATTTTTTTTTTTACTTTTATGGCAATTAAAGTTAGTATTGTCTGACGTATTAATGTAATGGTAATTAAATAAGAATATTAAAGAAAGTGAAGAAAAATCAACCACTTGCTCTTTGTTTCTTTTGTTTTGTGATTTGTGCCTTTAAAATTAATTTGTATATTTATTTCAAAGTGTTAAATGTGTTTAACACATTTTGTGTAACATTAATAACATAATTCCTTGGAAAGAAAAAGCCCTGTAAATATTTTTTTTATTGGGAAACATGATTTCAAATGAAAAAAATTATATTCAAAGAAGATGCCTGTGAAACTATATTTTCCAATTTCTTTTTCTTAAATAACAAGAAATTAAATGCAATTAACATTAAAAAAGCATAATGTAAAGATCTTTAACGTTCTATCATTGTGAGACATTCAAACATAAAAAGTTTGTGTAACCACAATAATATTTGTTAAAATCAAAAAATAAAATCTTCTATTACAGTGTTTTGTAAAGTCAAATTATAATCTCAGGAGGGAAGTACAAAGCGCCACACATGGTCGACAAGTTTTCCTTACTTTTTTTTGTCTTTTCTTCAGTAAGATAGTAATTATAAAGCACCTGAGTCTCGTCAAGTCTAGAGTGACCTTTTGATAGCCGCTTCTTAGAAAGAGTAACGGTGAGAATGTGTTAATAGCTAGAAATAAAAAAAAACTGGTGCAAAAAGAAGTCTCTTTCGGTTAAGTCATCTGATAAAAAGTACTTTAAGACTTTCAGATGCACTAAAGAAACTTTAAAAAAAGAAATATATATAAAAGAATTTAGAACAGGAGTGACAAGAGTGGGGACGAGCTGCTTGGTCTGCTACAATCAATTATAGAATCCGGTTCTTACAAAGAAGAACCACGCTCTCGCAGTAACATTGATATATTATAACATAAAACTTATTCAAAGCCCAGCCTCTGAGCTTAACCTGCATAGTTAACATATTTATATGGGAGTGACAATAACAACTGAGAGGAAATTTCTTTTAAAAACTTAATTATGCAATGGAAATTGAAACCTGTAGCTCGTTGCATGGGATTGAACCAATCGGGTGATTCGAAATTTAAAATGATTACTCTCCCTTAGTTATACCGGAGAGGAGGTGTATAAGGAGGAGGTGAAATAGGTTTTCACAATTTTTCAATCTATTGTATATTTACGTGTCTCTAGATGTTATCATCGTAGCTCCTAGACTGTTTATGAGAGCCAGTTGAACCTTAGAACAAAAAAATCTAACTTTAGATCTAGTTGTGTGCGCTATTCGGATGATACTTTTGAAGACCACATTAATACTCAAATTACTCAGTAAAAATTCATAAAACTCAGAAAAATGCATTTATATTTTTTAAATTTGTTCTTCTTATAGTCGTATATAAGAACAACAAAAGTCAGCGTTAATTCGATATTTATTAAATGACAAGCATAAGTTTTGATTAATTGTTAACATTTGAAAAATGGTCAAATTAAGTTTAGTTTAAGGTGAACTAGATATAGAAATAATAGACGGATACGACAAGATAGGTAGACACTTGTTCAAGTGTTGGCAGCGTCTAACAACAATTGTGCATGTCAACCAAGAATATTGTCATGTAACAAAATGAGATCAAACAAAAATAGAGAAGGATCCATCACAAAACAAATGTCAAAAACAAACTGCACATGCTTAGTACGAACTGCGCGTGCTTACAATCATTACATTAACTGCACAAGTCTTATATTTAGAGATAAACTTACCTCCGGATGATTTGCTTATTGAGAAGGTTATAAACAATCAGTACAGAGTTATATATTTTCCTTTTAACTGTTTTTTTTTTTTTTTTTTTATGACTTAAAAAGCACCAAAGGTAACTGAAATCACGACAAACAGCGACCAAAAATCCTAGAGCAAACACGACTTATCATTGTTCCATAAATAACTATAAATGATTCTTTTATCAATCTGATAGAACTATAAATAGTAATTATAACACAAAAAAAGTATGACCTATTTTTTGTAAGTTTACTCCTATTTCTGTATCTCATACAACGTCTATGGAGTCTTAAAAGTTCCTTAATGCGTCTTCTCCTATATTCAAGATTCTTGATGCAATCAAGGAAGGAGGGATAAGTTACATTTTATTATAAAATCATTATTTATAATGATTTATAATTATCATTTATTATAAAAGCTTAATCGAGATAAAAGAACTATTATACGATTTTACTATGACCGTTATACTATTACCATTTTACCATGGCCGTTAAACTATTATAACCATTTTACAACGACCGTTATACTATTAATATTTTACCATGACCGTTATACTATTACAATCTTACCATGGCCGTTATACTATTAACATTTTACCATGACCGTTAAACTATTATAACCATTTTACCACGACCGTTATACTATTAACATTTTACCATGACCGTTATACTATTACCATTTTACCATGACCGTTATACTATTACCATTTTACCATGACCGTTATACTATTCTGTAAAAAGTTATTTAGGCCTTCTCCAAGATCAGAGTCAAATCATTGGTTTCCTGTAGCAGGTATTCTTGACTAAGAGAGGTGCAGAGAGTATAGATTTGTTAGTATCTCTTGTGACTACCATATATCAATAATTGAGACTAGTTTAAAGTGAGCTTTACATTTTAATTAATTGTATATTTTAAACAAAATAAAATAAGACGACTCGCATCGACAAAAACAAGTAAAATTTGTGATATTTGTTTGTTATAATTGTTCTTGTTTTACTTCAGGAAATACATTAAGAAATACATTTTCCTCTGTTCCTTTTTGACTTGTTGCAGGACTAGGGCAGTTTATTCAAAACTGTTTACAAAAAACAGTTGGCTCCTAAAACTGCAAACTGACTCTGTCAAAATAGCTAACTGGAGCTGCTGTTAAGAATGATACAGCTAATTAGTGTGTTCAAGGGTGCTAAAAGACTCATGATATTAATAAGTATTTCATGTATAAGAGTCGAATCTAGATTATATCCAGCTTTGAGCAAAGTTCAACCCGGGTTTAACCTGTTTTCATCAATTTCTTAAAATTTTAATCCGACCTGGGTTGAACTTAGATTTGATATTATAATCATAAAAACGTTTTCAAGATACTAAAAAAATGTTGTTCTTTTCTCATATCGGGAAAATGTATAAAGTTAACCAAATGAGGAAATAAGGAAGGGGTGATAGTTTACCATGTAAGTACGCTATGTCGTCATGCTGTTCAACCCAAGGAACTTTTATAAAAGGGAAGGAGCGTATCATAATTTACCAATGTAAAATCTCTCCACCGCTACTCCCTCGGGCACTCATAACCATAAAACAACTGCATTCTTTTTGTTAGGCTATAAACATGCTGAGCCAAATTTTGTTTTGTTCTTTCCTTTTGGTTACTACCATTGCTCCATGGTGGTTAATTATACGTAATTAATGTTATTCTTACCTACTTTGAGATGATTAATTTACGAATTATATAGAAAAATAAAGAAGAAATACTAAAAAAAATATGTTCGTATTAAGCGTAACATTAAGAGGCACAACGTACACACAAACTTAAGAGGCATCTGCAATATTTTTAGCTCAGTGGAGGACTCTATTTTCTTTGAAAACTGTGGGGATACTCTTTTGGCTTTATGCCCCTCTGAGGTTTTAGCTGAATCTCTGAAAATACTTAGATTTTGAGATAAAAGAATATAACGTAACAAGATTGTTGTCAGGTTGTGCATACATCTAACTTTTAGAAATCAATTTTAATATGACACCCTGCAAACTAACTACTCATCGCTAATCCTTCCATAAAACCTTTACTTACAATAAATTTACAATCCTTAGATCATTTTTTCAAAGGCTCCTAAAGGCTTGTATACAAACTCTTCTAAACCCAATGCTACCCCAACTGTAACAAAGCAAGGGAAAATGTTTAACCTTTTTATCATTCAAATTAAAACATTCCAATTAAAATATCAAAATAATTTTTCAAAAGGCCGACGTAACACTGTATCAACAGGACCATTAAGCATTGAACAACATTATTAAGAAATATGCCGTATAGAAATGAATATTTATTCAGTTAAAAATGTATTCAAGTTTATATTTACAAACATTGATATATGGGTAGCTGAAGGAAATATTAAAATATGCAAGGAAACCTTTAGCTTTTATTACATAATTTTTAAGGCTTCTTTTTAATGTTAAATGTTAGATATTGAAAGCTAAGAGAGGTTACAATGCTTACTTACGTATTTTGAGATATAAAATCATTTTACAAAAGGGGCAAAAATTAACTTTTTGACTCTGTCATAAGGGACTTAAGCTGGTATTTTCATCCCATATCTTAAAATACATGACTAAAGTAAAATGCGGGACTAATGTAATCAAAATACAAGACTAAAATAAAATGCGGGACTAAAGTAATCAAAATACAGGACTAATATAAAATGCGGGACTAAATTAATTAAAAAACTGGACTAAAGTAAAACGCAGGAATAAAGTAAAATTCAGACATTGCGCATGCGCTAACAATTACAAACAAGTAATTCTCTGAAGTAATATTTTTATATAGTATTATCGTTTTAATATTACTTCGATGAATACTTTATGGCCCGTATTCCAAGATGTATTCTATACGCTTATTCCTTAAGGAATCCATACTCAGTTCCTATGCAAACTACATGGCCCGTATTCAAAGACATTTTATTCAATTGTCTCTTTAGCAACCCTTACTCAGAACTTGTATACACCCTAACGGCCGTATTCAAAGACGTTTTCTTTACGCATGTTCCTTAAAGAAACCTTACTCAGAATCATACTTTAAGGCCCAAATTCAAAGCAATTTTCTTTACCTGTTTTTAAAGGAACCCTTAATCATAACTTTATTTACTCTAAGGCCCGCATTCAAAGACGTTTTGAATACGTTGAAAATACTTTAAATACATCTTTCACATTAAAACAGGTTAAATTTTGATAAAAGTTTTACAAAAATTCCATAAATTAATTTAATAAAACATCAGAAGCCCAACGCAACAATAACAACATTGTTAATAAATCTGATATATATTTTATCCCTAAAAAAAACATGTAAATATATAAAAAGAAACAATACATTATGTAAAAATTCTTGGTCTTTTCCAAATTAATTAATAAAAGCGACCTTTTTTTTAGAAACAAACCAAAAGTAATAATAATTAAAATTAAAAAATTCTGTACGTCTTTGTAACAGTTATACCACATTTATTAAAACAAAACATTACGAATACATTTTTTGGGTATTTCCAGAAGAATATTTCAAAATTCTTAAATATCAAAAGATACCAAAAAAGATATAAATGATTGAAATGCCAGTATAAAAATATGGCATGTCGGTTTTTCTTGACTTTTTTAAAAAAAAAAGAACTTTTTTAACAACAGTTTAAAGGGTGTAACAGTGTCTGCATTCTTCCATCGAATAGTTTTAATGTTTAAAACATAGGAATTTTTTTAAGGTAAAAACGACATAGGAGAGATATCTGTAATTAAAAACTTAGAAAAAAATAGTGACAAGTATATAGTATTTTTTGATGTTGTATCCTTAACATATATAAGGTTTTTTTTTACGGTAGGTATATTAAATAGTTTGTTTGGTATTCTTTTAATATAATAAATTAGTGTCCGAAGGGATAAAAACCTTTTTAGTTAGTAAAACAACTGTTAAGCAGTAACTAATAGGGCCCTTCTATACCTAACTTCTAGACTAACTAACTTTTTTTTAAAACCTTTCATTTATAAATTAACTACCTTTTTTTTACGTAAAATATTGATTAGTTAGATTAAGTATTTGAAGAAAGAATAAAAGTTGAAAAAAGTAAAGAATCGCGAGACAGACATCGCTTTAGATTCAAGCGAGATACGAGCATGAAACTTAGTCAAGATAAGCTGAAATCATCAGTAAAATTACATTTTTTTTAAAACTAACTTTCTAGCTAAAGAATGATTAGGTTATTTTAGGGATAGATAAGCTTGATTAAGAGTAATGAATTAATTTTTTGTTGGAACTATAAATATTATTCATCTTGTGTAATTTATTATACTAATAGCTGTGTTTCGTCTAAGACTGAGCCTCTTGTTTTTATAACTTCCCAGCTAAATAGTATTTGTTTCGGCTAGGGTTTGAGTGCTACATGGTCAAGACAGTCTATTAACTTGCTTCAGAGGTGGTATCACATGGTGTGCTTATAGTAATCTAAAACATAGAAAGAATAGCGACTATAACCTTAAGAAGTAAGTAGCTAAAACTCTTAAAAAGTCAGCAAGTATGACCCGAAAAAAAGTGAGCTACAAATAAAGACCCCAAGAAATGTAAGTAAATGTGTCCCTAAAGAAGTAAAACTATAACCCTAAAACCGTGAGCAAATACGTCCCTAAAAAAACCAGCAACTAATAAAGATCCTAAAAGAAGTGTAAGCCCTAAAGTAGTATGAAATTTTGTTCCTTAAGATATAAGACACATAATGACCCTAAAAACGTGAGAATCTATGACGCTCAAAAAATCTGCAACAATAACCCTAAAAATGTCAGCAACCATAACCCTAAAACAGTCAGGAACTATGATTTAAATAGGGTATTTAAGTAAGCTACTACAGCCCTAAAGATGACAGCAGTTGTGCCTCTAAAGGTGTAAGCTAATATGACCCAGTATTTTTTAATGTACGATTAAATACAAAGCATAAGATGTTGACAAAGTAGCAGAGCGTAATATATACATTAGCGTAATATATGACAATATTAATTATTCATTCCTATCATAAACTATGTAAATCTTAACATTTAAATAATAAATCTCTTACAAAACATCTTGAAACAAGTCATTATCTACGAAAAAAACTCAAACAAGATAAACTCGTCACAAATATTTACCGATTTTGAAAGAACTTGTAAAGAGCACATGTAGAACAAGAAGTTTTGTAAGTCACGATGATGACTGCCCTTTACAAATTTACGAAGAGCTTATTCAGCTTTTTGTGGCATCACGTCATGCTTTTGCTGTGTAACAAATCCCCAGTAATAAATATTTGAATGCTAGTTGTCATTAAAGTATATAATTCTTATTATGTCTGATAGGATTATTTATTATTCCAATTGTATTATAATTAGCTATTAGTGTACGTATGTAACTGACATATTCAAATTAAATTTTTAAATGTCAAATTACTTTTGTTTCTAAATCTCTTATCTTGAAACAGGGGCCTTCTGGAATTATCGTGTGCAATACGCAAGGAATGTCTCTTACTTAATATATATATATAATATATATAATATATATATATATATATATATATTATATAATATATATATATTTGTGTGTGTGTATAATTCTAAATCTTAAGAGTTCAGGAACTATATACTAATAAGAGTTTTAAAAAGATGAAACGTTTCAAACACAAAAGGTTCTTTTACAAACGGAGGGGGACTGATTAATTTTCTTAAATTCTATCTTCATTACTTACTAGTTGGCTAGTAAGTAATGAATGAATGAATTAACAAACTAATTTGTTAATTCATTTTTATTTAAATAAATTTGAGTATGATAAGGACTACATTTGCATGGAAGAAAAGTTTATGATAAGCATTATATTTGAATAAGTCAGTAAAACAAAACTATGACTCCTGATGAACAAATGTCATTTTCAGATGTTTTGTAAACAGTAGTTTGATAAAATAAATACTTGAGCTGTTTCTAAATTTCGAGTTTATTAACCCTCATTATGCAGTGGTTTATCTTTTCACTTGTCTCAAACATTCATGTAAAGTTTATGTTGTTAGTAACATGGTTGTAGTTGTTAACAAGTTTATATATTAAAATCAAGTTATACTTAATTATAAATATAACATACCATTATACAAATTATATTTAATTTTATATTGTAAATTAAATAAATTAAATTAAGCAAAGTTAATAAATAAATAAAAATAAGTAAAAATAATAGAAGAGAAAAGATAAATTTAGTTGAAACCCGTCATTGCACAACCACAACCTCAACTTTTTTCGATTTAATATTCGATATATAATATATATAGATATATTTTATATATATATATATTATATATATTATATATATATATTTTACTATTATAAATTATATATTATTTATGAGTGTTGTGTAGTTGATATATTTGTTTTAATCTGTTTTTTTGTTTTTCCCTGAATGATTGGCTACATTATATAGTCGCCCGAAGACACATGGGCTAAGTAATCACGCTTATTATTATGTCTAAACACGATTCGGTATGAGTTGAGGGTGTATGAACTGAATATATATATATATATTTGTTATGTATATAGTATATATTGATATAAGATATTATATATAGGTAATATGAACTAATATATATACTATATATAATTTTATATATTATATATATATATATTAATATATATATATCTTATTATTATATAATATTATATATGGTGTGTGTGTGTTTGTGTGTTGTTTTTTGTTCTGAATGTGTGTTATAAAAAATTTATTGCTTCTTTCAATTTTAATTTAAATTCAATTTACGAATGTCCAGACTTGGTCAGTAATTAAATGAATAATTTATTACTTATATAATTTGTAATTAAATTAATTGAAGTTTCAATATATTCTGTTCCATTTATTAATAAATTGTAAGTGCTACATTTAATATATATTACAATTCAATTAACATAATTAGATCTTTATAATAAATTTATTGCATAGTAATAAAGTTTAAATATAAACATAATAATCAATCAGATATAAGTAAATGATTAGTCCAAGGAAATAATTTAATTTAATGTAAAGTAGAGTATAATTTCATGGTGAGTTCTGTTATTAACTAGAATATTTAGTCATTTATTTATGAATGCTTACAATAAAAATACGTATTGTTTCAGTACCCAGCAAATGTGATGCATTATTAAAACAAAGGTTTAACTACTAACAGGGGTTTTGTTTGTAGCTAATGATAAAGAAGACAATTTATTTGGTCTTATGTAGAATTCGAGATTATACAACTAAAAATATCTTAGTATTGTGAGAATTCGTTTTTAAATATTGTGCAAAGAATGTGAATAGACAGGGAGGCTATAGTTAGTGGGAGGACTGCAAGGGGGAGGCCATCATGATCAGACCATGGCATGCTGAAGAAGCATCATTAATGTTAATGATTCTAAGAATCATTAATTTTATCATACAAAAGATAATGTCCAGAGGGCAAATTTTAGGATCTTTCGATCTTAAGTAATTCCAACCAACTTGCTCCAGATCACCGTGTCGTGACTGATAGTTTTTTCTGAAAAAAATATAATATGAAGAAGTTTTTATAGGTGGCCTTAATTAGTTTGATCTTTTAGTTGGGGAAGTTGATTTCGATATGTTAAGAAGAGTGGTGGCTACCGCAGGGTGTGATGACCGGGCCGGTCTTATCCTCGGGCGGTACAACCTCTTCAGATCAAGACTTAAGATTATTCATATATTTTTTAAACACATCCGATCCTTCGTCCTACGCCTCAATATTAAGGATATTTTCCCATTCAAAACTATCACCTTGAGAGCTCTAGGCTCAGGGATTTGGAGCATAAAAAACTGGAGCTACTTGATGGTAGCCATACTTTCATTTTGACTTTGCCCAATGGCTACTCCAAGATACCTCACGAACAGTCTAAAGCTTGAATTTTGATAGCTGTCTTGAACTAAACTTTTGACAAGAACTTAATATAATATTCATGTTTCCTTAACATGCATACATACACGCTCTATCGAAAATTCAGAATGTAAAAAGAACTTATGCAAAATATTTTTAAAGCATGTTATAACTTTAAAAATAAGTTAAGTTTCAGACAGTAAGTTTTAAAAAGCAAACTATTCTATAAGTTAGAGATCGATAAGGTGCAAGATTTTTCCTTGATAGAAAGCTTAAACTGCTTAAACCTATAACAAATAAAACGCTTCATTTTGTATTCGAGTATGTAAAATAAGCCGAACCTTTTTACAACAAATTTGTGAAAAATTTACTCAAAAAACGAATTCTAATCCAAAAACAGGGCATTCAGCCCAGAGCTATTAAAAGACAGACGTCTGAGACGTAGGTTTGTAAGCGCCGAAGAAGATTATTTTCGACATGAATCCATTTTTTAAAACTTCCTCTACGAGAGGTCGGGCCAGTACGGCGTCTATAATCCTAAAACAAGTGGATAAAAACGGTCCAGGTCTATAACCATCCTAAAACCGGATCTCTATTACTGGGTGAACTCTGACCGCTATTAGTAATAGTATTATTAACACATAAACTTTTAATCATATTTATAAAATCAAATTCTAAGTAAAAGTGAAACATGTCGTGAGTCAGGTTGTGAATAAGTCTTAAGAAATTAAAACCTTTATGATATTTCAGGAAATTCTTTTAAAGTAATAAGACTATAAATATTCTCATTCAAGTCGGAACCCTTTTTAACATATTATTTTTATTTAATAAAAAAAATATAATTATAAAAAAAGATAATAATAAAATAATTTTATAAAACTTATAGAATTTGAAATTAATTGATTATATTAAAATTTACCATGAATTATTTATTTAAGCATTTTTCTTCTAAAAGCCGGAAGATGTAATAAATAAATAATAAAAATAAAATGCCCATTTTAGGGCCTTTCGGTCTATCAGGGTATTCACCCTGCGGGAACCCACCTCAGGTGAAATGCTATTATCCTCTATGAATTAGTTAAAGTTGGCAAAATATTTTAAATACATGTCTTATCTGATTCAGTTTGGAATAAAACTACTTCTGATGAAGGCCTAATTTACGGCCGAAAGCTCAAACTTTGTGTTTTATTTACCTATCTGACCACTTCCTCATAAAATTATTTATGAGGAATTAAAATTATTTAATTTTAAATACGAAACTATTCATGTAATCTTAGAGGCAGAGCCCGGGCTGCGAACCTCGGACGTCCGGAGCCGAAATCGAGTGCCTAAGAGTAATATCGAGTGCCGAAAGATGTAATATACATGAAAAGTTCAGAGAACGGTTGCTTATTGAGCCAAACTAATTAAGAAAAAGTTTTTTTCAAGTTGAAACCTGTTGCAAAATTACATAATAAAATTTTTAATTACAAATAGGTTTAGTAAAAAAATGCCCAGAAGGAAATTAGGACTCAGGCCACACATAATCGGGTCTAGTCTTTGTGATTACTTAGTGAAAGCATTGCCTGGTTTGAAGCTAAGTACCTAAAGGTGACAATAAAATGTTGGATACCTGACATTTTTAGGGATTTAAAATTGGTAAAATGGATTAAATACTCACACTTTACTTTTAACTCTAAGTATGGATAATGCTTTATCTAATAAAAAAATAGGAATTCCCAACTTTTTATGAACTTATAATTAAAATCTCGTTAGGGTCTACTGCAAGTAAAAAAAAGACTTGACGATAAATGCAAAAGTATATGTTTCCATTATTGCCGTTAATTTATTTATTATTTGAAAATTGACTGTAGATAATCACGTTTGTTAAAGTTATCTTTATTTTACTTTACAATGTTTACCTATAAGACGTTACAAGCTCATATTTTTATGAAGCAAGAATTTTATTTGTCAAACTACTGCCACAATTTTTATCAGAATCATACTATATTAGTATATACGATATTTAATCCTATAAAATATGTCTAGCAATGATGGATTTCTGAAAGTGAAGAGTAAAAAATGATTATCCAGCATGGTACCAAAAATCACAAAAATCGTAAGATGTTTAATCTTATTAGCAATATTTACAGAGCATGTTACAAAATTCAAGTCTCTCCCCAACAAATAGGACAGGGCCAAATAGCTTTTAAGAATCAAAAGTAAGGAAATACCGTCCCAAGAACCAACTTTAACTGTTCCGTATGAAGGATTGTAAAGCAGTGATCCCTAAGAAAAGTCTTATTAGATAAGGAATTTATAATTTGATATTAGCGCTCAGTACAAAGCACCGGCATTTTATATAAATCACAAGATGCCTAGCACCAACCTTACTTTAAGTTAAAATTTGTTTTATAAACAACCAACATCAATTTAAATTTATTAAAAAATAATACTGAGACACAAGGATTGAAATGAGCAATCTCCACAACATTGATGTTCAACCCCTAAAGGAAGAACTACATTGAGCTAAGAACTTAAATATATTAATTAAAAGAAATTATAGAGCTTCGTTTGCTCGTCGAATAGAATAATTATATTTTTTTCTCTGGAACACAAGAAGACCATTAATCAACAAGATCATTAAAAATAATATCACTAGAGATATAAAAAAAATGAGAACCATTGAAGAAAAAGAGTTGTAGTGCTTAAAAAAAGAATATTGTCATAAGAACATAATACTTGACAGTCAACAGAGGAAAAAAAAAACTAAAAAAGTAAAGTGTAAAAGTTTAGGATATATAGCAATATTTTAAATTGTTTGAAAGACAGATCTGCCGTCCTAGAATCTTCTCCAGATAGTTTTATAAAGGATAAAAGCTTTCGGAATGCTCTGGTAAAGAGTTTTTAGACTTTTTAAAACCACTTGCCACAATTTTTTTCTCATCTCTTAGGAATTAGCTTCAGAGAAAAAAAAACCGTTGTAATGACATATTCCTTCTTCAACTGGGAAAAAACAATATTTAACCTGAATATCGATTCCTAACTGAAGCGATGAGTTTTTCCCCCCGAAAAGTAATCAATAACCCTTGGTAATCCTTCAAAAGTAGCCTTATACTAGCTCGAGAATATAATCCTATCCATTCAAAATCCTTATCCTATCTTGCGAGATAAAGAAAGAATTCTCATACGTGGTGATCACGACCATATCAAACGACCTACAAAACTCAAACTCAATTATTTTTAGTTTTTTTTTTTTTTTTTTCTTTTTTTTTCTTTACGCTTATAAAATAATGGAATTTTTATCCCTGG